>CM029600.1:91047584-92247584 GCA_017311375.1 Mytilus coruscus
TTACAGTTTTGTTGAAGCTTGTAAATATTATGGAGAGCTAAAATAAAATTGGGCAGGGAACCAGTAATGGTGTATATACTTTAACAAAACATATATACCGAAAGGTCGTTACACTATGATATATAGGGGTTTAATCAGTCGGAGATGCAACAGTATAAAACTTTAATTACTAATAATAGGGAAAAGTACATATTTTGACATAGTTAGATTATCAAATTGTATTAAATTTCTTAAATTACAATGATTTATTCCAGTAGTGCGTTCAAAAATGCTATTTTGACTAGATTTATTATACTGACTAAATTTATTACTTCAAAAGAGATTGAATGACTAGTTTCGGCTAGAAGTTAAAAGAAAACATAGGCAAAATGAGATCAAGCCACCTGCAGCCTTAATATCATGTTAAGAAAATAGAATTACTTTTCAATATGCGATCTATCTAAATCCAGTGATGATGTACATGTATTTAAACGAAATGTTCCGTATAATTACTATCCACGATGTTCAGAGTATTTGGCATATAAAGTATTTACATATAAAGTATTTAAAAAATCCATTCATCGCTATTTTATTATACAAATATGCATTTAGAAACGATTTTAGTATATATTTAAATAAAATGTTTAAAAGATATCGCAGTGGTACATTAAGATGCAAATTAACATAATTTTTATTTCGAGAACAGTTACAAAAATTAATGTACTAGATTTCAATGAAAAGTGTAGGCCGTATAACTGGTAAATATTGTTCACTAAATAAACCCTAGCAGTATCGCCTTATTGATCGAAGACAACATATTCTGACACTATCTAGATTTTCTGCACTTGTATGAATTTCTGAGATTTCTCCGGATTTAGACGCATCAATATGGCAGCAATGCAACGTATATTGAGTGCGTTTACATTAATCAAAACTTCTGTTATCAGGAAAACAGTTAAACACCTCTGACGTTAAGTTACATGCAGAGATTTTTTTTCACTTGCGATAACCTACTTGCATCTCTACAATATATGATAATATTCGAATAGTACGAATAGTACGAATATTGTCATTAAACCGTTGCAAAAACCTAAAGCCAAGACGTAATTGTTTAAATTATTATCAAAGTATAAACTTGACCTCAGATTGTGTAAAGTACTCGTTTTATTACAGATTCTTCACATCAAGAAACCAAATGAAATTTAGTCTCGATACTTAATACCCACAATCAGCTGTTTAGATAAACGTTATCATAATGTGTTAATTTACTGCTTGTTAAAGGGTAACCTTGTAATCAGTAGGCTACCACAGTTTTAGACCGTTCTCCACATAAAAGTGCATACTGCCAATCAAAAATCAGAAATTGTTTAACGTATCAAAGTGGTTAACATATGCTACTTGTAGTTGTTTCTTAACACAATTTTTGTCGAATTTTTAAGTCTTTTTCATTATGCTTTTTAAAAAAGAAATGCTGAGTGGATTTATATATGATGCAGTAACAAGAATGTAAAATATTGATACATGTAGTAGGACGACTTTAAATAAACAAAATAACGTGTAATGAATTAGTTGTTGGTTGCATATTTCAGATCTAAGTGTGTCAAAAACATACATATTTTGATTAATAAAGATTAATATTTATCTTGCAGCGAAGATTTCATGAGATGTACGGGCCTATTTTCAAAGAAAAATTAGGACCTGTAACTAACATTTCTATAGCTGACCCCGATCTTGTTGAAGAGGTTGTCCGGAGTGAAGGAAAGTTTCCAAACAGACCGCCTTATCCCTCTTGGACAATATACAAGAAAATGAGGACACAAGCCAATGGCCTCATGACAGTGTGAGTAGATAAATGTTTCTTAATGAATGAGAATACGTGCAGCTTCAATATTTAGTTGATTTCAATGCATTGTAAAGGTTGTCTTTTTTCTGTTACTTGAAGTTGTTTATTTAATTAATCTTTTTAATCATCTTTGATATTATTTATTCAATAACATTTATTTTTCTACCTTTTCGTCTGTTTTGTGAACATTGTTCTTATATTTCTATTCCTTTTAGTGAACGTAATGTATTTAATAAATCGTTATTTATTAGTTATAAAACATTATCATTAAATATACGTACCGGTAATTACATGTATATTTATACAGAAAACGCTTGACGCATGCAGTGGTTTAACGACATATTTCTAAAAATTATCTTCTAACAATAGATTAACATTTATTTGGGGAAAGGATATGCGTTGGATACACACAAGGATAAGGGGGAAAAGGGGGCGGCTAAACACTAGAATTTTGGCAGAATATAAGGAGATATTATTCCCAACTGAGAATATAGTTTTCAATAGTCATATATCAAGAGACAATCTCACTACTGGTCAACGAATGTGTTTCCTCTTTAGCTAATTACATGTATTTATTTTCATATTTCCAGTGCAAATGCAGAAGAATGGTCAACATGTCGCACTGCCATTGGTAAACACATGCTACGACCAAAGACCGTACTTCAATATGTTGACATGATGAACGAAGTTGTTACAGATTTTGTTAACAGACTGAAATATGCACGAGACAATCATGCAACAAATAATGCAGTTCCAGATCTACAAAACGAATTATCTAAGTGGGCAATTGAATGTAAGTCATCTTCAGTTCTCATAATTACGACCAGTTTCCACTTGAGAATTCGAGGGGCCATTACTATACAATGCCACCATCATCATCATATTTCGCCAATATAAAATATTGAAAAAATAAAGCAATTTGTGAAGTTGATTGTAGTATGTTGTAGAAATTACGACAACATCACTTAATATCACAATCTAAAATGACATTACCATATAAATAAGCAAGACAAAAGGAACAAAATGATGAATGAACTGAGTGTTTGTTACATGAATGAATCTGTCCTACTTACAAGTACAAAAAGAATACGGAGACAATTGTTCAGTCCCCTACAGAGAAATAAATATCAACTGATTCTATATCTTTTCAATCAAATAAAGTTATATTGACAAGGTTGGAAAAGGATATTTGCTATACTTTTTATAAGAAAATAAGATAAGGGAAAATGTAATTATAGCAATCATCAACTCTGTTCACCAACTTACAAGAGTAAGTTTACATCTAAATTCAAGACATAAATCGTTTATCTTAAGTGGCTTTTGTTGGTTTCCCGTTTGAACCCCAAGAACAGATATAAAGATTTAAATATTCATTGATGGCATATCTTTGTATTGTATTACAATGTCAAGACATGAACCCTTAGAGGGTTGAATGAGTATGGAATGTTGAACCCAACTGTGGTACAAATAACCTTGTGTAATTTGATATTGTGTTGATGCAGCAAAGACTGTCCAAAGGGCACTGATTGAAAATAACAACACAAATATCATATGGTCCAGGAAACATGTTTTAAAATCCTTATATATTCAATCGGATTTGAAAAAAAGGTTATTAAGAGCCTTCCGAAATATGAGCTATGTGCACTGTTATTTTTCACATATTTATAATTTTGTTCACGATTCGTCTTTTGAAACTCTAAATGATGAGTGATAAAAAGGAGTCCGTGCCTTGTCTATTTAAAAAGTTTGTTAAGCACATAGTTTCTATTTTCACAAACACAACTTGAAGGCTTGTGCTTATTTTAATAATTTAATTTCAGCTATATCTGCAGTCTTGTTAGAGACTAGACTTGGCTGCCTTGATGAGAACGTATCGTCAGAGAATCAATCCTTCATAGATGCCGTGGGTGACATGTTTAAAACTGGACATCAGTTAATGGTGTTTGCAGAACTTCATAAACGTTTAGGAACAAAGACCTGGAAAACTCATGTTGATGCATGGGATACTATATACAGAGTTGGTAAGTCATCTGGAATCGCAACATTAATATATAATAAATATATCAAAAAAACAAGAAATAAGGAGTTCTATAAAGGTTATTGATTTGGTTTAAGCAACAATTTATTTTTCAAAAGTTTCGAAGTAATTGATTTAACTTAATAATTTACTCTTTCATACAAAAGGCATCTTTTTTCTAATTTTTCAGCTGGAGAGCACATAGATAAAAAGTTGGCAGATATAACAGAAAAGTATGAGAGATTACAGAGTGGTTCCGAAGATAATAAAGCCTCTTTCCTGGAACATTTACTTGGAAATGAAAATCTACCTTTAGATGCTGTTTATGCCAATACAACTGAACTGATGTTAGCTGGTTTAGACACGGTAAGTTTTATATTGCAAACTTTATCTGCATGGTACTTATTTAAATGATGTTAGTATTAGTATTGCACTTTAACCTTTGTTGTTTAGTTAACAAAAACTATGTTTATCTCCAACATCAGAAACTTTGATCTTTCTGTTGTATCCATTTCATTGCGATAAAAACTCCATTCTTAAAATTTCCTATGGCTTTTATTACGCTTTTAATATCGTCTCACCACTGAAATGTTTTTATTCCCAAATCCGAATGGTGTATCTAATTTTTACGCCTTTAATATAGTCAGCAATTTCTTTCGTTTGATTAGCGTTTTAGATAAGTTAATGTATATTTATTTTGGAGACATTTCTTGAAAGTCAATAACACCCGGAAATATTTCACGTAGCTTTTTAATGAAGTATTCAAATCATAAAATAAACATAAATACTAGTACAATGACTATTCTGTCACGCATGCGTGGGGTTGAATTATGGAGCATAAAGAATCTTTTAAGTAATAAAATATCAACCCGTTCTCGTGCCATGTTAGTTTATGTAGAATCAAATTTCCTGAACGTTTACATAAGAATTGACTAAACTTTAACAACCTCCGTTATCATTATTGTAGAGCGTTAGAGTGTAGTAAAGGCTGCGGTTTTTATAAGTGGTGGTCTATCGGCCTGATCTTAACTGATAAACTCACATCATAAAGAATAAATTGTTCTGAAGCAATCGTATTATACTATTTAGTTGTCATAGAATAGGCACACCTACCGCGGAGATTGAAGGTTTTGTTCAAATTTGTCAGTATATCCATTTTAATGATACTTTGAAATACCGTATACAGGTCAGGAGTTTTATCAGTAACACTGGGACAATGCTGTAAAGTACAGCCTATCCACAATTAAATATTTGTTATGTTAAAGACAAATTGTGCATGGTTAAAATAAACTTGATACCTTAAATATACATTCTTTTTTCAGTCGGCAAACGCCATGGGTATGGTAACATATCTGTTATCCAGAAATCCTAGAGTGCAAGAAAAGCTTATTAAAGAAGTTGATTCGGTTCTTCAGAATAGAATATGTACAGCTGAAGAGTTATCGAACATGACATATGCAAGAGCAGTTGTTAAAGAAACTCTTAGGTGAGTACCTCTTTGCAGATTTATAACTCAGTTGACTTTTTACCCGTTCCCGTTACAAATCTAAGAGCGACAAATCAAAAACTTATACCACCATGAACGCGATCAAATGAAAAAAAAAGATATATTAAAAAATACTTGCTTATTTAAAATTCGCCATGCTATTCATGACTCATGCATTATACAAATTGTGAAATGCAAACTTATAATCTTCTGTTCTTTAACTTTTAGGTTGTTTCCTGTCATACCTATCAATGCCCGCGTCATGACAGAAGACACAACAATCGGTGGCTACCTCATACCCAAAGGGGTAAGTGGATTTTTTTGTTTTAAGATTCGCATTTAAAATTCGTTTTGTTAGTAAATTTCATATTTTATAAGTATTGCAGAACGTCAATGTTCTTTTGAAATGTTATGTTTGAAAAAAAAACATATTTTAATATATACTCTTCATTTATCTCCTTTTCCAGCATAATCATAGTTCTTTTTTTATTTCAGACTTGTATCCTATTAAACACGTTTACTATGTCACGTGATGCAACTCAATTTGTAAATCCTGACGATTTTATCCCAGAGAGGTGGGAAAGGGATAGTAACAAATGGAATCCTTTTAGTAACTTGCCTTTTGGATTCGGTGCTCGAAGCTGTGTTGGTGAGTATATTATGTTTTATATCTGAATAATAATAAAGATCATTTCATGTTCAAAATTAATCATATGTATTAAATAATTTCATTTCACTTAGACAGCTATTGAGAGATAGTACTTGCATTTGCAAGATTATGATAAAGTAACGCTTTGTAGCATTATGATTAAGAAATGCTTTGCAGTAATTTGGTGAAGTTTCAGTGTTTTGCCTTTTATTTAAAAGATATCAGATTTTAAGTGATATTATTTAATTTCAGGGCGTAGAATGGCACAACAAGAATTGTATTTAGCCATTATTCGAGTAAGTTTTATCTTTATAATTGATTTAATACAAATTATATGTGGTTTTACATTAAATGTCTAAAACGCATAAAGAAATCAAATGCCATAAACATTTGATAGTTGTGTTTTTCATCAATCAAAAGAGTTAGCGGATTTCTTATTTTTCTTTTTTTACAATGAACTAGTATTTCATTCTCATCAAATTTTGATTTAGAATTATCAAATTCATAGAGACTACTAGTAATGCAAATATATTTTTTAATCTTTATACCCACAAGAACTTCTTCAATAAATTACTTTTTTTTTTTTCAGCTGGCTCAAAACTTCTGGCTTACACCCTCAAGAGACTTTGATGCCGAGCCAACATTAAGGACGGTACTAACATTTGAGAAAGACATACCAGTGGAATTTCAAGACCGATAGTCATGACTACGACAGTCTATGAGGTCTAAGTTTTCGGGCAACTTGCAATGATTCAGAAGATCAAAAGACAACGAAACATTTGTTTCGTGTGGTGAAACGGGTATACAAACTTGAACTTTTCGTTTTAATGTGGTATGTCCATTTATTGTTTATTGAACAGATATGTTATTTATCATCTGTTGAAATCCCTCGGAACATACCTCAAGCAAAGTCGTATAGATATGATGAAATCTCGTTATAAAAGCGAGGGTCCGGTAGGTCTCGTTTTGTGTGCGAGATTTGCAGAGCATTTACTCTTCAAATGATTGTGTTCAAACATCTGAGGTTTTTAATCTTTCAATGTGATGGACCTACAACGACAATGTGATGTCATTGAATAACGGGTATTTTTTTCATTATTTAAAACACATTATATCATATATCGCCATTTATCAATGCAATCTTGAACAAAGAATCTGTGCCTTAAATGTTTTATTATTGAAAAAAAAAACATAAATATTATAACGACCCATAACTGGACTTTTCAGTTATACAGATTTATTATAGGGAAGTAAAACAACTGACTGTGTTTGGAAAGTGACCATACGGACAAAATAGTTTTTATTTGAACAAACAACTAAAAATTATACACTGATTTTAAAATAAAAGTATTTTTTATAATTTTGCACGATTATGGAGATTATAAACCTATTTTTTTAAATAGACAAAAAATTAAGAAGGTTTCCAACTGTTTTCTGTGAACGATTTCCGATGCAATTCTCAAAGATATTCTCAAATTCTTGTTTCCATCTTTACATGCCTTACTTGCATAGTATTACTAGTATTACTAGTTTAACAAGGACAATATTAATGTGTCATTTATTTATTGGTCACTTTCCAAACATATGCAGTCTATTTCAATTAAGTATATACTATCATGTACGCGTATCAACGATGTCAACAGAGCGTAAACCTCGTTCTGAAGACTATATTTTAAATGACCGTATTTAGATTTCAGGTAAAAGTATTATATTTCTCTTCAGGTATTTTGTTATATTGTAAATTTATGTGAGGAATGACTTTCAATTTTTCTAACAATACAAATGTTAAATTTGTACTCTGATGCTCTGTTCTTATAAGTGTTGAATTATAATGAAAAGACAAAAGTATGCGTTTTAAAAATTGTTTTCTCGGAAAGGAAAATTTCTAAATTTGTTATAGGCATGGAGAAGAAGTTGCACTATTATTCGACTCTCAGTTTTCATTGTTATGTGTTGTTGATTTTTTTCTCTCTTATGTAGTTGAAAATAATATCGTTATTTGTTTATTTATTGTTATTTTGAATAAATTATTTAAAACTCATTATTTAAACATGAATATGTTTATGCGATGCCATTTTCATTGAAGCATAATTATGGATTCATATATAATGAACCACGTGACTACAGGTATAGAGGAAATGTTATACAGTTGTATGTTGTTAAATAAATATTTTAACTTATTTGTTCTTGTTTAACATTGATTTACACTGAAAATGACCCAGTTCACTACTTCTGAAGTGCGTGTTAAGGGGAAGGTATAAGTTGCCCTTGGAGAATGTTTTTCATACTTTAATTAACGACAGATAAATCTCTTTACCAAAATGTTTTGACATGTGTTTTTGTCATACTTACAATGCAACAAGTGGAATAATAAATTAACATCCATTTACCGAAAATCAGAGGAGTCCCAATGCGACCAAGAACTCAAAATGGGAAATATCAAATAAAAAATTACACTTTGAAACAATCAACGAGAAAATATCAACATGAATTGAATACTGATTAAAGTCTTGGGCAAAATAAAACTGTATAATATGAGGGAATTCATTAATGTGCAGGCAAACCTTCCATGAAGGTCACCTCTATTAAGAGAAAACATATGTTGTCAGGTCATCCTCTTAATGTCCCGCTGTAAAAGTACACGTACGTATGCATTTTGAACCTCATTTCAAAGGTCACAACTCTTACATGGTCAGTTTGCAAAGGTCCCAATAGTGACCTTTATATACAGGTTTGAATGTATTTATTGAAAACGATATATTTGTAACTACATTTACTGGCTATCGAATATATGTTTCACAGATGATGACGGATATGTTCAAATTGTCGTAACCACAATCCCGTCCTCTTTCCCCCGAATGTGACCTACCGAATAAGACTTATCACCGGGTTTGTACTTACCGTGATTAACACCACGGCTGTCACAAGAGGAGCAGGATCTGCTTACCCTTCCGGGGCTTGAGATCACCCGGTTTTTAGTAGGGATCGTGTTGCTCAGTCTTTAGTTTGCGATGTTGTGTATTGTCGTTTGTCTTTTGGTCTTTTCTCTTTTTCTTTTTTTCGCCATGGCGTTGTGAGCTTTATTTTTGACTTATGAGTTTGAATGTTCCTTTGGTATCTTTCGCCTCTCTTTTACTGCACATATATAGTGTTTAGCTATTGTACTTTATCTAGCGGCTGAAAGGTTTGGAAAGCCTAACAAAACAACGAGAATACTTGACCAATAATAACAAAAATTACAGGAGAAGTCATAGCAAAGTAATCAGGAAACATCTTCATGATACGATAGGGCCAATCAAAACATCAAAAAAGAATGGACACAATCCTGATAAAACCGAGAAAGATACCATTATGTCAAAAAAAGCAATAGATCAATATGGTATCAATCATACAAAAGGTGTCGTGGGGTATATACCAATGAGACCGCTACCTAACAGCACAAAAACTAATTGACGTCTAGGTGTATAATGTAATATGCGTTAGATTGTAGACACTTACAGACTAACTAAAGGATAAGAATAACAGCTACTTTGACCGAGCACCTTGGTATGAATTAAATCTCTCTATCTGGTCGCAAGCTAACATGTAGATAAAACAAATACATCATACTATCTTTAATGATCCAAATAATAAAGAGAAGGTACATCAACGTGCTAACTGTTAAAAAAGGTAACAGTGTCAATATACAAACGTAAATGACGAAACACTAATGACAACACATAAGCACTAATGACAACACACAAACTAATGAAAACACATAAGCACTAATGACAACACATAAGCACTAATGACAACACACAAACTAATGACAACACACAAACACTTATGACAGAACACAAGCACTAATTACAACATACAAAACACTAATGACAACACATAAACAATAATGACATCACACAAAGGCAACACATTTAAAAAAAAAATATTTACGAAAAGCGACAACTAAAATCTAACTAGATTACCAAACTTAGTTGTCTCTTGAACACGGTTGGTGCAGAGTATAGTTTCAAGTCCACAGAAAAAATGAAATGAAAAAAGTTGTTGCGCATGACAAATAATCATTGCTGTGGAGGTGGTCGAATCGGTACCGCGCTACATTCCATTTGGTCTTCGTTTATATTTGGTGGTAACATTATATGTAAGTAACAGCACGATTTGTGAAATTTCAATATGGTGTTCAAGCAAATTAAAGCTTTGCGAAAGGCGTTTAATGCTCTTAAACCCGCATTCCGATATATTTATGTGTTGCTAAACAGCTTTGCAGCCTGTGGATATCAGAACGGTTCTGGATTTGTATATTGTCGTTTACAACAGGAAGGTCGTCGACTAAAATCGAGGTGCCGATGAATTTATGTAGAACAAAAGCAAAGTTGTTTATGAATTAAACCAGAATTTTTCTTGTTCAACACTCAGAACATGTGGACTAAGGTCTTACCGTATGATTAATAACAGTCAACACTCAGAACATGTGGACTAAGGTCTTATCGTATGATTGATAACAGTCAACACTCAGAACATGTGGACTAAGGTCTTACCGTATGATTAATAACAGTCAACACTCAGAACATGTGGACTAAGGTCTTACCGTATGATTGATAACAGTCAACACTCAGAACATGTGGACTAAGGTCTTATCGTATGATTGATAACAGTCAACACTCAGAACATGTGGACTAAGGTCTTACCGTATGATTGATAACAGTCAACACTCAGAACATGTGGACTAAGGTCTTATCGTATGATTGATAACAGTCAACACTCAGAACATGTGGACTAAGGTCTTACCGTATGATTGATAACAGTCAACACTCAGAACATGTGGACTAAGGTCTTACCGTATGATTGATAACAGTCAACACTCAGAACATGTGGACTAAGGTCTTACCGTATGATTGATAACAGTCAACACTCAGAACATGTGGACTAAGGTCTTACCGTATGATTGATAACAGTCAACACTCAGAACATGTGGACTAAGGTCTTATCGTATGATTGATAACAGTCAACACTCAGAACATGTGGACTAAGGTCTTATCGTATGATTGATAACAGTCAACACTCAGAACATGTGGACTAAGGTCTTATCGTATGATTGATAACAGTCAACACTCAGAACATGTGGACTAAGGTCTTATCGTATGATTGATAACAGTCAACACTCAGAACATGTGGACTAAGGTCTTACCGTATGATTGATAACAGTCAACACTCAGAACATGTGGACTAAGGTCTTACCGTATGATTGATAACAGTCAACACTCAGAACATGTGGACTAAGGTCTTATCGTATGATTGATAACAGTCAACACTCAGAACATGTGGACTAAGGTCTTACCGTATGATTGATAACAGTCAACACTCAGAACATGTGGACTAAGGTCTTACCGTATGATTGATAACAGTCAACACTCAGAACGTGTGGACTAAGGTCTTACCGTATGATTGATAACAGTCAACACTCAGAACGTGGACTAAGGTCTTATCGTATGATTGATAACAGTCAACACTCAGAACATGTGGACTAAGGTCTTACCGTATGATTGATAACAGTCAACACTCAGAACATGTGGACTAAGGTCTTATCGTATGATTGATAACAGTCAACACTATGTTTTATGGATTGTATACATGTATAATATCTCTCCTTTTTCCTAAATTTTTTGGACACAAGTTATTTTTATAATGCAAAATGACCCGTAAAAGGCAGATCATACAAAAGCATTATTTAATGATCAGATTTTTAATATTTAGTATATCCCCAATAATTTGGTGTATCAAAATTCGAATTCGATGATGAATTATTAACGCTAATTTTATGAGTTTACAGAAGCTTTCTTTATATATCTATTGTACTTTTATAGAGATTATTCTTTTCACGTTGAGCGGTTCCGTAATCAGAAAAATCTATAAGACATCAGAATACCACAAGAAATATGGTTATTTTCTTATATGTCTGTTTAGATACGCAAATAATGTATACGATTTAAAATCATTAACCTCTTGTTTGTTTTCGTCAATACTTATAAAATAAAGACAAAATATATGAATTATTTTTACTCCTTTATGAATTAAGAAATCTCTTTACTTTATGAACCCCAAACAACCTCGACAATGGTTTCTGTGCAGACGCTATGCGAGACGTAACCAGTATCGCACACTGAGAAACGAAATTAAGTCTTTATCTAAATGTCAACCACAGATAATACAAATGAATGAAGTTGTTTCCATTCAGGACCTGCACTTGGAAATAGTTTTTGTATCGTTTTAGATGGGAGTTTCCTTTCTGGACGCTTTATTTACACATGTCACAAGACTACAATTATTGTTTTTGTGAATGACGCCTTAAGAAAATAGGGTAAAATATCGCTCAAGCCTATGGTTATCTGGTTTATTCAAGTTTATATATATATGCATCAAAACATTTAGAAATCGGCAATGAGGTGTTAAAACCTTTTGAGTTAAGCAAATATTATTATTACAACCATGTTAAGTTAGAACATTTCAATGCATGAGATACATGTTGTTTCCCGTCAAAAGTCAACATAATATAAACCATAAACCCGTTTAAGGTTTAAGACGTCTATATGACAGCCGTATTTTGTACTTAAACAAGCAGGTTAGTTTGCAGTTCCCTGATTAAATAAAGAGGAAGGTTGTTGACGCAACCCTAATTTGACTTTGATGAGGGTTGTTGACGCAACCCTAGTTTGATTTTGACGAGGGTTGTTGACGCAACCCTATTTGCGGAAGTCGTTTAATGCTCTTAAACCCGCATTCCGATATATTTATGTGTTGCTAAACAGCTTTGCAGCCTGTGGATATCAGAACGGTTCTGGATTTGTATATTGTCGTTTACAACAGGAAGGTCGTCGACTAAAATCGAGGTGCCGATGAATTTATGTAGAAAAAAAGCAAAGTTGTTTATGAATTAAACCAGAATTTTTCCTGTTCAACACTCAGAACATGTGGACTAAGGTCTTATCGTATGATTGATAACAGTCAACACTCAGAACATGTGGACTAAGGTCTTATCGTATGATTGATAACAGTCAACACTCAGAACATGTGGACTAAGGTCTTACCGTATGATTGATAACAGTCAACACTCAGAACATGTGGACTAAGGTCTTACCGTATGATTGATAACAGTCAACACTCAGAACATGTGGACTAAGGTCTTATCGTATGATTGATAACAGTCAACACTCAGAACATGTGGACTAAGGTCTTACCGTATGATTGATAACAGTCAACACTCAGAACATGTGGACTAAGGTCTTATCGTATGATTGATAACAGTCAACACTCAGAACATGTGGACTAAGGTCTTACCGTATGATTGATAACAGTCAACACTCAGAACATGTGGACTAAGGTCTTACCGTATGATTGATAACAGTCAACACTCAGAACATGTGGACTAAGGTCTTACCGTATGATTGATAACAGTCAACACTCAGAACATGTGGACTAAGGTCTTACCGTATGATTGATAACAGTCAACACTCAGAACATGTGGACTAAGGTCTTATCGTATGATTGATAACAGTCAACACTCAGAACATGTGGACTAAGGTCTTATCGTATGATTGATAACAGTCAACACTCAGAACATGTGGACTAAGGTCTTATCGTATGATTGATAACAGTCAACACTCAGAACATGTGGACTAAGGTCTTATCGTATGATTGATAACAGTCAACACTCAGAACATGTGGACTAAGGTCTTACGTATGATTGATAACAGTCAACACTCAGAACATGTGGACTAAGGTCTTACCGTATGATTGATAACAGTCAACACTCAGAACATGTGGACTAAGGTCTTATCGTATGATTGATAACAGTCAACACTCAGAACATGTGGACTAAGGTCTTACCGTATGATTGATAACAGTCAACACTCAGAACATGTGGACTAAGGTCTTACCGTATGATTGATAACAGTCAACACTCAGAACGTGTGGACTAAGGTCTTATCGTATGATTGATAACAGTCAACACTCAGAACGTGTGGACTAAGGTCTTATCGTATGATTGATAACAGTCAACACTCAGAACGTGTGGACTAAGGTCTTACCGTATGATTGATAACAGTCAACACTCAGAACATGTGGACTAAGGTCTTATCGTATGATTGATAACAGTCAACACTATGTTTTATGGATTGTATACATGTATAATATCTCTCCTTTTTCCTAAATTTTTTGGACACAAGTTATTTTTATAATGCAAAATGACCCGTAAAAGGCAGATCATACAAAAGCATTATTTAATGATCAGATTTTTAATATTTAGTATATCCCCAATAATTTGGTGTATCAAAATTCGAATTCGATGATGAATTATTAACGCTAATTTTATGAGTTTACAGAAGCTTTCTTTATATATCTATTGTACTTTTATAGAGATTATTCTTTTCACGTTGAGCGGTTCCGTAATCAGAAAAATCTATAAGACATCAGAATACCACAAGAAATATGGTTATTTTCTTATATGTCTGTTTAGATACGCAAATAATGTATACGATTTAAAATCATTAACCTCTTGTTTGTTTTCGTCAATACTTATAAAATAAAGACAAAATATATGAATTATTTTTTACTCCTTTATGAATTAAGAAATCTCTTTTACTTTATGAACCCCAAACAACCTCGACAATGGTTTCTGTGCAGACGCTATGCGAGACGTAACCAGTATCGCACACTGAGAAACGAAATTAAGTCTTTATCTAAATGTCAACCACAGATAATACAAATGAATGAAGTTGTTTCCATTCAGGACCTGCACTTGGAAATAGTTTTTGTATCGTTTTAGATGGGAGTTTCCTTTCTGGACGCTTTATTTACACATGTCACAAGACTACAATTATTGTTTTTGTGAATGACGCCTTAAGAAAATAGGGTAAAATATCGCTCAAGCCTATGGTTATCTGGTTTATTCAAGTTTATATATATATATGCATCAAAACATTTAGAAATCGGCAATGAGGTGTTAAAACCTTTTGAGTTAAGCAAATATAATCATTACAACCATGTTAAGTTAGGACATTTCAATACGTGAGATACATGTTATGTTTCCCGTCAAAAGTCAACATAATATAAACCATAAACCCGTTTAAGAAGTCTATATGACAGCCGTAACTTGTACTTAAACAAGCAGGTTAGTTTGCAGTTCCCTGATTAAATAAAGAGGAGGTTGTTGACGCAACCCTAGTTTGACTTTGATGAGGGTTGTTGACGCAACCCTAGTTTGACTTTGACGAGGGTTGTTGACGCAACCCTAGTTTGACTTTGATGAGGGTTGTTGACGCAACCCTAGTTTGACTTTGATGAGGGGTATCTAAGACTCTCTCATCCTGTAATAGTATTAAAACATTTGACTTTTCTTCACTTTACACAGTATTCCCAATTCCAAACTAAAGACAAATTGAAAGAGTTGGTATTACTTTGTTTCGTTAAAAGAATGGCGAACGTAGATACAAGTATCTTGTCTTGGGAGGGATAAATCCTACTTTGTAAAGAATCACTCTGATTCAAAAAAAAAATTCTCTGAAACTGACATTATCAAGATGCTTTATTTCTTGATTGACAACATATTTGTTACGTTTGGAGGACGTGTTTTCAACAGACTGTCGGAATTCCAATGGGAACCAATTGTGCCCTCTTCTTGCCGACTTGTTTCTTTATTATTATGAGGCTGACTTCATACAGGAACTTCTTAGGAAGAAAGATAAGAAGTTAGCAATATCCTTTAACTTTACGTTCCGCTATATAGATGATGTTCTCTCACTAAATAATACAAAATTTGGTGACTATGTTGAACGAATCTATCCCATCGAACTAGAGATAAAGGATACTACAGATACAGTTAAGTCTGCCTCATATCTTGACTTACATCTAGAAATTGACAATGAGGGTCGGTTGAAAACAAAAACTTTACGACAAAGAGATGATTTCAGCTTCCCAATTGTGAACTTTCCATTTCTATGTAGCAACATTCCAGCAGCGCCTGCATACGGAGTATATATCTCCCAATTGATACGATATTCCCGGGCTTGTATTTTCTATCATGATTTCCTTGATAGAGGATTGCTGCTCACAAGGAAGCTATTAAACCAAGAGTTCCAAATGGTGAAGTTGAAATCATCCCTTCGTAAATTTTACGGACGCCATCACGAGTTGGTTGACCGTTATGGAATAACCGTTTCACAGATGATATCGAATATGTTCCTTATGTCGTAACTACAATACCCTTCCCTTTTCACGAATGTGACCTACCGAATTAGACTATTTACCGGATTTGTAATAACATAAGCAACACGACGGGTGCCACATGTGGAGCAGGATCTGCTTACCCTTCCGGAGCACCTGAGATCACCCCCAGTTTTTGGTGGGGTTCGTGTTTCTTAGTCTTTAGTGTTCTATGTTGTGTCATCTGTACTATTATTTGTCTGTTTGTCTTTTATTTTTGGCCATGGCGTTGTCAGTTTGTTTTCGATCTATGAGTTTGACTGTCCCTCTGGTATCTTTCGTCCCTCTTTGTTGACGCAACCCTAGTTTGACTTTGATGAGGGTTGTTGACGCAACCCTAGTTTGACTTTGAGTTTGAATATCCCTTTGATATCTCCCGCCTATCTTGTCCATACGTTATTGAAGTTGCTTGCTTGGTCTCATATAACGCCTTTACAAGCGCTTAACGCTGCTAATGATATGTTACCTTTCCATATTTTATTTTTTTATTTTTGTCATTTAGCGTTGAACGATATTGAGCATTGTTAAACGTCATTCAATACTCTTGAAAGTTGTTGAACGGTGTTGGATGCTATTTAAAGGCGTTGTTGAATATATCCTGTGTTAAATATTGTATATTGATAAATTATTTGCCAGTATCGAGGTAGTTGGTAATATGGGGAAAAGTTGAGGAGTCTGGCACCAAGGTCTTCCTTCTGTTTAATCTGCCGTCGTACGCCATGTTAAAGTCTGTCTCTTCAAACGCAAACTGATTCTTCAGAAACACGTATCTGTATACATGATGTACTAGGTATCTAAAATTTGTGTCTGTATTTTCTATTCGCCTTATTGTCAATGGCGTCAATTGAAGCAACTATGTAAGGTTTGGACCTCACAAAACATCAATAACATCATCTTGGTCCGATCGACAAAATGGTTGTGATGGATATGGTCGAGATTCTGTATTTCTTGTTGGAAAAAAACTGATACAGTTATATTCCCCCTGATGGAATGGTTTGAAGACATTCTAACATAGGTAGAGTCAGTTGACATTGTTGTGTCGCCCTTTGACGTTATAATCTTAACACAAACCCATTGGACGTGAGTATAGAAACTACTTCTACAATGTATCCGTATTTTCAATCGCTGGATCCGATGCCATTAATCCTCTCTGGTTCTAGTCATTCGAATCCTCCGTAGAAAAGTCTGTGCCATTTCCATTTAGTTATTGTTCATGTATTTCATGATAATTAATCGGCAATCATCTATCATAGTTTTATTTTAATATTTGTTTCTAAGGTATTCAACTAGCTCCGCATGAATCGGAACGAATTGACGAAGCTCGTCTTAATATTATTAATCTTCTTAGAGAAGCTTATATACTCATCATTGTTAGCATTGTTTCAAACTATAAATAAATGAATGAATGTTAATTGCAAAAAATACCAGACCTCATGACGTAACAACAATAGTGTAATTTTAAAAAAAATACTGTTTAATAATAATATGAAGGTCTAACCATGAATTACAACACGAAGATAAAGTATAGAGAAACCCTCCACTGAAGGAAATATGGTTCGTATGAATCTGAATGCATTGGAAATGGTATATTGCCGTGTGGTTTGTCAAAGGGTGATTTTTCGGCATGTGGTATATCGTTTCTGTGCATGACGAACCGACCTTTGGTTTGGTGAATAAGGATTACTAAAGCAGAAGAAATATATCACATCGCAATAGACCAACGATATTATCGGATTATTCAATGACCAATGTTTAAAATATAATATTTACCTCTTACAATGTTTATTAAGCATAAAAGAAAGATGCAAAGGACACTATATAAATAACACATAGCTGAGAGGGTGATAGAGTTTTGCCATGGGATAGAGTAAATTGTCTCCTTCGTATTAACCAATCAAAATCTGGCATTTTGACATGAAGTATAATAATATATGAATGTGTTTGTTTCATGAATAATACTGACATAAAATGCTGTGTGTGAAAAACAACTTGAAGTTAAATTTCTCAGTGTAGAATCATACTATCAAAATACTTTCCTAAGACGTCTATGAAGGAATAAACTATAATAATTTAAACATACATCCATTATGTGAGGATGGTAGATCACCACTCGAAAAGAAGTATATCATAAGAAAAAAATCGAGCGTGATATATTTCTGTACGCAAAACTAAAGACAATAAAATTATTGAAAACAGTAAAATTATAACTATAAATTCCAACATATTAGAGTTAAGAAAAATGTGTGGCTTTCTTTTCGACAGATCACTGTGAACTTTCTATGATTACTAGAAAATTAATAAAATGATACCATGCGGATTCAATGAGAAAATATGAGCTGGACAACTCCATTCCAAACGGAAAAGATAAATAACACTTCACACACCGTCTTACCATATACGTTATATATCCGAACTCGTTCGCTATGCCCGTGTTTGTAGTGACGTTTTTATTTCAATGAGCGTAATCTGTGTATTACTGGTGAAATATTACATATGGTGTAGCATTCTACTGTTTTCATTGGATTTTACGATCACGTGTTTCAAAGGTTATTTTACGTATCCGAACCTTGTTTCTATTTTGAAGTATATTGACGCTATGTTTCTATTTATATGTATATTGACGGTCAATATAAAAAAATCTTGGTAAATTTAGATTTATGACGTCATGACGTCACCACACATAACAACCTTCGAGGAAGCGCCGCAGAAGACGAAAAGAAAATTTGCAAGTTTATCAGGAGGAGATTTCGAGAATTTTTATGTTAAATGCAGACGCTAAGAATACAAGTAAGCTAACGCAACAAGCTATGAAGTTGTTCAAAGAATATTGATATTTTCAATAACATGTTAAAATTCTTGCAAAATACAATTTAAAAATACACAGAAAGAACATTGAACACAATTTTCCTAATACATTATCTACATATGTAATATATAAATTAAGGACTTTCACTCAGTCAATACGTTATATATGAACCTGTTAGATTATATTGACACTCGGACTTCGTCCTCGGGCAATCTGAACAGGTCCATATATAACGTATTGACCTTGTCCATAATTGATAATTATTACTTAAAACCTTTACTAAACTCTGCCATAGATACAAAGATTTGGTTTGGAAGTTAGGCTGTACCTGTAGAAAACGTATGTCAAACGGAATAGCACACCTTAATTTTACGGTTGTTTACCGAACTCGGATATTTCAGAAACGATCCAGGTAAACTTATCAATCATCTAAATAAACTTATTCTTAAAGATTACCAACTCAACAATGCATTGATCTGTTAATATTGTTTTAATTGGTATAAATATTGATTTTATTATCAGTAAATTAAAACTATACTAAATATTATTGTCATACACATATGCACATTCACGCTACTACAATCTTTCGATACCTATATTTTGGCATCGCACAAGGTCATGTTCTTTCTGTTAATGACGTCTTTATAATAAATCCAATGGATGTTGAATGTGTACTGATTGATAGTTTAGTCTTACATACATGATTTTTCTATTAGTTTTTATTGGTTTTGAACTGATTTTTATAGTTTGTTCTTATGTTGTACTGTTACACCACAGTCCCTGGTTAGGAGGAGGGTTGGCGCCTTCAAACATGTTTAACCCCGCCACATTCTATGTGTGCCTGTCTCAAGTGTGGAGCCTGTAATTGAGTGGTTGTCGTTTATTGCTGTTTCACATATTTGTTTTTCGTTTATTGTTTTGAACAGTTTGTTCTTGTGCTGAGCTGTTGCACCATTGTCCCATGTTAGGGGAGGGTTGGCGCCTTCAAACATGTTTAACACCGCCACATTGTTTATGTGCCAGTCCAAAGTCAGGAGCATGTAGTTCAGTGGTTGTCGTTGGTGCATGTCTGTCATATTTGTTTTTCATAAATTGTTTTGTTATAAATTAGGCTGTTAGTTTTCCCAATAAAATTGTTTCCTATTTTTCCTGTCGGAGCCTTATACTAAATGCACGGATGGCCTTAGCCTGATTTGAAAAAAAAAATGTTTTTTGTGGATTATTTGGCTTTCTATGCTCTTCAACTTTGTACCAGTATTTAATTTGACCTTCCAGTTGTTTCGAATCAAACACAAATGATGATAGCTAAAATCGCGTCTGGCGTACTAAAATAAAGCCTGGTTTCTTTGATGATTTATTATTATCACTGGTTGGATGCCACAACTGGTTGACGTTTTGTATCCTAATGGAATAATCAGCCAAGTAGTCAACAATCCTGTGCTGACATGACATATCTAATTGTCCCATTGGTATTCCTTTTGTTTTTTTTATATATCTGTGGTTAAATTGGATAATTCAATGACTGCATTATTTTGAATAACTTGACCAAAAACACATAAGGGTAATATAATCATAAATGTTTCTTTGCTATAGTCTCTCAAACTAGTCTCTCAGACCGGGTTCGTTAGTCAATTATGTCATGATAGGACACAATGCGATATTTTTGAAAACTAGATATAAACTTTTATTGATTTGTCTGACTTATTTATAAATTATTTATAAAATCCTCTATTTTATTGTTTTTTTCTTAAATAGTCTCTTTCTATTTAGGGACTAAGTGAATACTTACCGGTTTTTTTTTTTTTAAATCTGGATTCACATTAGTCTGGTGAACATATTTTCTTGGTAACCTTTTTTCAAAAAAGGATATCTATTTCAAAACTGTATGGTTACATCTCTGACTCATAAGATGCTGATTTTTTTTATTGAAAAAGGCCTTTAAAGCGATTTTTTAGAGTTCAAACTTGTCCTCTTTAATTGCATCAGATCATGAAAAAAGCACCTAACCTAGGGTACTTTTAGATATTGTTATCATTTGCTTGGAACAACAAGTGACCAGATGTGCTAAATATCACACATTTAGTGTTAAATAAATTTATTTCAGATTGAACTAGTGTTCTCAGGCTACAAAAAGATCTCTTTCACACGAAGACAACAATAACATGTCATTATCATACAATGGTGTCTCGTTCAAAAGTGCAGAGTCAATATATAGATAAACAAAAGGCTTATGAATCATTTTTATGCTGGTATTTATAGTGAGTTTATTTACAACCACCACGTCGATCCACTGCTGGTGGAGGTTTTCTCCCCTTGGGTATCACCAGCCTAGTAGTCAGCACTTATGTGTTGACATGCAATATCATTATTAACTGTTTACCAAACTTGGAATCTTTCGAAAAACTAAGGATTTTTCTACCCAATGAATAGATTACCTTAGCTGTATTTGGATAAACCTTTCGATATTTTGGTTCCTCAATGCTCTTCAACTTAATACTTATTTGACCTTTTCCTCACTATTTTGATTCTTCAGTAGACGAAACGTGCGTCTGGCGTACAAACGTTTAAGCCTGGTATCTATGATGCGTTTATTTACATCCATTTCAAAGTACGAAATTGAAGTATTTTTATATTCTTACAAGTATTAAGATACCTATGTTCGTATGTTATTTGCTTAATTAAAGATAAAGGCCCTTTCCTTAACAAACGAACTCTTTCAAGCTCTAATACTGACGAGTCTTTTGTAGGCGAAATTTTAGTCCTGGTATCTTTTATGAGTTTATTGTCAATTTGTCCTTTTTTAATATCAATATTTCTGTTTCAGAGCAACCCTAGCTTTGTTTGAAAGGGGTTTGAGTTGTTTTTGATTTAGTTTTAAGTGTTGTATTAGTTTTTTTATCTTTCAATGTCCTTGTTTTTAATACCGGTAACAGTCCTAACTATCCTTGTCGTGAAAAACGTCTTTCAATTTTAAACTTCACAATCGGTCAAGTTTCATGGTAAGAAAATTTACATGACCTATCGTTTACGAATTTGGTGATGTCTTAGGGTTAGATAAAAGAGTCAATCAACAATCCGCTATTGCGTGAAGCCCAATCATTCTATATAATGTATCAACGTATTTCATAGGAGTAACAAGAAGGGTGTTACATGCGGAACAGGATCTGCTAACCCTTCCGGAGCAACTGAGATCACCCAAGGTATTTGGTAAGGTTGGTGTTGCTCAATGTTGTGTTTTGTAGACTGTTGTTTGTCTTTTAGGATTTTCTTAGGGTTTTTAGCATCTCATTGTCAGTTTGTCTTTTAGGATTGTCTTGGGTTTTTTTTAGCATATCGTTGTCAGTTTGTCTTTTAGGATTTTCTTGGGTTTTTTAGCATATCGTTGTCAGTTTGTCTTTTAGGATTGTCTTGGGTTTTTTTTAGCATATCGTTGTCAGTTTGTCTTTTAGGATTGTCTTGGGTTTTTTTTAGCATATCGTTGTCAGTTTGTCTTTTAGGATTGTCTTGGGTTTTTTAGCATATCGTTGTCAGTTTGTCTTTTAGGATTGTCTTGGGTTTTTTAGCATATCGTTGTCAGTTTGTCTTTTAGGATTGTCTTGGGTTTTTTAGCATATCGTTGTCAGTTTGTCTTTTAGGATTTTCTTGGGGTTTTTAGCATATCGTTGTCAGTTTGTCTTTTAGGATTGTCTTGGGTTTTTTAGCATATCGTTGTCAGTTTGTCTTTTAGGATTGTCTTGGGGTTTTTAGCATATCGTTGTCAGTTTGTCTTTTAGGATTGTCTTGGGTTTTTTTTAGCATATCGTTGTCAGTTTGTCTTTTAGGATTGTCTTGGGTTTTAGCATATCGTTGTCAGTTTGTCTTTTAGGATTTTCTTGGGGTTTTAGCATATCGTTGTCAGTTTGTCTTTTAGGATTGTCTTGGGTTTTTAGCATATCGTTGTCAGTTTGTCTTTTAGGATTGTCTTGGGTTTTTAGCATATCGTTGTCAGTTTGTCTTTTAGGATTGTCTTGGGTTTTAGCATATCGTTGTCAGTTTGTCTTTTAGGATTTTCTTGGGGTTTTAGCATATCGTTGTCAGTTTGTCTTTTAGGATTGTCTTGGGTTTTTTAGCATATCGTTGTCAGTTTGTCTTTTAGGATTTTCTTGGGTTTTAGCATATCGTTGTCAGTTTGTCTTTTAGGATTGTCTTGGGTTTTTTAGCATATCGTTGTCAGTTTGTCTTTTAGGATTGTCTTGGGGTTTTTAGCATATCGTTGTCAGTTTGTCTTTTAGGATTGTCTTGGGTTTTTTAGCATATCGTTGTCAGTTTGTCTTTTAGGATTGTCTTGGGGTTTTTAGCATCTCGTTGTCAGTTTGTCTTTTAGGATTTTCTTGGGGTTTTTAGCATATCGTTGTCAGTTTGTCTTTTAGGATTGTCTTGGGTTTTTAGCATATCGTTGTCAGTTTGTCTTTTAGGATTGTCTTGGGTTTTAGCATATCGTTGTCAGTTTGTCTTTTAGGATTGTCTTGGGTTTTTAGCATATCGTTGTCAGTTTGTCTTTTAGGATTGTCTTGGGGTTTTTAGCATCTCGTTGTCAGTTTGTCTTTTAGGATTTTCTTGGGGTTTTTAGCATATCGTTGTCAGTTTGTCTTTTAGGATTTTCTTGGGGTTTTTAGCATATCGTTGTCAGTTTGTCTTCGACTTATAAGTTTGAATATCCTTTTGGTATCTTCTACCTCTTTTTTATACACCTCTCTTTTATACACCTCTCTTTTACAGCTATGACAATTTTTGTCCATTCATTGATATTCTCAACTGATATGCTTTGTTTGTGTTTGAAGTGACGTTATGTAATTATTCACATTTACATTTTGCACAACTAGACAAAAGTAAAATTAGAAGACCATTACCACAAAATTTTGTCGGGAATAACTTACTCATTTTATAAGCTGTTTCATCGATTTGATTATTTCTTATGGAAGTGTAACAGTTACAGTCACAAATTAATGTCATAAATTGCATATCACAAGCTACGGCAACGTTCTAAATAAGCTACCATATGTAAGGACAAATTGATTTGAAACTCAGGTTGAATCACAAAACTGGTAATCGGTATGGTTATTACTTTAACATAGTTGTCGGTGTCTAGATGCTACCTCCTGATTAAGTTTGCAATATTTTTAGGTGACAATTTTTCTTTCAGTAGTGTAAATTAGATTTTTATTATACCATTCCCTTCCATGTCCTTATATGACTAATTTCAATGTTCAATCTGTCCTATTTTTCATACACGCAATCAAGTCATTTTATCCCCGGGCAAAATAAATCACTTGAAATTATACTTAGAAGCGCAACTGACCAACTGGTGACTAATATGTGTTTCCATAGATAGGAAATTGTACGACATGAAAGGTTCGCGAGCGATTTGTATAAGTGACTTTCGCGATCACGAAAACAACGCGAGTATAAATCGTCCGAATATGTTCATCTTGAATCATCTATTATATGAAAGCATTAAACAAAGTTAGTAAGTCCCAAACACGAATCGCCAAGTTAGCTATAACAAGATTACTGCGAAACATTATCTGCGAAAATAAGACGTTTCGCAGTAAATGAAAAAAATTTATGCTTATTGAGCACATGAGTGACCTTCAATCATTTGATAAACAAAAGGTTTATGAATCATTTTTATGCTGGTATTTATAGTGAGTTTATTTACAACCACCACGTCGATCCACTGCTGGTGGAGGTTTTCTCCCCTTGGGTATCACCAGCCTAGTAGTCAGCACTTATGTGTTGACATGCAATATCATTATTAACTGTTTACCAAACTTGGAATCTTTCGAAAAACTAA
This sequence comes from Mytilus coruscus, assembly GCA_017311375.1. Classification (NCBI taxonomy): domain Eukaryota; kingdom Metazoa; phylum Mollusca; class Bivalvia; order Mytilida; family Mytilidae; genus Mytilus; species Mytilus coruscus. The sequence goes on from CM029600.1 coordinate 91,072,452, forward strand.
GGATTTTTCTACCCAATGAATAGATTACCTTAGCTGTATTTGGATAAACCTTTCGATATTTTGGTTCCTCAATGCTCTTCAACTTAATACTTATTTGACCTTTTTCCTCACTATTTTGATTCTTCAGTAGACGAAACGCGCGTCTGGCGTACAAACGTTTAAGCCTGGTATCTATGATGCGTTTATTTACATCCATTTCAAAGTACGAAATTGAAGTATTTTTTATATTCTTACAAGTATTAAGATACCTATGTTCGTATGTTATTTGCTTAATTAAAGATAAAGGCCCTTTCCTTAACAAACGAACTCTTTCAAGCTCTAATACTGACGAGTCTTTTGTAGGCGAAATTTTAGTCCTGGTATCTTTTATGAGTTTATTGTCAATTTGTCCTTTTTTAATATCAATATTTCTGTTTCAGAGCAACCCTAGCTTTGTTTGAAAGGGTTTGAGTTGTTTTGATTTAGTTTTAAGTGTTGTATTCGTTTTTATCTTTCAATGTCCTTGTTTTTAATACCGGTAACAGTCCTAACTATCCTTGTCGTGAAAAACGTCTTTCAATTTTAAACTTCACAATCGGTCAAGTTTCATGGTAAGAAAATTTACATGACCTATCGTTTACGAATTTGGTGATGTCTTTAGGGTTAGATAAAAGAGTCAATCAACAATCCGCTATTGCGTGAAGCCCAATCATTCTATATAATGTATCAACGTATTTCATAGGGAGTAACAAGAAGGGTGTTACATGCGGAACAGGATCTGCTAACCCTTCCGGAGCAACTGAGATCACCCAAGGTATTTGGTAAGGTTGGTGTTGCTCAATGTTGTGTTTTGTAGACTGTTGTTTGTCTTTAGGATTTTCTTAGGGTTTTAGCATCTCATTGTCAGTTTGTCTTTTAGGATTGTCTTGGGTTTTTTTAGCATATCGTTGTCAGTTTGTCTTTTAGGATTTTCTTGGGTTTTTAGCATATCGTTGTCAGTTTGTCTTTAGGATTGTCTTGTTTTTTTTTAGCATATCGTTGTCAGTTTGTCTTTAGGATTGTCTTGGTTTTTTTTTAGCATATCGTTGTCAGTTTGTCTTTTAGGATTGTCTTGGGTTTTTTAGCATATCGTTGTCAGTTTGTCTTTTAGGATTGTCTTGGGTTTTTTAGCATATCGTTGTCAGTTTGTCTTTTAGGATTGTCTTGGGTTTTTTAGCATATCGTTGTCAGTTTGTCTTTTAGGATTTTCTTGGGGTTTTTAGCATATCGTTGTCAGTTTGTCTTTTAGGATTGTCTTGGGTTTTTTTTAGCATATCGTTGTCAGTTTGTCTTTTAGGATTGTCTTGGGTTTTTTAGCATATCGTTGTCAGTTTGTCTTTTAGGATTGTCTTGGGTTTTTTTTAGCATATCGTTGTCAGTTTGTCTTAGGATTGTCTTGGTTTTTAGCATATCGTTGTCAGTTTGTCTTTAGGATTTTCTTGGGGTTTTTAGCATATCGTTGTCAGTTTGTCTTTTAGGATTGTCTTGGGTTTTTAGCATATCGTTGTCAGTTTGTCTTTAGGATTTTCTTGGGGTTTTAGCATATCGTTGTCAGTTTGTCTTTAGGATTGTCTTGGGTTTTTAGCATATCGTTGTCAGTTTGTCTTTTAGGATTGTCTTGGGTTTTAGCATATCGTTGTCAGTTTGTCTTTTAGGATTGTCTTGGGTTTTTAGCATATCGTTGTCAGTTTGTCTTTAGGATTTTCTTGGGGTTTTAGCATATCGTTGTCAGTTTGTCTTTAGGATTGTCTTGGTTTTTTTTATCGTTGTCAGTTTGTCTTTAGGATTTTCTTAGGGTTTTAGCATCTCATTGTCAGTTTGTCTTTTAGGATTGTCTTTGTCTTTTAGGATTTTCTTAGGGTTTTAGCATCTCATTGTCAGTTTGTCTTTTAGGATTGTCTTGGGTTTTTTTAGCATATCGTTGTCAGTTTGTCTTTTAGGATTTTCTTGGGTTTTTAGCATATCGTTGTCAGTTTGTCTTTAGGATTGTCTTGGTTTTTTTTTAGCATATCGTTGTCAGTTTGTCTTTTAGGATTGTCTTGGTTTTTTTTAGCATATCGTTGTCAGTTTGTCTTTTAGGATTGTCTTGGGTTTTTAGCATATCGTTGTCAGTTTGTCTTTTAGGATTGTCTTGGTTTTTTATATCGTTGTCAGTTTGTCTTTTAGGATTGTCTTGGGTTTTAGCATATCGTTGTCAGTTTGTCTTTTAGGATTGTCTTGGGTTTTTTGCATATCGTTGTCAGTTTGTCTTTTAGGATTTTCTTGGGTTTTTAGCATATCGTTGTCAGTTTGTCTTTTAGGATTGGGGTTTTTAGCATATCGTTGTCAGTTTGTCTTTTAGGATTGTCTTGGGTTTTTGCATATCGTTGTCAGTTTGTCTTTTAGGATTGTCTGGGTTTTTTAGCATATCGTTGTCAGTTTGTCTTTAGGATTTTCTTAGGGTTTTAGCATCTCATTGTCAGTTTGTCTTTTAGGATTGTCTTGTTTTTTTTTAGCATATCGTTGTCAGTTTGTCTTTTAGGATTTTCTTGGTTTTTAGCATATCGTTGTCAGTTTGTCTTTAGGATTGTCTTGGTTTTTTTTAGCATATCGTTGTCAGTTTGTCTTTAGGATTGTCTGGGTTTTTTTTAGCATATCGTTGTCAGTTTGTCTTTTAGGATTGTCTTGGGTTTTTAGCATATCGTTGTCAGTTTGTCTTTTAGGATTGTCTTGGGTTTTTTAGCATATCGTTGTCAGTTTGTCTTTTAGGATTGTCTTGGGCTTTTTAGCATATCGTTGTCAGTTTGTCTTTTAGGATTTTCTTGGGGTTTTTTAGCATATCGTTGTCAGTTTGTCTTTTAGGATTGTCTTGGTGTTTTTAGCATATCGTTGTCAGTTTGTCTTTTAGGATTGTCTTGGGTTTTTTTAGCATATCGTTGTCAGTTTGTCTTTTAGGATTGTCTTTGGTTTTTTTAGCATATCGTTGTCAGTTTGTCTTTTAGGATTTTCTTGGGGTTTTTAGCATATCGTTGTCAGTTTGTCTTTAGGATTTTCTTGGGGTTTTAGCATATCGTTGTCAGTTTGTCTTTAGGATTGTCTTGGGTTTTTAGCATATCGTTGTCAGTTTGTCTTTTAGGATTGTCTTGGTTTTTAGCATATCGTTGTCAGTTTGTCTTTTAGGATTGTCTTGGGTTTTTAGCATATCGTTGTCAGTTTGTCTTTAGGATTTTCTTGGGGTTTTAGCATATCGTTGTCAGTTTGTCTCTTTAGACTTGTCTTGGTTTTAGCATATCGTTGTCAGTTTGTCTTTTAGGATTTTCTTGGCCTTTTAGCATATCGTTGTCAGTTTGTCTTTTAGATTGTCTTGGGTTTTTTAGCATATCGTTGTCAGTTTGTCTTTTAGGATTGTCTTGGGGTTTTTAGCATATCGTTGTCAGTTTGTCTTTTAGGATTGTCTTGGTTTTTTAGCATATCGTTGTCAGTTTGTCTTTTAGGATTGTCTTAGGTTTTAGCATATCGTTGTCAGTTTGTCTTTTAGGATTTTCTTGGGGTTTTAGCATATCGTTGTCAGTTGTCTCTTTAGGATTGTCTTGGGTTTTTGCATATCGTTGTCAGTTTGTCTTTTAGGACTTGTCTTGGGTTTTAGCATATCGTTGTCAGTTTGTCTTTAGGATTGTCTTGGGTTTTTAGCATATCGTTGTCAGTTTGTCTTTTAGGATTGTCTTGGGTTTTTAGCATCTCGTTGTCAGTTTGTCTTTTTGAATTTTCTTGGGGTTTTTAGCATATCGTTGTCAGCTTGTCTTTAGGATTTTCTTGGGGTTTTAGCATATCGTTGTCAGTTTGTCTTCGACTTATAAGTTTGAATATCCTTTTGGTATCTTCTACCTCTTTTTATACACCTCTTTTATACACTCTCTTTTACAGCTATGACAATTTTTGTCCATTCATTGATATTCTCAACTGATATGCTTTGTTTGTGTTTGAAGTGACGTTATGTAATTATTCACATTTACATTTTGCACAACTAGACAAAAGTAAAATTAGAAGACCATTACCACAAAATTTTGTCGGGAATAACTTACTCATTTTATAAGCTGTTTCATCGATTTGATTATTTCTTATGGAAGCGTAACAGTTACAGTCACAAATTAATGTCATAAATTGCATATCACAAGCTACGGCAACGTTCTAAATAAGCTACCATATGTAAGGACAAATTGATTTGAAACTCAGGTTGAATCACCAAACTGGTAATCGGTATGGTTATTACTTTTACATAGTTGTCGGTGTCTAGATGCTACCTCCTGATTAAGTTTGCAATATTTTTAGTGACAATTTTTCTTTCAGTAGTGTAAATTAGATTTTTATTATACCATTCCCTTCCATGTCCTTATATGACTAATTTCAATGTTCAATCTGTCCTATTTTTCATACACACGCAATCAAGTCATTTTATCCCCGGGCAAAATAAATCACTTGAAATTATACTTAGAAGCGCAACTGACCAACTGGTGACTAATATGTGTTTCCATAGATAGGAAATTGTACGACATGAAAGGTTCGCGAGCGATTTGTATAAGTGACTTTCGCGATCACGAAAACAACGCGAGTATAAATCGTCCCGAATATGTTCATCTTGAATCATCTATTATATGAAAGCATTAAACAAAGTTAGTAAGTCCCAAACACGAATCGCCAAGTTAGCTATAACAAGATTACTCGCGAAACATTATCTGCGAAAATAAGACGTTTCGCAGTAAATGAAAAAAAAAATTATGCTTATTGAGCACATGAGTGACCTTCAATCATTTGATAGACATACATTTTGCTTGATTTTGAGTTTCCGGTCAAAGTTTTGTATACTATTGTTTTTCTTATTACCAGCCATGGTCAGTGTCTATCTCTTAATAAAAAGTTATTAACGGACTTTAAGTAAGATGCCTTAAAAGTAATATTCCACATCACCTTTTTAAATTTATATGAAGAGAAAATAAGCAACCGCCATTGTTATATTTGATATCTCCATTTACCTGAGGTATAGATACCTAAGCCGTATTTTGCAAAACCTTCCAGAATTATGCTCTTCCACTTCGTACTTTATATCGCATTTTTACCTATGTTGATTCGAGCGTTACTGATGAGTCTTTTGTAGACAAAACGTGCGTCTGGTGTACAAAATTAATTTTAATACTGGTATCTATGATATTCAAAATCGAGTTATCTTTCAAGTTTGTATTCTCTTAATCTTCAATCATTTGTGTATTAAAAAATGCTACAGTTATGATAGTCAAATTTCAATTATTATCACATTAACCTTTTATGTCTGTTTGATTTACACAATTTTGTCAATATAACGGAACTATAAACAACTGTCATACAAGTAGGAGGTTTAGCTAGCTAATAAAACGAGGTTTAATCCACCATTTTCTTCGGAAAAGTCAGGAATATGGCAGTTGTTTTTCACTTGTTCCGTTGATTGATATCGTTTTATTTTGTCAGTTTTTTTTTTATGGACTTCCCCTTTATGAATTTGCCTTCAAGTTGGATTTCGGTATTTTTTTCGCACTTTTTTTTCCACAGCTTCACTGTTCGCAAACTTTAAGGTAAGGGGTCAAAATTGAGTCAAGGTTTTATCATGGTTTTGCACAGTCTTGTTTAAAAATGTATTCAACGAACAAATTTGACAAAGTGGTGAACTTTATCCCTCAGGCAAAGTTGACCTTAGATGAATTTGGCTATTTGTTTTAGGTATTTTTGTCCTTATAGCTCTTCAACTGTTTTCAGTACTTATACATCCTCAGATTTCAAATGTTTGGCTTTGAGCGTTCCTGATGAAGGTAAATCCAGAAAAGCGCTTCGGACGCATGAAATAATTTACGTGTTGTTTTCAATTTTTTACATCACTAGGTCGATACCTCTGCTGGTGGACTATCAGTCCCCGAGGGTATCATCAGCTCAGTAGTCAGTACTTCGGTACTGACATGATTTATAACAAACCTTTCTAAAATTGTCCGTTTATAAATTTTGAAATTATAAAGAAACTAAGGTTTCAACTCTCTCAGGCAAAGTTGACCTTAGATGAATTTTGCTACTTATTTGTTTTAGGTATTTTTGTCATATAGCTCTTCAACTGTTTCGGTACTTATACATCCTCGGATTTCAAATGTTTGGCTTTGAGCGTTCCTGATGAAGGTAAATCCAGAAAAGCGCCTCGGACACATGAAATTATTTAACGTGTTGTTTTCAATTTTGTATGGCACAATAAATTACAGTTACATGTAAATATGAACAGAAATAACATTTCCCGCAAAAATTTTTTTTTGAATTTGAGAACTACTCACCACCACCACCAACAACAATTTTTATCATATTTTTTTTAGTTTTCTTCTTTTATCATTTCAATAACCTTTGAAACAGGAATGATGTCAATTTCATATCATTTTGAGCATTTTCTACAAAAATATGTGCCCGCAAAGTTTGTGACCCATTTACCTCAATGGAACTGTTGCAAACTTCTCTTTGAGTTATATATATTCAATTTGAATGTGTTTATACGCAAAGGACAAAATCAAGACCATAATGAAAAACTACAATTAAAATAAAAACAGACTACATCATGGCAATACAGAAAATGACAAAAAGATAAACAATTGTGCACAAAACAGTTAACGGATACCTTACGTTTGAGCAACGCAACTCCATTTAAAAACCGGAAGTGAACTCGATTGTAGGTTAGTAGTTCCTACTCCATAGTGACAACTGGCGTGTTACTAGTATGTCAAAGAAAACAAATTAGTGACAAATTCTATCCAGTGACTCAAAATAGTGGAAAAGAGGACAAACGGGCTTGAAGTACTGACAAGAAGTACATATCGATTGTAATCTATAACACATGTATTTTATTACGGCCAACCAACTCATAATGGCCTCCTTGAATCTTTCGAAGTGCTCAAAAATCATCTATTTTTGTCATAAAGTGTAGTTCTTATAAATCCTTCTTGTAAATTTCTAGAAGTACTTTAAGATACAAACAGATTTAACTGTTTTATATTGAATCACTTGTATCCTTTATTTCAAGAGAGAGGCAAAAGATACCAAAGGGACATTCAAACTCATAAGTCGAAAATAAACCGACAACACCATGGCTAAAAAAGGAAAAGACCAACAGACAAACACCAGTACACAAAACACAACTTAGAAAACTAAAGACTGAGCAACACTAACCCTACCAAAAACTGGGGGTGATATATATACTTTACAACGCAAATGACGTTCCACATCTTACCATATATAGAAGTTTCACAATTACTTGATTTTGCTACAAATTTGTAGAAATATATTATTTGTTAACCATAACCTTGAAATAATGCAGAGTTGTCAACTCCTTATTTTTATATTTGCAGAGAAAGTTTCTTTTTATCGGCGAGAATGAAGAGTTCATCCACATATTCAAAAATCGAAAGTCTGATTTGGTTTGGTTAAAAAGTGTTCTTGAGATGTAAAAAATTAGAAGTAAGACAAATATGATTTTCACAGAATTTAGTGTTATTGGCTTTAGAAATTTTGTTTCAAAATGATGATGTTGTTGTCATTTGAATCACTTTCCAAAAAGTTATATGCAATAGAAATTTTAACCCAAAGAAATTAACGGAGGTGGTGCATTTCTTTAGTTGTTGGGTAAACTTACAAAACTTTGGATTATACAGTGAACGGAAATCGTATCCTATGGTTAATCTTTCATTTGATCAATCCTGACCACCTTCGATGTGTGATACGATCAGAAAAACCTTAAGACATGCATTTATAAAATCAAATATTTAGTTATGTTTTAATATATCAAAAACTAAATTTAAGTTAGTACCAATAAAGACAATATTAAAATTCCCTACTTCAGTGTTAAATTGATAATATTTATGACTAAATTTATGCAAAGGATTTATATGTTTACATGGTTCTTTTCTACATTTACGGGCTCTATTAACAATATGACAGCAAAGATGTACGAATGGTTGCGGTAAAGTTTTACTTTGAGCTAATATTTTGATTGCTTTCCATGTTAACATAATGTTTGTAGAAAGCTTTACCTTTACCGAAGATATACCAGTCCTAGTTTTAGTTTTCAATTTTGCTACAGTCCAATGGTCTGCTTTTGACAGTTAATTCTGTTAGCTTGCTGTAGAAGTTATGACCGCACCCATCTTTAATATTCCGTTTGTAATAAGGTTGCTACATGTACAACCAAACTACTCAACCAAATATATGTATTTATGAAAGCTTTTAGGAAAGAGTCCAAGTAATTTGTGATAACACAATTTCTAACTTATAATTTTTCTGTTATGCATAGATCAAATATATTAAAATCTAAAATTTCAATATAGATAAGGGTATATGAAACATAATGAGACATATACTCAACGTAAGAATGTGCAAAAGGTGCCACTGCCTAAAATGGAATATCAACAATCTGGATCGAAACAATGGTCTCTATTGTGTACAAATTTTCTCATATGAAACTTAAATATAAAAATTTTGTACATAGCAAACCTTTTGTTTGAATCAGGGTTGTTGTAACAAAGTATGATTTATTCTAGATATTATATAAAACAAAATATCAGCATTTGCATTAGCCATTATTTGTTTTAAACACAGTTTTACTAATCCGTTCAAATCATCTTTAGATTTCGAACGAGGCATTTTTAAGTTAAGATAAAGAACAAATTAAACCTTTTTCGCGTGAAGAGTTTGTATTATACGTAACGATCTCTTCTATCGTTTATAGACTAATTTATGATGAAGGATATTGTCTAAATTGTTGGCAGCTAGACCTTTGTTTTTAAAGTGTTATTTCTCCTTTTCATCTTTCACATCCCCAACCCGCCTTAAACGTTTGCAATGTACAATATCCCAGATAAAAGCTGTAAAAATATATTGGCTGGAAAAAAAATTGTAACTTGGGTTACCAAACATCAATTGAATAATCAAATTTTCGAACGGCGTAGTGAATGTAGTAGCGGCTTGGATGATGCATAACTACAGCTATGATACTATAATGTTTTTATATTATAGAGTTATTGAATATATCTGTAATCAATATTTCACAATACAACTGCTATTGTAGACAACTACGTTCCCTTGATAATGTCTGTATCGGGCATTTTTATTATATGCGACTGCTGAGATATACAGAATATCGTAATACATGCATTACATTCCAGCAGCGCCCGCATATGGAGTATTTATCCCCAGTTGATACGATGTTCCAGAGTATGTATTTCTTCTAATGATTCCCTTGATAATGGGTGGGCTGCTGCTTAGAAAGAAGCTTTTAAACCAAGAGTTTAAGTGGTGAAGTTGAAATCATCCCTTCGAAAATTTTACGTACGCCCTCACGAGTTGGTTGACCGTTATGGAATATCTGTTGATATGTTCCAACTGTCGTAATCCTAATCCCGTCTTCTTTTCCTCAAATGTCACCTGAAAAATTAGACTTATCACCGGATGTGTATTTACATGAGCTCGAAGGGTGCCATATGTGAAGCAGGATAAATCACCCCTGATTTTTGGTGGGGTTTGTGTTTTCAGTATTCTATTTTGTGTTTTGTGTACTGTTGTTTGTCTTTTGGTCGTTTTTCGTTTTTTGCCATGACATTGTAAGTTTGTTTTCGAGTTTGATTATCCCTATGGTATTTTTCGCCTCTCTTTTCTGTTCATTCTTCCTACGAAACTCCTGTGTTACGTCTGCCTCGTCTGAATGAAGGAATAAATCTGGGAAAAAAGAGGCACAGTTTTGTAATGAAGTTCAAAATGAATAAGCTAGAATCAGGTTATCGCTCCACACTGTGCCAGATTTGTTTTAAACATGTTTTTTTTAACAATTAACACTACATCTTTATAGATATAGTAATAATTCAGGAAAAGTACAAGATTAAATGTTATGTGAATAATAAGCGCACTTTTATGTTTGTCCACAATTATATATAGTACATGTGTTAATTGAAAGAATTTAAAAACACATAGCTGTACGTTAGGGGTACTGAAGTTCATACTATAAATTGCATCTAACGAACTTAAACTACCTTTGCCAAACTGAAAGGAAGCATCAAATTCCTAATTGAAGCAACTGTGTATGGTAGACATTTTCAACAAATTGTCGGCATTCCTATGGGAACGAACTGTGCGCCTCTCCTTGCCGATCTCTTCTTATTTTCATATGAGTCGGAGTTCCTTCAGACACTTGTCAAAACCAAGAAGAACAAAGAAGCCAGATCATCTAATTTCACATTCAGATATATTGATGATGTTCTTTCCATTAACAATCAAAACTTTTCTGATTGGGTTCCATGAATATATCCTGCAGAACTAGAAAATAAAGAAACAACAGACACGGGTTCCTCCAACTCATTTTTAGATTTATACCTCGAATTTGACATAAGTGGTCATCTCAGTACCAGAATCTATGACAAACGAGACGATTTTAATTTTGAAATTATCAATTTCCCCCACCTTAGTAGCAATATACCAACTTCACCTGCATATGCGATATACGTTTCCCAACTCATTCGGTATTCAAGAGCTTGCAGCTGCTACTCAGACTTTATAAAACGTCACTAGTGTCTGAGCAGAAAGTTAATGAACTAGGGTTATGTCAAAAAACGTCTCGTCCTTTTTTCTAAAAAAAAGTTCATCGGAAGATACCAAGACCTTGTTGATAAATATTCCGTATCAACTTCACAAATTATACATGATGGTCTTGAAGTATAGATTCTAGGTACTGACGTTCTTTATCATCTTAATTACGTGTTATAGTGTTCTTTTATTTGTCTTTATAAATTATTAATCTTTACTGTTTAGTCCATTTTTGGTAATATCCTTTTACGTGGCTCCGTACTTATGCATCCCGCCAATGTGTTGTGCTGTGGTCATTTGTTGTATTCTTGTCTTTCATTTTTGCTTTTGTGTTTTAGTTATGACCGCACCCATCTTTAATATTCCGTTTGTAATAAGGTTGCTACATGTACAACCAAACTACTCAATCAAATATATGTATTTATGAAAGCTTTTAGGAAAGAGTCCAAGTAATTTGTGATAACACAATTTCTAACTTAATAATTTTCTGTTATGCATAGATCAAATATATTAAAATCTAAAATTTCAATACAGACAAGGGTATACCAAACATAATGAGACATATACTCAACGTAAGAATGTGCAAAGGAACACCACTGCCTAAAATGGAATATCAACAATCTGGTTCGAAACAATGGTCTCTATTGTGTACAAATTTTCTCATATGAAACTTAAATATAAAAACCTTTGTTTGAATCAGGGTTGTTGTAACAAAGTATGATTTATTCTAGATAAACAAAATATCAGCATTTGCATTAGCCATTATTTGTTTTAAACACAGTTTTACTAATCCGTTCAAATCATCTTTAGATTTCGAACGAGGCATTTTTAAGTTAAGATAAAGAACAAATTAAACCTTTTTCGCGTGAAGAGTTTGTATTATACGTAACGATCTCTTCTATCGTTTATAGACTAATTTATGATGAAGGATATTGTCTAAATTGTTGTCAGCTAGACCTTTGTTTTTAAAGTGTTATTTCTCCTTTTCATCTTTCACATCCCCAACCCGCCTTAAACGTCTGCAATGTAGAATATCCCAGATAAAAGCTGTAAAATATATTGGCTGGAAAAAAATTGTAACTTGGGTTACCAAACATTAATTGAATAATCAAATTTTCGAACGGCGTAGTGAATGTAGTAGCGGCTTGGATGATGCATAACTACAGCTATGATACTATAATGTTTTTATATTATAGAGTTATTGAATATATCTGTAATCAATATTTCACAATACAACTGCTATTTTAGACAACTACGTTCCTTGATAATGTCTGTATCGGACATTTTATTATATGCGACTGCCGAGATATACAGAATATCGTAATACATGCATTACATTCCAGCAGCGCCCGCATATGGAGTATTTATCCCCAGTTGATACGATGTTCCAGAGTATGTATTTCCTCTAATGATTCCCTTGATAATGGGTGGCCTGCTGCTTAGAAGGAAGCTTTTAAACCAAGAGTTTAAGTGGTGAAGTTGAAATCATCCTTCGAAAATTTTACGTACGCCATCACGAGTTGGTTGACCGTTATAGAATATCTGTTGATATGTTCCAACTGTCGTAATCCTAATCCCGTCCTCTTTTCCTCAAATGTCACCTGAAAAATTAGACTTATCACCGGATGTGTATTTATATGAGCAACACGAAGGGTGCCATATGTGAAGCAGGATAAATCACCCTGATTTTTGGTGGGTTTGTGTTTTCAGTATTCTATTTTGTGTTTTGTGTACTGTTGTTTGTCTTTTGGTCGTTTTCATTTTTGCCACGACATTGTAAGTTTGTTTTCGAGTTTGATTATCCCTATGGTATTTTCGCCTCTCTTTCTGTTCATTCTTCCTACGAAACTCCTGTGTTACGTATGCCACGTCTGAATAAAGGAATAAATCTGGGAAGAAAGGAGCACAGTTTTGTAATGAAGTGCAAAATGAATAAGCTAGAATCAGGTTATCGCTTCACACTGTGCCAGATTTGTTTTAAACATGTTTTTTAACAATTAACACTACATCTTTATAGATATAGTAATAATTCAGGAAAAGTACAAGATTAAATGTTATATGAATAATAAGCGCACTATTATGTTTGTCCACAATTATATATAGTACATGTGTTAATTGAAAGAATTTAAAACACATAGCTGTACGTTAGAGGTACTGAAGTTCACACTATAAATTGCATCTAACGAACTTAAACTACCTTTGCCAAACTGAAAGGAAGCATCAAATTCTAATTGAAGCAACTGTGTATGGTAGACTTTTTCAACAAATTGTCGGCATTCCGATGGGAACGAATTGTGCGCCTCTCCTTGCCGATCTCTTCTTATTTTCATATGAGTCGGAGTTCCATCAGACACTTGTCAAAACCTAGATGATCAAAGAAGCCAGATCATTTAATTTCACATTCAGATATATTGATGATGTTCTTTCCATTAACAATCAAAACTTTTCTGATTGGGTTCCATGAATATATCCTGCAGAATTTTATGCGACTGTCATACATGTGAAAGGTTTAGCTAGTTTTAAAACCAGGTTTAATCCACCATTTTCTACATAAGGAAATGCCTGTACCAATTCAGAAATATGACAGGTGTTTTCCATTCGATTGATGTGTTTGACCTATTGATTTTGCCATTTGAAAAGGGACTTTTCGATTTGAATTTTCCTTGGAGTTCGGTATTTTTGTTATTTTACTTTTCATTATATTTAAAAAATTCAGTACAATGTACGTTTTATTTGTAGGGTCCAAAGTCTGTTGTTTTAAAATGCAATAAGAAGGAAGGTTTTTCTTCCAATGTCTGATGATTTTTAATACTCATTGACCTCTCTCAAATACTTCCGTATTCATTACATTTATTTCTGATTTGTTTATCTCTTCTTGAGTGGCAGTATCAAATCAACAGCTAAAGCTTCCTTTGCTAGTTTCATGTAGTAGAGCATCATTTTTATAATACTTTCTATGTTATGTGACATGTTTTTATTTCCTTGTAAAGTTAGTGGTCATCCTGTTGGTAGCTGCATTGTGAAGGTATTAGTTTCGTAATTCTAGTTGTAAGACATATTGTCTATATATTTGTGTACAAGTACTGTGACAACTCCGACAATCTGTATTGTGTCTTGTTTGTTGTTGTTTGCCACATGTGGAGCAGGATCTGATTATCCTTCCGGAGCAACTGAGATTACCCCCGGTCATTTTGTGGAGTTCTTGTGCTTAGTCTGTAGTGTTTGATGTTGTGTTTTGTATACTGTTATTTGTATTTTGAGGTTTTTTGAGTTTTTGCCTTGACATTGTCAGTTTATTTTCGACTTATGTGTTTGAATATCCCTTTGGTATTTTTCGCCTCTCTTTTGTCTTTGTTTGTATGTCTGGTTTTTGTAGAAGTCGGTCGTTGGTGGTTGATATGATTTGTTGTACTGTGCGGTATTTTTTGAGCGATTTTTGTTATCGTTTTTGGTATTGAACAACAAAGGCAAACAAAAACCAGAAAGTGGAGAAAACAGAAACACCATGGCTAAATAATGAAAATTGAAATAGGCCATATAACATTGCACAGATTCCAATCTTTTCCAGTTGATGGGATTTCAAAATCAGCCTGTTTCACTACGAGGGTAACACACGCGGAAGTGAGAAAATGTGAAATATGTTAAAATGACTAAGTATCTTTCATAAACCTTGAATGATTTATTCTTAGATAAATTTGAAACGGTCTATTTATGCTTACAAAATTTTAAAAACATTGAAAGAAAAAATATGCTAATTTTGATTTGGAATAACACCAAAATTGATCGGAGGCCGCGTTTAACGACAAAGACAACGTGTCAGTAAGTACTTGATAATTTGCTCTTCCCACGAAAATGTGAAACCCGATGAAACACAATTTATATATAATAAGAAAATAAGATAGATATAATTATTTAACATCATTTTTTCGATCCAGGCTTGAGAGAGTAATTGTCTATAATGTTGGTTCTTTGAATTAGGTAAAGAGTGTTTTTTGAGGGAGGGAAATTTTTATTGTCTGATTTTCAATATATTATTTATTCTTTCATTGAGGGAGATGCCATTGAAAACTGATCTAATTCGATAATACGGAATATACCAAAGGGATATCTGAAAACAAAGCGACAACGCCATGGCAAAAATTGAAAAACAACGAAAAACGAACAATAGTCTACAAGACACAGCCTAGAAAAAACTAATGATTGAGCAACACGAACCCTACCAAAAAATCGGGGTCATCCAAGATGCTCAGTAGTTGGGTCTATATCCCTAATGCGCCTCAAAGTGAGGAACAAAAAGTAGTGAGTTAACTCAAAATCTGTGAGCAATGATATTCGACATGTTTCAATTTTTAACAAGAGACTGAGCTTAACCATTTGTGCTGATTTGGAGGGCAGATGACCATGGAATAAAGGTGTAAAAATTATGGAGTTATTAAATGTATGCAAAGAACTAAATTTTCAAAGAACTTATTGTGTGAAAAAAAGGATTATTTACTTCGAGAAGCCGTATCACTTAAGGATTTTCGGGGTGTGCTAATTTACGAAAAAAGTAATCTCACTTCGTACCCCGAAATTTTAACCACATATGTGAAAATTTCATACATATCTAAGTTTAAAAGGAATTAAGGAAAAGGCTACCATTACCGCGAATTGCGAATATTTACCCAGTTTTACATTTTCGTCCATTTACAAATTTGTCAATTCAAATAATTTTAGTCGTCTGTTAATTTTCATCACGACTCGATCGAACTCGCTTGTTTGCAAAGTGTATTGAGTGATCCCTTTTGCAAATTGTAAAATATATAGCAAAAACATTTTTGTTTTGTTTTTCAAACTTTAAAAATGTTGATACATTTTTTTTTTAACGTTTACAATTAATTTGTTTTAAAACATCTCACTACAAGGATGGGTAATTAAACGACATCAGTGCAAATTTTTGCCTACTGCGTAAATAATGGCAACATCTACAATCTAAATTGAATTTATCTGTTCAGTTTATCTACCATACCCTAGGTTAACCATCTTAAGACATCTTGTTTAAGTAATTGTTTAATTTTATAGATAATTTACTGGTATTTTTGTTTCATTTTTTATTTTTCAATTAATATTTGTTACTTTGCCTCTGAATTATATAAAAAATGTCGTCAACCAATCATTTAATGCGCTTATAGTTAGCGTCTAAGAAATCGTACTATGGAGACAAATTAAGTAGTTTGTAATGAAGTACAAAATAAATAAACGGAATTTAAGTTATTTGAGCTCATGACTGAAGAATATTTTATTAAAACAATTAACATAGCGCTCCACAATGTGCTATCTGTTCTGACTTTCATAGAAAACAAACACATTAATAGATATTGTTTAAATGCATGAAAAGTACAAATTAATCAATATATAATATGAACTATAAAAGACTAAGTTATTTGTTCACAGTTATTAGAAAAAGGTGTTATTTGAAAGATTTCAACAAAAAACTAGTTGTACTTTAGAGAAACTTGCGTTCAAAGATTTATTTGTTATTTTGAGTTATTTTTTTATTTATTTTTTTTTCCTCAACATCTCTTTAAATCAAAACATTTTACATAAAAATACGGAGCGTTTTTTTTTTTTCATACATGCTGTGAAAAGAACTTTCGCAGTTGCTTTAAAACGGAAAAAAGATATCGTGTTTACACCAAATGACCTCCCACCAATGCTTTTTACATCCCGACATAACTTATTGTGTCCGAAGCGCTTGTCTAGATTA
The DNA here is from genome assembly GCA_017311375.1 of Mytilus coruscus. Lineage (NCBI taxonomy): Eukaryota > Metazoa > Mollusca > Bivalvia > Mytilida > Mytilidae > Mytilus > Mytilus coruscus. Next base: position 91,088,821 of record CM029600.1, read on the forward strand.
TCCCTATGTACATTCATAGATTTAAAACATAGTTTCAGCTGGTCAGTACAATGTACTTTTTTTTTTATTTCAAAGCTATATTTCTAGCGGATCAGTGTCTTTTGTGAAGTAAGAAGATATCACAAGGCCATTTGAAAGCCAGTAGTTGAAAAATTATAGAAAAACACCAAGTCAAAAAGAAACAGGACTTATACCAGACCACGGACTATTACACAGAAAACTTAAAATTGTGGAACAACACAAACCTCTCCAAAAACTAGTTGCACGTTCCAGTGTTCTGATAGCATCGTTTTTTAAGACATATTCAGTGAGACGTTGAATTATGTAAAAAGTAAAATCACAAAATACCGAACTCCGAGGAAAATTCAAAACGGTAAGTCCCTAATCAAATGGCAAAATCAAAAGCTCAAACACATCAAACGAATGGATAACAACTGTCATATTCCTGACGTAATATTATCCTTAAGAAGGAAAGAAGGTTGGAATATGGGTACGATAAGTTCATGGAACATATCCATGGTCATAGGTGACACTGCTCAAAAGTATAATGATTATGTCCGTAACCCTTTAAAATAGATGAGCTCAACTTTTACATTTAGAAACCTTATACAATAGCTTCCTCGTAAGCAACAACTCCGTTTCAAGGAAATCATGATAGTGAACGAAAGCCCTGGAATATGGTATTATCTGGTATTCCATATGCAGGTGATGCTGAAATGTTTCCACAAATTATGAAAAGCTAAAAATGGGATACATGAAGTTGTCGCTTTAGTCGTAAAGTTTAATTCTCAAAGAGAAACGAAAGATACCAAAGGGATATTTAAACTCATAAGTCGAATAAATAAAGGCAACAGTAGTATATCGCTGTTCAAAAGTCATAAATCGATTGAGAGAAAAACTAATCCGGGTTATAAACTAAAACCGAGGGAAACACATCAACTATAAGAGGAAAACAAAAGAACAACAGAAACACTGAAGTGCAACAAAAACAAACGCCAACATACAAAGAAACGAACTATTTGATAACAACTGCCATATTCCTGACTTGGTACTGGACATTTTAAGAAAAAATGGTGAATGAACCTCGTTTTATAGCTAGCCAAACCTCCGGCTTATATGGCAATGTTAAAAAAACATCGCTAAAATGACAATACTACGTGACAGAAATACAGCACAAACACACGCAAGAACACTCATCACAGAGAAACGCACAAATAAATAATATAATAGTCGATACACCATGTAAACCGCAGAATAACAACGAACATCTTCCATTAACGACAGACAGCACAGGACATCACAAACAGTGACGTATTTTTGTAACGAATATATAATCTTGAAAACGGAATGGAGCTGCCATGGCACAAAACGAAACATGACAAAAAGATAAACAACAGTACACAAAACGCAAAAAAAGAAAACTAAAGACTGAGCAACATGAATCCCACAAAAAACGAGGGATGATCTCAAGAATAAGCAGATTCTGCTCCACATGTTGCACCGTCGTGTATCTCATATAATAACAAAACCGATGATAAGTCTTATTCAACCGACCTGCAGAGACGTTCTAAAAGTAAGATACATAAATACCGAACTCCAAGTAAAATTCAAAACGAATGGAAAACAACTGTCATATTCCTGACTTGGTACAGGCATTTCCTTATGTAGAAAATGGTGGATTAAACCTGGTTTTATAGCTAACTAAATCTCTCACTCGTATGACAGCCGCATAGAATTCCATTATATGGACAACAATGTGTGAGCAAAACAAACAGACATAATAGGTAAAAATGTCAAAAACAGGGATTCAGCAGTCAACATTCTGTTATTATCTTAATCACTATAAAAACAAACAACTATATCAACAAAGAAATACAAAATGGCATGTGGACACTCTTTAGACAAAGAGGTTTAAAATATACAAAGACAAATAAAAAATCACTATAAACACGTAATTAAGATGATTTCAGTACCTAGAATCTATACTTCAAGACCATCATGTATTATTTGTGAAGTTGATATAGAATATTTATCAACAAGGTCTTGGTATCCTCCGATGAACTTGTTTAGAAAAAGGATGAGGCGTTCTTTGACATAACCCTGGTTCATCAACTTTCTGCTCAGACACTGGGGACGTTTATAAAGTCTGAGTAGCAGCTGCAAGCTCTTGAATACCGAATGAGTATTGAAATGTGTATCGCATATGCAGGTGAAGTCGGTATATTGCTGCTAAGGTGGGGAAATTTATAATTTCAAAATTAAAATATTCTCGTTTGTCATAGATTAGACAAAATAATAATCAGGAATGTTAGTATAAAGGTTGGTGAGAAATGTTTTTATAGTACTACATGAGAAGAGACAAACTTAGATTGTACTCTTCTTTTAAAATGTTTAACATTATACAGATAAAAAAATATGTAGTTTTAGGAATCTCCTAGATAGGGCTTTTATTAATGATTGAATATATGTCAATAATCTATAAACAAGTTTCTCATAGTATAAGTCCCAGTACTACAACGTTATTTGTGAGGAAACTAATGTTATCTTGGTATACAGTGAAGAAATATGCACTTCTGTGTCATCTTTGGTAAGAATTCTGACGGAACATAAGACAGCTATGATAGTCCGAAATGTAATTTTCGTTTACAAAAAAGAGACGGATGAATACAAGGGGACATTCAAAATTTATTAGTCATGGCAATAAACGAAAAACGCAGAGAAGGCGAACAAAGCCATATAACACTACATAGAAAACTAAAGATTTGGCAACACTCATCCCATCAAAAGCTGGGGTGAAATTCAGGTACTCCGGAAGAGTAAGCAATTCCTGCTCCACATGTGGCAACCGTCGTATTGCTCGTGCCAACATACATTTGGTTATAAGTCTCATTAAGTGATGTCACAATCTATGAAAAGAGGACTGAATTGTATTTACGACAGTTGGAATATATCCGTGGTCATCGGTAACACAGACATTCCATTACTGTCAAACAACTCATGATGGAGTCCGTAAACTTTTCGAAAAGATGACTACAATTCAACCACTTGGAACCCTTGATTCATTAACTTCATAGTAAGCAGCAACCCTCTATAAAGGAGATCATGATAGGGACGCAAGTTCTGGAACATCGTATCAAATGGGAGATACATAACATATTTTTTATTTGTTTATATAACTTTGATTATTATTTGCCAATACATGAAGAATATATGCCATACCACACCTATTGGAACAAGTATAACAACAGCAACACAATTCACTAGTCTAGTTCAAGTCTAAAATAACCTCCTGGTTCCACCTGTCCAAGTTTCACATCTATATATAACCATTATGTTGACCACTTAACGATTGATGTCCTCAAACTGTCAACCAACAACACTTCTCTATGAAATGCTTTAGCCAAGGGGTCAAAATACTGTGAGCTGCTTAATTTTCTAGTTGACAACTCAATAAAATGTTAACTGATTTTTAGAATATTATACTAGATAAAAATTTGTATTAAAAATCTTAACTGGTGTATGAAGATCATACTTCACGTATCTTCAAAGACACAATTGTTGCTTACCACGTGCCTCACCTCAGTGAGAAATATTATTTGTTCTCGTTGGAGATAAGCCCTCCCACTTTTCAAAATATAGTTTTTTTCATTTTAAGGTAGTTCAGGGTATACCGCCATCTTGAATTGTAAAATCACGGTACATAATCGGTCTAGTTCTTTGCCCAAATCTGCAAATTTGGAGACAGATTTGCAATTTATTGGTTACACTGTTAATTTATATGAAGAAAACTTAGTGATTCATTGCATTATCGAAAATGTTTTATCTAATACCAAATATTTGTGTTTTTAGAATCAATTTTCAAATAAGCCATTTAAGGAGATAACTCTTTTAGTACAAAATTTATACTGGACATATAGGGAAATTTTCATTTTTTACTTGTAGCAAGAAAAAGAGTTCAGTGACACCATTTTTTCTTTCCATTTTCTTAAAATATATTATAAAACCTATCTTCTCATATTTTATTTCAAAATTCTGTCTTATAGATTTCTTTTTAAGCACAAAAATGTGTTTTTCATGAACAATCTAAGCAAATTTTGGCAATTTTGAACGACTCGTACCTTGAAAAATAGCGCGGTGACCCATACTTTTTATTATTTTTTTGAAAAAAGCATAGTAAAATCTTCATTTTGGCAAAGTATAAGAAAATTCTGTCATTTTTTTTCTATACCCCTGAACTACCTTAAATCGCATTGTAATTCTGTTGAATTAGAAATTGAATTATGAACTCCAAAATACGCAAGACCGTGTGCGGCGATGTGCGTGTATAAGAGATGACGAGAAACGATCGATTTAGTAAGGAGGAGTGTATTTTACATTTGATTGATATAGGATGATAAATATTTCCGAAATGAATGGAAAAAAGTAAAATAACAAAAATACCGAACTCCAAGGAAAATTCAAAACGGAAAGACCCTTTACAAATGGCAAAATCAAAAGCTTAAACACATCAAACGAATGGAAAACAATTATTCCTGACTTGGTACAGTAAACGTTTTGTGTGCAAAATAAAGTTTAATTAATAAGCGTTTGCTATATTGTCGTTTCTATGCCTTTGTATATATGTGTGTAAGCCATGAAACAACTGATGAGCTATGATAAATTATGTGCATCGTATGACCACGAAGACAGTGGGAAAATATACACAGAAGTGCTGACCACTGAGCTTAGGATAACCTCAGGGACAATACATTTACCACCAATGACAAAGAACCAGTGTTTGTATAAAAGCTTATGATTTAGTACACCAAACGCGCGTTTCATCTAGTAAATACATAAAATTTATCAGTGGCGCTCGAATCACGACAGTTAGAATATCAAATCAAATACGAATTTGAAGAGTATTAAAAACCGAAAATTCTGAAAAGTTGTGCCAAATACGACTGAGGCAATCTATGTCTGATGGTAGAAAATACTTAGTGCACATGTATTGAACAATTTAAAATTCTTTTATCAGTAAATTTACAGATAATAGTATAGACAAATTTCAATCATATTTCATGTGAATACAAAGGTACGAAACGACTAATAAAGACATGTGCCTTTACCATTGTCTAGGTTTTAGTCGCATCACGTAGTCCTGCATACATACAATTTGTCTAGCTCTAAATCTCTCTAAGATATATACAGTGTTGATAATTTTAACAAAGACAAACAAGATCTGCGAGTAGTACCAAATTCCGAAAAACAAAGATTAGACAAAAGAAATCTAGAAATTACTGATTGTATCATGAATATATAATTCAGGAGATGTAGTATGATTATGTCTATTTTTACTGATTATTAATGTTTTACCAGAGGCTTAAACTTACTATTTGAAAATATGAGAAAAATTCGAGCATGTTTCCTGTCATAAATACATGTACATATTTATATTGAACCATACTATTGTTTGTCTTATATAAGTTGGGTCTTTGATATTGCATCAAATTATACCAGGAATGTCTGTGTGTTTACACACAACATCCATTGCAGTTCAGGGAATTCTAATTCAAATTTACGCATTTTTAATTTGGTTTTGTTTATTTTGTTGCAAGCTTTGTCTACATTTTGCAGTACGTTAGTAGCATTATTAAATTCGTCAAGTTCTTATTAATGGTTTTTTTTTTTTTTTTTCAGAACAGTTTTACTGTTACATGCGGCTTTCTACAATTTGGCTGTTCCTTTTTGGTTAAATATAACGCTTTGTTATATATAGCCATACTTACCAAGGATTCCTATTCCTTTGTTTATCTTCCTTTTAACCTTGAATTTTGTATTAACATTGTACATTGACAAAGTCATTTAAGCGTAAAGACAATTGAAGCCTACCAAAAGTTCCCTACAAGAAGGAACATTTGCTTCTTGTATTCCAGTCCATTGTTAAAAAACCATTGTTAAACTAATTGCTTCGATATTGACTTTTATAATAAAAAGATATGGCGCAGATATATAAAGGTTTCTGATTACCCTTCTATCGATAAGTGTCATGCCAAAAATGACTTACATGTCCCCGTCTTTCCACCAACAATACGGTAAGGTCCACGTTTAATGGTCGCACATTTTCTTTAAATTTTGAAACTGATATAACTTGAAAAACAAACAGTATTATTTATTTACTCACATGAAACAAACCGGGATGCGGTATTCAGTACGTAGGTGAAACTGGGCGATTTTATCTAAACGCACGCAAGAACACCTGTATCGTTTTAAAAGACCCAATAAATTCAAAGTATCATTTATCAACACCTTAAGAAGCACAATCATCCTATTAAATATTTAACAGTTCAACCTTTAGAAGTAGTAAATAAGCAGCCTGGTGAATCTCATTCAAAGTTTGTACGATCACGGAAAATAATTGAATTAAATTGGATTAAAAAATTACAGACAGTCTACCCTCTCGGTCTTAATGATAATATCATGGGAATTGGTAATATATCAAGAACCGATTCTGTTAACATTTTGGATATAGTTTCTAAAACTGTTCGTAAAAACCGTTCTCATGGTCGTAGAAAAAATCGCAATCAAAGAAAATTTCGGACCAATCATACCAATATTTCGGACCTAATTTCTATTTCAAAAAACAACGGCAGACATTATCTGTTAACAAAGCTCTGTTCATTACCGGTTAATAAGTTAAATAAAATTTTAGAGGATTGCAACACAATTTCATATAGCAGTCCTAAGTATGAAATCGTTCAAATTATAATGGCATATTGTTATTCTAAACTGTTTCCCAAAATTGATCGCCCTGAAGATCATAAAAAACATTTTATTAAAATAAAGTATGTCAATAAAGGTTTTGATTTTGTAAATATTGCCGGTATTTTTAACGACCATTCTGTTAAAGAACAAATTCCTGGATATTTTGATAATACTGAGCTCCCTCTTATTTGTTATATTTACAAGAAATCTACCCGGAAATATGTGTTTAATTATAGCCAATTGTGTAAAGATGTTAATATCAGTGAAAATACACCTACTTCATGTAATTGTAGTAATTCCGAATACATTTATGGACCCATTTCCCATGTTATAACAGGAGATCTTAACATCGTTCAAGACCGAGAGTTAAAATCATTCCTCAGTAAAGGACCTAAATATCGTCCCCCGTCAATCATTAATTGGAATGAGTGTCGTAATATCATCCACGACTCACTCCATACTTACTGTTTAAAATGGATAAAACGGGAAAAAGCTGACAAAAATCTTTGGACTCTTTTTAATTCAGTAATGAACATAGTTGATATACGTATTCAACATTTTAAAGAACATTTTACTCTTAACAACAACCATAATAAACCTATTTCTCGTATCAAACATAAACTTAAAGAACTAGCCAAGGAATTTGTTTTGTCCCGGCCGATAAAGCTGCTAATAATATCATTATTGTTTGACGTAAATTTTACATTGAGGTCCTGAAAAAGAAATCACCATTCACCAACATTCCAACTGACTCCATTTTCAGAAAACGACATCTGTAACAAACATAAACTTTTAGCTACCTCTTTACAAGCAGAACCAAATACAATGAAAGTCCCAACTATGTACTGGCTTCCGAAGCTACATAAAACACCTTACAAATATAGATTTATTTCGTCTTCAAGCCATTGTTCCACTACTAAATTGTCTATTCTTCTTACCAGTTCCCGAAAAACAAAGATTAGACAAAAGAAATCTAGAAATTACTGATTGTATCATGAATATATAATTCAGGAGATGTAGTATGATTATGTCTATTTTTACTGATTATTAATGTTTTACAAGAGGCTTAAACTTACTCTTTGAAAATATGAGAAAAAAATTCGAGCATGTTTCCTGTCATAAATACATGTACATATTTATATTGAACCATACTATTGTTTGTCTTATATAAGTCGGGTCTTTGATATTGCATCAAATTATACCAGGAATGTCTGTGTGTTTTACACACAACATCCATTGCGGTTTAGGGAATTCTAATTCAAATTTACACATTTTTTAATTTGGTTTTTGTTTATTTTGTTGCAAGCTTTGTTTACATTTTGCAGTACGTAAGTAGCATTATTAAATTCGTCAAGTTCTTATTATTGGGTTTTTTTTTTTTTTTCAGAACAGTTTTTACTGTTATATGCGGCTTTCTACAATTTGGCTGTTCCTTTTTGGTTAAATATAACGCTTTGTTATATATAGCCATACTTACCAAGGATTCCAATTCCGTTGTTTAACTTCCTTTTAACCATGAATTTTGTATTAACATTGTACATTAACAAAGTCATTTAAGCGTAAAAGACAACTGAAGCCTACAAAAAGTTCCCAACAAGAAGGAACATTTGCTTCTTGTATTCCAGTCCATTGTTAAAAAAACCATTGTTAAACTAATTGCTTCGATATTGACTTTTATAATAAAAAAGATATGGCGCAGATATATAAAGGTTTCTAGAAGCACAATCATCCTATTAAATATTTAACAGTTCAACCTTTAGAAGTAGTAAATAAGCAGCCTGGTGAATCTCATTCAAAGTTTGTACGATCACGGAAAATAATTTTTTTTTTTTTTTTTTTTTTTTTTTTTTTTTTTTTTTTTTTTTTTTTTTTTTTTTTTTTTTTTTTTTTTTTTTTTTTTTTTTTTTTTTTTTTTTTTTTTTTTTTTTTTTTTTTTTTTTTTTTTTTTTTTTTTTTTTTTTTTTTTTTTTTTTTTTTTTTTTTTTTAATTACTTTTGGAGTGTAAATTCGTTGGAAAACTTGATAAATTGCATGCTTATATGTGAATTTTGAATCTGTTCAAAGTTTTGATTTTTCTACCTTGTATACTAGGTTGGCCATTATATTAAGAAATTCGACTATAAATTTGGTTATTTAAAAGTCGACGGATCTAGTTTACTCTTAAGGCATTTTAATACATGTTATATTTTCCTACACTGCTTAAACTTATGTTCTAGCCGACAAATTATAATTTACACATAAACATGTACCTTGGTACCGATTGCGTTGTAGTAGCAGGATATAGGATACCTATGCGTATACTATTTTGTATGTATATAGTAAAATGGTCGACTGCAAGTCCTTCTTCCACACCAAAAACACATTTGCTTCAGCCGACAAAGCTCGGTTTTATCTGAAATTAAGTCATGGACATTTGGTTTTAAAGTTGTCAATCAAGTATTCTTAATTTATCTTACGGCATATTCATTTTTGGTTTGTATAAACGACTGTTAACGTCACAACCCAACTACGTTTCTTATGTCTATACTTTCGCGGACCATCGGACTTAAGCGTATTGAGGCATCGCACTTTAGCGCAGACCATCGCACTTTAGCGTGACCATCGAATTTAGCGTCCCCATCGCACTTTAGAGTCCTACATATATAACCATTATGTTGACCACTTAACGATTGATATCCTCAAAACTGTCAACCAACAACACTTCTCTATGAAATGCTTTAGCCAAGGGGTCAAAATACTGTGAGCTGCTTAATTTTCTAGTTGACAACTCAATAAAATGTTAACTGATTTTTAGAATATTATACTAGATAAAAATTTGTATTAAAAATCTTAACTGGTGTATGAAGATCATACTTCACGTATCTTCAAAGACACAATTGTTGCTTACCACTTGCCTCACCTCAGTGAGAAATATTATTTTGTTCTCGTTGGAGATAAGCCCCCTCCCCCCTTTTCAAAAATATAGTTTTTTTTTTTTCATTTTAAGGTAGTTCAGGGGTATACCGCCATCTTGAATTGTACAATCACGGTACATAATCGGTCTAGTTCTTTGCCCAAATCTGCAAATTTGGAGACAGATTTGCAATTTATTGGTTACACTGTTTATTTATATAAAGAAAACTTAGTGATTCATTGCATTATGGAAAATGTTTTATCAAATACCAAATATTTGTGTTTTTAGAATCAATTTTTCAAATAAGCCATTTAAGGGGAGATAACTCTTTTAGTACAAAATTTATACTGGACTTATAGGGAAATTTTCATTTTTTACTTGTAGCAAGAAAAAGAGTTCGGTGATACCATTTTTTCTTTCCATTTTCTTAAAATATATTATAAAACCTATCTTCTCATATTTTATTTCAAAATTCTGTCTTATAGATTTCTTTTTAAGCACAAAAATGTGTTTTTCATGAACAATCTAAGCAAATTTTGGCAATTTTGAACGACTCGTACCTTGAAAAATAGCGCGGTGACCCATACTTTTTATTATTTTTTTGATAAGCATGTGTTTCTTTTCAAACGGGATGTTTAAAGACACACCCACGTTCATTTTGATCTATAAAGAGGTTAAACTCCTAACTATCCTACTGTCTGTCGATACATTTATTTTTGGCATTGCACTAGTCATGTCTTCTTTGACTGTCCATGACGTTAAAATACTAAATCCCTGGGATGTGTTTTAGTTGATTTTAGTCTCTGATGCATGATTTTTTATTATTAATTGTTTTGGCTTTTAACTAGCTGTCAGTAACTGCGAGTACTCTCAAATCGTACTTTCTTGTTTATTTGACCTGTTGATACTAATTGTAATGCTTTTTTTGTTATTTAATGTTATTCAGGGTTATATCTGGTCTATATACCAGCTTTGATAAGTGTTTGGTACTAATATAAATTTCCACTTCGTACTATGAACATCAAAAAATTTTTATTTTGTTAAAATATTTCCTTTCTCTTGTAACTGTATACGTATACCTAACAACAAAATTATTTTATTTACCTGTGTTTAAAGTTATTGCAAATGGTTGATATTTTTGTTCGAGCATATTGTTTTCTTAAATCGTTTAACATTTCATACCGATATAACATGTTACTTTTATTATTCTTCCCTTAGTTTATTTATTTTGAATTTACATTGTATCATAGGTCAAATTTATTTGTTCAGTGTATGTTCAATGGTGTTACTATGTCCTTTGATTGAGTTAAGCTATTTCAGTTGATATTTTATAGTGTGTCTTTCTATGTTGTGATGTTACACTATTGTTTCAGAAAAAGGGTGAAGGTTTGGTACCATTAAAACGTTTAAACCCGCTGCATTTGTTTGCACCTGTCCTAAGTCAGGAATCTGATGTTCAGTAGTTGTCGTTTGTTGATGTGGTTCATAAGTGTTTCTCGTTTCTCATTTTTATATAGATTGGACCGTTGGTTTTTCCTGTTTGAATGGTTTTTTAATTAGTAATTTTGGGGCCCTTTATAGCTTACTGTTCGGTGTGAGCCTAGGCTCCGTGTTGAAGACCGTACTTTGACCTATAATGGTTTACATTTATAAATTTTGACTTGGATGGAGAGTTGTCTCATTGGCACTCATACCACATCTTCTTATATCTATATAGTAAAATCTTCATTTTGGCAAAGTATAAGAAAATTCTGTCATTTTTTTTCTATACCCTGAACTACCTTAAATCGCATTGTAATTCTGTTGAATTAGAAATTGAATTATGAACTCCAAAACTGTTCATTACCGGTTAATAAGTTAAATAAAATTTTAGAGGATTGCAACACAATTTCATATAGCAGTCCTAAGTATGAAATCGTTCAAATTATAATGGCATATTGTTATTCTAAACTGTTTCCCAAAATTGATCGCCCTGAAGATCATAAAAAACATTTTATTAAAATAAAGTATGTCAATAAAGGTTTTGATTTTGTAAATATTGCCGGTATTTTTAACGACCATTCTGTTAAAGAACAAATTCCTGGATATTTTGATAATACTGAGCTCCCTCTTATTTGTTATATTTACAAGAAATCTACCCGGAAATATGTGTTTAATTATAGCCAATTGTGTAAAGATGTTAATATCAGTGAAAATACACCTACTTCATGTAATTGTAGTAATTCCGAATACATTTATGGACCCATTTCCCATGTTATAACAGGAGATCTTAACATCGTTCAAGACCGAGAGTTAAAATCATTCCTCAGTAAAGGACCTAAATATCGTCCCCCGTCAATCATTAATTGGAATGAGTGTCGTAATATCATCCACGACTCACTCCATACTTACTGTTTAAAATGGATAAAACGGGAAAAAGCTGACAAAAATCTTTGGACTCTTTTTAATTCAGTAATGAACATAGTTGATATACGTATTCAACATTTTAAAGAACATTTTACTCTTAACAACAACCATAATAAACCTATTTCTCGTATCAAACATAAACTTAAAGAACTAGCCAAGGAATTTGTTTTGTCCCGGCCGATAAAGCTGCTAATAATATCATTATTGTTTGACGTAAATTTTACATTGAGGTCCTGAAAAAGAAATCACCAATTCACCAACATTCCAACTGACTCCATTTTCAGAAAACGACATCTGTAACAAACATAAACTTTTAGCTACCTCTTTACAAGCAGAACCAAATACAATGAAAGTCCCAACTATGTACTGGCTTCCGAAGCTACATAAAACACCTTACAAATATAGATTTATTTCGTCTTCAAGCCATTGTTCCACTACTAAATTGTCTATTCTTCTTACCAGTTCACTTGGTACAATCAAAACCTGATAATAAATTGTTCAAATAAGGCCTTTGAAAATAGTGGAATTAATTACTTTTGGAGTGTCAAAACTCGTTGGAAGTACTTGATAAATTGCATGCTTATATTGGTGATTTTGAATCTGTTCAAAGTTTTGATTTTTCTACCTTGTATACTACATTGCCTCACATTCTCATTAAGAAAAATTCACACACCTAATTAAATGGGCATTTAAAAAGTCAGAATGTGAATACATATGTTCTAACTCTTTAGGTCATTTTTAGTAGCAATAAACAAAAGAAATATGTCAATTGGACATGCTTTGATACTATATCTGCCCTTGAATTTTACTAGATAATATTTTTGTTCGCTTTGGAGATTCCGTATATCGTCAGGTTATCGGAATTCCAATGGGGACTAACTGTGCACCACTTATTGCGGACCTGTTTTTGTATTGCTATGAGTTACAATTTATGACTAAAATCAGCAAAGACCCATCGAAACAACATCTGATACAAAATTTAATAATACTTTTAGATATTTGGATGATATATTGGCTCTCAATAATGACGACTTCAGTATGTATACTAAAGAAATTTATCCTGTTGAACTTACTTTAAATAAAGCTAATACTAACAATGACCACTGCCCTTTCCTCGATCTTGATATCCATATCATTAACGGAAAGCTTAATACAAAATTTATGATAAAAGAGATGATTTTTCATTTCCTATCGTTAATTATCCATTTTAGATGGTGACGTTCCTTGTCACCATCTTACGGTGTTTATATATCTCAACTTGTACGATTCGCTCGTGTATGTAACAACGTTTCAGATTTTAACGAAAGAAATTTATGTATTACTGAAAATTATTACACCAGGGTTTTCGATATCACAAACTAGTCAAAACATTTACTAAATTTTATCATCGATATAAGGACATCATTCGTAAATATAGCTCAACATGCAGACTTCTTATACGTTCAGGTATTTCACATCCAATCTTTTATGGTAATATTCTTTATAAAGCACTAAAATGTCAGTATTCACCTCAGAAGCTAACAAAACCTTTAAATAGACTTATTAAGAAGGGATATAGTTACGATACTGTTGTCAGGTCATTAAAGATTGCATATTTTGGCTTTAATATTGATTCACTTATAGGGTCTTTGCATCGGAACTAAACACATTTATTTAAAACCAGTTGTTGGCATGACACGGGTTATGCTCTTCTCATATATTTTATGATGGTATGATACTAAACCCCTAACGGAGGGATTGTGCCTGATATTCATATGATGAAGACATAATCTTTCAATCAGTTTAATTGAGGTCTGGAGCTGGCATGTCAGTTAACTGCTAGTAGTCTGTTGTTATTTATGTATTATTGTCATTTTGTTTATTTTCTTTTGTTACATCTTCTGACATCGGACTCGGACTTCTCTTTAACTGACTTTTAATGTGCGTATTGTTATGCGTTTACTTTTCTACATTGGCTAGAGGTATAGGGGAGGTTGAGATCTCATAAACATGTTTAACCCGCCGCTTTTTGCGCCTGTCCCAAGTCAGGAGCCTCTGGCCTTTGTTAGTCTTGTATTATTTTTACTTTTAGTTTCTTGTGTATAATTTGGAGTTTAGTATGACGTCCATTATCACTGAACTAGTATATATATTTGTTTAGGGGCCAGCTTAAGGACGCCTCCGGGTGCGGAATTTCTCGCTGTATTGAAGACCTATTGGTGACCTTCTGTTGTTGTCTGTTCTGTGGTCGGGTTGTTGTCTCTTTGACACATTCCCCATTTCCATTCTCAATTTTATTCTCATTCTGCTCTAGGTTGATTATTGATTAAATAAAAATGATAAAATTTGTATTTATAAAATGATTTGTGGGGTGTGCGTCAGAGGAACAGCAATACAATACCACAAATTTATCATGTATATTTATCATCTTAACACGACACAGACACACTGTAGGACAGTATTATATCAACAGGTTAAGTACTTTTGACTTATATTCTGTATATGTAGTATTACTAAATACGATATGTTACATAATTAGTGGCTTGTACTTAGTTTTTTGTTAGAACATTTGTAATATTATAGTGCATTTCCTGTTCTGATTTTTTATTGTATATTCTTAAAGTTACCTTTTCAATCAGGAATATCGTCGTGGTTGTAGTTTCTTGTTTCTGATTATTGTTAATCATTTAGTTGTATTTAAGTAATGATGGAAGCAATTCTTTATTGTCTTTGAAACTTATTCACACAATTCTTGACTCGAGGTGATTTAGAGCTTGACTTAGTGTTAACTTGTCGATTGTTGAAGACCATATGTTAAACTTTTGATTGTTGTTTTGTGTCGTCGGGTTACTGTCGCAGTGACGTATACCTCACATTTCAGTTTACTTTAAACCAACTTATTTTTCACGAATACAAAATATCGCGTTCAATCCTTTCTAGTCGATTCATTTCTGCGATTTGTCAAAATTGTTGCTGTGTATATATAAGAAAATATCATAGTTTTACATATTCGCGACGATTTATATTTGAGTTATTTTTCTCAACAACACAAGTTTGAGAGAATAAATCGCTCGCGACAATTATTTGGTTTATACATATTGGTGTGGTGGGATTAAGCTGAATTTTGAGTGCTTTATTTTCTTAAATGACCATTGATTCCAAGAGTTGCACGAGATGAAGTTGTGATCCCCCCTTCGAAAATTTAATGGACGCAATCACGAGTTGGTTGACCGTTATTGAATATCTGTTTCACAGATGTCAACAGATATGTTCAAACTGTCGTATCCATAATCCCGTCCTCATTTCCTCAAATGTGACCTACCGAATACTACCAGATTTACCACCGGGTTTGTTCTAACACAATCAACACGAATAGTGTGGAGCTGGATCTGCTTACCCTTCCAGATCATCTGAGATTACCACAAGTTTTTGAGGGGGTTCGTTTTACTCAGTCTTTAGTTTTCTATGTTGTGTTTTGTATACAGCTGTTTATCTTAAGGTCGTTTTTTCATTGTTTTTTTTTTTTCATGGTGTCAGTTCGTTTTTGACTTATGAGTTTGGCTATCCTTTTGGTATCTTCTCTTTCTTGTATTGACATGCGACATATGTTTGTAAAATGTCTGTTTATAAAATTTAAAATTATTCAAAACACTAAGATTTTTCTACGCCCAGATAAAGATATCCATAGCCATATTTAGCACAATATTTTGGTTTTCAATACAATTCAATTTCATTTTCTGTTTGGCCATGCAATTGGTTTTTTTTCGAGTGCAATTAATGAGTCTTTTGTAAACGAATCGCGCGTCTGACTTCCAAATTATAAGCCGGGTACCTCTGAAGAGTTTTTACCGTTACATAATGTGTGTCACTGACAATCACTGATAGCTTCTACTTCTCGTTGTCCGTTCCCCGTCCTCTTTTTCTGGATGTTTGCGTTTTAAAAAAAAATCGTACGTGTAAGTGGTATTGAAATACGGACTCCGAATTATCCTCAACTGTTTAGCGTCATAAATAATATAATTTGTTAGTAGAACATTGATCTGCTGTGGTGCAGCAGCACGAAGTTCAACCACCCCACCCCACCCCGTAATTGAACTTAGATCCCTGTTTAGTTTCACGTGCCATGTACACTCGGACATCGTTTTTCTTTTTCGTCATTTGTCTTTTCTCTTTGTGTTTTAACCTTATTTGACGTCTTTTCACTTGCCTTTCTATGACTTATCATTTTCTTGCTGAATAAATAAAAGAAAACTACAAGTATTATCTATATAGGAAATTCTAAGAAAAGCTGCGAGATATTTGTGTGAAGAAATGCATTTACCTGTAACCTTTTACTCACGAGTTTGACTTTTGATTAGAATGTTGATTTTAAAGCATACACTTATTCAGAGAAATGTACTGAATGCTAAATAAATACAAAATAGAATTCAATATAAACCTTATTACGTCTGAGATAATAGATATTGGCTAATCAACACTTTGTGAAAGGATCTGCTGTAAATATGAATAAATCCTACAAATATGTTCTCATCAACACATTTTGAAATGATTAACTAAACTGGAAATGACGTGAGCATGAACTAGATGGTACTCCAACGATACAATATTTTGTTTTAAATGACACTTTGAGGTAAATGACTGTAATCGTTGAAATTTCAACACTTGAAAGGACAATGGCAATTAATTACTTAATACGAGTCAACATACGAACAAAATCTATATTACAATTACAGTAAAATTATATAAAGAAAAGTAAAATAATAATAATACCGAACTTTTAGAAAAATTCAAAACGGAAAGACCCTTAACAAATGTCAAAATCAAAAGCTCAAACACATCAAACGAATGGAAAACAACTGTCATATTCCTGACAAGGTACATGCATTTCTTTATGTAGAAAATGCTGGAACTAACCTGTTTTTTTTTTAAAAGCTAAACATCTATAAATGTTTTCTTTTAATAAATAATAATTAATGCAATAAAATCCTATACAAACACTAAATTCTTTTAAGATGACCTTTGCGAAAAGAATATTAAACTGTAGAAAAATGAGAACATTATAAGGTATATCAGTTAAAAATATGAATTTCGGAAAAACGAATGAAAATTGGCCAATTGTGTTTTTAAATTGATCTACTATATACATGTTATAACGATATTGATGTGATATGAAGTAGCAATCTAGATTTTAATTTTGAATAAATAGGATGCTACATAGAAGTAGTATCTGTAACATAATAACGGTAACTCTTCTTAATAACAAAAACGTATTGACTGTAATGCATTTCTTTTTTGTGTTCTCGTTCAATTATATCGACATAAAGCTTCATACATGAGTTGCAGATGATATCTTATAATACATTTTTATATATTTTGCCTACTATTAATCGTTATATATTGTAAAAACTACAACGCTTACTAAAGCCAAAAAGGGAAGTATTTTTCCGCCTTAGAAAACAAATACACATCGTTTGTGCCTGATTTTTCTATGCGAGCAAAACTTCTACTATTTGTTTTAATATATTTATTTTGGTATATAGTTGAATGGTTCATAAAGATTAATGCTGTGTTAACCAGAATTTGAAATTATGATTATCTCTAACATTTTGCACCCAAAATATCCTGATATGTAACTTATTAACCGTCCTTATGTTCCCCTTGCACATACTATCTTCCTAATTGACACTTCGTTATTGACCTGTTCATAGCGGAAGTAAGATTAGGGTCAGGAATTTGAGCAGGGTTTTTCCCAACTAACGTTAATTGACGACTCTGCCATGATTTCTATTTTCCTTTATATTATTGTCATATTTATAAATCAGCTGTTTACAAAACTTTCAATTATATGAAATACTAATGATTTTCGACTTATGCGTTTGAATATTCCTTTGGTATCTTTCGCCTCTCTTTTACTGACTTTTGTAGACGAAACGCGCGTCTGGCGTAAGTACAAAATTTAATCCTGGTATCTATGATGAGTTTATTTACAACCACTGGGTCGATGTCACTGCTGGTGGAGTTTTAATTCCCCGAGGGTATCACCAGCCCAGTAGTCAGCACTTCTGTGCTGACATGAATTATCATTGATATGGTCATATTTATAAATTAACTGTTTACAAAACTTTTGAATTTTTGAAATACTAAGGCTTTTCTACCTCAGAAATAGATTACCTTAGCTGTATTTGGCAAAACTTTTAGGAATTTTGGTCCTCAATGCTCTTCAACTTCGTACTCTATTTGGCCTTTTTAACTTTTTTGGATTCGAGCGTCACTGATTAGTCTTTTGTAGACGAAACGCGCGTCTGGCGTAAGTACAAAATTTAATCCTGGTATCTATGATGAGTTTATTTACTGAAGCTGTATGTGGCAAAACCTTTCGAAATTTTTGGCCCTCAATGCTCTTAAACTTCGTTCTTTATTTGGTCTTTTATCTTTTTAAATTCGAGCGTCACTGATGATTCTTGTTGGTGTCTTGCTTTCTATATATGTTTTATTCGCTGTTTATTGTAATCTGTTTATTTAAGAATATCAATCAGGAACACCCTTCTTCAGAGGCCTTGGATGCCGAGTGGTTTAACAAATCCAACTACTGTATCACTATCCTGTCAACTTTGAGGTTGTAAGTTGCAATCCCGCACGTGGCAGATGGCTCGACTCCAATCTTTATTGACTAGGTTTGTCATTTTTCCTACCGAAATTTGATGGTTCTCTCCGGCTTCTACGGCTTCCTCAACCAATAAAAACTGACTGCCACGAAACAGCCAATAGTGCTGAAAGTAACGTTAAACACCAATCAATCAATCAGGATCACCTTTTGAAACACGCAATTAATTTGGTACTTTTTGTCTTTTTTATATTATCCTGCAGACTTGGCATTATGCGTTAAATACAAAAACAAACATTTTGAATATCTAAGTTTCTCTTTTACCTGTTTGGAAAAGGAGGACGGATATTTTAATTTCAGTGTTATTTCTCTTTTATTTATATACAGTCCGCCAAAGTTAAGCACCACCTATTTTTATTGCATCGAAAACATTTTCATTTAAAAATCAGTTATTCCTCAAAAGAGAAAATATTCAAGTAGCAATTTTGCTAACATATACCATAAACAAACCATACACTCAAGTTTGGTCACTCATGCAGGTTGTATGCATTTAAATTTTGCGTTCATAAATAGTGCAAATTACACAAATCAGAAACGGAATTTAAGTTTCACTGTAATTTTATTGTTTTACAACAGTTAATCACCCAATATCATTAAAATTCTCCACAAATAATCTTTGATATGTTTGGCAAATTTAATGTCAATATTTGAGTCAAAAGGGTGTGTAACCACCTCTCTTCCGGTACAGTTCCATAACACGGCGTCTCATACTCTGTACAAGCCTTCTGAACTTGAGTTGAGGAAATCTATTCCATTCATCAACAATTGCCACTCTTAAATCGCCAAGATTTTGCAGTGGTGGATCTGTGCGATTGAGATTTCTGCCAATGGCATCCCAGACATGTTCGATAAGTTCATGTCTGGAGACATGGAAGGCCAAAAGATAGTGTCAATGGCTTCTTGCTCTTTGTACTCGGTTACAATCCTTGCCATGTGTGGTCTAGCGTTGTCGTCCATGTACAAGGGTCTTGACGCAAGGGGGTGATTGTCAAAATGAGGGACTACAATGTTTCTAAGCACCACATCCCTGTACGTCTGTCCGTTCATGTTACCCTGCAGTATATGCATACCCAGCTTACAACGGTATGAGAAGCAACCCCATACTGTAACACCACCAGCACTGAATGCAGTCGTTGGGCAAATGTTGTTTTGGTCATAGGCAGTTTTATTTTCCTGCCAAACTCGTATTCTGCCGTCTACTGGGCGTAACAGAAACCGACTCTCATCTGACCAATGAATTTTTGCCAGCTTCTCACGTTCCAGCTAGCTATAGCACGACAAATTAGTAGTCTATCAGCACGACGGGTAGTTAAACGGGGTTTTCCGGACCCGTTTATCATTTACAGTACCTGTGTCAACATGACTTGTAAAAGTCTGACAATGACGGTGTGATTAACATTGAAATGGTTACCTATGCTCCTCGTACTCCTACCGGCATTTGACATGCCAATTGCTTGCCAACGTTCAGCCACATATTACTTACGCTTTGTCATATTACACAATGACTTGATGATGGTCAAATTTTACCTGTACGCGTGACAGTAGGAAGATGATTTAAAGGAATCAAAACAGTGTATTTGTAAAAGTGCAGATAACCTTTAATAAAAAGTTGCTTGACGGGTTTATCGGAGTTCAATCTTTTTGGTCGTAATGAATTTTCTTAGTGTATGATAAAGGCAATTCATAACACCAAACATTAATATTTTTTTCGCAATAGTTAAAAAAATAATGCCAGTTATATTTAGGTAGTGCTTAACGTTTGGCGGACTGTATATATGATATACGGAAAGTATCTGTTTATCGTGATTTACAAATGTATGCCACATTTTGGCTGTATACACAATTGCACTCAAGAAAACAGAGTGATCTATATTTTATGCTGAACGAAAAGCAAACATTATCTGATCTTCTTTATAAGTAAGTTTACCTTACGAAACTTTCATCAAAAACAAACCAACAACATTAAAAAAGAATTATACATAAAATAAATCATACGGTGGTTGAAAAGTGCAGCAAACTTTTCCTGAGGCAAAAACGGATTTGGAAATAAAAAGTTTCTAAGAAACAAGTATAATCAAGATAAATAATACTGGTATGTGAAATTCTTTTAAAAAGTAACTTATAAATGCGATTTCTATGAACTTGAATTTTGTGTGTTTTTTTCCTTGACAATGAATTATTTAAATGCGGTCAAAAATGTATTTAACGAACTAAAGTTTTATAATTCCTGTTAACCATAGACAAGAAGTAAGGAAAAAGGTGGCCACTTCCTCTTAAATATCAGTTTTAAAATTTAGTTTTTTGCAGTCAATACCATTCGTGTTGTCCACTTTTTGGAAAATACTAAAAAAGTGACGATTTCATGTAAAATCACTTTCCTTCACAAATAGGATCTCATTTAGACACGGAAAATTATTTTGATTTGTTTTAACACTAAAATGGCTATGTCTCAACATTTAACAATAGTTTAAAAACAGCATTAAAGCAGTTATAGGTTAATTTTTTTTTAAATCAGCTTTTTGTAAAGTTCCCCCTTTCCAGGTGTACAGGTAATAGCATTATACAAAAAAAATATATACCTACCATGACCTATCTTTTATCATATATGTACTTTCCAATGAGTAGAACATTATCCTTTGATATTATATTGTGGTAGGAGAATATCACTCAAGAAAAAATGTAATACATTTTGTGCTCCCTTCACCAGATAAACATTTCTGGATTACATGTCAGCATGATCCACATAAATGAAAAATACTAAACTGTAAAATTGTTAATTATATCACCAGTATATCATCATATCTTATATTTTGGGTTTTCTTTGCGCATTTTTAGACTTACCCTCAACAAGAAAGCTCCAAGCCAAAATTTTGAACAATCAAAAAGCAATAAATACATGAAGAGCTGATTATTCAAAACTGACCTATATTGATTGACCATCTAATATAAAGATAAGAACATGTGGTATGATTGACAATGAAACAACTCTCCACCAGAGACCAACTGACAAATATATAGAATTTAACAACTTTAGGTCACCGTACGGCTAAGTTCGTTTACGCGACGTTAAAATTGGAAGTGATAATTGCATCTGTGGTTCTAGGTTTAAATAACATTTAAAATTTAAATGCGGTTTAATTTTACTTGACGTTTATGTATCCCCATTCGAATAATTAACACATTACCACCATGCGAGTAGGCCTATTATGAGAAACAGGACTGGATGTCATTTCAATAAATCAGACAAGTGTTCGAATTTTTCTAACAAAAGTTACTTAATATCAAGAGGGTATTATCGTCATTTAGTGACTTTCCATGGGACATTTGTATTGACAGAAACATAAATAATACTCAAGCCGCAAAAGTGGTTATCATATTGATTTCACTATAAATGAACAAACTGGGCATTAACACTATTAAGCACACATTGCTGGATTTTTTAACTGACACAGGACCATTTTTACACCAATGAAAAAGTTTAATTTATATTTGATATGAAATAATTCAGAAAAACATGTCAAGATAACAAAACATAAAACACAAAAAGTTTCGTGTCGACTGGTACGCATTCAAGTACTAACATCGCCAGTAATATACTATTGACCATTTCAAAAATATTAATTATTGCAGAAAGGACCAAAATTAAACCCATTCAATTAGTTTTAATGTGAAAGTTACAGGAGTTACTGGAGTCACTAGTAGAGCTGAAAGTGTTACTCTTCTCGAGCACATTAGTTCACTTAAGTATTCGGTTTGATTCGTATTGCACAGTATATAGTTTTATGTGTAATGTTTTGTAGATTGTTGGTGTCTGTTCGTCTTTTGACACATGGTTTTGATTGCACTTTCCGGATCATCTCCTTTTTTCTTCTCAAAAAAGTAGTTATTTATTTTATTTCGGTGTTGATAGAAATATTAATTACTGACATACTGAACTTCATTAGCAAATTTCATGATTTTCTTGATAGAGTGTTGCTGCTCACAAGGAAGCTTTTAAGCCAAGAGTTCCAAGTGGTGAAGTTGAAATCATCCTTTCGTAAATTATATTCTGTATTTTCGGTACATTTCAAACATATGTCTTATTTGTCAGTGTAGTCGAGTTCGTCTACAGGGTTTTTGTTTTATGTTGTTTGTTTTCATGTGTGTTTACTGTTTGGTCTTCCATAGTCTTGCCTTAGTTATTTTATTTTTATTTTCTATATGTATGTAAAAGTTAAGATAAAAAATCAGCTACTTTATTTATATGATTTTAAGTTTAAAGCAACTATATGCACAGGATTTTTTGTTTATACACAGTTTTCATTTAGAAGAAAAACCGACATGGTTAGAAAATACAAATGATAACATCATAACAAACACAATTCCATTTTAATATTCTTGTCATGGTTAGAAAATACATAAAATAACACCATTAAGACTCAATCCCAATTTAATATTCTTGTACGTGTCTATAAATAAAACAAATCTTTTTTTTTTTTAGAAATTTACCTGAAATAGCATAAACGTCACAAAAATACGTCACTTTTTGTGACGTATGTGACGCGCAGTTTATATTTCGTTTGTGGTGTCGTGGTGTCCTGTTGTGCTGTTGTAAATTCATGGGAGGTGTCCGGTGTTATTCTGCGGTTTACATCTATATTATTTATTTATGTACTTCTCTGTGCTGGGTGTTCCTGCGTTTGTTTGTACTGTATTCCTGTCACGCAGTGTTATCATTTTAGCGGTATTTTTAACATTGCCATATAAGCGGGAGGTTTGGCTAGCCATTAAACCAGGTTTAACCCACCATTTTTTCTTGAAATGTCCTGTCCCAAGTCAGGAATATGGCAGTTGTTATCAGACAGTACGTTTTTATGTATGTTGGCGTTTGCTTTTTTGTAGTTCAGTGTTTCTGTTGTTCCGTTGTTTTATAGTTGATGTGTTTCCCTCGATTTTAGTTTGTTACCCGGATTTGTTTTTGCTTAATCGAATTATGACTATTGAACAGCGGTGTAATACTGTTGCCTTTATTTATACGGACGCCATCACAAGTTAATTGACCGTCATTGAATATCTGTTTCACAGATGACGACGGATTTGTTCCATTTTACAATGCTAGAACCACGTCCACTTTTCCCCGAATATGACCTAAACAATTAGACTTATTACCGGGTTTGTACTTACATGAGCAACACGATGGGTGCCACATGTGGAGCAGAATCTGCTTCCCCTTCCGGAGCACCTGAGATCACCCCCAGGTTTTTGTGGGGTTCGTGTTGCTCAGGCTTTAGTTTTTCTATGTTGTGTTTTTGTATTGTTGTTTGTCTGTTGGTCTTTTTCTTTTTTAGCCATGGCGTTGTCAATTTATTTTCGACTAATGAATTTGAATGTCCCTTTGGTATCTTTCGCCTCTTTTTCACTATTAAGCAAATATTTAGTATTTTCTTTAACAATCATAAAACAATACATAATTTAAAGAGAAAATAATTGTTCAACAACAAGAAAAAATAAAAAACGAAATAAAAAAGTTGAACATAAAAAAAACATCAAAATACAAGGAATTCGTTTATTGTGAAAATGCATGAGCGTTACGTATCATCTGAGATATGTAAACGCCATACGATGAAGCAGAAGTATGTTACTGCAGAAAAAATGGAAGTTGACAATTGGAAAGTTGAAATCATCACGTGTGTCATAGATTCTAGAATGAAGTCGTAGATCTGCGTCAATATCGAGGAAAATATCAAGATATGAAGCAGTCCTTCTAATTTTGAAAGTATCCTTAATTTAGTTCACTAGGATATGTGAGATATAAGGACACATTAAAGTGTGAGTTATTTATACAGTTATTTTTACAGTTAACCAAGGATATTTTCTACATGATGTAGTCATAATCGTGATCTCTGCCTTTGAGAGTGAAATCAACGAACGACTTTTTACTTCCAATCATTAACACGACGTGTGCAACTGGAAAAGCAGGAACTGCTTTCATTTTCGGAATAATTAGGGTCATCCCTAGTTTTTTGAAATGGGTCCGTTATGCTTTTTCTTTAGTTTTTAGTAATGCATATTTCAATTTTATTTTCGAACGTTCGTGTTGTTTCTTCCGGTATAAGTTTGTCTATTCCTTTTCCTAAAATTTGGAGTTAAAATTTTCACATTCGGTCAATTATTTATAGAGAATTTATATTTAATGAATTCTGTGAAGTTTCTACCGGTAACATCTTTTGCATTATTTGTCCAATAATTCCATGTTATCGTCTACATTTTCCACATTCGGTGAATGAGGATTAAAAGAATTTACATTTATCGATGGTTACGGTGACGTTTCCTCCGGTTACAGTCTTGTTTTTCCTTTGTTCTTTAATTCCAGGAAATCATTTTTTTTTTTTTAAATTCGTCGAATTGTAAGAGTTAGAGAATTTAAATGTACAGATGGAAGATGGAAAATGAATTCGGTGATGTTACAGAAAAAAGGCAAAAGTTATTTAATAATTTCCTATTGTGCTTAGGATATGGCTCTTCTTCGTATCTATGAAGAGCGACATGAGGGTATCATTCGTGGAGCACGAAATACTGCCCCTTACTGATCATCATGGTTCACCGTCGGATAATAGGTTGGTTTGTGTTGCCTTACCTTTAGTTTCGGTGTAGCTTTTTGTGGCTTCTTTCCTCTTGGCTCGTTGTTTTTTTTTTTTTTTTCTGATCTCAGATGCCTGTTTTATTGACCTCGTAGTAAAAAATAATACATAAAAAAAGTAACATTATTTTTATCGTTTGTTATTTTTTTCTATATTATTACTAAAGAGAGGTGGAAGATACCAAAGGGATATTCAAACTGATAAGTCGAAAACAAACTGACAACCCATGGCAAAAAACAAACTGACAACCCATGGTAATAAAACGAACACAACATAGAAATCTGAAGACTGTGGAACACGAACCCCATCAAAAACTGGGGATTATCTGAGGTGCTCGATAAGCAGATCCTACTCTTCATGTGGCATCAGTCGTGTTGATCATAAAAAAAATTTTTGATGGTGTTACATTCCAGGAGAAGACAACCGAATTGTGGAAACGACAATTATAACTTATCCGTAATCATCTGTGAAACAACTGTTCTAACCAACTCGTGATGGCGTCCATTAAATTTTGAAAGGGATTACTTTAACTTTACCATTTGAAATTCTTGGTTTAATAGCTGCCTTGAAAGCAGCAAACCTATTTCAAGGCAACCATGATAGGAAATACAAGCTATGGAATATCTTATCAACTGGTAGATATATGCACCATATACAGGAATACTGAGTTTCCTCTGATTACTTTGATATTTCATACATTTGCAAAGAAAAGGGAAATAGGTTAGAGCTCATATGGGATATACCCAGTTAAAGCTGAAATACTTTTTGATGGTCTTGTCATTAATTTCTAGTCGTTCTATTTTGAAAAGATAAGGTAAAGATTAATCATCAGAGTCAATTGTTTAATGTTTTGTTTTTATTTTGTACCGTTACTTTACGTGTTTTCCTTTAGACTGTTAAGCATCCCTTTCTTACCTGTTCACAAAACATTTCAGAAAATGGATAAGCGCGAGCCAGAGGAACCAAAACTGAACACTTTATCTGAATGGATCAAGGTTGTTCGGTCATGCAATCAGAGGCACATACAAAAACTACGATGTACCATCAGAACATTGGTGTAAAACCTTTCCAGCAGTCCGAGGTCGTAGAAGCTTTATACTTTCTGCCCGGTAAACGTGTTAATCAAGATTACCAGGTTTATGAAAGAACAACATTTTTATATGAAACTTCCTGAAATTCAAGGGTTGTTGTTTGTTGCTGTAAATCATATTTGTTTTCGTTTATTGTTTTGTACTTAAATCAAGGCGTTAGTTTTAAAGTTTCAGTTGTTTTACATTTGTCATTTCAGGGGCCTTTTATGGCTTACTATGCGGTATGGGTTTTGCTCATTGCTGAAGGTCGTACGGTGAACTATAGTTGTTAACTTTTATGTCATTTGGTCTCTTATGGAGAGTTGTCTCATTGGCAAGCATACCACATCTCTTCATTTTATATCCATTAAGTTGATTGCCTAACAAAGAACTTGATATTCATATCTGGGAATCTCACTAATACCGCGATTCACAAACATTCACGAAAATGGAGATTTAAAACATTGCAAATCAATCCTCCTATCCTTGGTATTCAAATAAGAAAGAACAATGACAATCTGCTTTTTATATACTGTATGCCAAACTTCACAAAATTCCTTATAAAGAATGATATATATAGCCGGGTGATCTAGATGTTCAACTAAACATCATTTTAAATCTTTACTGCAATTCTTTCTAAAATGAGTAAAGATGGCCTACAAAAATATTGGGACTCGACCAGCGATATCAAACAGATGAGGATTCTTAATAATTCTAAATATATATTCCAAAATCCGGTTTTTTTTTTTACTTTTTTACGATCTGCACTATTATTCTATATTCTCTTTCAGATATACGGATGATGTCCTGTCATTTAGTTGCCATGATTTCAGTGAGTGCTTAAATCTCATACATCTCAGCGAACTTGAAATTAAAGGTACTACCGAACTAGATGGTCCACTTCATATCTGAATCTTTTCTTGATCTTGATATAGATGAACGACTTGGATCTATGACAAACTTGACGATTTCAGCTTTCAAATTGTCGACTTCCATTTCTAACCAATAACATTCATTTCTCCATCGTAAATACTTCTTTCATATTTATATGATACGGATTGCTTTAACAGGGATGAGGTCCTGACACAAAATATACTCTAGCAGGTATTTGAAGAATAACGACTGAAATTAACACTACAGATATAAGTTTTACGGTCCCCATCACGCACTAGTTGACTGATACGATGTGTCTTTATCTCAGCGCACAAGCAAAATATATATGTTTCTTTTTACAGTCAGATATCAGAATAGTCGTCTGATCTGTAATTTAACCAATCGAGTCTATTTCCTACTGTGGCATTTTGAATGAGTATGAATTTGCATGGTGGGTGATGCATGTATAAAAAATACGCTAATCCTATCGACGTACCCAGTCTCACGTTTGCAGTTTGTTCGATTCTCTCGGGTTTTTATCTTGACTTGTATATTCGGAATGGATTTATGAGATTGGAACATCGGTAAACTACTGTAACCTCTAATTTGCCCTTTTGTGTTATTCTTTCTGATCACCTCATTTCTAAAAGGTTTTACTAATCAATTTAATTTATATAGTTTCTGTCTATCAAATATTTAAAGTTAAGAGGAAAAAGTGCTAATATAAAAAGAAGATCTGGTATGATTGCCAATGAGACAACTGTCCACAAGAGACCAAAATGACACAGAAATTAACAACTATAGGTCACCGTACGGCCTTCAACAATGAGCAAAGCCCATACCGCATAGTCAGCTATAAAAACTGTTTTAAAATAATCCTTTACTTCATTAAGGAGAAATTGTATGATTTTCTTTGTCCCGATGTTTTTGTCCTATTGATGATTTGTGATGTTATAGTTTGTATCTATCTATTAAGTTTTCAAGTTAATATCCACAGCTCATAAATTAGAAACAAATAGTCACAATTGTAATTACTCTTATTAGAAGTCGATGGACTATTTTAGACCCAAAAATGAGTAGTAGATCATTTTGAGTTGACGTTTTTTCTTTTCTGTCTGTTTTAATTTTGGAGATATAAGTCAAAAACATATAATGTATTGGTTTTTGCATCCACATCGGGTTTTTATAACAAAAACTTTAATTGATAAAAAATGCATGTAATATCACAATCAGGATCTTACGTTAAAGTTGTTTATAATCATAAAAGTAAGGACATGTCGTCTAGATATTCCAGTTGATGAATTAGTGTATTATTATAAATGATTGTGTTGCTTTGACATGTATGTTTGTGATTTTATATGAGGTATTATATGCGACTTTCATACAAGTGAGAGATTTAGGTAGCTATAAAACCAGGTTTAATCCTCCATTTTCTACAAAAAAATGCCTGTACCAAGTCAGGAATATGACAGCTGTTTTCCATTCATTTGATGTTTTGAGCTTTTGATTTTGCCATTTGATAAAACACTTTCCGTTTTGAATTTTCCTTGGAATTCGATATTTTTGTTATTTTACTTTTATATGGTAAAGTACTTCATATGTGCTGATTTTTATTGCACGTCCTTTTATATATCTCCTTCCAATAATGTCTTTTAAAAAATGAAAAAAAAACCTGATGTTTAAAAATAATATACCAAGGGTCAATGTAGAACTTATATAAAGGCTAAGAAAGCCAAGCAACTTACCGGCAAAAGTAATAGGACTTAAAGTCATATGATACCTCAAATTTTACAGAGTTGAATATGTTTAATTTACTAGTATGGCTAATTTTTACTTTAAAACTCGTGAACATAGATTTCTTTAAAGAAAATCCTTTATTGTATCCAAAATCTTCCAAAATGTACTGTTATATATATATTGTCTCACTGACAGCTTGTTTGCATTCAAAAGAATTGTAAAGAAAGATAAGGTAAACAAGCGTTGAAAGAAGATATTATCAATCGTATCTGAAAGAAAATCTTAATACACCAAATGATTTAACAACTGTTATGACAAAGTTTAATTAACTAATTGGAACGCATGGACAATATGAACGACAAGTCAACATCGCTCTATTATCTCACTTATTTTCACGTGCTCCATGATTCTGTGTTTATTGTTTATAAGGATCACAATTGGTAAACTTCGACACAAAACCCGAAAGTTAATTAGCAGTCGAATTTTTCGCTCCATAATCAATTTATGAAATATTTGTTGGTCGATTTTAAGTTCCGGATTCGTACTACATATAAAAATCGTACACAGAAGACTTACTTTAGTATATATATTTCTGCATTGGTTAAAAATTTCCTTTACATCATCATCACCAGAAACGCGTTTAATACGACTTTAACTGCAGTCGTACACTCGATATAGGGTTGTTTTCTCATTAAATGTTCGGTCATGCAATCAGAGGCACATACAAAAACTACGATGTACCATCAGAACATTGGTGTAAAACCTTTCCAGCAGTCCGAGGTCGTAGAAGCTTTATACTTTCTGCCCGGTAAACGTGTTAATCAAGATTACCAGGTTTATGAAAGAACAACATTGTTATATGAAACTTCCTGAAATTCAAGGGTTGTTGTTTGTTGCTGTAAATCATATTTGTTTTTCGTTTATTGTTTTGAACATAAATTAAGGCGTTAGTTTTCAAGTTTCAGTTGTTTTACATTTGTCATTTCGGGGCCTTTTATGGCTTACTATGCGGTATGGGTTTTGCTCATTGCTGAAGGTCGTACGGTGAACTATAGTTGTTAACTTCTATGTCATTTGGTCTCTTATGGCGAGTTGTCTCATTGGCAAGCATACCACATCTTCTCATTTTTATATCCATTAAGTTGATTGCCTAACAAAAGAACTTGGTATTCATATCTGGGAATCTCACTAATACCCCGATCCACAAACATTCACGAAAATGGAGATTTAAAAACATTGCAAATCAATCCTCCTATCCTTGGTATTCAAATAAGAAAGAACAATGACAATCTGCCTTTTATATACTGTATGCCAAACTTCACAAAATTCCTTATAAAGAATGATATATATAGCCGGGTGATCTAGATGTTCAACTAAACATCATTTTAAATCTTTTACTACAATTCTTTCTAAAATGAGTAAAAGATGGCCTACAAAAATATTGGGACTCAACCAGCGATATCAAACAGATTAGGATTCTTAATAATTCTAAATATATATTCCAAAATCCGGTTTTTTTTTTTACTTTTTTACGATCTGCACTATTATTCTATATTCTCTTTCAGATATACGGATGATGTCCTGTCATTTAGTTGCCATGATTTCAGTGAGTGCTTAAATCTCATACATCTCAGCGAACTTGAAATTAAAGGTACTACCGAACTAGAAGATCTGCTTCATATCTGAATCTTTTTCTTGATCTTGATATAGATGAACGACTTGGATCTATGACAAACTTGACGATTTCAGCTTTCAAATTGTCGACTTCCCATTTCTAACCAATAACATTCATTTCTCCATCGTGAATACGTCTTTCATATTTATATTATACGGATTGCTTTAACAGGGATGAGGTCCTGACACAAAATATACTGTAGCAGGTATTTGAAGAATAACGACTGAAATTAACACTACAGATATAAGTTTTACGGTCCCCATCACGCACTAGTTGACTGATACGATGTGTCTTTATCTCAGCGCACAAGCAAAATATATATGTTTCTTTTTTACAGTCAGATATCAGAATAGTCGTCTGATCTGTAATTTAACCAATCGAGTCTATTTCCCTACTGTGGCATTTTGAATGAGTATGAATTTGCATGGTGGGTGATGCATGTATAAAAAAAAGATGCTAATCCTATCGACGTACCCAGTCTCACGTTTGCAGTTTGTTCGATTCTCTCGGGTTTTTTATCTTGACTTGTATATTCGGAATGGATTTATGAGATTGGGACATCGGTAAACTACTGTAACCTCTAATTTGCCCTTTTGTGTTATTCTTTCTGATCACCTCATTTCTAAAAAGGTTTTACTAATCAATTTAATTTATATAGTTTCTGTCTATCAAATATTTAAAGTTAAGAGGAAAAAAAGTGCTAATATAAAAAAGAAGATGTGGTATGATTGCCAATGAGACAACTGTCCAAAAGAGACCAAAATGACACAGAAATTAACAACTATATGTCACCGTACGGCCTTCAACAATGAGCAAAGCCCATACCGCATAGTCAGCTATAAAAAACTGTTTTAAAATAATCCTTTACTTCATTAAGGAGAAATTGTATGATTTTCTTTGTCCCGATGTTTTTGTCCTATTGATGATTTGTGATGTTATAGTTTGTATCTATCTATTAAGTTTTCAAGTTAATATCCACAGCTCATAAATTAGAAACAAATAGTCACAATTGTAATTACTCTTATCAGAAGTCGATGGACTATTTTAGACCCAAAAATGAGTAGTAGATCATTTTGAGTTGACGTTTTTTTTCTTTTCTGTCTGTTTTAATTTTGGAGATATAAGTCAAAAAAACATATAATGTATTGGTTTTTTGCATCCACATCGGGTTTTTTTATAACAAAAAACTTTAATTGATAAAACAAATGCATGTAATATCACAATCAGGATCTTACGTTAAAGTTGTTTATAATCATAAAAGTAAGGACATGTCGTCTAGATATTCCAGTTGATGAATTAGTGTATTATTATAAATGATTGTGTTGCTTTGACATGTATGTTTGTGATTTTATATGAGGTATTATATGCGACTTTCATACAAGTGAGAGATTTAGGTAGCTATAAAACCAGGTTTAATCCTCCATTTTCTACAAAAAAAAAATGCCTGTACCAAGTCAGGAAGATGACAGCTGTTTTCCATTCATTTGATGTTTTTGAGCTTTTGATTTTGCCATTTGATAAAGCACTTTCCGTTTTGAATTTTCCTTGGAATTCGATATTTTTTGTTATTTTACTTTTTATATGGTAAAGTACTTCATATGTGCTGATTTTTATTGCACGTCCTTTTTATATATCTCCTTCCAATAATGTCTTTTAAAAAATGAAAAAAAAACCTGATGTTTAAAAATAATATACCAAGGGTCAATGTAGAACTTATATAAAGGCTAAGAAAGCCAAGCAACTTACCGGCAAAAGTAATAGGACTTAAAGTCATATGATACCTCAAATTTTACAGAGTTGAATATGTTTAATTTACTAGTATGGCTAATTTTTACTTTAAAACTCGTGAACATAGATTTCTTTAAAGAAAATCCTTTATTGTATCCAAAATCTTCCAAAATGTACTGTTATATATATATATTGTCTCACCGACAGCTTGTTTGCATTCAAAAAGAATTGTAAAGAAAGATAAGGTAAACAAGCGTTGAAAGAAGATATTATCAATCGATTCTGAAAGAAAAATCTTAATACACCAAATGATTTAACAACTGTTATGACAAAGTTTAATTAACTAATTGGAACGCATGGACAATATGAACGACAAGTCAACATCGCTCTATTATCTCACTTATTTTTCACGTGCTCCATGATTCTGTGTTTATTGTTTATAAGGATCACAATTGGTAAACTTCGACACAAAAACCCGAAAGTTAATTAGCAGTCGAATTTTTCGCTCCATAATCAATTTATGAAATATTTGTTGGTCGATTTTAAGTTCCGGATTCGTACTACATATAAAAATCGTACACAGAAGACTTACTTTAGTATATATATTCCTGCATTGGTTAAAAAATTTCCTTTACATCATCATCACCAGAAACGCGTTTAATACGACTTTAACTGCAGTCGTACACTCGATATAGGGTTGTTTTCTCATTAAATCATATTCGATGGAGAAGGTTGAACGTGAACTGGCATTGTTTCTGGTCATTTTGTCGATAACCTTTGTTTCAAATAATTACCTTTTAGCGTGCGTAAACAATTACACAAGCCTTATCAATTGAATCAAAACAAATATAATATTATCAATATATTACTGTGAAAACATTGCGCCTTCACGATTTAACTTTCAGTGAATTTACAATCTCAACTCCAGAATGTTCCGTAATAATAATATCTGTAATTCAAATTGTATCAAATGTATGTCGCAGAAAAGAATAAAACAATGTCAAGGGAAAATCAAGCATTGAGGAAGGAAGAACTATATGTAGTATCATTGCCTAAACATTCAGAACGAAAAGACTTACACTACATATTTACATAAAATGTGGCCAAAATTATCTGTTGGTCAACTTTGCTTGAGGGAATTTAAACCTTATTTTTTTTTTTTTAAATAATTAGTTAATTTATCAACGGGAAAAAATATATTATAAATTATGTCAGTGCCGAAGGAGTGACTACTGAGCTGATGATATACTTAGGAACTAAGTTCACCAGCAGTAATATCCACCTAGTTCTAATATATGAAATAATGTTATCGTTGTTGGTCACAAATATTAGAAGCAATTGTAAGAAATAACTATGTTATTAATTGTAACACATTTCTGAAACATCGACGATAATTAATTAAACTTATTCCGTAGGATGAGGTTGCCAATTTACATACCTGAGAAATCGTACACTTGTTCTGACAAATTAGTAGCTAGAACCGATTTCAAATTAAAAGATTAATTCCGTCATCATGTTGATAAAGCATCAAGACTTTGTTTGACATTACCAACATTTGGTTTTGAAGTGACAAATCTGCCAACATAAAAAAAAACAATAACAATTAAATTCTACGTCATTTGGTCTCTGGTGTGTCTCTGGTGGAGAGTTGTCTCGTTTGCAATCATACCACATCTTCTTATTTTAATATAACATTATCATGCTTTTCTTATTCCCTGATATTTATCTAGTAATACTTTCATATATTGTAACAAGTGATAACTTTGATTTTTATAATACAACTTAGCGCTGTTGTGTTGTGTGGATCGTTGCTTGGCTTTTCGTCGTATTTCGTTGTTTTCCATGGCGTTGTCAGTTTATCTTCGACTTATGAGTTTGAATATCATTTATGTATCTTCCGCCTCCTCTTGACATTATTTTTATGAAGTATTTTAGTTATGATTAAAACTATAAATCTTTATTAGAGTATGTCCATAGATTTAACATAAAATCATTTGCTTTACATTTTCAATTTATATAACTACAAATGCATGTTTAAAATAATAAAAATCGACAAAATTAATCCGGGTAGGACATGTTTTCCGGAGCATCTTGACTGTGTTACCGTTAATTTTTATTGTAATTGTAATTGATATAGATGTTAAATATCTTTTGATTAATTAATTGGTTGATGTTTGCTCAGTGCCAAGTAGTAAATACTTCACTTGAAGCTGACCATTTCTAATTTAGGAATGGGCTTCTTCCATGAAATATCAGTATTTTTATATTTACCTTATTATTGCTGTAATCACGAATGGTTGATCGTTACTTTGTCTAACTGTTTCAACTTACTAAACACGTTTTGATTTTGTCTGAAAGCTCGAATGTTCACTATACTGTATATTTCATTACCGTGTGTTTTACAATGTGTCGAATATAAAATAAGGAGATGTGGTTTGATTGTCAATAAGACACATATTCACCAGAGACCAAATGACGCAGATGTTAGCAATAATAGATCACCGTACGGCATTTAAGGGTTAGCCAAACTCATACCGCATAGCAAGCTATATAATGCCCCGATATGACAAATTTTTAAACAATTCTAATTAGAAAACAATGGGCTAATTGTGTATAAAACGACAAACGAAAACAAAAGTATTATTTACAGCAACAAGCGATAACCATTGAATTTCAGACTCCTGACTTGGGATAAGCACATGCAGAATGTTCACTATACTGAATATTTTATAATGTCGGTTTAACAATGTACATGTACCTGGTAATGGTATTGCTTCTAGACATGACATAAGAATCATAAATGTTGAAAAGTGCAGGAGATCATTACACCTAGTCTCACCTTATTGAGTTAATGTTCCTGTTTATCTTACCCTCATTTATGTATGTTGAAACCTGAAATCGTGAAGTGATGGCTGCAATCAGTGTTCACACTAACTTTGTGTAATAGTGTTTGTAACCTCTTTGTTACCGTCTCCTCGGAGACGGTTTTATAAGTTGAACGATGGACAGTCTTCGGACTGAATGCTTTCTTCTTACCTTATTGGAAGATATTAATGACTCTTTCACAGAAAAAGTCTGTTGATTTCACTTGTTGAAAATTAAAACATTTACATATAAACAAGACTCTGGAGGTGTGCCTCTCTGGAGGTGTGCCTAGATTGGCAGAAGTTATAAAATACAGATAATGCATTTTTGTAAACATTGTATAGAAATATTCATTTGTTTCGCAAAACAAATCGTGCATATTGCAGATTAACAAGGCAAATAAACGCGTATTAATTATTTAATTATTGATATTTCAATATTGAATTTCAGTGTACAATATATGCATAATAAAACGAACATGAATTAATGACAGTTGATCGGAACTGAAATACACATAGTTAATTTTCCGGCATTTGATGTCTTATCCTGAGACGAGAAAAGTCTGTAATTCTTTATCTCATTTAAGCCAATAGCTGTTGCTGTATCTCAGCCGCATCATAAAGCAACCAATCAGAATCGATATGTTATAAGTAATTATTTCAAGATGGCGTGTATACCGACTGAAACTAATAGCTCCGCACCGTGATGCTAAGCAATAATCCGAAGGTAACAATTTAATTGAAAAAAGGATAAAACCAAATCAATTATTTTCGATTAAAATTAATATTGATTAATACTGGAATAATTTAGAGGAGGGTTTGCGCTGGGCTAGACAATGCCTAGCTATCTTACTGTGGCCAGATAGCAATAAAAACATTTATTTGTGCATGTTAACCATGTTAACATATTTTAATTTTTAAATATGATTTAAAGGAGATGTAAAAGAGGGACGAAAGATACCAGAGGGACAGTCAAAGTGTACATAAATAATTAAGACAGGCAACCCAATTAATCGACACACAAAACTGCTTAACTACTTCTAAAGTTCAAACTGCGTATGCCTCTCACAAGTTATAAAGTCTTCTACAATGAACATATTATGTCATTACAATGTTTAGCTTTTAACCCTCCAAAGTCTAGCTAGATATAGTATATTTTGAATAAATGTTAAAAAATATGTCCAAAAATGAATTAATATAATATATATATAATATATATATATATATATATATATATAACTGAAAACAATGAACAGAGTCAGAATCAAACGTCTTATACTTGTTTTGAGATTTATGACTATTTATACTAAACATGCTATATGATAAAAAGATAATATAAACAGAGAGACGTCTACATGTCAACACATAAACTCTCTCCTACAAAAGAATATGTTAGTTCAGCATGTTTACCTTTGAAGGGTAAGTAAGATAAAGGCCTTATTTTTCTCTCAATATCAAGTCCATCATGGGACAAAGTAAAATAGAACGAATTTTATCGAACGCTTTGAAAGTTACTCGAAAAGGCCTCAAAAGTAATGACCCCCTCTTTTTGGTGTTAGTAAACTCGCATTTTCGAGTATCGACATTACGTTGCACTCGCTTTTGCGAGTGCGACACAATAAATATCGGAAACTTCCGTAACTCTTGCAGACCTGCTAAAAAAGCAGTTTCAGTGTCAATACAATTATGTTAGAAACATTTTTGGTGATCCCGACTGGGGTCACGTTGCTCCAAGTAAATCAGCTACTTTATTTTCCCAGCTGTTTTTGTTATATAACACCAAGGATTTGTATAGTTAACTATACAAATCCTTGATAACACTATGCTCTCTCGTTATATGTAGACTAGCCTCAGGGACATTATATGTGAACCTTTCTACAAAAAAGCCTGCACAGGTAATACCTCGGATGTACTCTAATAAACATGTCATCGCTGTCCCACAGGTGTCCTTGTGTATAGAAATTTCAAGGTATTGGTGTATGCTCAATTGGTTAACTTAGATAATCAGTGAGAGATAATTAAATACATTCCCCACATCCATTTCTCAAAAAATGTCATATATACTTTAATGTTATTTAAAGGTATATGTGGAAAAAATCAGAGACAAGTGCCTGTGATTCCATACAAAAAAGATATTGGAAAATCTCAAAATCAGTATTTGCCGTTTATTTTTTGTAATTCACTATACAATGCTATTCTGCATGGAAAACATTTTAAAATTTCATCAGCTATGAGACGGCTAGCTTTTCAGAAAAGCTATTACTTGTGTGATAGTATTATGGTTGATATAGATTTGGAGCCATAGTAAGTAATATCTATTATCTTATGATAAACAGAGACATGTACTGCGTATGTAATTAAACCGAGAGATAAATAGAGAATATCATATGGCTTTTCAATATCACTACCGTATCAACCCGAGACACCAATATATAACCCCAAGAGCTCTGCTCGAGGGATTATATTGGTTGATGGTTGATACGGGTGTGATATTGAAAAGCCATTTCATATACACTTTATTATATACTTCAAGTAGATGTGGTTTTTTCACGTGAGATGATGTAATTCAGATTAGGGATTTGCCTTCACAATCGTGACTGATATCGATGACGTGACGTCATAGAGTTTATGGGTTTGATAAAGCTTTTGCAACCGTGACTGATATCGATATCATCAAGGATGGCTGATACAGCACGATTTTCATCAAATGTATTACGCATACAATTTACCTGTATTTACTATTTACTGACGTCATGTGTTAGGGTTGATATCGGTTAATTTGGTATCGGAATTATATACAGATTAGAGATCGACTTGATCCATATCGGCCGGGAATCATCACTCGACCCATGTCAGACGGGTAGCCCATCGGACTGATTTAGTAGTCTCGGGGTGATAGCAGTTGCATTGTATTAGAATCACACGAATTTGATGCATGCATATTGCAAAAGACAGTTTTACCTAGTATTCCTCCTTTTAGAGTTGATGTTCCTGCATATTTTACTGTCATATTTGCCTGTTTGTACATTAACTTGTAATGTTTTAATTTGCATTGGTTTATTACCGGCAAATTTAAATTGCCATTATAGTTGAAAAATTTGTAAATTATTTGTTTGTACCTT
Source organism: Mytilus coruscus (assembly GCA_017311375.1). Classification (NCBI taxonomy): domain Eukaryota; kingdom Metazoa; phylum Mollusca; class Bivalvia; order Mytilida; family Mytilidae; genus Mytilus; species Mytilus coruscus. The sequence continues at coordinate 91,127,193 of CM029600.1, forward strand.
CAAACTGATTGGAACTATATTTTTCTAAACAAATTACACAATGTTAATTAAAAATGAATATATTTTCTTAACAATATAATTGAGAACCAACCGTTATAAAATGTGTTAAAATTACCATTATATAATGTTGATATAATACTAGGAAAATAGTTGGTAATAACCATGTTATTAATTGTATCGCATAGCAGTAACATCGACAATAATTAATTTAACTTATTTCGTAAGATGTGGTTATCCATTTGCATACATGAGAATTTATACCCTGGTACTGACATACTTGCCGCCAGAAAACTCATTAGCAGTATGTTCACAAATAATTAAATAAACATTAAAGTGTGAGATCAAAGAACGAGTGGTTGTTTCTTTACTCATTAGGTCATTATTTAGCGCGATCAAAAGTGCAAATATTACACGGTGAAGAGTTTCATTTAGAAAAAAAATGCTCAGTTAAATAAATACGAATATTTGTGACATAATCGGAACAGAATATGCTTGCTCTGCTAGTACATCTTATATACAGTGTAAATATGTAGGTCTGGATATCAAAATCACCATAAGATGGCGGTATTCCACCAGCAATTGCACATGTAAGTGTACACCAAAGTACATTTCTTTCTATTTACAAGTTGTACGTTGTCGTATCAGTCAGGATAACGCCAGTTAATATCGTTTACTTGTTATGATACACAAGGTATCAAAACATGCATAGAGGAAAATTTAGAGGCAACAGTAATTTATCTATGTTCAAATCTCAAAGGTACTTTAAGAACATGCAAATCAAAGTTTCAAGAAAATGAGAGAATCGCATGAACTCCAAAAGAAGCTAGACCGACTGTGTCGACAAAATAAGCGTCTCCTGCTAAACATGCTTCACTAATAGCTCCGCACCGTGATGCTAAGCAATAATCCGAAGGTAACAATTTAATTGAAAAAGGATAAAACCAAATCAATTATTTTCGATTAAAATTAATATTGATTAATACTGGAATAATTTAGAGGAGGGTTTGCGCTGGGCTAGACAATGCCTAGCTATCTTACTGTGGCCAGATAGCAATAAAAACATTTATTTGTGCATGTTAACCATGTTAACATATTTTAATTTTAAATATGATTTAAAGGAGATGTAAAAGAGGGACGAAAGATACCAGAGGGACAGTCAAAGTGTACATAAATAATTAAGACAGGCAACCCAATTAATCGACACACAAAACTGCTTAACTACTTCTAAAGTTCAAACTGCGTATGCCTCTCACAAGTTATAAAGTCTTCTACAATGAACATATTATGTCATTACAATGTTTAGCTTTAACCCTCCAAAGTCTAGCTAGATATAGTATATTTTTGAATAAATGTTAAAAAAAATATGTCCAAAAAATGAATTAATATATATATATATATATATATATATATATAACTGAAAAAAGATAATATAAACAGAGAGACGTCTACATGTCAACACATAAACTCTCTCCTACAAAAGAATATGTTAGTTCAGCATGTTTACCTTTGAAGGGTAAGTAAGATAAAGGCCTTATTTTTCTCTCAATATCAAGTCCATCATGGGACAAAGTAAAATAGAACGAATTTAATCGAACGCTTTGAAAGTTACTCGAAAAAGGCCTCAAAAGTAATGACCCCCTCCTCTTTTTCGGTGTTAATACATTCCCCCACATCCATTTGTCTCAAAAAAAAATGTCATATATACTTTAATGTTATTTAAAGGTATATGTGGAAAAAATCAGAGACAAGTGCCTGTGATTCCATACAAAAAAGATATTGGAAAATCTCAAAATCAGTATTTGCCGTTTATTTTTTTGGTAATTCACTATACAATGCTATTCTGCATGGAAAACATTTTAAAATTTCATCAGCTATGAGACGGCTAGCTTTTCAGAAAAGCTATTACTTGTGTGATAGTATTATGGTTGATATAGATTTGGAGCCATAGTAAGTAATATCTATTATCTTATGATAAACAGAGACATGTACTGCGTATGTAATTAAACCGAGAGATAAATAGAGAATATCATATGGCTTTTTCAATATCACTACCGTATCAACCCGAGACACCAATATATAACCCCAAGAGCTCTGCTCGAGGGATTATATAGGTTGATGGTTGATACGGGGTGTGATATTGTAAAAGCCATTTCATATACACTTTATTATATACTTCAAGTAGATGTGTTTTTTTTCACGTGAGATGATGTAATTCAGATTAGGGATTTGCCTTCACAATCGTGACTGATATCGATGACGTGACGTCATAGAGTTTATGGGTTTGATAAAGCTTTTGCAACCGTGACTGATATCGATATCATCAAGGATGGCTGATACAGCACGATTTTCATCAAATGTATTACGCATACAATTTACCTGTATTTACTATTTACTGACGTCATGTGTTAGGGTTGATATCGGTTGATTTGGGTATCGGAATTATATACAGATTATAGATCGACTTGATCCATATCGGCCCGGGAATCATCACTCGACCCATGTCAGACGGGTAGCCCATCGGACTGATTTAGTAGTCTCGGGGTGATAGCAGTTGCATTGTATTAGAATCACACGAATTTGATGCATGCATATTGCAAAAGACAGTTTTACCTAGTATTCCTCCTTTTAGAGTTGATGTTCCTGCATATTTTACTGTCATATTTGCCTGTTTGTACATTAGCTTGTAATGTTTTAATTTGCATTGGTTTATTACCGGCAAATTTAAATTGCACATTATAGTTGAAAAATTTGTAAATTATTTGTTTGTACCTTCAAACTGATTGGAACTATATCTTTTTCTAAACAAATTACACAATGTTAATTAAAAATGAATATATTTTCTTAACAATATAATTGAGAACCAACCGTTATGAAAATGTGTTAAAATTACCATTATATAATGTTGATATAATACTAGGGAAATAGTTGGTAATAACCATGTTATTAATTGTATCGCATAGCAGTAACATCGACAATAATTAATTTAACTTATTTCGTAAGATGTGGTTATCCATTTGCATACATGAGAATTTATACCCTGGTACTGACATACTTGCCGCCAGAAAGCTCATTAGCAGTATGTTCACAAATAATTAAATAAACATTAAAGTGTGAGATCAAAGAACGAGTGGTTGTTTCTTTACTCATTAGGTCATTATTTAGCGCGATCAAAAGTGCAAATATTACACGGTGAAGAGTTTCATTTAGAAAAAAATGCTCAGTTAAATAAATACGAATATTTGTGACATAATCGGAACAGAATATGCTTGCTCTGCTAGTACATCTTATATACAGTGTAAATATGTAGGTCTGGATATCAAAATCACCATAAGATGGCGGTATTCCACCAGCAATTGCACATGTAAGTGTGTACACCAAAGTACATTTCTTTCTATTTACAAGTTGTACGTTGTCGTATCAGTCAGGATAACGCCAGTTAATATCGTTTACTTGTTATGATACACAAGGTATCAAAAACATGCATAGAGGAAAATTTAGAGGCAACAGTAATTTATCTATGTTCAAATCTCAAAGATACTTTAAGAACATGCAAATCAAAGTTTCAAGAAAATGAGAGAATCGCATGAACTCCAAAAGAAGCTAGACCGACTGACACTGTGTCGACAAAATAAGCGTCTCCTGCTAAACATGCTTCACTCACCATTTGAATCCACACTCAGTAAAAATGTCACAGTTGGGAATAGGACACAATCAGTAAATTTAGAGAGCAGACGACTATTTATATTTTAGATCTAAGAGCGCGAAAATATGTCGCTAGTAAAATGAGACACAGAAGTCGTATGGCCGAAACATCGATTAATTAATCGAACAATGATTAATTCAAATAGTTCCGTAAGATGTGGTTAACCATTTACATACATGAGAAACTATACCCTTGTTACGACGTATTTACAATCAAAATCAAATCAAAATAAAAAAAATCAAATATTTATTATTCCAATCAAGGTCCCACAGGGGGCATTTACAATTAACAATTATGATAGTATAAGCAACAAACATGAGACATTGTACAGTATATAACGTGACAGATATTATAATAGACAAATGAAAATAGCATTAATAACAAAAATACATTAAAAGTACTCTTGAGTATTTTTTTTTCTTTCCTTCCTAATTACATGTAGTACCATTATTATTTTTATGTCCAGCAGTGCAAAAATTTAAAAAAAAAAAAAAAAAAAAAATTAAAAAATATTAATAATAAAGTTTGATCAAACTTAAATTATTATCTATAAAGATGGAAATTTGTTCATCTGCAGGAGACACCAAGGGACGATGCTCTAGGATATACAGTTGATTGCGATAGGCAATAACAGCAATCCTCCCGTATCAGAAGCAGTTGAACAAAATAAATAGAAAAACAGAATCCGGTCAATTAACAAAAATTTTTTCTTTTATATTTTTTCTTTTTTCTAAATAACAACAATTGCTAATTATGCAAAACATGACATATAAATCTGCTATTTGCAGTGTTTAACCAGGAATATACACAACTCTTTTAATACAGTTGAGTTCTCACAAGACAGAAGCCATAGCAATTTCTCTTGGGAATTTAAGTTAATGAAATTGGGACATGATTCCGAAATAATGTGATATAAATGGTGTCTGTCTTCGTTATATTTTTGCAATAAAAGAGAAAATGAACTTCATCTTCAATATTACCAGAGTTACACTGCTGACATAGTCTAAGGTGTGAAGGAGTACCCTGGTATCGTCCTATTTCAATCTTCAAATGGTGAGATGACACCCTAAATTTTGTTAATGATCTCCTAAGTTCAAAATTGGACATGATATTTAGATATTTTTCGAAACCATAATTATTCTTAAATTTTACATAAGTGCGCAGCTTCCCTTCTGAATTCTTGGTCAGTTGATCCTTCCAAATTTTTATGCACGTCTCTTTCAATATTTTCCTGATGGTATTTTTTGAAATATTTTTCCCATCATTTAGGTTTGCAAACCCAGGAAGAGTTTTTAAAATTTGTTGGAGAGAGCCATACCATGACGATTTATGCTGTGAAAATAAAGTTTTTGAATGCTGGTATGCATCTTGTAATAAAGGAAATGAGTATAAATTTCTAGTCTAAGCCAATAATTCAAAATAGATTTGACTAAGTCAAAGTACAGTGGAAACCGACCAAGTTCAGATAAGGCTGCAAAATTTGTGGTTTTTTGTGCACACCCAGAATAAATTTACCAAATTTACTGTGTAGCTTTTCTCAAGTTAAATTCGAATAAATTTTATCTTATGTAAACTGGTTTCCAGATCTAAATTTTGCTATAAAGGGATTAAATGAGCTCCAAATTTCACTTCCATAAAGAACAATAGGCTTAATAGTATGATCAAAAACATGTATACTAGTTTTTAAGCTAGGATTTAGAGATAATAAATCTTTTCTAAGTTTAAAATATGCTTTTAAACTTTTCTTGTATAATTCATTCTGAGCATAGGAGAATGTACCTGAAGCACTAAAATACACACCTAGATATTTACAATGTTGTACACATTCTATATCATATTCTTTGTATTTAAATTTGAGGCGGATATGTCTGTCTGCCTTGTTGAAAATCACAATTTTTGTTTTATTTGAGTTGAGAGTAAGAGACCAATCTTGAAAATATTTTCCCATAATATGGGAAGACGGGAAATGTTTAGACACCAAAAGTTAAATTTTCTTTCTCTAACGAGATAAGTGTGAGTTGTTGGCGATGATAATTCTTACATAAGTTAGTAAAAGAGATTTCCGACTTTTGTACTCTTATGTGTATTTGATTCTTTATCTTACTTGTTAACACTACAAAAGTCCAAAAGGCTGAAAAGACCAATTTTTGTCTTTATTTGCATGAACAATTACTCGACATTCTCCAAAAGTATGACTTTTGTCTTAATTTTTCTTGACAAATTCTGATTTATATTAAATTTGTATGAAATTTACTCTACAAATTCTCGACATTCTGAATATGGTCTTAAAATTTCTTAACAAATTCTTGACATTTGAATACTGTCTTGAGATTTCTCGACAGATTCTCGACATTCTTATTTTTTCTACGTATGGCTTGACATATTCTTAAAATTTTGAATTGTGTCTTAAATTTACTTGACAATTCTGAGTTTTACAAATCATGACCAATATACATTATATAACTTTATGTTTATTTCTCTTCATATAATATACTGTTTTTTCAAGTTACACTTATTACAACTAAAACCACAGCTGAGAATGTAAATATAAAATAATTAAAATTTGGGTATATAAATATTTTTATAAATACAAATAATTTAATTTTGGATGTAACGTGTCTTCCGATTGGCTGACGTTGTTTTGTTTATCAGCTCATAGACATAATTTTGTCATGTGACCTTGACGTCATCAACGTTTTTTCATGATTTACACCGGTTTAAAATGGAATTAAGAATTAAATTATAAGAATACGCGGGTTATTCAGTGTGCACCACATTTTTGATGTTATTTCTTCATAGACAGAAAAAATATTACAGTCATTCCTTAAATATGGCTATGAAATTTAAAGTATTAACAATACAAATGCGGGTATGTTGATATAAACCAATTTAAATGTGGTTTGTAAATAATTACAAATGTTGATTCATAAATCTTATAAATAATTGCTAAATGATTAAAACTAATCATACTGTAGGCATATTTCATTCTACATGCATGATACTCAATGTTAATATGATAAATAAACAATTATTGTACCAAAAGTGGTTTTTATAAATAGCAAAGTATTATTGTATCCTAATTCTTCCAAGGATTTATATAGTCTTACTATACAAATCGTTGATTTAACAGTAGAAAATTTGTGTAATGTCATTTGTTGCAATATATATTAAGTATTACATGTGGACAGGATGTTCCCCAGAAAATTAAGGTATTCCAAATAAGGTATACACACTCCAGGGTACACGCGACTGTCATATGGAAAATTACTGCTTTACCTGTAATCAGACATGCAACTTATCAGTTGACTGAACATGCCACTACAATTTAAAACATTTGTCGTTAGATCAAAATGAAAGTCTTCATTTTAATTAAAATTTTTAGAACTAAAATGGATTTTCTTCATCAAAATTATGAAGTGAAATAATTTAGCATAAAAACAACTGGATAATTTCCCAAAGATTAAAAGAAAATTATTATCTACTCCGGGAATAATAAAAAACTGTATTTATAAAGGGTCCCATCAATGATTTATATAGAAATCATTGGTCTTATCAGAGACATATAATACAATTTGTATTATATGTCTCTGGTCTTATGAAATGGATCTCACACAGACATGCATTATTAAGATCTCAACATTTTTTTGTGCTATGATTTCTTGAGAAAAAAATCAGGAGGGAAGTATAACAAATATTTAGTTTTGATATAAAATTATGAAATACAACACTCAATTTTGAATAAGAAAAGTTTCTAGTTGTTCTAAAAAAAATAATAAGTTTTTTAATCAAGATGGGAACAAATTCTTTGTCCCAAACGAAAAAAATCAAGGTCCCCCTTTTTAGCCACACACACGCACAAGAGGAATGGTGGGGTTCAAAAGAGACACACAGTCACATTTTAAAACTGCCTCAGGTCACCCATTTTAGTAAAGTAAATTTGACTGGCAGTTTTTCGATCGGCAAAAATCTCAAATGCTGTTTGTCAGTAACTTCGACATATATTCCAAGTGAAAACAATTTAATTAAACGTTTAATAAAACATAAATCAAAATTATACTACATGGGGGTCATTCGAGGTACTCCCACTAAGGGGCACCCAAAGGGTGTCTTACTATACAAATCCTTGATTCTTCTAAGTTCAGTTTAGCGATAATTAAAATGAGTATATAACAGCAAAAGAAAGTGTTTAAACAGTGCGGAATGTGTATATACACAATTCAGGCGAAATTTATACTGTTGAGATAGTGTCAAGTCATCTTTAAGACTGTCAAGAATGTGTCGAGATATATTCAGACAGCTTTAAGACTGTCAAGAATGTATCAAGACATATTCAGACATTATTAAGAATGTCAAGAATATGTCAAGACTGATCAAGACAAATTTAAGACAATCAAGAATTGGTCGAGACTAATCAATACTCTTATCAGATGATGCAGAAAGTGTCGAGAAATTTTTAGACAATGTTAAAACTGTCAAGACACTTGTCAAGAAAAATTAAGTACCTTATTAGACAAATTCATACTATGTTAAGAATTTTTAAAAATAATTCAGACAGAGAAAGAATGTCGAGTAAAAATTCATGCAAATTCAGACAAAAATTGGTCTTTTCAGACTTTTTGACTTTTGTAGTGTAAGCAGGATTAAAAAAGAAAAGTTAAAAAATCGCGGGAAAATGAGGTGTACGCTTCTCACCAAGAAGATTAAACATGTATGCATATGGCTCGATTTAGAACATTCGACTGATAGTTTATTAAAAATAAGGTCAAATCATCCGCGTGGTACGTCAATAATCAGTTTTGGCGTATGAAACATTTTATCATTTAGTCATGTTAAATCTGTGTATTTTTTCAACAGACATGTTCTTAATCGATACATGAGACAGTGAATGGTTTATTCCTTATACATTTTACTAGTTAACATGCGAGACAATGTAGCTTTCTTTCATCGTGTAAATAGTCGATTTTTGCAACCATATAGCGTCCCTTTATCAGCAATGTATTCAGTTGACAGGGAAGATGATATAATGTTCCTTCATCATACGTGTTACTACTTGATTTGTGTGACCGAGTAAGGTTCTTTCATCAGATGAGACAACTTTCAATCAGAGACCAAATGACGCAGAAGTTAGCAATCATTGGACTCATCGCGGCCTTCAACAATAAGCAAAGCTATAATAGCCCGGACATGACGAACGTAAAACGATTCAAAACGTGAAAACTAACGGCCTGATTTATGTACAAAACAATAAACGAAAAACAAATATACAGCAACAAACGACAGCCACTGAATTACAGGCTCCTGACATTTAAATCGTATTATAGAGAGATTTTTATAAATGAAAAATGTCTGAACATGGTCGAAAAATAAGAACAACCTAAAAAATGAAATCTAGATCAGTTTTTATATTTACTTCGTAATCATATTGACATAGCATCACGATTTCTTTTGAATTTTACACATGATCTTTCAGCAATGTATTTTCTGCCGACAAAAATATGAAACATATACAATTATCATTCTTTTCTTATTCACTAATAGTTTATATAGTCATAGTCTCATCTTATAACAAGTTATTACTTTGGCTATTATAGTATAAACAATCGTTGTTATTTTGTTTGTAGTATTTTAGTGATCATTGTACCTACTAATCTGTTTAGTCTGTAAATTAAAAAAAAAATGTCACTTGTCTATACATATTGACGTTATAACTATGTTTAGAATAAAAGAAATCGACCAAAAATAAATCCGGAGTATGACAATTATGGTTAAGCTTTCCGGAGCATCTGGTGTTTCAATTAATTTTTAAAACAATTCGAATAGTACCTGATGTTTAAGAATCGTTTTCTCTTTGATGTATTTATCGATGTTTGCTTAGTGTCAAACAGCAAATAGTTCATGCTTGTTTATGTCTAGTGCATTTTAAACAATAATAACTGAGGTCAGTTTTGCAAAAAAAAAGGCGATGGTACCAAATGAGTTGTGGGTCCCTTGAGTTAATTATTTCAAGTTGCAGATAGCATAGCATACTCCTAGTACGAGGAATAGGATTTAATTCCACATTCCGAATGGACGTTTTTGTCATTTTTGTATACATCGAACATAGATATGTTCTAATGGCTGTGTATTTGCCTTTTACCCAAGTCTTCCATTTCCCGATTCCAAAAGTTGCAGCTGTGTGCTGTAATATCTATTAGTACATTATATTGTTCAGTTATTCTTTAATGAGCACTTAATACACAAGTAATTTACCTGTACTTTTGATAACAATGCAAGCAAGACAAGACATGTACTAGAAGTTCGTGACTTACACCTTGCAAATGACACTGTCTGTTGCAAATTTTGTTTTCATTAAAAAAAAAAAAAAAAAAAAAACAGCTTTAACTCGTGTAGCACTTGCAAAGGTGCAATAATCGACTACAGCTTTCATTAGATCCCGATAACACTATAATAATTTACTATCACAATAATCGTTAAGATGTCAGTATATCTATAGTATCTAATTGTTTACATGACAAAGTACTGGATTGACTGTTAAGGGCTTAATTTAGTAGGCATGTCATGGATAACACTTAGTGCAACACCACAAATCATCCGGGCAGTAAATAGTTAGTTAGACATGTAACATCTGGATAGAGAAGGATATTAACCTTGGTTGTTGGACATTTGTCAATTGGCATTGGCCGGAGGAATTTTGTACTAGATCAAAGAAAATATCATGTTAAAGATTGGCAACAGAGAACACATAAAAAGGTTTTTAGATGGGTAATGTGGTAAAAAATAAAATTTTACCTTCCCATTTAAATGTTTTATTTCTTAATTAATAGCAGTAAAATTTAATTGATGGTTAGAAAAACACGAGTTATTTGATCTAAAACATGGTTGTTTAGCAAACAATTACAATACTCTAAAGTATAACTTGTTTCAATCTATGGATTTTTCAAATGCGTATGACTTACAAGATCTTACAAACACATTTATAGCATTTAAATTTTTGACTTTATTTATGTTGAGATACTTTCACTATTGCAATCAATATATATTTTAAACTATATGTTAATCGGGCTTAAGCTTGGTGAAATTTCCACGATGGTCCTACCTCTATCACATTACAATCGACCTATAAGAGAAATATTCTATCTACTGAAAACACTTTGTAATGCCAAAATACAAGTATTTTCGGGTGTACAACCATAATGATCAACAACTGTTTAGTAATACATATTTAGTTATGATCTAAATTATTAAATACAAAATCAATGTTAGTAACTATAAAGACAATATTCAAAGATCTTACTACGGTAGTAATTATGTTTATATCATAACCTTCAGGAATAAGTATATTTAAAGGATCAACAAGTCCACATGGATCGCATATAAATTTACGGGGTCTATACATAACATCACCGTAAAACATAGGAACCCGTATTCCGTTTGTAATAAGGATTCTACAGGTATAGCCAGACTTCCATGCCATGCATGCATCAGCCGCTATGTGCTCTTCAACTCAATAAAATTGTCACAAATGGGAATTAAACACAGTCGGTAAAATTACAGATCATATGACTTTTCTGGTGTCTTAAAACTAAGACCACGAAAATATGTGTACTGAATAGCATTTGATTTTATGGATTATCTATTACTGTTCGGAAACCCATCAAGTGTGTAACTCTTACCCTCTCATAGTCTAATTTTACTAGGTTTTATCACCTTTCCGATTTTGACTATCTCAGCGAAATAAAATAAAGGGTGACATTTTTAATGATTATTCTACAGCTTTAGCCTAAGCCAGTGCAAAACATTTATATAATATCAAGTACAATTACCTGTAAAGGAGAGGAAATTCTCTGTCTACAAATTTGTACTTTAATCTTTACATTCATTTTAAGGAACTGTTTTACAACTTTACATCAAATTTAGCCATTTATTTTTGTAAACAAAATAAATACCTAAGGAAAGTGTGTGTACGGAAACATTAGAAGTCTTTAACAAGGTAAAATAATGTTAATAGACTGTAAGGTTGGACAGTGCAAAGCTAAAAGTAATTCTTCATACGGTTTAAATTTAGTCTTGCAATGATCACCTTTGCCATTTTGAGGTGGAGGGCGTGGCAGAACTATAACGTACAAAATAAAAACACTATAACATTAGAAAAAAGCTTTCTTTCTTTTTCCGTTTCATTTTTAAAATCAACGAGCATTTTAGTAACGAAAGTCATTTAGCTGAAATTCTACAAGTATGCCTAGCATCTTTTGTATAGGTTAAAGTCAAATAGAACGACTTTTCCTGTTATCCTTTTTTCCTTCCTTGATAGTAATGATTCGCTTGTTTCTATTGATGGGGTTTACATTTCTCAGTTGGTTTAATATTTGTTTGTTTGCAGTGACGTCACATATATCAATGAATGTAATATGTTTATTTGATAAAAAATGATACTAGATGAAAATAGAACTCCCTTTTTAGGGCATTTCGTTAACAAAACATAATCTCAAATATACAGATTTATTGTGGAAGTAAGATTTTACCAGCAGGATTTTACAAAAATTCCTATTTAAAAACAAGTTTTAAACAGAAATATAAATCGTATAAGACAAACTGGTAAAATAGTAGTCTTTCCATTATTTTTTTTTTTATTTATTTATTTTGTCCTATAGACTCATTAATAAAGGCTATGTTAATATTGCTGTTGTTCAATTATTGTGTCTTGTATATTTTGAAACAAAATATTAATTCGTCTGACTGTAGCCTGCTAAACTCTGATGTGGTCAGATTTTCTGCCCTGCATCTCTGATTGTAGTCTGCTAAACTCTGATGTGGTCTGATTTTCTGCGCTGCATCTCTGATTGTAGTCTGCTAAACTCATAAATAAAGACTATGTTAATTAATATTGCTGTTGGTCAATTATCGTGTCTTGTATATTTTGAAACAAATATTAATTCGTCTGATTGTAGCCTGCTAAACTTTGATGTGGTCAGATTTTCTGCCCTTCATCTCTGATTGTAGTCTGCTAAACTAGGATTTGGTCTGATTTCTGCCCTACATCTCTGATTGTTGTCTGCTAAACTCGGATATGGTCTGATTTTCTGCCCTGCATCTCTAATTGTAGTCTGCTTAACTCGGATTTGGTCTGATTTTCTGCACTGCATCTCTGATTGTAGCATGCTAACCTCTAATGTGGTCTGATTTTCTGCACTGCATCTCTGATTGTAGTTTGGTAAACATGGATGTGGTCTGATTTTCTGCCCTGCATCTCTGATTGTAGTCTGTTAAACTCTGATGTGGTCTGATTTTCTGCCCTGCATCTCTGATTGTAGCCTGCTAAACTCGGATGTGGTCTGATTTTCTGCCCTGCATCTCTGATTGTAGTCTGTTAAACTTTGATGTGGTCTGATTTTCTGCCCTGCATCTCTAATTGTAGTCTGTTAAACTCTGATGTGGTCTGATTTATTGCCCTGCATCTCTGATTGTCGTATGTTAAACTCTGATGTGGTCTGATTTTCTGCCCTGCATCTCTGATTGTAGTCTGCTAAACTAGGATGTCGTCTGATTTTCTGCCCTGCATCTCTGATTGTAGTCTGTTAAACTCGGATGTGGTCTGATTTTCTGCGCTGCATCTCTGATTGTAGTCTGCTAAACTCATAAATAAAGGCTATGTTAATATTGCTGTTGGTCAATTATTGTGTCTTGTATATTTTGAAACAAATATTAATTCGTCTGATTGTAGCCTGCTAAACTCTGATGTGGTCAGATTTTCTGCCCTTCATCTCTGATTGTAGTCTGCTAAACTCTGATTTGGTCTGATTTCTGCCCTACATCTCTGATTGTTGTCTGCTAAACTCGGATATGGTCTGATTTTCTTACCTGCATCTCTGATTGTAGTCTGCTAAACTCGGATTTGGTCTGAAAATTGCAGAATTCTGCATTGTATCATATAAGACATTATTGTTGGTTGAATATATACTTGTCTGAAAATCAGTCATTGAATCCATGTAGTCTGGTAAACATGGATGTGGTCTGATTTTCTGCCCTGCATCTCTGATTGTAGTCTGTTAAACTCTGATGTGGTCTGATTTTCTGCCCTGCATCTCTGATTGTAGCCTGCTAAACTCTGATGTGGTCTGATTTTCTGCCCTGCATCTCTGATTGTAGTCTGCTAAACTAGGATGTGGTCTGATTTTCTGCCCTGCATCTCTGATTGTAGTCTGTTAAACTTTGATGTGGTCTGATTTTCTGCCCTGCATCTCTAATTGTAGTCCGGTGTTTCTCCTTCCTCAAACTCTGATGTGGTCTGATTTATTGCCCTGCATCTCTGATTGTAGTCTGCTAAACTCTGATGTGGTCTGATTTTCTGCCCTGCATCTCTGATTGTAGTCTGTTAAACTCGGATGTGGTCTGATTTTCTGCGCTGCATCTCTGATTGTAGTCTGCTAAACTCATAAATAAAGGCTATGTTAATATTGCTGTTGGTCAATTATTGTGTCTTGTATATTTTGAAACAAATATTAATTCGTCTGATTAAAGCCTGCTAAACTCTGATGTGGTCAGATTTTCTGCCCTTCATCTCTGATTGTAGTCTGCTAAACTCTGATTTGGTCTGATTTCTGCCCTACATCTCTGATTGTTGTCTGCTAAACTCGGATATGGTCTGATTTTCTTCCCTGCATCTCTGATTGTAGTCTGCTAAACTCGGATTTGGTCTGATTTTCTGCACTGCATCTCTGATTGTAGCCTGCTAAACTCTAATGTGGTCTGATTTTCTGCCCTGCATCTCTCATTGTAGTCTGGTAAACATGGATGTGGTCTGATTTTCTGCCCTGCATCTCTGATTGTAGTCTGTTAAACTCTGATGTGGTCTGATTTTCTGCCCTGCATCTCTGATTGTAGCCTGCTAAACTCTGTCTGACTGTGTAGCCTGCTAAACTCTGATGTGGTCAGATTTTCTGCCCTGCATCTCTGATTGTAGCCTGCTAAACTCGGATGTGGTCAGATTTTCTGCGCTGCATCTCTGATTGTAGTCTGCTAAACTCATAAATAAAGACTATGTTAATTAATATTGCTGTTGGTCAATTATCGTGTCTTGTATATTTTGAAACAAATATTAATTCGTCTGATTGTAGCCTGCTAAACTTTGATGTGGTCAGATTTTCTGCCCTTCATCTCTGATTGTAGTCTGCTAAACTAGGATTTGGTCTGATTTCTGCCCTACATCTCTGATTGTTGTCTGCTAAACTCGGATATGGTCTGATTTTCTGCCCTGCATCTCTAATTGTAGTCTGCTTAACTCGGATTTGGTCTGATTTTCTGCACTGCATCTCTGATTGTAGCATGCTAACCTCTAATGTGGTCTGATTTTCTGCCCTGCATCTCTCATTGTAGTCTGGTAAACATGGATGTGGTCTGATTTTCTGCCCTGCATCTCTGATTGTAGTCTGTTAAACTCTGATGTGGTCTGATTTTCTGCCCTGCATCTCTGATTGTAGTCTGCTAAACTAGGATGTGGTCTGATTTTCTGCCCTGCATCTCTGATTGTAGTCTGTTAAACTTTGATGTGGTCTGATTTTCTGCCCTGCATCTCTAATTGTCTGTTAAACTCTGATGTGGTCTGATTTATTGCCCTGCATCTCTGATTGTCGTATGTTAAACTCTGATGTGGTCTGATTTTCTGCCCTTCATCTCTGATTGTAGTCTGCTAAACTCGGATGTGGTCTGATTTTCTGCCCTGCATCTCTGATTGTAGTCTGTTAAACTTTGATGTGGTCTGATTTTCTGCCCTGCATCTCTAATTGTAGTCTGTTAAACTCTAATGTGGTCTGATTTTCTGCCCTGCATCTCTGATTGTAGTCTGTTAAACTCACTTTGGGATGACAACCAATCGCTTTTCATTAAGCTGTGCGATTTATTTTGTGTGTGTTTGACACAATCCCATTTTCATAAAGAGGTGTTTTGTTAGTTTGACTCAATCCCTTTTTATTAAGCTGTGTTTTATTTATGTTTGACACAATCCCTTTTCAATAAGCCTTGTTTGTTTATGTTTGACACTATCCATTTTCAATAAGCTGTCTGATTGATGTTTGACATTAATAACTTTAGTGACAGGAGTTACTGCATTGGAACTATGACAGCCGTCTTTCAAAATGAGTATTGATATATATTTTACTTACTGTTAATGCTTTCGTCGATTAATTATTATTAGCATTATAGCAATACTTTTCTTACGAATAAAAATTATGTCTAACACAACCTCGTAAAATTGCAGAATTCGTGCATTGTGTCATCATATAAGACATTATTGTTGGTTGGAATATATACTTGTCTTTAAAGAAAATACAGTCATTGAATCCATGTTTAGATGATTTGTACAATAATATCAATAAGCGTTGAACATATGTTTTTATTTCCTTTCCATTTAAGTTTTTTATTTGTTAATATTATTTTTATTAATGTTTCTATGAAAAATAAAACCATGCACAGACGGTTCGGGCATATTTTTAAATGTTTCCAATTTGTTGGGTCAATTTATGTGATGTGCATGTAATGTTCAACTGAACAACTTCGAAAAGGTCAAATGTAACTTGATTTGGTATGGATGTATATTACTAAGCCAATTTAAAACCAATGATATTCTAATTGATTGCAAGACTTACATTTTCCGTGGGCCGAAATTGATCATTTCGTCAATTTGACGGATTTCGTCTTCAGTTTAGCCTTTATTTCTTCCGAACTGTTAAAGGTTAAATAGTTAAATTCTTTCTAGTGAATTGTACTTCATTTCTCTATCTTAATTTAGTTACCGGTTTATGTTTCTCCTTCCTCAGAGACATGTCTTCTTTTTCAAAGGCAGTTGACCTTTGAGAAGTTACACTATCGTGGGAAGTTTAGCTAACGGATATGTAAAGCTCTTACTTTACAGTATTTTGGTTACAAGACATTTATAAAATAATTAATTACAAAAAGTGCAATAAGGCTGAAATTTTTAATTTGTTTTAGAAAGTTAATACTCAAGGTTAAAACAACAACAAAAAAACGGCATCTCAAATTTAATGTCTAAAGGCACAAAAAGCACTGCCTGACATCAAAGTTGTTCAGTTTCACAACAAATGAAATTAACTGTAAAACTCTAATTAATGTCGAATCAAAGGCCCCATAGCTACTCTACAAATATGTCGCCACAACATTTGCGTTGGTGGAAATTAATAGTCGTCATTTTTCATACTTATGTCATATAAAGTTCGAAATATGAAAAAAGAAGATATTCAATGGTAATATTTTTTACATAAAAGTCATGATCAAAACTGCGTTTCTTCTTCAATAACTATACATTTATTTCAACAAATATGTGTACGTCAAAAAATATCACAAAGAATCCTTGCACGATTGAGCAAACGGTTTAATTGCACTTCTTTGCAACATATAACAATGTCAATGTTCATATAAGTACCGAAGTACTGAGCTGCTGGAGTGGTGATACCATCGTTGACTAACAGTCCATCAACAGAGATATCTAATTTAGTGATATAGTAATCAAACTAACCAATTGTAGTGCACCAGATGGACATTTTGCAATTAATGTCTTTTAAGTAAAGATCAAGGTAAAACTATTTGAAACCTAATACAAACGTTTCAGAGCTGATTTTAACCTAAAGTATCAAGAAGAATCAACAAATCCAGACACGGAACAAGAGCTATGTTTCAGCGAGAAACATTCGATAACTTTAAAGTATTCCCTAAAAGCAAATTTTTATAAATCAATATCCCTAATTTCATGCCATTACCAAAGTATTGAACTACTGGACTGGTAAAAGAGAGGCAAAAGATATCAAAGGGACATTCAAACTCATAAGTCAAAAATAAACTGACAATGCCATGGCTAAAAAAAAGACCAACAGACAAACAGAGTGCACAAAACACAACATAGAAAACTAAAGACTGAGCAACACGAACCCCACCAAACACTGGGGTTGATCTCAGGTGCTCCGGAAGGGTAAGCAGATCCTGATCCACATGTGGCACCGTTGTGTTGCTCATGTTAGTACAAACCCGGTAACAAGTCCAATTCGGTAGGTCACATTCGGGGAAAGAGGGACGGGATTGTAGTTACGACAGTTGGAACATATCCGCTATCATTTGTGGAACGGATATATTCAATAACGGTCAACCAACTCGTGATGACGTCAACTCCACCACTTGGAACTGTTGGGTTTAATAGCTTCCTTGTGAGCAGAACCCTCTATAAAGGAAATCATGATAGGGAATACAAGCCATGGAATATCGTATTAACTAGGAGATATATACTCCGTATGCAGTCGCTGCTGGAATGTTGCTACATAGAAATGGAAAGTTCACAATTGGGAAGCTGAAATCATCCCTTTTGTCGTAAAGTTTTGTTTTCAACCGGCCCTCATTGTCAATTTCCAGATGTAAGTCAAGATATGAGGCAGACTTAACTGTATCTGTTGTATCCTTTATCTCAAATTCGATGGGATAGATGCGTTCAACATAGTCACCAAATATTTAGTTATTTAGTGAGAGAACATCATCGGAAAGTAATGTTTAAGGATACTGCTGACTTCTTTTCTTTCTTCCTAAGAAGTTGCTGTATGAAGGCAGCCTCATATGAATAAAGGAATATTATATTAACATGTTAACATTGCACCAGCAGATGTATTGACCCAGTGGTAATGATAACATTAACGGTACTTTCCCATATGCGTGTTTCGATAATTAACGCTCAAGGACAAATTATTTTGAATTCCGAAACCTAAGACAAACATTATACAGCTGATATCAACCGAAAAGGATTAAAAAAGAGTAGTCAAATTCAGACAAGGAATCAGATCTATGCGTGAGTGCCAGAAATTAAAACGACCAATATCGATATTTTCACAAAGTACTGAGCTACTAGGTTAGTGATAACCTCGGGGACTAACAGTCCACAAAAACTTAACAAATATGTTGTTGATCAAAGGTCCAGCATTTTGATGATACCATCCTCGATGTATTTATTTTTTTGGAATCAGTGCGGTTCTTTACAAAGTAAATTTTTTCATGACCGAAAACAGGAAATTTGTATCTATGAAACCCAACTATTTTTTTTTAAACAATATCCCTAAATTCATGCCAGTACCGAAGTACTTAGCTACTAGGCTAGTGATACCATTGGAGACTAACAGTCCATCAGCAGAAGTATCGACCCAGTACTAGTAATAACAATAACGACACCTAGTATGCTAGACCAGTTGCACATTTTGACAATCAATTTCTCTACAGAGGTGCTTATGCCCAAATATTTGAAAAATTGCACAACCTAATATACACGTTGTGGAGCTGATATTTATAAAAAAAAAAGGACCAAATGAATAGCTAAATCCAGACATGGATTCAGAGCTTTTCAACAGTTGCATATTTTGACCATTTGTCAGTGAAGCTCATGGCCAAAAGATTTGAAATGTCAGCAACTTAAATAAATGTTGCGGAACTGATATTTATCAAAAAGGACCAAAAAGATTAGACAACTCACGACAAAGAAAGCGAGCTATGCGTGAGGGACATATATTCCTCAAATTGTAACTTATTTCCTTAATTTTATAAGGGTATTTTTGTAAAACACTATCCTTCTTTTCATGCCAATACCGAAGTTCTGAGTTACTGGGCTATTGATACCACTGAGAACCAACAGTCCATCAAGAGAGGTATCGACACAGTGGTAGCAAAAACATTAACAGTACCAAGATCACCGTACCAGATGTTCATTTCGAAAATTAATTTCTCCTAAGTGATGCTCAAAGCTTTGATATTTAAAAATACAAGACCTTATGTAAAAGATATAGAACTATTATTAACCAAAATCTATAAAAATGATGGCAAAACCTGCACAAGAAATCCGCCCTACGCATGAGGAGGAAACATTCCTTAATTTCAAATGATTTCTGAAGTTTTATAGCAGTGAAGTTCAATAAAACAATATCCGTATTGTCATGCCAGTACCGAATTACTGAGCTGGTAATACTACTTGTACTTTATTCAAGGTCATCGATGAATTAGGGAAGAAAATTAAAAAGTAGTTCACTGATATTCAAATCTGATAAATTGATTTAAAAGACAAATCAAGAAAATAATTGAAAGGTAAGGAAATTGCATGAACTTCGCATGGACTTTAAAAAGAACAAGACTGCGTGCGTCGACAGGGTAAGCGTCTCCTGTTATGCATGCATCACCCGTCATGCGAATCAACACTCAGTCAAAATGCCACAATCGAGAATCGGTAAGTTTAGAGAATAGACGACTTTTCTGGTGTCTCAAGATATAACACTGCAAAAACAATTTGCTAATGATGTCAGTATATTGTGAACATGCACGAGCGTAATGTATCAAATGAGATATTTAAACGCCATAAGATAGGACAGAACTTATATTACTGCTGAAAATTGGGAAGTTTGGACTACTAATATAACACAGAGCGCTTAAAGGAGACATGACACGATTTTCAATTTGTGTTTCAAAATGTTTATTTATACTTAACTTTCCCCCAAAATACATCGATAGCAATATAAGTGTCAAATATTTTGTAAAATATGTATTTTAATGAGATTTTAATGCAACGATTTATCGACCTGTCAAATATGCATATTTCTATCCCGGAAGTCACTCAGAACGAGGCTACTACGTCAGTGGTTCCTTTCATTCATATTGACATATGGGTACAACGCAAATTTAGTTTCGATTATTATCCAATATTACGCATGACAGTGATAAACAATGATTATATGTGATGCCCATGGATTCAACAATATAATTAAAAAGAATATTGACATGATATTTTGTTTTTCGAATGACACGCGGACTTAGAAGGTGTAAAGATGGGACTTTTTAACAAGACCAAACTACACTTCTTTCCGCCCACTTACATATAAGGAATCCAGATTTGGGGTCTCGGGTGCCATGCCATGAGTTCATCATAGGTCACAGGTGTACGTTACAGGTGATTGAGTATCGCAATTTCAGGTCTCGTTTGAAGTTGCAAGCTTCAGGTCGTTTGAAGTTGCAAGCTTCAGGTGTCACGCCACATGGGGGATTGATAGTTATTACGCAATATTACTTCATAAGCTCTTTGTGAACATCCTGGATGTTGGTTTTGCCGAGGGCACAGGTGGGATTGGAATATATTATTGTTGCAGTATTACAGGTACAACTACCTGATGTTTAATGAATACCTGTAGTACGACCATACAATACCCTATGCACCACCAATATTAAATACCCTAACCAGTGTTGATAACTAATTATAGACAACCTGTATATAGATCTTATTTTTATTGCTTTTAAGAATATGCAGATATAAAAAGGTTTATAACAGATGCCCTTTTTTAATTGACTTCTTGACATGGAAAAGTAATATTCCTGTATGCTTGCAAGTCTATAACTTCATAAGAAATTATTAGGCAAAAGCATAAAAAGCAAACAAGGAATTGATACGAGAATGTGAATCATATAAGTCTTATACATTCTTATATTGAACATCGAACATAGTTATTGACAACTATCTAGTTGGTAAAGATTCAGATGATGAAAAACATGTCTTTTTAAAATGGAAACTTAATAATAAATGAAGAAAGTGACGTTTGAACCAATTATTTGGTATAACCGTAAAGCCTCCAACAATGAGAAAACCCTATATCGTATATTCGGCTATAAAAGTTCTCAACATGAAAATGTGAAACAATTTTAACGAGAAAACTAACTTATTTATAACAAAATAATTTCCGCAGAAAACATTTGACAGACAACCACTGATCTACATGCTCCTGATTTAAGACAGTCACATTCAAAATGTGTCGGGGGTATATGTATGCTCAGTCCGATTGAAAATTTAACATTATGTGTTGTGAATATTTTCCTGGACGCAATAAACAAATTGATTGCTAAATGATATTTGGAAGAGCGGTCCCTAAAACACCGCAAAGGACCTATATGTGAATCTGAATTTACTTTGTGTAATTCCTTAAATTTGAAGTTAGATTTATAAGGGTTTGGATGGAATTGCATACTTTAGAAGTGTAATATAACTATATTAATTATTTCAACATAAGACTATAGTATTTTTTTCTTTAAAATGTATGGTTTTAAAAGGTAAATAACATAATTCGTGACTTAATCACAATACAGGTGCCTTCTTACCTTTCACCTGGTCAAGTATGCTATAGGTGTCAAAATTTAATTACTAACAGCCTCAATAAATGTTTTGTATTGTTTAATTTTATACATAAGGTGGGACGTAAATAAAATATTGAATTGAATTGTTTACATAAAAGGGGGAAAGTAATAAAATTGTTAATTGAATATCCTAATGCAGAAAAAGTGTGATAAAGGATTTGTCACTATAGAAATCCTTGGCGTGATGTATGGTTTCCAACAAAAAATATTATAAGCATAACTTTTGGTGATAGTTTATACCTATTTAAAGTCTCTACGTAAACAAAACAAACTAAAAAAATGTATCCTTTGTGAACGCCTTATTTGACTTTTACAATCGTTTCTTTTTTCTTTCTGCCTCTGGCGCACACATAATTATAACATTACCGTAACAGAGAGAAAAAAGAACAATTTGATCATCAATAATTATAAAATTTATATTTTCAATCATGATTAAAAGTAGTTTTATTTAAATAAAAAGAAATGAGGAAAGCGGTTTATTAAATTTATTCATCAGACAAACCCATATGTATGGTAACAATCCGATCGGTATTGTCTGAAAAATCGTCGTTGTTGGACTTTTCGCATGAAGAATTAATATCCTTTTCTTGGTTATTTTCCACACACAATGGCTCAAATTGATGAGGTCAATTGTCTTTGTAGTTTGTCAGTAATCGGGAAAAGTGCTGTCAATACCGTGTATCGACATCGTCCAGTTAGAGACATTTTCCCAGCTTGTAACCACTGACGTAAACACGATCACGTGATCGTTACCTAATTAAAATCATTCATTATGACAAGCGCTGGAAAATGCCAATTGATCAGGTTTCGACCAGCAAAATTGTACAAAACATGTTTTAAGACTAATATTTATTAATTTATTAAAAAAAAAAAAAAAAATCGTGTCACGTCTCCTTAAAGTAAATCGTCACTGTTGTTTGGTCAGGAGAAGACTATGCAAAACTACATCTTTTTCGACGCGTTCACACTTCGTTTGATGCAGGAAGTAAATTTACAGAACTTTTTTTCACATGTGAAATTATCGAATTTTGACTGACTGGGAAATCACAAGCTTTCAATACAATCAAAGTGATACTAAAGAAAGTTCAAACATTTTGGAAACGTTAAAGTTTTTTTTTTTTATTTATGTAACTGAAGCTTACCTAACGTAAGATTGATGGGAATAGACGTTACATTTTTGCATAGGTCGTTTTTATAATAGATGTCTTCATTGTCGAACTGCACTTGTTTGTGTAAGTAAAACGACTTTACCATTCATTTCTGTATTTTATCAGAATAATGCCTCTTATATATTAACGACGAAATGGTCGGTTAGTTTTCGGCCTTAGACGAATTGGTACCTATATTGTGTAATCAACTTCTACAGTTTTGAACACAGATTGAAGTTGTGCACCTGCTATGATGGAAATGTTTGAAAAATATTTCATAATTTTTCTGCAGACTTTCCGAACTGAGTAATTTTTCGATGACAGACGATACTAATTTTGTCTTCTCAACTATTTCTACAGCTTAGACGTACTTCCTTAAAACTTCACAGCAAATTTGAACAAATATTGAAGTTGTACTCCATACAAAATTTATATTACATTTTATATTGAATATATCTAAATGTTCATTATAGATCCTTCTACTTTGTTAAAGAAACGTTTTACATAACCGGATCATTTGAGTCCTTGGTTCTTATTTACTGACAACAATCCAACAATTTAAATAAAAAGAACTATTTATGTTATTCCCTATTTAAGTGGCTGCGGTTTGTTGCTGTATATCATATTTGTTTTTTCGTTTATTGTTTTTGGACATAAATCAAGCCTCAGTTTTCTTGTTTGAATTGTTTTACATTAGTCATTTTTTGGCTTTTTTACGCTTACTACGCTTCTATGGCATTTGGTCTTTCATTGGTGTCTCATTGGCAATTATATCACATCCTCTTATTTTGTTATTATGTTATTCCCATGGTGTAATGTGACAGTATCACCTACTTCGTATTCCTAAATATCGAAAGAAGATAAATTTGATAAAGGAGTAGGCCCGGTAAGACCCCTATTTGGCCCCAAAATATGGCATTTTTACAAATTTGTTAAGCTGTAAACTTTTAGCTATTTATTGGAAAGTATAATACTTTTGCTACATAAATGTTGGCTGTTTTTGACAATACAATGCACATGCATCAGGTACTAGCATCATTAATTCATGCAAAATTACTGAAATCTTCACAATTTTAACATTTGTGCTATTTTTAGACGGTTTTTGTCAAAAATTGAAGTGGCCGCACTTGTGTTCAGTCTTAATATTAAAATATATGTTGTACTTGATGATATTACATAACATATATAAAGGTTGAGACTGAACACGAATGTGGCCACTTTCATTTTAGACAAAAACCATCTGAAAAGTGACGTTTTATGGCATATTTGATAGATTTTTCATATTTAAGCTTGAATTTGAGTGTCTTTAACGAACAAATCAGTTCAAATCTATTACAAAAATATAACTGAATCGACTGAAGTAGACACTTAAGTGTTTAAGAAATGTCAAAAATCATTCATCAGATGTACTTAAAATTTTAGGCCAAAAATAGCCCTTACTGGACCTTCTCCTTTATAAATGAAAGAAGATGTGGGTTAATGTTATTCTTCAATGAGACAGCAACCTACAAACCGAAATAATCAGAAGGAAATGCAGAGATCAGCATACGCTTTTCAACTGTAGACAAGTGTCTATGTGATACGTCGAGATCTAATCGAATCGAATCAACATACATTACCTGACTAAATTTATTATTTTTTTTCATCTTAGGTTACTGACACAGCATCCCCAGGATCTACGGTAAGGGGTATTCTCAATATCGGACATGGTTCATTAAGTACAATAATTAAGCATAAATAATACTATATCATGGCTTTATTAAGAACAATTTGACAAGCAATTTGCAATAAGTGTCACACTTGACCATGAACATATAATTTGTTGTCCTCGAAAAGAATCTTGTCATTTTTATACAATGTTATTTGGTACATTATCGTTAGACAGGAATTCATTTTTCACACTCAAATTCCGATCATTGACGTTGTCCAGTAGGAGATGATTAAGGGTCATTTCGTACGTTGACCAGATTTTGTTTCAGCGTTACAAAAAAATTACAAATTGAAAAAAATACAAGATTACGTAGTTTTATGGTTCAGTTAATTTTTAAATTAAGATGATATAAACAATTGTTTTTTCTGTTTTTTTTTTTTTTTTTTTGTTTTTGTTTTGTTGTTTTTTTTTTTTTATTATTATTATTCTTGAGCGGCAATATCCAAATAACAGATTAGCCACATTAGCTAGATTATCGAGTACTGAGTACATTTTGTCCTTGCTTTCCAAATGATGTGTCGTGTGTATATGTCATATTTCAATTTAATTATCATTAGTCTTGGTAGCTGCTATGTACAGTTTCTTATTATGCTTTGATTTACGACATATGGTCTAGACAGGTTGTTGTTAGATTTGTTTTGTATGTTGTTGTTTTTAGGGGGAGTCGGGGGTTGATGGTTATTATTGTCTGTTGTACCCTGCAGTATAATATTTGGAGATTCTTGTTTTTCCTTGCATACCTATTGTTAGTAAATCTCTTTTTTTTTTTTTTTTTATTATTTTTCAGCCGATTTTACTCTTATAAAGATTTTAAAATACTTGATATGAACATAAGAAGACAGAGTTGAACAATATAAACGACAACAAATGCAACCAGCGTTCTCTTTTTTCAGTAGCTTAATCTTGAGAGTAAAATTGACCGTTAATTTTACCGAATAGGACATCACTTGGGAATGATATTTTTCTGGCCACTTCCGGTGAAAACGACTTGTGGATATTTGTTTTTCTTGAACTTGAATTTTTTTGGTAATAGGACAGTGTTCACACATACATATAAACAATAAAATCCCAACTAATATTGCTGACCGATGCCTTATTTTCATAAGTTTTCAGTATAGCTGAATGATTATTTATCTATGAAATGCTTATCTAGCGGTTCGTAGTTTGTACCCTTAAGACTCCAAGGTGATATCATGATTGTTAAAAATCAAGGGTTGACTTGGATATAAAAATATTCTCATCTGATGCCTCTCCTAGGAATGCCATGCTCTCTGCGCTTTGAAGAACTATAACAACAGTTCTTTGTGGTCCGTTGTAGGTCTGTTGCAAGACTTCATTTTCAGTCACTGTCCAACAGTCCCTCTATTTCCAGTTGAAGTCT
This sequence comes from Mytilus coruscus, assembly GCA_017311375.1. Lineage (NCBI taxonomy): Eukaryota > Metazoa > Mollusca > Bivalvia > Mytilida > Mytilidae > Mytilus > Mytilus coruscus. The sequence continues at coordinate 91,153,343 of CM029600.1, forward strand.
AAATTTCCGGCGCTCTATCCAGATCGACCCTATTGACAGATCTTTTTTTAATTGTTAATTTGTACTTGTCCTAAATATACTTGAAATCTTAAACACTGAGCGTTAGAACAAAAGCAATCAATCAATAAAATGTAATGTTAAGCTTTTCATTTAAAATTCTCCGTACTTACCAATCTTTAGTTTGCATACCCTGAATAGCTTATCGTTTTGGTATTTTACAAGCTGAAAATTTGTCAATTATATACCTTTTTAACAACCTACTCGTTTTATATGTGTCTTTATTGCAAGCTTGCTTTTGTTTTCAATGCTGTAAATTCAAAAATTATTCCGAAGTTTTTGTTAATGTGAATAATGAGACTAGATGAGTATCGCAATAATATGATGTCGCATTCTGATATCTGATATAAATAAAAAGATGTGGTATGAGTGCCAATGAGACAACTCTCCATCCAAGTTACAATGTATAAAAAGTTGCATATATATGTATGCAGATTTTTCTGAAATTGCAATTAGTATCCTTTCTTCAAATATCTCAATAATAAATGCGCGCAATAATTTCTAAATTTACAGTATTATGAAATAGAGAATGGAAATGCGGAATGTGTCAAAGAGACAACAACCCGACCAAAGAGTAAAAAACACAGTCGAAGGCCACCAATGGGTCTTTAATGTATTGTATGTTGACATACTTTATTATTTTATATGTTCGGCTTTGTTACGCTTTTAAGGGATTGGAGGGTGGGCGTGGGATTGTTATATGTTTAATTCCTCTTGGATTTAAAATTAGTTTTCAGTGATGTTTGTCGCACCTTTAAGGGGCTGTATACATTGGCTATATATGTAAATATAAAGAAAAGAGAATTAATTGTTAAGATATATTATTTATTCAAATGTTCTCTTATATCCTTGAGGCATCGTCCCTGGTGTCAACTGCATTCAAGTTACCTATGATGCTTCCTTGTTTGCTTTTGATACAGGTAGGAAAGAGACATTTACACACATTTTACATGCCTATGGTCCATAAGGTATCGCCCCTGGTGTCAGCTGCCTTTAGGAAACCATAATACTTTCCTATTTGCTGCTGACACAGGATGAGTCATAGACATGATTAACTTCTACTTTCTTTTGGCTAGCTATTATATGTTTAATTGATCCAACTTATTGTGTACTTTACATATATGGATATCTATTTTTTTTTTTTTTTGGGCTGCTTGTTTGTTATCTACATCAGCCACACTTGCATTAAAATGCATTAGTTTTAAAAAAACCAACATATTATAGATTCTTTATATATTCTTTAAGAACTTAAATAGTTCTCATTTATATTATATTTTTTTTATATCATTGTTTGTATTGTATTATGAAAATTATTGATGTTGTAATGCTTATGCTCTTTGGGGCCCATAATTGGAAATAAAATATCTTCTTCTTCTTCATCTTCTTCTTCTTCTGTAAGATAAGATGTAGAAAGGGTAGGATTGTTATATGTAGTCTCTTCTTTAGTTTTCAGTGATGTTTGTCGCGCCTTTAAGGGGCTGTTTACATTGGCTATATATGTAAGATAAGATGTAAATAAGTTCAACAGAAAATATCAAAGATCTGCCATAAACATCTTATTTTCGAAAAAACAAATACAAGATATTAAGTACAAATACGTATGGTTTAGTGTTGACAAACAGGGTCACAATAATTTGCTTGGTCAAATATTGTCATATCTTGACGTCTACTAGGTTTCGCTTACGTCTAAAAACATATATCTATCAACTAAGATCTTACTAATGGTTTATTAAGTAAATCAACTTGAAAATCGAAACGTCTTAATTATTTGTTTATATTGTTTAAAGTCTGTCGGTTGTGTAAACATTTTTTGTTCCATGAAAATAAACACACCTTTTTATATTTTTGTCGCGTGTCCTTTTGACACTTTCTGATTATCTGATGACGGATAGAACCTTTTTTAAGGAGATCTTACTTATATGGTATGTATGTATTAATCAGATTTATTTTTTATGAATGATTTTTTGCATGTTTTTGTTTCGTATTTGTTCGAATATTCATCGGATCATTGGCTTTAAAGATCAAATCGGTGAAAGTAGAATTTTCCCTTTGTTGTTTTGCCAAAGGTAGAAGTAGTTTTACGTGTATCATGAATCGACAATTTTAACTAACCTTGATTATCACTGGCCTGAAACAATACATATACCTGTTGCCCTCTCGTTTTGATAGCTTTACTGACATATATATGGTATTGTGTTTGTAATCGGTATGATTATGCTAAAAAGAACATTTTACGCATAACTTAAAGGTAGCTGTTATTCCAGACTTTGTCATCTATACTACATACGTGTGTGAGAAAGCAAATGTTGCAAAGGTTGCGAAAATGTTATAAGAATAAAAAACAAGTAAAAGGTTTAAACGCAAAAATTGTAAACCACCTAAAAATTGACCTCCTCAAAAATTAAATAGGAAGATGTGGTATACTTGCCAATGAGACAGTTCTACACCACAGACTAAATGATGTATAACTATAGGCCTTCAACAATGAGCAGAACCCATACCGCATAGAAAGCTATAAAATGCCCCGAAATTACAAATGTAAAACAATCCAAACGAGGAAGAAACCTACGGCCTGATGTCCATTATGGCTGAATATAACAGATGCCATAAATAGACATAGTTTTGATTAATATTTGTAGTCTCAATTCAATTTTCATTCATGGCATTGACCACTGGATATTTCTTGCCATGAGCAACACAACTGATGATATTATTTAAAAAGGTATTGTTCCGATTATGGAGACCCATGGTTTACAGTTTGGTTCGTGTTTACGATCCTTAGTTTTCTGTCAAGTGTTTTGTGAACATATGTATTCCCTTTCGGGTGTTTTCTTGTGTTTTCTTCCTTTAATCAACTTGTTACTATTGATTATTGGTTATTTCTTATTTTCTGATTTCTGGACGTGACAATTGTTCTCGACAACTGCTATTAAGAAGCATATTTGTATCAATTCTTTGGGGAAATCTGTGTCAACGTATATTTATTCCTCCTAACAGAAGTTCCTCCGGAAACTTTGTTATACAAATGCTACAATATCTGTTTTTGTTGGAGCAAATATTATATACAATTTATTCCGTATTAAAGGAACAAAGTCGATGATGTTTTTTGCAGTGGTAATAATATTCCAGAATATTTCTTCCATTTGGAACTCATATTATAAAAGAACTTCTATTCCATGACAACTGCAGGAGAAAAAAAACATTCGTAAAATGTTTCAATGTATGGAAATCCGCTTGTATACAGAGTCCTGTATTAACAGGGTTGGGTCTATATAGTTTCTCGTCAAAATACCTGATATCTCGGACTTATATATTAGTTATAGTGTTAGTGTAATAGTCTCAGCTGATATGTAAACCGTGATAGGAAGACCGTCGAAAATAAAGGAGGGTACGGATGGGCTTTAAAGAATAAAGAATAATTGGCAAACGGTACCAAATGAAGGACAAAAAAAATGAATAGAGAATAATGCAGTGCATAAATATAAAGAATACAGAAAAATGGGCCAAAAAAAAAAGATAGAATAGAGAAAAATGAGTTTTAAACATTTGAAAAATTAAGAAATAAAGGACCCCATCCAGACCCTCATAAAGTGATATCTTCTGATGAAAAATAATGTCAAAAAATGTGTTGTTAACAAACAAAAATTTGATATAAAAAAAAACTTGCATATGATATAATGGATAATTTTTTTTGTATTACATTCGAAACCGTTTTGACAGTGCCCATCTTTCTGCCATCTGGCGGTTAGAGATTCCTTTTTATTGACATACATTTGTACAATTTATGTGGCGGGTTATTGACATAATGTCTTTCAAATAATAATTTATTTTATTATCATAATTTTTGTAAGGTATTAGTACTGTGTGCCTCCACTGCAAATGGCGCCATATAAACCTTCTCAGATTTGAGAAAATAAAAGAACTAACATTTCAATTATGATTTTTAATTTTACCTTCATGGGGGATGCAATTAAATTTTCACTAAAATATATTACATCTCTTAATTATTACAGATTAAATCGAGAATATCTGAAAGAGCATGAAATGTGTTGAATTGATTACATTTAGGTCAGTTAATATTAATATTTTTTTCTAAAAATTAATATTTGTGTATGACATTAATTTATGAGGTCCATTAGTACCTCACGAGTTCAGTGCACTACATTAACTGTAAGATGACTTTACATTTATTCATGTGTAAAAATGAAATATCATGCTATCTTTACACTGAAATACGGTTTTATGTGCATTATCGGATTTAATTTAATTTTGTTGAGGCGAAAAGGAAATGATTTAATTACTTATCAGACGACTTGTAACGTAATGAATGTACGACACAGTATTAGAAACTGTAGGACACGGGCACATGTACGACATGTGCACGGGCATGGCACGACACGGCATATATATAAGAACGCATATCCTAGAATGCAATAAAACATATTTCTCTTTATCAATGACAAGCTGATTCAATCACCACTGACAAGAATTGAATTTTCGCATTTGTTGCATTAAATTAGATTCTGAACTTTTTTATTTTATATTGGACTCCTTCTGTATCAAGTATTTAGGCATTAGCTGATTATGGACCATTCAAATTCAAGTCAAATGTAGGCTGCTGATCATAAAACTGCCAAATATCCAGAAACTGCTCACGTGCAACAGCTGAATAAGAAATGATTTTAAAAACTGTTAAATTGATTTTGTTTTCTCTATCTCGTTGAGGGTGTGTCAATTTAAATGCAATTCATTAGGACCTGCTTTTACCAATATTCTCAGTAAATTCCTCCAAATTGTATTATAATTGTACTTTAGTTCCTGTTAAAAAGCAATTAATCAGTTAATGAAAAAGTAGTTTTTGTATAAAAGTACCTGGCGAGATATTATCAGCTCTTTTGATAAAAAAAATAAGGTGTCCAGTAAATATTTTAGTATTACTAATTAGAATATATTATATATTAGAAAAACTCATTTACATGCCATAGAAATAATTAACTTAAAGTACAAAAGAAGAAATTAAATATTATAGCATATTTCCCCTTCACATGGATCTCAGACATGGATAAGACAGTGATTCAAACAGTATAGAGTAACACATTTACTACAGGTACTGGTTGCTAATCGGTACAGGTAGTCTACGCATGACAGGATCAGATATAATAGATCCTATCTGTTCACCTGCACTCTTCGTCCCGTTATGATAGATATCAAATACTTTAAACCACACAATTAAAACCACGATCATTTGCTTGGTGAAATATCCTCTTTAATATATATTTTATACAATAAATATGCAATGAAGTCGAGCAGATTTTATCCTAAATGTTGAAATATTGCATGCGAAATGATTTGAGATTATAAGCATTGCATTCCTTTTCTTTTAATAATGACCAATGTAATCAGTGCTTCTTTAGAAACACGGTGTCATATTTGGATTTAAAATCTACGAAATCAACTTAAGGTTACAAGAGCGCAATTATTTGTTTACATTTTACCGGCAAGTTTTTTTACCCCAAGATGGTACTCAGAATAGAATCCTGTACGGCTTCTAATTGGATGATAAAGAATTAGAATGACTTTTAATCGAAAGCTTATCCAATTAGGTTTTAAAAAAATCCAGAAAATCAAATTCACATTTTGCAAAGTATAGAAAATATCTTCCATTTCTGCACGTCGGGGCCATTAAAAATTTGCCTTTTTCATTTATGCGAAAAAAATAGACGATCTTTTCAACTGCATTTTATGTCAATTTTTGCCGCATGACCATATATATTTTTTTGGTTGTAATTCAACACTGGCATTTCTAGTAACAGGAACTGCTACCCGTTTTTCCCTAGTTTGTGTAGTCTTCGAGAGAAAAAAATACGGAACACCACTGGTACCCTATGGAAAATGCATTACGAATAATTGCGCTCTTAACATTCCGGTATGAAACACATTTTGGAATTTAGAAAAAATACATATCTTTGTTGAACACCATATTGGTTTACAATGAGATCTTGCCCTTTTATCTTATTTGCATACACTTCTAGCATGTTTGGAGGCCGTAGGATGACCTCAAGTTGCTTACTTGTACGCCATTTGGTCTCTGGTGGAGAGTTGTCTCATTGGCAATCATATCATATCTTCTCGTTGACTCCTTTATTTCTAACATTTTTTTTTATTATTTATTTTGATAATCATTATTTCCAACTTGACAATCAGCGTTTCGTTTACTATTTTTTAAACATTCCAAATTAGACAGATGCTTCGAAATTTCCATGAGGTGTCTACATTTTTAGGACAGTAGTTTCTCTGTAATACATTGGTTTTGTTTATGATATATGTATTGTTATGTTATATTAAAAAGTAGTTTGGTCGTTGATTCAAATTTTTAATACTGAAATACTGACCTTTCTTTTTTTTTTTCCTTTTTAATCTGTATATAGTTTTTTTTTTTATAAACAATACCATATTTGTGTGTGTGTGTGTGTAAACATATAACTATGTTTTGATATAAAATTAATTCCATATGTCCTGTTGTATATCAGTATCATACCAATATAATATTATTTTAATTGCGATATCAAATGTAGCAATATCATTTGCAATATTTTTGCAATATCGTGGCAGATATGTAGCTCATTTTGTTCCATTCGATCATCTAGTATAAGATTTTTTTTCTAAACAAGCATTTATTACTGACGTAAATTGATTTTACTTATAGATCATATAATGCTATAGGAAGAGAATTAAATAGAATAATAGAATTGTTGGAACAGCAAATAATTTAAGTGTGGAACTACAAACATAAAAATCCTTTCACTGTAGCAAATTTATCTTGTATAATAATAGAACTAGTTGTAACCACATAGAAAAGATAATAATATTTAGGTTGTATGCGGTTTGCCAAATTGAAACCTTGACTCTTGAACAATTGTTTTCCTTCCCGTTATAAGAATTGCTTACTCAGTTATGTAACATCAGGAAATATTTATGATGAATTAAATGAAAAAAACCGTTTCATTAATGTGACTAACCGAGATTTTTAAATGTAAATAAGTACCGAATAACTTCGGAAAGTAAACATTCATTTATACTTCTTATTATTCAAGATACATCTTGTATGTGTCATCCGCGAAACCAAGTACTAGCTTGGTGTACTATGATTAGAATTCTTAATTCATTCATAAAATAGGATTGAGAAAATGTAAATAACATGTACGATAAATCTGACAATGTATGTAAGTGGATTTTGTTTGGTAAAATAAAACCGCTATTCTGCTGCTTACATGCACAATTTAAAGCGGTTTTCAACTGTTACTTGAGATAATTTTCTCACTCTCATCTTGTTGTTTCCTGCTATAGATTAAGCTTTTGGTAAGGCAATGAGATCCAAGGAAACAGCGATACCCTCCACCTTCCTAAGTCAACTATCAAATAGTCAGCATGACTGTCTGTGTTGTAAGACTTTGAGGATTATCAATAATTGAATTTTCTTTGATCATAGAGAATGATTTAACCCTATTGGACAATAAAAATAACCCTTAATAAATGTTGTGCTTCCGAAGAGCTTTTCTTGATTTCTCTTCTTCAGAAACGCTCTAATCTAAAAATTTGAAAGCTAATAAGACTTTAAGGAACTATAAATATTAAAATGTTAGCCATATCTAAGTACGATGATTTTGCTTGGTATTTATGATTTCTTGAATTATTTTATCACATATCCCTTATTTCTTTACAGTCTAACCCTGTGATATACCTGAATTTTAGAGCACTTAAAAAAAGTTTAATTGAGTTAAAATCGCTAGTTGGCATCGGAGTTCACTTAACTCATGGTTTACATGTGCATTATAAATCTTGTGTATTTTGTAGTTTTTTTTTCAATTTATTGAGGGTCGTTGTAAATGAGAATTTCAATTAAGTAGGTCCTGAGTTCGTTTATCTTGCATCCTCCATAAAATAGCGCTCATAATTTTGTAAAGCTTACTACACATGGTTCGGTCTTTTTTTCACATGAGAGTACATGCGACTCACTAAGTTTTTCATTTGATTTGTTTATTCAAAATAGATATTTACAGATTTCAACGCCTTTAAACTACAGTATTTGCTGCCTCTTACTTCGCACTTGCAAAACAATAAATAAGATTTACGCTCCACTCTAAGACCCTCCCAGGCGCACGTTAGAATGTTAAGTATGTATATTATTTTACATTTAATCTTTGGTAACTGTAAAGTTTAAAATGTTGACATTAAATACTTTTTTGCAATAAATGTGTCCGACACTAGCTGTCACATCTGTTATCATCGGATTTCGCCATTATTTTGTTTATGAAAGAAGATACTCTATGAAATAGGTTATGAAAATTTAAAATGAAGAGACTTGTCAAGTTGATGCGACTCAACCTGAAGGTACCTTGGTTTTTATTTACATAGTTTAATGAACAAGTAATTATGTTTATGATATATTCATTTTCTTTTCATTACCTATAGAAAGTGTCATCTACGTCGTTTTAACACCTGGTTACTCCGTGGTACTCAAAACCACGCGGATTTTAATACTTTTTTTTCCTGTTTCAGACCAACGTTTTATTTTGTTTTATTTTATTTTTCCATCTCGGACAAAACGCAACATAATAGTATATGAACCAAACAAAGCAGGTGGAAAAAAAATGAAATTGAATAATTATATGAATAAACAATTGAATAAATTAAACTCACAAAATAATGAAATGCATTACTTGTAAATAGTTCTCAATGAAAACAAAACATATTACTCCACAGATGTTGACGTGTTGAGGTCGGGTTCAGTACGTACGTGTTTGAATATATTTTGATTAGATTGAACAAAAATAAAAAGAAATAATTTTTTTATTAAACATGTGTGAAAATATCTGGGGTTATGTAGTCCGAAAAAATAAATGTTGGAGAAGTCAGGAGTACTTGACTCTTTTTTCGTGTTCATAGTCCAAGAAAAAAAAGGTCGCAAAGTGTTTTACAAATTTTTGTTAATTCTAACTGGTAAATGAGTGCAAATTTTTCTTCTTATAAATTGACTTACTCTTTGCTTAATTGCGTTTTGGCTTTGTCCTTTTTATGTCACGTCACTTTGAGAAGCGTTAGAAAAAATGGTTGGCTCTGAAATTTTGTCGTTCATTTTGCTTTAGAATTAAGAAAATGTGTAATTTTACGAAAATTGACTTTGACTTTTGCATAGGTGAAAAAATATCCTGCTTGGGTACTTTCTTCTGAATTGGTTATTTAATGTATTTCGATTTTTTTTTTTTTTTAATTGGTTATTTATGATGTTTCAAATGAAGACGGAAACTAATAGTATCCTAACAACTGGACAGAAAATCCGTTTTATAAATTATAGTTTGCCGAACATTCAGTGGCTTTTCCTCACATACTTGGGACGGAAACAAATTGACCATTTTTCCAATTTGTTAGTTCTGCATTGTGGGTCAACCGGAAATTTTGGCTGACTCTGGAAAAGAAGGCAACAAACCATCTGTGGAATCCCCGATAGAATTGTTGTAAGGGTTCTTTGATGTAGGGAAAGCATTGTTACGCAATTACGCAAGACATTAGGTTTTACGTTCCAAATAAGATTGACCGTGGTTTTGTCAAGGTGGACACATTTTCTTACCCAAAACAAGCCTAGGGGTGAGACACACATTTTTTACTACGAATATTGTCACTGATACTTATAATTTTTTTAAATTTATAGTTTGAAATTGTTTCGAAGCAATATCTTATTCTCCTGGACCCATGTTTTTGAAGGTATCACAGAAACTAAGACATATCCTATGCTTGTCTAAATACATATCTTAAGTCCTAATTGATGTCTCAAGTTTGGATATAAGAAGAGGACGTGATCGTGGTTACTACAATTGAAAAATATCCGTCGTCATCTGTGAAACAGATATTCCATAACGGTCAACTAACTCGTGATGGCGTCCGTAAACCTTTCGAAAGAATGATTTCAACTTCACCACATGGAACTCTTGGTTTAATAGTTTCTTTGTAAGCAGCAACCTCTATCAAGGCAATCATGATATATAGAAAATGCAAGATGTTCATAATAGACATTTTTCATTAACAGCAAAAAAAATGACAAATACCATCAAAATATATCAAAACACAACAACTGATAAGGTAACTGACTTGTGATAAGCACATACACATGTGGCAGGGATAAAACAAGGTAGCTGGTATCTTGATATCTTAGCCCTTATACATGTGGCAGGGGTAAAACAAGGTTGTTGGTATCTTAATATCTTAGCCCTTATACATGTGGCAAGGGTAAAACAAGGTTGTTGGTCTCTTTATATCTTAGCCCTTACACATGTGGCAGGGGTAAAACAAGGTTGTTGATATCTTGATATCTTAGCCCTTATACATGTGGCAGGGGTAAAACAAGGTTGTTGGTCTCTTTATATCTTAGCCCTTATACATGTGGCAGGGGTAAAACAAGGTTGTTGGTCTCTTAATATCTTAGTCCTAACACATGTGACAGGGGTAAAACAAGGTTGTTGGTATCTTAATATCTTAGCCCTTACACATGTGGCAGGGGTAAAACAAGGTTGTTGGTATCTTAATATCTTAGCCCTTATACATGTGGCAGGGGTAAAACAAGGTTGTTGGTCTCTTAATATCTTAGCCCTTATACATGTGGCAGGGTAAAACAAGGTTGTTGGTCTCTTAATATCTTAGCCCTTACACATGTGGCAGGGGTAAAACAAGGTTGTTGGTATCTTAATATCTTAGCCCTTACACATGTGGCAAGGGTAAAACAAGGTTGTTGGTATCTTAATATCTTAGTCCTAACACATTTGGCAGGGGTAAAACGAGGTTGTTGGTATCTTAATATCTTAGCCCTTCATTATCTATCTCGATAGTTTGAAATATAAAAAGTCACGACATGAAACTTAAGCAATATAAAACTTATAAAAGGAAAAAACTCATATTTGTAACATATCATTTATTTACAAACAAAACAAACATAAACAAGAGCATATTTGTAAATCCTGACAACAGCAGTCTCAACTGGAACTCTTTTTACGATTCTGAAAAGATCGTCATAGTACTATAATTGATCAGTTGAATAAAAACTCGCATCTGATTACAACAAGTAAACAAGTACAAGTAAATCAAGGAAACTCAGCAACGCCATCAGAATTCAAGGCATGACAGACAACACCCGTGATTAGAAACCAAAGATGGACAAGTAAAACCGTTATCTGATGTCAAGGCAGAACAGACAACATCCGTGATTAGAAGCCAAAGATGGACAAATAGAACCGTAATCTGAAGTCAAGGCAGGATAATAATGATGTTGCTCGAACTGTCAAATTACAATTTTAGCAAAAAAAGCACATAAAGGAGATATAACCTTCTTAATAATATAATTACAATTCAAAAGTCTCTGCTAAAAACTTGATCAGTATTGGTCGACGAAGTACTATTGGAATATTACAGTGACCATTTTAATGTAGTAACAATGTATATAGCTTTGAGTTCAAACATTTCTTATTGGTTTTAAATGCTATATTTGTCTGTTTGTAATAGTGATATATCTTCTGACATCAGTGTTCTGCTTAACATTTTTGAGAATCAATTCATTTTTTCATGTATATTTAAAATGTAGTCTTTTTTAAATTTACACGGCAAGTGGAGCAAGAAATTTTTTCATGTATATTTAAAATGTAGTCTTTTTAAATTTACACGGCAAGTGGAACAAGAAATTATCTCAGGGATTTCAATGATCACTAAAAGTAAAACTTTGGGAACATAAAGCTACTACTTTATTAGCTAGTTGTAACAAAACAATAAAAAAGAGCTAAAACACCCAAGGACAATAAAAAAAGAGGCAAAACACCCAAGGACAATAAAACAAATGAGGCAAACCACCCAAGGACAATAAAAAAAAAAAAACAGGCAAAACACCCAAGGACAATAAAAAAAATGAGGCAAAACACCCAAGGATAATAAAAAAACAGGCAAAACACCCAAGGACAATAAAAACACCCAAGGACAATAAAAAAAGAGGCAAAACACCCAAGGACAATAAAGGACACCTACAATAGCATGGCAAAAAACGTGACGATTAAACAAACACTTCATAGAAATCATAAGACTGAGCAAGACGAAACCAACTACCGAGGATGATCTCAAACACTAATATTTTCTCTGAAATTACAAAGCTTGTTGTAATCAGATGCGAGTATTTACTCAACTGATTAATAGTTATATTGTGCTCTTTTCAGAATCGTTTAAAAAATTCACGTCGAGACGGCTGGTGTCACATGAAATACATATTGTAAGAATATATATAAATAAACAACCATTATTGAAATTGTAGCTGTTTCATCATCGTTCTGTGAACTCAGTTGTCTCATTGGCAATCATACAAAAAAAATGCATTTGTATATGAACTATTTTTTCAAGAACAAGAATGAGTTGTCCCTAACATTTAACCAGTGCCTACCCATTCGATAATTATGTTATTAAACTACTGGATATATGCTTGTCTCCTATATTAATTAATCTTTAATTCCAAAATAGTATTACTGCAATATCAATTACCTCCGTTGTAAAAATAAAAACCTATTTCGAAAATTTCTATGAATATGTATACTTGGGTTAATGCATACTAACTGCTATTTCATACAATTATTTATTTTTTTCAATTTCAATGAGTTAATTGAAAATAAATTGTATGAACCTTTTCAAAATATGTGTCAAATTTCATCAGTTGTCACTTTTTTTCTGTTCTTCTTTTGTCCCCTTAATTTCCTTTTATTAACAGTGGTCAGAAATCAAAACGTCAAGATAAAATAATGAACTAACAAGGTGTGTTGAAATTAACACATATCAATTTTTAAAAATGTCGGTACAAAATAGTACATCTACAATTCTTCAAAACGACAACATTTCTATTCCATTAATATGTGATACAAAACATAGTGTACCGTGTATTATTTGTTTGATTCGAGGTATTGAATCTATGAATTTCTCTTATGATTGAAAGCTGACCATCTATTTTTTTTTCTTTCAAACTGGAAAGAAAATATCGAATTAATAAGCACTACTGTATTTTTGCAAAAATAAGATGAAATATAAAGGGACGATAAAAATATTAAATTCAAAAAAGAGAGAAAACTGTCATAACCCAAAAAGGCAAAAAGACAAACAAATGTACAAAGCATTTCATATTAAAGTTGATATTGACCTACACAAATCGTCATTGTTTAGCGAAATCATTACTTAATTATTACACGGTATACTAATGTGGAAAGTAAAATAACAAAAATACCGAACTTTAAGGAAAATTCAAAACAGAAAGTCCCTTATCAAATGACAAAACCAAAAGCTCTAACACATCAAACGAATGGAAAACAACTGTCATATTTTTGACTTGTTTAGGTCAAAGAATTTGTTCCCATCTTGATTCAAAACCTTATTCATTTTTAGAACAACCCAAAACATTTTTATTCAAAATAACTCCTTCCTGAAAAGAAAACGAATGTTTAGAACGATATTGTGCATGTCTGTTTGAGATCCATTTCATAATACCAATGATTTCTATAGAAATCATTGATGGAACCATTATAAATACATTTTTTTATTATTCCTGGAGTAGATAATAATTTTCTTTTAATATTTGGGAATTATTCAATTTGTTTTATGTTAAAATAATTAACTTCATAATTTTGATGAAAAATCCATTTTAATTCAATTTTTTTCATCAAAATGATGATTTTCATTTTCATCTATCAACAAACTTTTAAATTGTAGTGGCATGTTCGGTCAACTGATAAGTTTTATGGCTGATTACAGGTAAAGCAGTAATTTCTATTTGACTGTACTCTTGGGTGTGGAATACCTTAATTTTATAGGGAACATCCTGTCCATGTGTAGGTACATGCATTTCATTATGTAGAAAATGGTAGTTTTCTATTACCTACATATGCTAGTTGCAACGAACTGTGAATCTATCCTGCATGAACCATATCCTGTCTTTTCCTTTCATTCAAAAAAATAGTGTGAATTCAGCTTTTTGTTCACTAAGAACGCCAGTCACGTAGTTCATTGCAAGTAAAAATCGTTAATAGTTCGTATTTAATATATACCTGGACGTTTGAATCAATACAGGATCAACAATATATCCATTTATTCATTGTACGTGACACCTTTTTCATTTAAACCTTTCAGTTCCATAAAAGTTTGACAGAAAACAATATCGTGCATCATGTACTATGTTTTGGGGTATATATGAATCGTTTCTATTATGGTCATATCTTATACATGATTGAAAAAATATATGTATCTATTCCCTCAGGCAATACTGACCTAAGATAGTCGACGCCCGGTGAATAATCTTCAATAAATGAAGGATCGCTAGAAAACTGAAAGAAGAATAAGATGGTTCTGGCTATTCTTTTAGGTCTCCTTCGGTCTTATAGTTTAAGTATTTTACCACCATGGTTTTTTATATACGTTTATGAAAAAAGCAATCGATGTAAAAATACTTTGACGAGCTATATGACAAGAAGGGACCTACAAGAACAGCAAAAACACCCTCTTACAACAGACTTTTCAATATTGTATTAGGTTTAGATTTTCAAATATTTTGGCCTGGGACATCACTGAAGAGACATAGATGTCAGGTGTCGGTGCATCTTGTGCAATACCATTGGTACCGTTAAATGTTATCTAAAATCTTCTACCTGGTATTTAGTACATTTTTTTCAACATCTTGAATATAATAAACTCATCTGAACTTTCTGTTCTATTTCAATATATGTAATATCACTTCACATGACACATATTTTGAAAAGGTTCATACAATTTATTTCCAATTAACTCATTGAAATTGAAAAAAAGGGTAAAAAAGTCAATGTATCCAATAAATTTACAATCTTGGGTGCTATCAACACATATCACAATATAAAGGTTGAATGAAAATAGAAAAGAAAAAAAAACGCGAACTGACAAATAAGTCTACAGAGGTAAAAAATCTTCCAATTCCATGTATGTGATAGAAAACAGTATCGTAAACCGTGTACTTTTGTTAGTTTTAAAAGTACTGTGATAAAAACAATATTGTTAAACGTGTACTTTTGTTCGTTTAGAACCTAACTAAAGACCTCATTTTTATTTTACTAGAATTTGCAAAAATCTACTTTTAATTACTGTTTCATTTTGATAAAGTGTTCATATAAGCATCGCATCCATAATCAATTATGATAAATGCAAAGCATCGCAGAGCGGGTTATGATGCGAAGGAAGATATATGGGAATATTTAACAATTGTGTGTCAACAGCCACTGTTGACACATTATAGTGTTTGACACAATTATAGCTGGAGTATATACACAACAAATCAATTTATATACCTTCCAAACGGTGACTTGTCACGATTTCTTGGCACCTGTAGCTAGTAAGTTAAAGGTAGGAGTTATGTTGCCATATTTCGTAAATCAAAAAGAACCTTAGAATAAATTCCACATATGTTTGACGAAAAAAAAAATTCTTGATGCAAAATAAACGTGTAGTTTTCTGCCTTTTTGATCCTATTACATATATAACTTATGTATTGTAAAAGTTACGTAAATCTTATTGCTCAGCATGCATCACTAGTCATAGAAATCCAGACTCAGTTAAAATGACACGATAGAGAATAGGACACACTCGGTGAAAATTGACAGATTGGAGACTATTCTGGTATATGAAAACCGCGAAATCAAGTCTTTTGTGAGTTGAGACACAGACACATCGTATCGATCAACCAATTCGTGAAGGTTACCGTAAAATATGTCTCTCGTTAGTTGAGACACATACACATCGTATCGATCAACCTATTTGTGAAGGTGACTGTAAAATATGTCTCTCGTTAGTTGGGACACCGACACATCGTATCGGTCAACAAATTCGTGAAGGTGACAGTAAAACATGTCTCTCGTTAGTTGAGACACAGACACATCGCATCGGTCAATCAATTCGTGAAGGTGACCATAAAACATGTCTCTCGTTAGTTGAGACACAGACACATCGTATCGGTCAATCAATTCGTGAAGGTGACCGTAAAACATGTCTCTCGTTAGTTGAGACAAAGACACATCGTATCGGTCAACCAATTCGTGAAGGTGACAGTCGTTCTTCTGCCTTATCCTGATGGGGAAGTGTTTGTATTATGAGCATTCCTTTATTGACGTCCATATAAGTGAACATACACGCAAGTAACGTATCAACTGAGATATATGTTACTACTGAGAAACGAAAGGTTGACGACGGAAGAACTGAAATCGTCACGTTTGTCGGTTACGTATGGCGATAATTGGGTTCGGGAGTGTAAACTAGTTTTTATGTTGTTCGTCTTTCAATTAAGTTTGAGTTTTGCAGACTGACGTCTTTTTGTCGTAACCAAGCTTTTGCTTATATCTGCGATTTGTGGAGCTAATTTGGGCCCACGTTACTAAAGAAGCGCTTAAGGCATCACACTGGTGTCAGAAGTAGTGCTTGTTGTGAATTTATTCCACTGAGAAGTTTGGAAGTTCATCGGAAAGTTGCAGGTTTGGAAAACCACGTGAGTCGACGATTGGGCAATTCAGGAGCGGATCCTCGTCAAACACAATCCAAACACAATTATTCCGGTGAGATCAAATCATTTCTATGCTTGATTTACTAAAAATTGTTCATATTTTACCAAAAAATTTAGCTGACGAAATTTGCATTTAAAAAAGAATAATTCCTCGTCATCAAATTTTCGGGCATACAAACATTTTAATTAAAATGTTTACAGTTAAAAATTATATTTTATACAAAAACAGTTTGCATTGTTTTGGATTGTTTCGTGTAATTACTTGTATTTTAAGTATTGCTGATCGAGATAACGAAACAAAGGACTTATGAGTGAAATTGGTCTACACAACTATTATTCAGACTACTCCACTCGTCATCCCACACATTAACAAAGGTTACATTGATATGAGGTACAAAAATTTGGGGGATGCTACTGACAAAATATTAGTCCAGTAAAACAGAATTAAAGACTTTGCATTCCTCCATATTCTGCGTCAATCTATAATCAGGACCGAGGGCATAGAAAACCAGAAAAGTTTTTGGAAACAGACGAGTTCCTCAAACAGAAAGTTAAGCTCTTGAACATAAATATTGAAGAGTTAAACACATCCCTTGATCGGAATACACTTAAATTTCAGACAGATATCATTAAAACTAGATCACACAATAAACAAAATATTAATTGCCACCTCCTAAGAGACGGTCCAGAGAATATTAGCACAACAGTGGTTGAGAAGGCTACAACTCGACATATGCCAAGAGTGTTGGTTCGACAGGGAATCATTTTCAGTACACGTTGATCCACAGGAATAATAATCTTTGTAAATTGCAAATAAACAGCAGATATGAATGAAGATCGAGAAATAGAATTTAATACAACCATCGAGACATGTTCTGATAGAAAAGTAGGTGAAGATTCCCAATCAAATGGTAATCAGTAAGGCATGAAAATGCTGGACGTGTTAGAAAGAATGGGTAACGACATGAGAACCTTGGCTAAAACCATGACTAATATGTTTAGAAAACAAGATGAGATGTCTGCCGATACAATGCAACTACTCCATCAACAAAGTAGAACTTTGGAAGAGTTAGACAATATCTTTTTGCAGAACCGGAGGACATTAAAATCGGATCTTAGGAGCACAGGAACCAGCAATTCTGGTTACACAATTGATGATTTTCTTGGATATTTTCCTTGCCCAAAGTATGGATTACATGATGCTCATGGTGAAAAGAAAAAGCACGAAAGTCAGCCGTGCACTAATGCAGAAATATCAGACTGCAGCACCAATGGACCGCATACAGCTAGATGTTCTCGGACTATTTCCAAAATCCCGCCGAGGGAGTAAATATGTCTTGGTTCTTGTGGACCAGTACACAAATTGGACAGAGGCATATCCGTTAGCTGACCAAACAGCTGAAACCGTTGCAGAAACAGTGTTTTGAAATACCGTTATAGGTCCACACGGATCAAGGTAAAAATCTCGATTATGGCTTAATGCGACGACTCGGACAACTACTTGGATGGGCAAAAACAAAAACAACGCCTTACCACCCTAGTTCAAATGGGCTAATTGAAAGATTTAACAGGATCTGGTTACAGATGATGAGATGTTTGTCAGTCAATGCAAAGATACCGGTATTTGGGATGAACATCTGTATTCACTAACAGGTGCATATCGAAGTACACCTCACACAAGCACTGTACTGACTCCTAACAGACTTATGTTGGGCTGTGAAGTACACCTCCCGCAAGAACTTATTTTTGGAATGCAAGAAAAATCAAATGGTGACTACGAAGACTACATTGACAGATTATCTTCTTCTTTACATAAATACCACGAGCTTGCCAGAAAGTCCTTTAAAAAATCATCAGAACACCAGAAATCACTACAGGATCTCAAAAAACATGAACATACGTTTAAAACAGGAAATTTTGTGTACGCTATGGACACGGCAAAAAAAAAGGGAAAAACCCAAAGCTGCAACCTCAATGGAAGGGACTTTATGTGGTGAACAAACGTCTAAGTAACGTTTTGTATGAAATCGGTAATCAAAAGACATCTACTGTTTGCACCATGAAAGACTTAAACCAGCTATGCTAGAATCAGTATCTCTTTGGGTATCTCGCCTGCGAAGACACTTAAAAACATTGAAGTGGATGTGTTTAATATCCCAGAAATGGAAACTCGCCTACAGGAAATTCTTGAAGATGAAGTATCGGACATGGACGGGGTAAGCCAGATTGATTCAAGTGTGCCACCTGGGCCGATGACACAGCCTCAAGACTCTGGTGGGACAGTGAATAAGAATGATAATCAATCACATGAATTGGTTGCCGTTATTTCAGATAATTATGATGCGATTCCCGACGACGAATCTGATAGTTCAAGGGATGCGAATTCAGAATTGGAAGATCAAACCATCTGTTCATTTAATCAGACGATACATAGTTTGGATTCAAGCGTCAACATAACCGAAAATACAATCAAGGATTCAACAATACAAGATTCCGTAACAGAAATTAAATAAGGAAGTTATATGACTTGATTCGTGGATATAGAGTTCATTCTCAGGTGGTATTCTAACTCATGTTGAAAATGCCGATGTCAACTTAACCAAGAAGACAGAGTCTCTCACTGGTGCGATTACAACAAAGACGGATAACAGTTCAGATTCCAGTGAGTCGAGGACACAGGCTCAAGGCTCACACGGGAATCATCAGATGACCGAAGAAGGACATCCACCTAAAACCAGTAGATATGGACGAAAAATAAATCAACCATTGTGTTTCAAAAATGGACAGTAAACACCCAGTGCAAACACTTCAGAGATTCCTATTGATAACTAACTCTAACAAATTATAAAGAAAAGTGGGAATAGTGTAACGGTTACGTATGACGATAATTGGGTTCGGGATTGCAAACTAGTGTTAATGTTGTTCGTTCTTTCAATAAAGTTTGAGTTCTGCAGAAGTCTTTTTGTCGTAGCCAAGTTTTTGTTTATATCTGCGATTTGTGGTGCCAATTGGACCCACATTACTAAATGAGTGCTTTAGGCATCACAATATGACACATCCCTTATAGTTTCAGTAGTATATTTATAATCAAGTTCAATGGGATATATGCAAAAGACTCATCAGTGTCGTTCGAATTAAATAAGTTAACAAGGCCAAATAAAGTACGAAGTTGAAGAGCATTGAGGACCTCAAATTCCGAAAAGTAAATTATCGGTAAAGCCGGGGTTCCAACTCCTTCAGGCGAGATAGGCCTTATACGGGTTTAAATGTTCTATTTATTCCCTTGTGGTTTTATGTTCTCCGGTTTATAATTTTTTTGGCTTCCCAAACTTTTGGTCTCCTGATGAAGGATATATTAGACAAACGTGACGTATACACATGTTGTACGCACTGTATTCATATTATAATTTCTTTTTTATTTGCTTCTCTAATAGTTGAATTTGTATATCTGAAGTTTGAAACATGACTTTTTTTTTCTTTTTGTTCACTTTTAGGTATTTCAAGAGATAGTGTCTTCCTTTACTGTTCATGGCGTGCTAAACGATTGAATACAAACAACCAAAACAAATGATAGAAAAAGTAAATAGCAAAAATACCGAACTCCAAGGAAAATTCAAAATGGAAAGTCCCTTATCAAATGGCAAAGTCAAAAGCTGAAACACATCAAACGAATGGAAAACAACTGTCATATTCCTGACTTGGTACAGGCATTTTCTTGTGTAGAAAATGGTGGATTGTACCTGGTTTAATAGCTAGCTAAACCTCTCACTTGTATGACAGTCGCATAGAATTCCATTGTATTGACAATGTGTGAGCAAAACAAACAAACGTGAAGTATATCCTACTGCCTGTCGATACTTTTATTTTGGCATTGTACAAGTCATGTCTTCTTTGACTGTCCATTAAAACACTCAATCCCTGGGATGTGTTTTAATTGATTTTAGTCTCTGATGCATGACTTTTTGTATCGTTAATTGTTTTTGGCTTTTAACTAGCTTTCAGTAATGGCGAGTACTCTCAAATCTTACTTTTGTGTTAACACAATTTGTTATGCATTTCTGTAATTCAATATTTACTTATTTTGTGTTATATATCGTCTCACTATGTTTAATATGTACCACCTTTGATTTATTTGTATTTGATTGAAGTATTTAGTATGACGATAAATTTTCACTTTCGTTCTTGAACTCTGAACAACAAATTTATTAATTTTGTAAACAAATTTCCGTACTCCTAACAACAAAATTATTATATTTAAATTTACCTGTGTACGTTGTTCTATTTAACGCCATTTTGTCCCAGGTTAGAGTTGACTTATTAACACTCTTATTCGTCTTTTTTTTTATTAATACCTGTAACGTCTATGTTATATAAGCACCTAAGTTTTAATATTGTATTTATATTGTGTCATAGGTCAAACTTATTCGTTTAATGTATGTTTTGTTTTTCTTTTAATGTCTTTTTGACCGAGTTAAGCCATTTCAATTGATATTTTACAATGTGTCTTTTTATGTTGTAATGTTACACTACTGTATCAGGTTATGGTGAAGTTTGGCGCCTGTTAAAACGTTGAAACTCGCTGCATTTTTATGCACCTGTCCTAAGTCAGGAGCCTGTTGTGCAGTGGTTGTCGTTTGTTGGTGTGGTTCATAGGTGTTTCTAGTTTCTCGTTTTTTATATAGATTAGACCGTTGGTTTTCCTGTTTGAATTATTTTACACTTGTCATTTTGGGGCCCTTTATAGCTTGCTGTTCGGTGTGAGCCAAGGCTCCGTGTTGAAGGCCGTACTTTGACTATAATTGTTAACTTTTTATACATTGTGACTTGGATGGAGAGTTGTCTCATTGACACTCATACCACATCTTCTTATTTATAAACATAATAGGTAAAAATGTCAACTGTTTGTAAAAATGGTCAACTTCCTTTAGTATCCCAATGATCAGGATTAAAGAAAGTAACGTTTTAGTACTACAAAACCCTGTCCGAAAATCGGAATCTCCTCAGTAGTTTATATATATATATATATATATATCTTAAGTTCTTGTTCTTATTTATACCCAGCCTTTACTATAGAGAGATTGATACATATCAAATACATTTTTCTATTGTTACAGGCGTGAATGTTAATTGACCGGAAACTTTGTATTTATCAGTTAATTGGTTGTTGTCTTATTGACGAATGACCGTTTTTTTTTATATTTGTTTCACTCCCATGTAAGGCGATAACAGCCAGGGAGGGGCCTTCAAGTGAAGGTTAATTTTCGTTTAGATTTCGGTACATTTGAATGATTGTATAAGGGGAATGGTAAGGACTGGCACAAGAGGAATATTTATCATATGCTTCATTATCAAGTATCATCTATACGCCTTTTCCTCGGTAATATACAGGGTCAAATCGCCGTGGAGTATTAACAAATATCTGAATGGCTAATCACCAGGACATTATTACCCGTATATCCAAAAAACCTCTAAAATAGAAATCCTAAGTGCATTTAGTGAGCAATTTCATTAAAATATGCACACTTATTCCAAAAGTATTTGTGGTAAAATAAAGGAACAGTGATTTGTCAGCTGAAATCAAATAATTATAACCACATATTATATCATATCTTATCATTACATGTTTTAAATCTTTTCAGTTTTACTCCAACATTATCATGCTTTTCACACAAATCACGCATAAATGAGCGTCTTTAAACCTACATATTTCATTTTTTTCTCAGTGATTCAAACTGCTTCTTCAAATGACTAATACTTTGCACTTACACACTTCATCAAAATTTTATTGAAATTTATAACAATTACAAAACCTTGTTTCTTAATAGAATTTTAATGTTTTTCATTCTGTTTAAAGAATATGTTAAGGAGATTAATCAAAATGAAGGTATAAATTTCTACGTGATGTTATTTAGATCAATGATATTGCATTTTTTTTTTTTTTTTTTAAATATGTTCTAAAAACAGTTTGGAAACAACATAAAATCGATATTTTCCGGTAATTACCATGCTGAAACTTTGATCGTAAAAGTTCATCTTAGATCCTTTTGGTAATGGTATTTAGACTCATAGCGATTATATAGCTTACCATTGTACGTGTCTTGGCTTTCCTAGTGCAGATCTTTCTTGTTGAAGGTTGATACCAAAGCAAAAATAGTCTGTTTTCATTTTATAAGTTAAAGGATGTGCATGTATTTACTTTGTATCAACCATTTATAATCATTTAAAATGCATATTATTTCCCCCAAAAATGTAGATCTCAGAATGTTGATGAACTGTCGCGGTTGAATACACTAAATTAGCGTCAAGTTCTGAATGAATGAATTTATGTATGAAAATTGGGGATTATGGTGGTAGTATTTACATAAACAATCTAAACCTTATCATCGTCATCAATGTCAATGTTAATTCTCCATTTAATCTTCCAATTATCAAAATGTAACATGAAAATACAACACTTGTTCGCATTATTTTCAAAAATTAAATATATCATTTTGGGGCCTTTTATAGCTTGCTGTTCGGTGTGAGCCAAGGCTCCGTGTTGAAGGCCGTACTTTGACCTATAATGGTTTACTTTTACAAATTGTGACTTGGATGGAGAGTTGTCTCATTGGCACTCATACCGCATCTTCTTATATCCCTATTATTTGTTTCTCAATAGTTGATTATTTTTGAAAAGGACAGAAAGATTGTTTTCCTAAACTAACTTTGAAAGAATTTGAAATTATTAAGAGATGTAGCCGTACAACCTCCCTCTATAAACATATCTTCAAAATTTGTACAGAATACGCGAACTTTCGTCATGTTTTTCTTCTTCAAATATTTGATAAAACTATCTTCACAATTTCGTTTCATGTTTCTATTTTCTGCTTTTCTGTGTTTTCTCAGTGCTCACAGAATTGTGCACTTATTTAACTTGTATAATTGACAAATAGAAAAATCATTTTCCACAACATGTTACCTTGGCGACCGAGAAGGACATAAATGGTGTATTGTTTATCTTATTTTTGTAAATTTTAGCAAAATATGAAGAAAACAATGCATTTTCTGGAAAGATTTATAAAAGATAAATCTTTGAATTAGATTTGTAATGTTTAATAAACAGAAGACGATTAATTTGGAAGGGGTTGTTCAAGGTAAATAACCGATGGTTCAGACATTTAACTGTTTATCATCGTCGGTGGTTCGTATGTTTCCTATTGTTAGAGTTTTGTCACATATTTCAATTAGCGCCCACTTTCAGATGAAATATTGTGTAAAAAGCTGGTTTAATAGATGAATATCTCACAAGTCAACAAACTTTCTTCTAACATTACATAATTAATTGTCCACAAACTGACAACTTGCATGTATAATATCAAATTACGAACTAAGAAATGAATTGTGATTTCTCTTCCGCAGTACGTTTGGGACTTTTGTTAGTGTTTTCATCTCTTTTGTTTTCTTTCTTTCTTTTGGCCATGATATTGTCGATCTTTGTTCGACTAAAGACTGACCTCATGGTATCTCCTTATTTCTAGAGGAAAAAAAGTATATTACATATTGATATAAGACTGGTGGTGTATGAGTTAAAATCCATTAGGTATCCCTTTCAACGCAGACATCAGTGCAGATTATTTATATTTTGTCCAAGCACCGCTATGTTATGACAAATAAAAAAAATCAGTTCCATCTGTATGATAAAAGTATTATTACTCTGTCATTTTCATAAACTTTCATAGTAATGCTAGCGTTGTTGATAATAATCCAGTTATATATTATATTTCATTTCGTTTTACTAAAGCCGAGTGCTATATTTACTGAATTACTAAAGAGCTTAACCAAATGAAGGATGTAAAAAGAGGCGGAAGATACCAAAAGAGAGAATCAAAATTCCTAAGTCGAAGAGAAACAGACAATACCATTGCAAAAAATCAATGATAAGACAAACTACAGTTTACAAAACACTACATAGAAAATAAATCTTTGAATTATCTAACCATTCATATCTTCTGCATTCCCATATATACGCTATACTTTTATTATAGCTTCTTAATTTTAAATTCATATGATACTTCAAATTAAAAAAAAAATGAATATGTTTTATATACTTGAACGGTTAAATTTTACTATAAAACACGTGTACATAGACTTCCTTTTAAAAGAAAATCATTCATATCACCGCTAAATAGTGACCTTAACCACGAGACCTCTCGTTAGTACTTCGGCACCCACACAGCAAATGGAAACGAATAAACATCGCTCAGTCACCTTACTTATTTTCCACGTCAAGACTCTCTATGATTCTTCGTTGATTGTTTATTAAAGTCACGATCCGTAAACATCACTGAATGAAATATTTTGTTTCGATAAAATGTAATGGATTTGTAATAATTGTAAAAACGTGCATAGAGGACTTAGTTTAGTGTATATTCATGCATTGGTTCAATAATTTCCTACACATTATAATTAAAGAAACTCGTTCCATATGGCTTTTAAGTCTATTTATGTATAATTTTCCTAGAAATCACAGTATTTGGCTTAGTTTGGACTAATATACTTTACATAATTCAAAATCCTTAGGTTGTTTGTCTAATTAAACGTAGCAAAGCTATTTGATAGTGTAAAATTAAGATATCGCAACCTTCGAATGGAACAATTACAACATTGCAACATAATGCGCGTAAAATAAACATCGCTATTTCTTAGGAATGCAAAGCACATTACAACATAAGGGTTAATAGATTTTTAAAGTGCAGCTTATAACCGTTTGAATGTAAGTCGTGGTGTACTGAGCGTGATGTATAGATCGACTTTCTCGTATTTCATGAACCTATGTAAAAGTGTCAAATCAATTAATGAAATGTTTTATTTATTGAACCTTTTAGTAAGTGAATACCTTTGACTTATTAGCGTTACTTAATTTTCATTCAAAAATACATTTAAACTGGATATTTTCCAAGTGGGTACATTGATGTGTGATTAATGTAAATACCTATAGTTAATGATGATTTATATACATCAAGGTTACATTTTTACATAACGTTTTGTACTTAGCTGAACGCGTGATGTGAAGGAATAAAATTATGAAGTTAATGGGCCTTACACGTGTCACACTTACAAAACTAAAGCACCTTGGTAGTTAATTAACTGATGAGAGGTAGCAGTGGTTTGGACGGTAGTAGTGCTTTAATAGGTAGCAGTGAAGGTGGTGGATTGTTTTTTCAAATTTAAATACGATTGATTGATTGGTGATTGCTTTACGCCGCATCAGCACAAAAGGCTATATCGCTGCAAAATTTAAATACGAACATGTTTGTGCATGATGGTAGCTTATTAGTTGTGATTCAAAATAACCATTTCGGTTTTAACCAAACAATACTACTCACGACTATTCGTTTATTATTATTAAATAAATTATACAAATCACTAGCAGTAAATATTCAAAACAAGATCACATTAGAATTTTGATGCTCTCGACATTTAATTTGGGGATCGGTGGACGTTGAGGGAATGAAACAACCGAAAACGTTTTTAAAACAACTGCCTGACTATACCATAGAAATAAACAAAATGGATTAAAGAAGTAAAGCTGTCAAACCTTGGTAATCCGAGGCAGAATATTCTTTTTTTAACAGTTCCTATAGTTGATTATGACGCTTGCAACGTCCTTGTAATGTCAATTGGCACAATCATAAATTCCTACCGACTCCTTAATAACACTGAATCTAACTCCTGGATAAACACTGCACCAAATTCACATACAACACTACACTAAACTCTTAGAGGACGCTGCACCTAACTCCTAGATAACACTGCAATAAACGCATTGATTACACTGCATCAAACGCTTAAATAACACTTAAATAAACATGAGTTTGATTAAACTATATCAAACTCATAGATAACATTATATAACACTGCGTCAAGCTGCTAGATAACACTGCAACTAGTTCCTTGACAACATGTCATTGAACTCCTAGACCATACTTCATCAAACTCTTATGTAACACTACATCACACTCCTGCATAAAACTGCATCAAACTCAAGGATTACCCTTTATCAAAGTTCTAGACAACACTGCATTAAATTCCTGGTTAACGCTGCATCAAACTCCTAGATAACACTGCACCCATCTCATAGACTATATTATGTCAAACTCCTTGATAACACTGCGTCTAACTCTTAGATAACACTTCATCAAACTCCTAGATAACACTACATTTAACTCCTACATAACAATACATTAAAGTCCTAGATAAAATTGCATTAAACTGAGAAGTAAAACTGCATCATACTCCTACAAACCACTGCATCAAACCCCTTTGATTACACTACAGCAAATGACTAGATAACACTGCATCAAATGCCTAGAAAACACTGCACTAGACTTCAAGATTACTCTGCACCTAACTCCTAGATAACATCTCATCAAACTATTAGATAACACTGCATAATACTTCTAGATTACACTGCATCATACTCCTTAATAACACTTATCTTTGTTCGACTAAATACTGACCTCATGGTATCTCCTTATTTCTAGAGGAAAAAAAGTATATTACATATTGATATAAGACTGGTGGTGTATGAGTTAAAATCCATTAGGTATCCCTTTCAACGCAGACATCAGTGCAGATTATTTATATTTTGTCCAAGCACCGCTATGTTATGACAAATAAAAAAAATCAGTTCCATCTGTATGATAAAAGTATTATTACTCTGTCATTTTCATAAACTTTCATAGTAATGCTAGCGTTGTTGATAATAATCCAGTTATATATTATATTTCATTTCGTTTTACTAAAGCCGAGTGCTATATTTACTGAATCACTAAAGAGCTTAACCAAATAAAGGATGTAAAAAGAGGCGGAAGATACCAAAAGAGAGAATCAAAATTCCTAAGTCGAAGAGAAACAGACAATACCATTGCAAAAAATCAATGATAAGACAAACTACAGTTTACAAAACACTACATAGAAAATAAATCTTTGAATAATCTAACCATTCATATCTTCTGCATTCCCATATATACGCTATACTTTTATGTATAGCTTCTTAATTTTAAATTCATATGATACTTCAAATTAAAAAAAAAAAAAAAATGAATATGTTTTATATACTTGAACGGTTAAATTTTACTATAAAACACGTGTACATGGACTTCCTTTTAAAAGAAAATCATTCATATCATCGCTAAATACAGTGACCTTAACCACGAGACCTCTCGTTAGTACTTCGGCACCCACACAGCAAATGGAAACGAATAAACATCGCTCAGTCACCTTACTTATTTTCCACGTCAAGACTCTCTATGATTCTTCGTTGATTGTTTATTAAAGTCACGATCCGTAAACATCACTGAATGAAATATTTTGTTTCGATAAAATGTAATGGATTTGTAATAATTGTAAAAAACGTGCATAGAGGACTTAGTTTAGTGTATATTCATGCATTGGTTCAATAATTTCCTACACATTATAATTAAAAGAAACTCGTTCCATATGGCTTTTTAAGTCTATTTATGTATAATTTTCCTAGAAATCACAGTATTTGGCTTAGTTTTGGACTAATATACTTTACATAATTCAAAATCCTTAGGTTGTTTGTCTAATTAAACGTAGCAAAGCTATTTGATAGTGTAAAATTAAGATATCGCAACCTTCGAATGGAACGAATTACAACATTGCAACATAATGCGCGTAAAATAAACATCGCTATTTCTTAGGAATGCAAAGCACATTACAACATAAGGGTTAATAGATTTTTAAAGTGCAGCTTATAACCGTTTGAATGTAAGTCGTGGTGTACTGAGCGTGATGTATAGATCGACTTTCTCGTATTTCATGAACCTATGTAAAAGTGTCAAATCAATTAATGAAATGTTTTATTTATTGAACCTTTTAGTAAGTGAATACCTTTGACTTATTAGCGTTACTTAATTTTCATTCAAAATACATTTAAACTGGATATTTTCCAAGTGGGTACATTGATGTGTGATTAATGTAAATACCTATAGTTAATGATGATTTATATACATCAAGGTTACATTTTTACATAACGTTTTGTACTTAGCTGAACGCGTGATGTGAAGGAATAAAATTATGAAGTTAATGGGCCTTACACGTGTCACACTTACAAAACTAAAGCACCTTGGTAGTTAATTAACTGATGAGAGGTAGCAGTGGTTTGGACGGTAGTAGTGCTTTAATAGGTAGCAGTGAAGGTGGTGGATTGTTTTTTTTTTTTCAAATTTAAATACGATTGATTGATTGGTGATTGCTTTACGCCGCATCAGCACAAAAAGGCTATATCGCTGCGAAATTTAAATACGAACATGTTTGTGCATGGTGGTAGCTTATTAGTTGTGATTCAAAATAACCATTTCGGTGTTAACCAAACAATACTACTCACGACTATTCGTTTGTTATTATTAAATAAATTATACAAATCACTAGCAGTAAATATTCAAAACAAGATCACATTAGAATTTTGATGCTCTCGACATTTAATTTGGGGATCGGTGGACGTTGAGGGAATGAAACAACCGAAAACGTTTTTTTAAAACAACTGCATGACTATACCATAGAAATAAACAAAATGGATTAAAGAAGTAAAGCTGTCAAACCTTGGTAATCCGAGGCAGAATATTCTTTTTTTAACAGTTCCTATAGTTGATTATGACGCCTGCAACGTCCTTGTAATGTCAAATGGCACAATCATAAATTCCTACCGACTCCTTAATAACACTGAATCTAACTCCTGGATAACACTGCACCAAATTCACATACAACACTACACTAAACTCTTAGAGGACACTGCACCTAACTCCTAGATAACACTGCAATAAACGCATTGATTACACTGCATCAAACGCTTAAATATAACACTTAAATAAACATGAGTTTGATTAAACTATATCAAACTCATAGATAACATTATATAACACTGCGTCAAGCTGCTAGATAACACTGCAACTAGTTCCCTGACAACATGTCATTGAACTCCTAGACCATACTTCATCAAACTCGTATGTAACACTACATCACACTCCTGCATAAAACTGCATCAAACTCAAGGATTACCCTTTATCAAAGTTCTAGACAACACTGCATTAAATTCCTGGTTAACGCTGCATCAAACTCCTAGATAACACTGCACCCATCTCATAGACTATATTATGTCAAACTCCTGGATAACACTGCGTCTAACTCTTAGATAACACTTCATCAAACTCCTAGATAACACTACATTTAACTCCTACATAACAATACATTAAAGTCCTAGATAAAATTGCATTAAACTGAGAAGTAAAACTGCATCATACTCCGACAAACCACTGCATCAAACCCCTTTGATTACACTACAGCAAATGACTAGATAACACTGCATCAAATGCCTAGATAACACTGCACTAGACTTCAAGATTACTCTGCACCTAACTTCTAGATAACATCTCATCAAACTATTAGATAACACTGCATAATACTTCTAGATTACACTGCATCATACTCCTTAATAACACTTATCAATCTTCTAGATAGCACTGAATCACCTTCTTGATTACACTGCTGTAAACTGCTAGATAACACGGCATAAAACTCCTTCATAACACTACACCAAGCTCCTAGATAACACTTCATCAAACATTTAAATAACAGTCCATCAAACTCCTAGATAACACTACACCTAACCCATATATTACACTCAATCAAACTCCTGGATAACACTGCAACAAACTCCTAATTAATAATACGCTGAACTCCTAGATACCATTGCATTTAATTCCTAGATAACACAGTATCAAACCCCAAGATAACACTGTATCGAACTCCTAGATACCGATGTATCAAACTCCTAGATAACGCTGTATCAAACTCCAAGATAACACTGTATCAAACTCCAAGATAACACTGCATCAAACTCCTAGATAACACTGCACCAAACTCCTAGATACCAGTGTATCAAACTCCTAGATAGCACTGTATCGAATTCCTAGATAATACTGTATCAACATTCAAGATAACACTGTATCAAACTCCTAGATAACACTGCACCAAACTCCTAGATACCAGTGTATCAAACTCCTAGATAGCACTGTATCAAACTCCTAGAAAACACTGTATCAAACTCCAAGATAACACTGTATCAAACTCCAAGATAACACTGCATCAAACTCCTAGATACCACTGTATCAGACTCCTAGATAGCACTGTATCAAACTCCAAGATAACACTGTATCGAACTCCTAGATGACACTGTTTCAAACTCCAAGATAACCCTGTATCGAACTCCTAGATAATACTAGATAACACTGTATCAAGCTTCTAGATTACATTGCATCAATCTTCAAGATAACACTGTATCAAACTTCTAGATAACACTGCCTGTCACGTCTCAGTCCTTACAGCTGAAAGGACGTGCTGGATCAGCTCCTCATTATCTGCTAGCTGCAAGATGTTACGCTGGGTGTATGGTTCAACGACAAACTGATTTATATTCACAGTAAACTGACTCAACGCTGTACAGTACAACAAGTTGTAAATAGTCCGCGTCAGCATGCACCCCAAAACCCATTTTGTGGATGGGGGAGTGATATGTCGCCAAGACGTCCTAGGACCCTGTATCCGTGGTGTTGGGTAATGGAACAGTTTTCCATCGTGGCAGAACTACAGTCAATCAGTACGTGTTGCACAACATACATTTCGGATACCTACCACACTGTTCCTGACAAGACTTCCTGTGGACATTCACCACTGAGTCCGCGATTCATCAACCAGTAAAACAGCAACACAGTTAGCGGGCTGCCAAGCTGATCAACCTGGCCCTGAAAGCAGCCGTTGTGGAGTACAGACTGCAAAGAAAACAGCAAAATAGTAAAAAACCAAATCGTAACAACTCACGTAAACCAAGATGGCTGCCTACCAAAATGGCGCCTTCCACCTGTTCCTGACCAACTGCAGAAAATATTTAAATGCTCAACAGTCGCCTCCGGGCACGAGCCGACCGTGCGAGGGCTGTATAGCCAGTCAAGGTTGTTAAACACTTCCATCATCATCATCATCATCATCATCATCATCATCATCATCATCATAATAACACTACATTAAACTTTTGGTTAAATTATCATCATCATCATCATCATCATCATAATAATAGTAACACTGCATTAAACTTTTGGTTAAATTTGAGTTTTGTTTATATACTTTCGAAATAAAGCAAAAATGTATTTGTATACTTGTTATTTGTACAAAAAATTAGCGGATTGCAGGATAAATCCTAGTTATTTGTTTTGAATCCTGGGAATACTGTCGATTGGTTTTATGAAGGTATATAGTTTTACAATGGAAATTAATATGTGATGATACTCCTCTTGAAACACAATGAAACCTGAATAGTACAAAATTAGGTAAATATAAGAAGAATGTAATTGCATCTTTGAGAATATGTACATAAAACTTTTTAACAAATATTAGAAAAACTATGCGAAAAACAAACTGACAGCAGTATTTATGAAATTCTGCTTCAAAGTGCCTCAGGCCCACAAACCGTCTATAACTACAACACTGAAAGTCTGTTATACTTAGTCGAAAATACCTTACTTAGGAGGTTTAACAAGTAAGCACATATCAATTCTAGCTCTACGCCGAAAACAAGAACAACGAGTTACTTTAGATTATACCGTATGAAGATGAACCTAATACCCCTTAGTTAGGCGACACGGGTTCTGTTTACATTTTCAGTACTGAATGATTACATATTCTCAATTTATCAAGCTATTTTACTTGATTAAATATATATTTTAAGAGCTATCAATTTCTTATTGGCATTAACTGTCATTATAGCTATCACCCTTTTATTTGAAGTTTATTGTCCTCTCAAACAAATAGTTCATGTTGAACGCAACATTACCCATGAGGCTATGCTCACAATGGGATCCTTAAATCCTATACAAAGAAAATCTTCATTATAGATGTAAACGACTTTTGCATGTCGCGGCAAATGTGTTTTAATATAAACACTTATTTATTTGGAAATTGCTTGAGCAATAAATATAATATTCAAAACTGAAGGCTACCCGTAAAGATACTCCAATTTATTTAGGTTCGTTAGGTTCAATACATATAATTGTCAGATGTAAAACATTTCCCACTGTTTTATGGTCATTTTTCAAACATTTTATGAAAGGAACTGCATTAAAATTCTTAAACAAACATCAATCATTCTATATTTACTTAAAATGTACCATATTCGTGGCTACAAGTTCAATCGTTCAAATTCCTTGATCAGTGAAAAGATTTTCTGTATTAGCTGTTGGATAATTTCAAATCTGTGTTCCACGCCAAATCTGTTAATTTCTTTATAGCGACATGTATGGTAGTTGAAGTGTGAAACTAAATATAAAGCTGTTCCAATGTTCAAGTTCCAAATACAATTTTTTTTTATTAATAAACCATTTCTTACAATATCTTTTTTCCATGCTATTATTTATCAGTATAAAGTTGTGTTAATAATTTATTTATTCTAATCTACTCATATGATAATAATAATAATAATAATAATGATAATAAAATATTAATAATAATAATAATAATAATATTATAATAATAATGATAATAATAATTGATCTACGAAGTATTTTTGTAAACTCAAATTTAATTCATGAAATAGCCTATACTAGAACCGAAATTATTCCAATAACATATGTTCATATGGTTGCTAGTAGATGCTTTTGTCCTCCACATTTTGATTGCACTAAATGAAAGCACATCTTCTTCTCTACTCTAAACTTAAAATATTAGGTATAATTTAAATGAAAAAAAGGAAGATTTTTTAAATTATTTTATTTTATTTTATTAAAATCATTTTGGGACTATTATACTAACTAGTATAATAGTCCCAGAATCATTTGAATATAATTTGTTTTTTCTCATTGATCATTATGGTTTATGAGGAGTTATGAACAAAACAAATATATCGCCCATGACGATTATATTTGTTATAAAGGAGTCGTAATTCTTTGTTAAAAAATCAAAAGTTGATCCCAAATTACCTCTACATTTACAACTTTTTTTTATATTTTCTGTGTCACTTTATGAGTATTCACCACCTTCATCTGAACATCATCTTACATGCATGACGTTTATGCTCTTTCAGGAATTTTTTTTCCAGTAAAAATAAGCATTTGCCGCCTAAACATTCGATCATTTTTTTTTGTATCTGTAATGATATGTGAGCTACGGTTACTTTCATCAAAACTCCATCGAGGGATTTAGGAGGAGTGTGGCGGTTATGCTTCAAACACCGCGGTCAACATTCTACAGTCTCGAACAGAGTCACTAGATAACTAGTGTAGGAGTTAGTAACTACCTTGATTGTGTGGTACTAGTATCATATAATGTTAAATACATTGAGCATGGCAGATGCTAAAATAAATATCCAATTTTATTCATATATAATTCTAAATATCACTAGCAGACATTTTTCAAGATTTTATAGCATCATAAGTATCGAAAGGTTTACCTGGTATTTTTTTAAAGTACAATTTCACGTTAAAAAAATGCAACGTAATAAAGTCGCAAAACCGATGACGCGAGAACAATAGAAAAGTCACTCTTCTTATGAAAAAGTCGAAATAATCAATAGTAAAACAATGCCGATAACGATACCGATAAAAAGTTATTTCTAAACAATACTCGTACATTTCAAAAAAATCATTTGTTAAACTGTGTTTTTTTTTTTTTTTTTTAAACTACATGCAAATACACGATGTTTAATGCTCGTAATTTATTGAGATTATTGTTGTGAAGCTTGTGAAACTAAAAAAATGTTAATCTTTGCTGTTTATTGATTAAAAAAAAAATTGGAAAGAATCATGCTCATTCGTGGCTCTACAAACTGTATCTTGGCATTACACAAGGTCATGTTTTCTCTGACTGTTAATGACGCCTTTACGCTAAATCCATTGGATGCTGGATGTGTACTGATTGATATTTTAGTCTTAGATGCATGATTTTTTTATTAGTTGTTATTGGCTTTGAACTAGCTGTCAGTAACTTGGAGTACTCTCAGATCTGTACTTGGTGTCTTTTTGTTGTTATGCGGATGTATAAATACTCTGCCACGTAAGGTCTGTGTTTTTGTTAGATGTTTTTTTTCTGCTGTGTGTCGATCTGATGAGTTAAGCCCTTTTCAACTGATTTTTATAGTTTGTTCTTATGTTGTACTGTAACACCACTGTCCCAGGTTAGGGGGAGGGTTTGGCACCAACAAAGTAGTTGAACCCCGTCACATTCGTATGTGCCTATCCCAAGTTAGTAGCCTGTAGTGGTTATCGTTTGTTGTTGTATATCATATCTGTTTTTCGTTCATTGTTTTGTTCATAAATCGGGCCGTTAGTTTTCTTGTTTGAAATGATTTCCATTTGTCATTTCGGGGCCTTTTATAGATGACCATGGGTTTGCTCATTGTTGAAGGTCGTACAGTGATCTATAGCTGGAAAACTTTAATTTCATTCGGTCTCTAGTGGAAAGTTGTCTCATTGGCAATCATACCACATCTTCTTATTTTTATATCATATGAAATCTAAAGATTTTTTAGGGTCCCAATTTTCGTAGTGTTCTACAAAGTCTCTAGCATGTTTCAATTTCCCCAAATATACCTATTTTTCACATCTAAGTTTTTGAGTACATCTATCTCCTCTTGTCATGTGAACTTTCAATATAGAAATATTGTCTTTTCGTGATTATAACGATTTACAAGTTGTGTCTGTGCAAGTTAAAAACTTAAAGATAAATATTTTTGCAAAGTGGGTTATCCGTTAAAAGATTTTTACTCTTTTTGTACATTTTTAAGAAAAGGTCGTCTCCATTTCTGTACATGTATTTGCGGTCTTCACGATCTATTCGCATTCAATGTTTATATCGGGATAAGGTCCGTTTGAATGTGCTTAGTACGTTAATTTCAAAAGTGTTTATCTTTGCTGTATATCAATCTATTCCTTTGGAATTTTTCCTTGAACTTATCTGATCTAGCTGCATATTTATATACGGATAATTTGCACGTTCCAGAGAGCCAGTAGAACAATTAATTGAAGGTGGTACTCCAGGAATTTATTCGCATAGCAACATTTTACACTAAACTTACACATAGCTCCTATAGCCTGTTGTACTCGTCGTTTGCTCTTTTAGGAGGGAATTGATAACATTATATGGATTTTATTTTTATTTCAATTCATTTTTATTTTAACTATTTACCAGAATGTTTTCTTGTAAATTTATAATTAATATCGTCCTTGCTAAAACGAAGGAAAAAAACATTAAAAGGATCAAGTTTTTCGGTGGATACAGGGGAGGTAATATTTTGACGCTAAATTTCCCAGTGATTTTATTTTGTTGGTACATCACAGAATAACACTTTCTACAAAATGAAGTTTAACCTGATCGCGACCACTACACTACAAGATTCATACATAACAAACTACAAAATGTATACCTATATATAAATTGTATTCAGAGATCATGATAATAATTTCGACATGTTTGCTAAACTATCGGCCCCGGCATTTTATGTTTTAGGTGAATGAACGCTGAATTGAAGAAAAACATTTTTTTTTACCTCTGATATTGTAAACAACTTAGAATTAATCAATCAATCTCAACATAGGACATGTGCCTATTATATAGAATTCGAATCTCACTGCGGGAACGATATAAATTTGCAATAGCGAATATGCAAAGCCCTGTAAAGCTGTTGGTTCGGATATTCAAAGGAGAAAATATACCGTAGTGTAGAGGTTTCACAAATAAAGCGGTATGTATTAAAACAAACGACAACAAAGAACATGTGTTAGCCTGAAAGACAGGTAACAGTATAGCCATTGACGATATATTGTACTAAGTAAAGATAAACTTGATAGTTATTCTATCTCCAAGCCACTATGAACGATCCATAGAACAAGTCGACGAGGAAAGACATCATCCGACTTCTGTAATTGAGTGTTTTTCGTGTGTTGCTGTTAATCATATTTGTTTTCATTTATTGTTTATACCGTTTGTTCTTGTGGTGTGCTGCTACACCATTGTCCCTAGTTGATGGGATTGAGGTCTTATTAACATGCCTAACCCCTCCAAATTCTGTATGTGGTCGTCCAATGTCAGGAGCCTTTAATTTAGTGATTGTCTTTTGTTGCTGTATATTATATTTGTTTTTCGTTTATTGTTTTGTACATTAACAAGGCCGTAAGTTTTCTCGTTTATATTGTTTTACATTTGTCATTTCGGGACCTTTTATATATAATAGTTGCTAACTAAAACAGTAATTGTATTATCCGAAAATGAAACTAGATCGAGATAAGAGCAGAAACTCTCCGTACTTCTTGGAGGCACAGTG
Organism: Mytilus coruscus; assembly: GCA_017311375.1. Taxonomy (NCBI): domain Eukaryota; kingdom Metazoa; phylum Mollusca; class Bivalvia; order Mytilida; family Mytilidae; genus Mytilus; species Mytilus coruscus. The sequence goes on from CM029600.1 coordinate 91,190,353, forward strand.
TCATGGTCTACAACTGTGAATACTGATATCATAAAAACTCCTTCAGAGGTTTTGTTAGCTTGTTATGAATGTATTTCTGTCTGAGTCAAGAATGTTGCTGAACTACAAGCAAGTTCTTGACTATATATATTGAATTAACTGTGAAATAATAAATATGTCTAAATTTTTATTACACATTTCATTAGATATATCGGTCCTTTTCCACCGAGAAAGTAACATAGCTTGTCTTTTTTTTTTTATTAATTGTTTGAAATCAAAAATTCAGTAAATTATTGATCTGATTCTGGTTTGTTTCTGTTTGTTTGTTTTTTTTTTTTATTTTGTTTTTTTTTTTGCTGTCCTTTTGTTTGGTGATTTTTTTTATTATTTTTGTTTTGGTGGGCCGGGGATTGGGGGTAAATATACACCAAATAATAGACCCACTGTATTGCAGTATTCAAAAATATTCATAAAATGTTTCATAAATTCTTCTGCTTAACATTTGATCTATTTCAAAACAAAAACTTTTTCATTTAATTTACATTTGAGTACAAGGGTACCAATGACACAGCAGTTATACTGTTTGTATTACTCTTATTTCATTACATGCAACATTACGTGAACAACAATGCAAACCATTTTAAATATGCATTCAGGATTTTATTTGGTTCAGGCTATTTATTTCTGTATTAGATATGATATATTTTATTAAAAATACGATCTTAATCGTGTCAGTGTTTCTTAAATAGATAACATGAAGCTATGGATAGAATTAATTAAAGATCAAGTTTTCTCATTGTGTTCTATAAATAAGAATGTCACCCGACTCGCTTTATCATGATATGTGTACCCAGATCACTAATTTGACTACATTTCATCTTGTATTCAAAAGATACAAAATAATAAAATTTGATAAATGAAAATTAGATCATATGTCAAAAGTCAGATTGGTACACTCACATGCATCGTTATGTATTTATTTTGGTTGTCATTAAATCCTCAACATCATATTCCCAAAAAAAACGAAGTCATTGAGAACAATCATCTGGAATAAAAAAACACTAAAACATGTTAAAGCTGGGAAAATGAAACATTTGGTCTTTGTGTCTTACTTAAGTTACATAAATGTTATATACTTAACACATCAACGTCTTAGGATCTGCATAGAGAGTGACATACTTATTTTGATACCCTATTTTAAGTACCCGTTTCTTTGAGTTTGCATTCAATCATATAGTACTGGTATTTTACCATGTTTAACCCCTCTGCAATCTATGTGCCTTCTCAAATGAGTAGTCTGTGTTCCAATGGTTGTCGTTGGTTGCCGTCTGTAATGATTATATACTTTTTATATTGAATAACATTAAATAGCTTGAAAATCTAAAACCCTGTACTGAGATTACCGATGAGACAGTTATGTCACAATCCAAAAGAGTAGAAATACTTCGAGTAAAACTCACAAAATGATACCTCGACTAAAAAATAAAGCAATGGCAAAGTTAACGATTTTCTAAAAAAAAAAAAAAAAACTCTAAATAATTTCTGATCAAAACACAAAATAAAATGTGTATAAAAGATAGAAAGTGCACTAAAGCATTAAATGGTGGAGGATCTGAGAAAGTTTTGTTAAATTCTAATAAAGTTTTTATGAGAAGAAACGGATATAAACAAAGTGGGATTTCTAATGGAAAAATTACCCCCCTTGCAAACACTGAGAACTGTATCGATTCAAAGTTTGTAATCTAATTAAAATATAGTTCTCTGATTTCGGTATACTCATATGAGCTTACATATACGAGCACGTGAGTTAATAAAGATATGAATTTCAATAAGATTGCAAAGTTTGGCACGTCCTCCACAATGACGCTATTGATTAAACATTCACAAGAAAACGTTCTGATAAATAGTAATAATAAACATAAATTGAAATAAAACAAAAATTACATATCATGTAACATTTCCCTCCTAATATAGCAAACGATGAAAAAGGCAGGCAACAGTTTTGTGTACAATTGATTTTTTTTTACTGGTTGCATGTTTACCTCCTTGGAACTGACCAATCACCCGTATATATGTATGCAGCTATATAAGAGAAGTTCAGGGGGAAAATAACAAGTTTGATAGATTAAAATGAAGCAAAAATTAACCCTAATGAAATGAAGCTACTTAAGAAATTAAACTTATTCCGATGTTTACATGCAAATAAATTGAGAAACCAACAAATACATGTACAAAAGTTGAACAGACATATATATCTGATGAGTTAAGTCATTTTCAACTGATTTTTATAGTTTGTTTTTATGTTGTGCCGTAACACTACTGTCCCAGGTTAGGGGGAGAGTTGAGCGCTCACAAACATGTTTAACCCCGCCACATTATTTATGTGCCTGTAAAAGTCAGGAGCCTGTAGTTCAGTGGTTGTCGTTGGTTCATGTCTGTCATACTTGTTTTTCGGTAATTGTTTTGTTATAAATAAGGCCGTTAGTTTTCTCAATTGAATTGTTTCATAGTTTTCATATCGGGGCCTTTTATAGCCGACTATACGGTATGGGTTTTTCTCATTGTTGAAGGCCCAACGGTTGCCTATAATCGCTTACATCCACTAACTTCATTTGAACTTGAGTAGATAGTTGTCTCATTGGCAATCATACCACATCTCCTCATTTTTATATTACTTTAAATCGTTGTATTAACGCAAAGACAATATTTTTATTTTGCAAGTTCACGTGACAATGATCAGATCAGCGGATTTTGCTTTGGAAAATTTGTATATTTTGGAAAATTATATAATGCCAGGGACTTTGTGGAACACTCTTAAAAAAGTGGCGATTGGAAAGAGCTTTAGGTTTTTGTATATAGATGACTTTTTAATCAATATGCAGCAATGATTAATATTTTTTTTCAAATTTCAGTGCAATTCTGTAAGCTTCTAATGCAATAGTAGACATTTTATTGATTGTGTGTCGCCTGTATTATAAGAAGAGCACCTTTTATATTGTTTTCGTGTCACCGGTCTGCTTTAGTGTGCAGATATGACAAAGTCCATGTCATGCCAAATTAAACCATTGTGCTGCCGAAATAAAATAGAATTGCTTTGGTGTATGCTAAAATAAATTAGCTAGTATTTATTAATTGCACGGGAATTCTTACACATTGAAGGATTCCTGGTCTTGATTACAACAACTAAAATATTGACAAATACCATACGGGCTAAAAAAAAAAACTGATAGTACCACTTGTTCATGTCTGTGTGACTATTTGGTGTTTTTCCAAATGGTGTGTATACATGTACAAGTAGTCTTTTTAGAAAGTTTTTTTTCGGTATAATAAAACACTTAATGACTGGTTATGAGGATAATAGCAAGTTTGTTGTCCCTGAGAGCCCTGTTCATTGATAATTGTCTATGTTTTCTATGTATTGTGTGCGATTTTGTCCCATGTACATTTACTCCATATCCTTTCATTTTCTATTGCTCGAGGCTTATGAGGGTAATAGCAAGTTTGTTGTCCCTTTGATACTAACTAACTTCGCCTCGGGCAATAGTTGGTATCTCAGGGACAACAAACTTGACAAATAAGATATATGACTTTACCCGAACCGATTTTTAACCTTCACAAACAGCTGTGTATACACTGTGTAGCATTATAACTTTTTTAATAAAGCTTTGGCTAATATTTACATATTAATGACTAGATCACAAAATGAGCCTTTATTGGTAATGTTAAGTTTTACGTCAACTGCCAGAGGTATGAAGCCATATGGCAGATATATGTAAGACAGAATTCATCTGCCATCAGGCATTGCTATCACCATAACGGAAAATAGAAAATTCGAAAAAACTGTTAATAAAAATATGTGACAAATAAAGTGATTAACCAATGTCTACTAAACTCTGATGACAAATTATTCTCCACTTTTAGAATTATGGTAAATGAATCGTCTCACATTTAAACAAGGATGCTTCTATTACTGATAAATAAATAGAATGAGGAAAATAATAATGTGATGTACAAATTGCTACCATATATGTTTGTCTAATTCACGGATTGCTGGTTATCATTTTATTCCAATCCTCTGAATAATAATATTCTCCCACCGCGACCAGAGGTAATACTAAACTCTAATCAATTTTAAAATGCAAAGATTTTTTTTTTTTTTTTTGAAATTCCGAATCCTGAACTTAAGGAGAACCAGAAGATTCACAATGGGCATATATCCGAGAGAGCGGTTCATATTATTTTAAACTTCTAGTTGATGAGTATCATCTGATGTTTCATATGTGGAGTAAACACTTCGTCGTTGTTTCAACGTGTACATGTAGTGTAGTATAGCCTCAGATATCAATGTACGATATATATATGCATTACTATAAACATTAGTTACTCAAAACATATACTAAATTTTATCACAAATATACGAATAGTGTTTGTATGATTAATTCTTGGTTTTTTTTTTTTTGTTTTTTTTTGCATTTCAAATCAATGTATTTTTTTACAATTGAAATACGATTTAAAATCTGTTTTTTTTTCCGGTATCATGCTTAACACATAAATATCTTTCTTGTAAACATTTCACAATGTTATGTTGTTCGGCACTGTTGATGATGTTTCTGTTTAAATCTACCATGAATGTCAAAATGTAAGAATTCCTGATTTTTATATACATTAAGGTAGCTTATATATCTTTTTCGATACGGTTGTATATACATGTATTCTAAAATGATGATGTGTATATTGTCGTGTTTAGTACTTGTAAAAAAATAGCGGTTTTCGAACCTCTTTTTATTGCGTGTTCTTATCTGACCCTTCTGGTATTCTTACAGATAAATTCTACTATTCGAAATAAATCCCCTTGTCATATAAAAGGTCCGAAATTCTATATTTTTTGCAGATTCAACTATTTGATATCTTCATTTTGATTGTTTATAGTATTGTTTAATTAATTGATTCAAGTATGTTAATGTTCAAGGGAGAATATTCTTCCTTCTGTTTTAGTTTGAAGTTTTTCTGTTAAAAGAAAGGTAACTCTATTACAAAAATAAACAATCTTCTATTATTGTAATTCTACATATCTTCGTCTGTAAATGGGGCAATGTGGAGATGTTATTTCACGTTGACTTTCCTAAATTAATTGGTTTTCGGTTACTTGATGTCCATTGGCAAATATGCACAGTAAGAACAAGCTATTCTAAATACCAGTAAGAGCATATTCCTTTGAAATTTTATTAGTCTACACATTTCTAGATTTAAAAAAAATATTATCATTGACAACTAGTTTGTCCAATATAAAAATAAGAAGATGTGGTATCATTGCCAGTGAGCCAACTATCCACTAGAGTTCAAATGACGTTGGGATACAAGCAATTAAAGGTCACTGTATGGCCTTCAACAATGAGAAAATCCCATACGGTTTAGTCAGCTTTAAAAGGTCTCGACTAAGTAGCACATTTATCAAGCTCTGGAATACAAATTTTATCAATCTGATAAAACTGTCAAGTGAACAGAAATTTCAGTAAACTGCACAATTCTTCATCAGATTCCAAAATATAAATTTATATTAGTGGATTTTTTTAACTTGTATTATAATTCATTATAACTAGATGACTTTTGTGTGAGTGTTTTTATAAGTGACTCATGATACAAAGTGAATAAATTTGCCTTCCTAGATTATTGTCCCTTATTTTTTTATTAAATGTTTACTGTGATATTAGTCGCTAATGTTTAGTTGGTAGAATTTATATAAAAAATATATATTAAAATATCACGATACTGTCGCCAAAAGTGTTAGCTATTTTAAGCTTCGTTCTCATCGACTGTTGGAGGTCATAAGTTTGATTCCTTTCCCTGTCAAACCTAAAAACCAGAAGCTGCTTCCCCATACTTTTTTTTTATATATAAAACCTGATAGGTATAGTTACGTATGGAAATTATGGATATGGAAGCGTAGTGAATCAATTATGATGCATTATATTACCTACGCCATGCTTCTTCGGTTTAGCGGAGTAGGATTAATTAAATACCACAGCCCTCCCCTCTCATTTCGTATATTTTCCCACCAAAATAAAAAATAATAATGGAAGGTATGTAGCACTTTCAAAGTTTAAAAAAATAAATATATTTTCCTGGACTACTTTTTTGAAAAACCCTGTTATAATATAGAAAGGAACCTAAACAAGTGTACTATAAAAAACGATCATATCTGCAGTCAATAATTGGCTGTCAAAAGTAAGTTAAAACACACAATTAACACACACATTTTTTATACTTGTTTGCTAAAATCTCATTTACAGTTATCAACATGCAAATTGAATGGCAGATGGTCTAAATCTACTAGAAAAAAAAGAAATGGCATTATTGACATTGATAACAAAATTAATATCCAGTGAAAGGTTGATTCTTAGAGGTGGTCGATTGTTTATAATGCAAAAAACATTGAGAGCAGGCACTAAACGGGCGTGTCTTGACCTTTTCTAAGACGTCAATAATTAATGAGTCCTCCAATTCTGTAAAATGTACAGTAGTACAACCGAATCATAAATATGTTAACAAAGATGTAGGTGCAATGTTCTCTTTCATTTATTTCACACAAGGGCCATTTTCAAGAAGTCTTTCAATATTTACTTATATTCATAGAATCACAGTACATGAATGTACTGTAAGATGGCTTATTTCTTAACAGATCACCGAATAATAGATGTCTGATGATAGTCCTAAACCGCTGTTTCGACAGATGTTTGCAAATATTTAGTATTTTTTCCATTAAAAGTATATCAAAGACATCGGTATGAAAAAAACGAAATTCTGTTGGAAGTAAAGCTACATGTATATGTAATGTGTTTCGATTACAACTGAATTTCGCTTTTATAAGCTACGTCTTTCAATTTTGTATCAAAATACCTTCTACCACAACATGTATAGCGCTGAACAGTGTTTGCATTTATTTAAATATGTAAAATTGATGAAAAAAAAGTGTAGGATATAGACTCTTTGATATTAAATTTCCAGTAGGATTTGACAACTAGTAGATTTCGACCTTATGAGTGAAACAAATAGTGTGAAATTTGCCCTACCTTTTTTTCTGTTCAAAGAGCTAGTCCAATAACATAAGCCTTCGTAAGTTCATATCGTTTGCTTTCGACGTCTTTTATCGGATATTTTTACTCTCAATGCCGAATTACAAACGTGACACGAACGTGGTTCGGCATTGATAGTAAAAAAAAGCGTCGAAAGCAAACGATATGAACCTACGAAGGCTTATGTTATAGGACTATTCAAACCTACGAAGGCTTATGTTATAGGACTATTCAAACCTACGAAGGCTTATGTTATAGGACTATTCAAAGAGCTATTTAAACTTTTAACATCATTATGTTACATGGTTTTTCTTTGGTACCAATGCAACCAATTTAAAAAAATAACGTTATTTTTGACGTTCTGCCTCTTTCTCTGTGTCCCAACGTCCAACAAAAAGACGTCCAGATTATGACGTTACCTCCTTCCACTATCAAGGCTACTTTCCTTCACTACGACGGAAAGCCTAGCGAGAAAATTCTGAGTAGAAGTCTTCAAAAGAAATCAAAGAAAAGAAAATGGATTGTGTCTATTTTTCTGATATTGACAGCATAACATCTATTGCAAAAAGAACGTAAGTTTTTTTTTCTTTTAAATGTTTGGCACTTTTGTAAAATTTCATTGTTTTTCGATGCATTTTTCACTTTTCTCTTTTCAATTTTTAGTAGTCAGTCTTTTTTTCCGGTGGGGGGTTGTCTACAAAATGAACAATCCAACTTAAATGTAAATAAGTTTGGTTTTTCACTTGATATCAAGCATATTTATTATTATTATTCCAGAATTGATGTATTCGCTACAATAACCGAGTCACTTGAGGTGAACTTCCAGTCGAAAACCTCTGATTTCCCAAGACAACAAATAAAAAGAACCATGAAGAAGATGATGACTTATAGACAGAATATGGGTAAGGTTAAATGTTACGAGATTTTAAGTGGTGGGAAATATCAAAATGCGAAGAAAAGCGAATACTTAAATAACTTGGAAAACGCTCCCATAGACTTTTACATCAGCGCTTGCACATGTAATATCCACGAAACTTATTTAGACTTTGGGGTTGTCTACAAAATGCTAGTAGTCTGTTGTTATTTATGTATTATTGTCATTTTGTTTATTTTCTTTGTTACATCTTCTGACATCGGACTCGGACTTCTCTTTAACTGACTTTTAATGTGCGTATTGTTATGCGTTTACTTTTCTACATTGGCTAGAGGTATAGGGGAGGTTGAGATCTCATAAACATGTTTAACCCGCCGCATTTTTGCGCCTGTCCCAAGTCAGGAGCCTCTGGCCTTTGTTAGTCTTGTATTATTTTTACTTTTAGTTTCTTGTGTATAATTTGGAGTTTAGTATGACGTCCATTATCACTGAACTAGTATATATAATTGTTTAGGGCCAGCTTAAGGACGCCTCCGGGTGCGGGAATTTCTCGCTGCATTGAAGACCTATTGGTGACCTTCTGTTGTTGTCTGTTCTGTGGTCGGGTTGTTGTCTCTTTGACACATTCCCATTTCCATTCTCAATTTTATTTTTACAGAGTTTGTCTTTAGTGCCGTGTGGAGACAGTAGAGTGCCTCCCGTGCTTTAGGTTTATGCTCTTATAATATACTAGATTATGGAGTGTGTGTCCGAGCGAGAACTTCTCTAATTCATTACTTTAGGAATATTTATCAAAAGTAGTATTTCAATTTTCAGCCCCATTCTACTATTTAGTCAGACGTCAGTCGCTACCCTGATATACCCTATCTTTTGTTTTATTTTTCGGGTAATTAATGACGGATAGCGTTTGACATCTTTAGCCGAACAGAATTATCATTTTACATAATTTAATTGATTGTATGCTGGTTCATATTCTGACGCCAGTCTTTGCTCCTTTCTAATAAAATCCACAAACAAAAACAAATATGAAGCTTAGAAATGGAAAAATATTAAATACTAAACTCGTTCAAAGGGTATCTACACGTCTCAATCTTCAAAATCGCTTATCTAAAAATACTACCATCGCTAACATTTTAACAATAAAATCGTGGTTACCCTTCTATCGATAAGTGTCATGCCAAAAATGACTTACATGTCCCCGTCTTTCCACCAACAATACGGTAAGGTCCACGTTTAATGGTCGCACATTTTCTTTAAATTTTGAAACTGATATAACTTGAAAACAAACAGTATTATTTATTTACTCACATGAAACAAACCGGGATGCGGTATTCAGTACGTAGGTGAAACTGGGCGATTTTTATCTAAACGCACGCAAGAACACCTGTATCGTTTTAAAAGACCCAATAAATTCAAAAGTATCATTTATCAACACCTTAAAAGCACAATCATCCTATTAAATATTTAACAGTTCAACCTTTAGAAGTAGTAAATAAGCAGCCTGGTGAATCTCATTCAAAGTTTGTACGATCACGGAAAATAATTGAATTAAATTGGATTAAAAAATTACAGACAGTCTACCCTCTCGGTCTTAATGATAATATCATGGGAATTGGTAATATATCAAGAACCGATTCTGTTAACATTTTGGATATAGTTTCTAAAACTGTTCGTAAAACCGTTCTCATGGTCGTAGAAAAATCGCAATCAAAGAAAATTTCGGACCAATCATACCAATATTTCGGACCTAATTTCTATTTCAAAAACAATGGCAGACATTATCTGTTAACAAAGCTCTGTTCATTACCGGTTAATAAGTTAAATAAAATTTTAGAGGAATGCAACACAATTTCATATAGCAGTCCTAAGTATGAAATCGTTCAAATTATAATGGCATATTGTTATTCTAAACTGTTTCCCAAAATTGATCGCCCTGAAGATCATAAAAACATTTTATCAAAATAAAGTATGTCAATAAAGGTTTTGATTTTGTAAATATTGCCGGTATTTTAACGACCATTCTGTTAAAGAACAAATTCCTGGATATTTTGATAATACTGAGCTCCCTCTTATTTGTTATATTTACAAGAAATCTACCCGGAAATATGTGTTTAATTATAGCCAATTGTGTAAAGATGTTAATATCAGTGAAAATACACCTACTTCATGTAATTGCAGTAATTCCGAATACATTTATGGACCCATTTCCATGTTATATCAGGAGATCTTAACATCGTTCAAGACCGAGAGTTAAAATCATTCCTCAGTAAAGGACCTAAATATCGCCCCCCGTCAATCATTAATTGGAATGAGTGTCGTAATATCATCCACGACTCACTCCGTACTTACTGTTTAAAATGGATAAAACGGGAAAAAGCTGACAAAAATCTTTGGACTCTTTTTAATTCAGTAATGAACATAGTTGATATACGTATTCAACATTTTAAAGAACATTTTACTCTTAACAACAACCATAATAAACCTATTTCTCGTATCAAACATAAACTTAAAGAACTAGCCAAGGAATTTGTTTTTGTCCCGGCCGATAAAGCTGCTAATAATATCATTATTGTTTGACGTAAATTTTACATTGAGGTTCTGAAAAAAGAAATCACCAATTCACCAACATTCCAACTGACTCCATTTTCAGAAAACGACATCTGTAACAAACATAAACTTTTAGCTACCTCTTTACAAGCAGAACCAAATACAATGAAAGTCCCAACTATGTACTGGCTTCCGAAGCTACATAAAACACCTTACAAATATAGATTTATTTCGTCTTCAAGCCATTGTTCCACTACTAAATTGTCTATTCTTCTTACCAGTTCACTTGGTACAATAAAAACCTGATAATAAATTGTTCAAATAAGGCCTTTGAAAATAGTGGAATTAATTACTTTTGGAGTGTCAAAACTCGTTGGAAGTACTTGATAAATTGCATGCTTATATTGGTGATTTTGAATCTGTTCAAAGTTTTGATTTTTCTACCCTGTATACCACATTGCCTCACATTCTCATTAAGAAAAATTCACACACCTAATTAAATGGGCATTTAAAAGTCAGAATGTGAATACATATGTTCTAACTCTTTTAGGTCATTTTTAGTAGCAATAAACAAAAGAACTATGTCAATTGGACATGCTTTGATACTATATCTGCCCTTGAATTTTACTAGATAATATTTTTGTTCGCTTTGGAGATTCCGTATATCGTCAGGTTATCGGAATTCCAATGGGACTAACTGTGCACCACTTATTGCGGACCTGTTTTGTATTGCTATGAGTTACAATTTATGACTAAAATCAGCAAAGACCCATCGAAACAACATCTGATACAAAATTTAATAATACTTTTAGATATTTGGATGATATATTGGCTCTCAATAATGACGACTTCAGTATGTATACTAAAGAAATTTATCCTGTTGAACTTACTTTAAATAAAGCTAATACTAACAATGACCACTGCCCTTTCCTCGATCTTGATATCTATATCATTAACGGAAAGCTTAATACAAAATTTATGATAAAAGAGATGATTTTCATTTCCTATCGTTAATTATCCATTTTAGATGGTGACGTTCCTTGTCACCATCTTACGGTGTTTATATATCTCAACTTGTACGATTCGCTCGTGTATGTAACAACGTTTCAGATTTTAACGAAAGAAATTTATGTATTACAGAAAATTATTACACCAGGGTTTTCGATATCACAAACTAGTCAAAACATTTACTAAATTTTATCATCGGTACAAGGACATCATTCGTAAATATAGCTCAACATGCAGACTTCTTATACGTTCAGGTATTTCACATCCAATCTTTTATGGTAATATTCTTTATAAAGCACTAAAATGTCAGTATTCACCTCAGAAGCTAACAAAACCTTTAAATAGACTTATTAAGAAGGGATATAGTTACGATACTGTTGTCAGGTCATTAAAGATTGCATATTTTGGCTTTAATATTGATTCACTTATAGGGTCTTTGCATCGGAACTAAACACATTTATTTAAAACCAGTTGTTGGCATGACACGGGTTATGCTCTTCTCATATATTTTATGATGGTATGATACTAAACCCTAACGGAGGGATTGTGCCTGATATTCATATGATGAAGACATAATCTTTCAATCAGTTTAATTGAGGTCTGGAGCTGGCATGTCAGTTAACTGCTAGTAGTCTGTTGTTATTTATGTATTATTGTCATTTTGTTTATTTTCTTTTGTTACATCTTCTGACATCGGACTCGGACTTCTCTTTAACTGACTTTTAATGTGCGTATTGTTATGCGTTTACTTTTCTACATTGGCTAGAGGTATAGGGGAGGTTGAGATCTCATAAACATGTTTAACCCCGCCGCATTTTGCGCCTGTCCCAAGTCAGGAGCCTCTGGCCTTGTTAGTCTTGTATTATTTTACTTTTAGTTTCTTGTGTATAATTTGGAGTTTAGTATGACGTCCATTATCACTGAACTAGTATATATAATTGTTTAGGGGCCAGCTTAAGGACGCCTCCGGGTGCGGGAATTTCTCGCTGCATTGAAGACCTATTGGTGACCTTCTGTTGTTGTCTGTTCTGTGGTCGGGTTGTTGTCTCTTTGACACATTCCCCATTTCCATTCTCAATTTTATTTGGACAATCGCAATTGTTTTGGAGAAAATGTAACTGGAAAATTTGATTTATATCACTTCTGTGGAAGTGACCATAAGCAAATTAAAACAATTTAAATTAAGCGTTGTGAGGTGTGTGTAGTTTTAGTTATAATTTGCCAGGGATGAAAAAACTCAATGCCACAATAACAGGTACCACAATGCCCAAAGTAGGAACGTAAATGCCAGGGGCGGATCCAGTCATTTTTAAAAGGGGGATGGGTTCCCAACCCAGAATAAAGGGTGGTTCCAACCATATGTCCCCATTCAAAAGCATCGATCGTCAAAAAAAGGGGGGATTCCAACCCCCGGAAACCCCCCCCCCTTTTTGGATCCGCCACTGAATGCTATTTATATTTGCTATCACGCTCACTCGATCGGTGTGCATATAAATCTGCGTTCTTGTCTTTCGTCAAGTATATTACAGTTTTTAAACTTCAGAAGGTAAATATGACGAAAAAGAATAATGAATTCAAAGAATCGTCAATTTGCTATATTATTGTAAATTTGCGTCTTCATTATTCTGAGAAACCTTTATTGTTTGCATGCTGTCTAAGTAAAGTGTCAATATATCTTAGACTATTAATTATAAGCTTGCATATTTTTTTCGTTCCAGAATTTCCGGAATTGGACAAGTTGTTTTATCTACTAAGTGAGATGGCGTTGGTTGTTGTTGAATCACAAAATCAGACAGCTAGTAGTAAAAGGTCCGTTATGGAAAAGGTTCATAACAAAATCGTTAAACTGGTTTCATCCTCTAACAGCATTCGGCCAATTCCAACGTAAGTTTTCGCATTCAGATAATTAACAAAATATTGTTTTCTTGTATATAATAACTGTTAAAAGAGGTTCCATCACACACAAAGCCTGAATAAGAAAAATAAATTTTCTTTGTAGTCAAAATAAGTCGGTTACCATTTTTACTAGTAGCCTGTCTTAAAATACTAGTAGCCTGTCCTAAAATACTAGTAGCCTGTCTTAAAATACTAGTAGCCTGTCTTAAAATACTAGTAGCCTGTCTTAAAAAGTCTTTCTTGTATCCAAAAAAACATCATGTAAAACCACCTCCTTTTGTTTTGAATAAACAAAAGCCTTTTACAGGCGGAAAGCTAATCACTTTATACTTTACATGAGACCTAATGTATAATTTCGAGAAGACAGACTCGTGGTTGCTTTCCAGAATTTATTGAACGTGTAAATTATACCTATATATGCTTAAGCATCAAGTTTGGTCTACACATAAAGATAATATTTATACCTTCGAACCAGAAGGGTTCTACTTGAAATTCGCAAAGGGTAATGTCAGTTTTTTTTGTTTTTTTGTTTTTTGTTTTTTTTTTTCTATCAAAAGCTATATTAGAATTCCGATAAAATATTGCATGGGTAAAATTTACAATATTGCTTTTTTTTCTCTCTCTCTCTCTCTTTTTATTGAAGGCCTTAATGCAGCTACTGATTTTCTCCAAGATAAAACAATTTTTGATATATTAGTAATAGAAAGGATATGGGTATCCATCCATGACACAAAATCAGTACATGTACAGCAAAAACACAAAATTTAAAGGAACAGCGCTTTTATTACTGTTCTTCATCTCATAGTAACAGTGAGGCCTTATACTCTGGAGAAGAAAAAAAGTGAAGCTAGTATCTACATTTCCCCAAACTCACTAGATTTTATTGTTTAGGAACACCTATTTGTGACTAGTGTTAAGAAAATGAATTGTGTTATATGGCTTACAAATAAAAATAAAATTGTTTTACATTTAAAGATGTATTTGATTGCTGAGAGTATGGTGAGGAAATACGAATTATGCTTGAAGACGACCGAGTTGTCAAGATATTTCAATGCACACAAAATATCCAGCTCAAAGTTGAAAGCCACAGATGAAAGCATTAGATATTTTCAGACTAAACTAAACGATAAAAAGCAGAAAGCATCGGAAACAACCAATATATACCAAAATTTGCTGACAAAAGAGCAAACAACAAGAAAAGCTTTGATATTGAATAGTATGACAGAAGAACTAAAAATCAATGTAAAAATTGAAAATATTCAAATTATCAAAAACCAATAGGAAAACAGTATTGTACAGTTTTTTAAGTACGTAAAGTAAAAAACTGAGAAATTTTTCAGTGGTGTATGTGATTGATAAAATAGTTCACTGTGCTCAATGTAGGAGCACACATTTTCTGTTTGATTGATTTGCATAGAACACTTATGAACCATTTCATCGGTTATAATACACGAATCAACTATTGATCGGTTCACACTTTCTGTCAGTTGTTTTTATTCAAAGAAAACGAACTTAAATATGCCTTTTATAAGCTGACAATACGGTATGGGCTTTGCTCATTGTTGAAGGCCGTACGGTGACCCATAGTTGTTAATTTCTTTGTCATTTGGTCTCTTGTGAAGAGTTGTCTCATTGGCAATCATACCACACCTTCTTTTTATATTAAAGAAAACCACATGTTGACATCAGAATACAAAAGGAACATAATAAGTTCCAAGTATACGGTGTAGAATAGCTCTGAAACCTGTCAATGGGAACATAATAAGTTCCAAGTATACGGTGTAGAATAGCTCTGAAACCTGTGAATGGGAACATAATAAGTTCCCAGTATACGGTGTAGAATAGCTCTGAAACCTGTCAATGGGAACATAATAAGTTCCCAGTATACGGTGTAGAATAGCTCTGAAACCTGTCAATGGGAACATAATAAGTTCCAAGTATACGGTGTAGAATAGCTCTGAAACCTGTCAATGATAATTCATTTGTACTTAAACTTTTTTAGTCAGTATTTGATTATCATAGTTCGGTCTTGATACGATTGTGTTTTATTGTATATTTTTAGCTCGAAAGGGAACTATTGGATGATATAAAATTTAACTTGATAGAGCGTATACAGAGCGGACTAGTGTGTCTGAAATATATCTTAGCATCACAAACTAACAAGTAAGTTAATATTATACAATTATTGACTTTTGTTGAGGTTGATACAATGATTTATCAACCCCAGAGATATGATATTCACCTAGGACAACGGCCGGGATTAATAAATCATTGTATCAACTGAAATCAAAAGTCAACAATTGTTTTATTATATGACTTTTTATCCTTCTTCAATTTTTAGTATTTGTTCAAGATACTTTTAAAACTGCTCCCTGTTTTTATACTAAATATATCATCTGCTTTTGCTGTTGCTAATTTTCATAGGTTGAAATATTCAATAAAGTTTACTAAAAAAATACACAGAAAACAAGAAGAAGAGAAAAATAAACCGAAAACAAGAAGAAAAAGAAAAAAAAAACGGGAATTTACATGACGTTATAAACCTACGTCATTGACGTTGCCTTGGAATATCTATCTTTAGGTACACGGACGCTGTTCCAAATCTTATATTAACCTCTCGTGATTTTTGCCGTGGTGAATATGTTTTATCAAAGAGGATATCCTATGCTTTTAGCCAATGAGAAAACAGAAAATGTATAGTCATATAGTAAAATGTTGTAATATGTAAAGTAAAAGGAATAAAAAGTGGTGACTGTTAATGAGATAGAACTCATACAACATCGGTACTAATAAAATGAACACTTTTATTCATCTTTGCGGACCTTTTTTGGTCTATATAGACTAATAATCTTTTGCTGACCTCATACATAATAAGAACAATTAAATGATTGTCTGACAAACATATGACAACAAACAGATAAGTTCTGGTTGATATATTTATAAAACTTTTTGCTGATTCTCCGATATTTTTCTGTCTTGTAGATTCTATGAACTTCTTCCACACATTGACAATTTTGACTGCCGATTGGCTGCAGAATCAATTATAGAGAAGCTTAGCTCCAAATACCAGCTCAGTTCCCCAATTGATGAGGTGTTGACTTTATTGGTTCAATAATGAATGGAGTACGTCTACTCGTGTTTCATTTTTGATATGTAGACTATATGTGTGGACCTGTGTGATATATAAGAGTGAGAGTATGCTTGTCTGCGTGAGA
The DNA here is from genome assembly GCA_017311375.1 of Mytilus coruscus. NCBI lineage: Eukaryota > Metazoa > Mollusca > Bivalvia > Mytilida > Mytilidae > Mytilus > Mytilus coruscus. Next base: position 91,206,945 of record CM029600.1, read on the forward strand.
CAGGGAGGACATATATGTGTCTTTGTGAGTGCGAGAATATGCCTGTGTGAGTAAGATAGTGAGAAAATGCGTCTGTGGACTGAAAGACCAGAAGGCTTGCATTTTTTTGTATCTGTATGAGTATGTTTGGGTGTTGAGGAGAAAGGGAGAGAGAGATGACTCTGTGAGTTAAATGTAAGTGTGTATGTTTATTAAAGTTTTTGTTATTAAATAATAATTTTTATGAATTGATCTTAGTTATTATTTACAAATGCTGTGAATATTTCTAAAACCTTTTATTTACAAAGGATCTGGTCTTTAACCACACCGCAAAATGTTTTATAATCTCTATTGTATTACTTTTTATGCATGCAGTTAGATATGATAATTATACCCCCGCTCCAAAAGTAGGAGGTATAATAGTTTACGTATGTCATTCCCTCCTTCAGTCCGTCCTTGTGTCCGTCCGTACCATAAAAATTATGTCGCACTTTTCTCAGGAACTAAAAATCAAGGCTTCCTGAAATTTGTATCAAGTAGCATGTGATCATCCTTACTGTATGATGCAATTTCAGATGCATCTCTCGCCCATGGCCATTTCCTGTTCACCGAATAGTTATATGATTCGTACACATAAAACAGCCATGTATAAAATTTTGGTCACGTTTTTGTCAATGACTACAAACTAAAGGTTCCTGATTGATTGATTGGTTGATTGTTGCTTGATTAATGTCCTGTTGCAATTATTACATGCATATTCAGGAAGAGAAACAATAAATACAATAGTAAAGTTCTGCAAGGTTGGAAGGCAGGGACGAAGACGGAAAATTTGAAATGCCTATGGAAACAATGGTATAGAGCTTCTTGGAATTTAGTATATAGCTTCATGTCAGCATGCTGTATTGTGTAATGCGTTTTTTACTTCTATCATTCATCAATTTCCTGTTTACCAAATATTTATAGGAGGGTTTCATCAGTGAGCAATAGTTCACAGTTAAACTTGTTTCATATGAACATCAGTTTAAATTATTATTCATAAAGGAGATGTGACGGCGACCTATCGACACGATTTCTACAAACGATCTACAACAATTGACAGGAGTCTCGATTGATAGCTTATAGTAAATTGGAACAGTCTAAACAAATGTTGACGTTCCGATAAGCTAACATACATGTTTTCGTACATTAAATCGGGTGTGAACCCAAAGCGTTTGAAGGGCGTCATATTAGAATCCCTTACTATCTCGAAATTGCCCGGTTTTTTATGTTGTTTTTAAAATCAATAAACGTTAAAAAAATATATCATTTGTAAATCAATCTGAAAGAAACATTAAATTGCCCGATTACTGTAGTGTTTGAACTCGGCAGATGCCCAAGCGTAAAACTGAACAATCTATGAGAGAAAGAATGAGAGACTAGAAGGAATTATAAGCGACGCTCTTAATAAATATTCATAATATTTCAACTATAGTAAAGTCGAAGCACAGAAACGGAACGAATCATAAATGATCAACATGCAAAGCCTATCAAACTCGTAGATGTCTTTGTCGTTATGATACTGCAACATTTTCAAGTGGCAAGGTTCCTGTGCAAAAATGAGTTGGTGTGCATTTTATAGCCGGACACACGGGCACAATAGTTAATTATAAATATCAAACACAACTGATTCTGTTGGTTTCAATTTACCTCGACAGCAGCAAAATTAAAGAACAAAACAAAGGCGATTGTTCAGTACGTGTACTTGTATATATGTAACAATTGATGTGGATCTAGTAATGGTATATTTTAATGCCTTTAAGACAATATAACTCTTTTGAAAAGCCAATAGCGAAACACGCAAAATTACGGGAATCACCGACTCGGGTAATGGCAAAATCCGTCAAAAAGCAATCAACTGAAGGTATTCCTAGTCAAGTAAATAATGAAGAAAATAAAACATATTTAATCTGTAAATTAAGGCAGAATTCTACGGTTAATTAATGAGATAGCAACCTAGCTCTCCCTAAATGAGGCATTGGATTTAACTGTCCCCGTTCCGACCGGACGTGGCTGCGTAGTTATGCATCCCGCACTTCCAAACAGAAACCACTCTTTAAACATTTCAACGTTTTTATACATCCCTGACTATTGCATGTTTAGGTTTGAACGTTCCGTTTGAAAGTAAATCCAGAAAAGCGCTTTGAACGCACAAAATTTAGAACGTGTTATTTCCATTTAGCATTGGTTTTATTTCATGATGAGGAAAAGACCAGGTAACTATATATTTCAATACCCCATTCAACCTTTGTGTTTAAACAAAGACAAATCTTTTCGATTTACCCTACGCTTATTTTTTTTTTTTTTTTTTTTTTTTTTTTTTTTTTCCCCATTTCCTTTTTTTCATTTTATCTGTGGAAGTATATTCAGATGCAGTTCAACGAAGTCTATCTAAATGCATACAAATTTTCATTAAAATCAAGAAATACTATACAATTACGTTTACTCTGCCGTAAAGACTTCACAGTATTTTACATTTATGCCTCGTTCACACGTACGTTTAATTCGAATTGAATTCGAATCGAATGCGAATCGAATTCGCTAATCGCGTTCACACACTCTTCTTTTTTTTAATTTGAATCGAATTCGAATTGGCTAATTCGCATTATCCAATTTGCATTAGAAATGCGTTTTCGTCAATACGAATTAGTAAATTCGCATTAATTCGAATTAAACTGTGGTGTGGACACTTTCTAAATTGAAATTCGAATTAAATTATAAATAAAATAATTGTTAATGCGAATTAAAAGTTAACGTCGTTTGGACAGTAAAGCGAATTTGACGCGCATTGCAATTCGAACTAGAATTTACGTTCGGACGTAAAACGTTTCGAATGCGAATTAAACTAAATCGAATCAGTTAATGCGAATCGAATTCGAATTTCGTGTGAACGCAGCATTAGTCTAGCAACCAACTAAAAATGTCTTTACCTGTGACGTTCAACCTTTGTTTCAACGTCCAACAAAAAGACGTCAAGATTATGACGTTACCTCTTTCCGCCATCCGGGCTAGCTTTCCCTCACTACGACGGAAAGCCCAGTAAGAACATTATGAGTAACAGTCTTTTCAAAAGAATCAAAGAAAAGAAAATGGATTGTGTCTATTTTCCGGATATTTACAGCATTACTTCTGTTTCACACAGAACGTAAGTTTTTTTATTGAAAATGTTCGGCGATTTTGTATAATTTCGTTTACCTTTTAACGGTCCGCTTTACAATTTTTTTCAAGGCAGAACTGTATGTGGAAGGTAAACTTTTCTATCTTGTTGCGTTCATTTAATGAATTTAATGCATTGATTGCTAAAGTCATATAACCAAGCCTAACAGTTTGAACACGAACAGAATTTCTGACCACCATAGACAGTGAAATCGTCTTCAAAAGTAAAATGAGTAAGTTGTTCACTTGGTGTCAAGCGTAATTATTTTTTCTCTCCAGAATTGATGTTTTCGCAACAATAAGTGAGTCCCTTGAGGTCAACTTCAATTCGGAAAATGCTGAATTCCCCAGACAACAAGTAAAAAGTATCATGCAGAAGATGATGGCATACAGACAGAATATGGGTAAGATTATGCAATTAATTTTTAGAGGTGAAAATATCAAAATGTGAACAAAATATGTTTCGACATCTCTAAATGGAAACCGAGACATACATAACTAGGAAAACTTTTCCATAGACATGCACTTCAACGCCTGAACATATAATTGAGTACATACCAATACTACCTCTTTAAAACAGGTTGTTTTGAAGTAAACATAACCGAATCTTTCTCACGATTAGCACTTCCGATGAAATAACCATAGTAAAATTCAGATTTTATTCAAACTATTCAAATTAAATATTCTGAATGCCCGTTATTTGTTATTTGTTACTCGACAATGAACTATAAGTATTTGTAATAGTCTGATATAAAAAAAAATTCTGAGTGACACAACAACTGGTAAAAAGGGACATGCATGCTGTTTTTATTTTCTAGCACATTTACTCGACGTGGATAATTTTTATTTTTCCAGAATTTCCTGAAATAAACAAGTTGCTTTATCTACTGTCTGAGATGGTGCTGGGTGTTGTTGGAGCACACGAGACAACTAGTTATATTAGTAGGCAGTCCATTGCCGAAAGAATCCAGAACAAGTTCGTTAAACTGGTTTCATCATCTGACAGCATTCGGCCAATTCCAACGTAAGTTGTGTGATTTTTAAAGTAACCAATGCACATTCATGTTTTATTTTGCATTTACTTTAAAAAAAAAAGGATCCGTTACATAAAAAGGCTGAATTTATTCGTATTCTATAATAGAAATAAAGGACGGTGATGTCATGTATTAATGAGACACATTCACTACATGCACATGAAAAAAAAACAAAGGAATAGCGCTGTCATTGATGTTCTTTATATTAAGATCACAGTGAGGCCTTCAACAAAGAACAAACACTGTCACCTCACTGCTAGTTCAAGACGGTCTCTAGCACCAGTTTGGAGCTGGACTCTTAGCTATACATCTAGCATAAATTTCGTTTAAAAAAAAACTAGTTCTTCTTGCAATGATCCTCTTTATGCATATATGTGAATTTCATACAAACGTGTAGATTTCTTCGAACAAACAAAAGAGTTGACCTAAATGCGCTTTGTAACAGAAGTGAGATATTATAATAAATTGCATATTTTCAGATTTGATCAGATAAAACGGAAGAATACTATACAAAGATCGATGAAATGAATAAACTAATGAGAGCCCATACTTACATTTACAAAGAGCTTCATGTTCATAATAATAAATTAACTGTTAACAAAACTTTGAATTTTTGAAATACTAAGGCTTTTCTACCTCAGGAATAGATTACCTTAGCTGTATTTGGCAAAACTTTTGGGAATTTTTGGTCTTCAATGTTCTTCAACTTCGTACTTTATTTTGCCTTTTAAACATTTTTTTATTCGAGCGTCACTGATGAGTCTTTTGTAGACGAAACGCGCATCTGGCGTAAATATAAAATTTTAATCCTGGTATCTATGATGAGTTTATTTACAACCACTGGGTCGATGCCACTGCTGGTGGAGATTTATTTCCCCGAGGGTATCTCCAACCCAGTAGTCAGCACTTCTGTGTTGACTTGAGTTATCATTGATATGTTCATAATAATAAATTAACTGTTAACAAAACTTTGAATTTTTTAAATACTAAGGCTTTTCTACCTCAGGAATAGATTACCTTAGCTGTATTTGACAAAACTTTTAGGAATTTTTGGTCTTCAATGTTCTTCAACTTCGTACTTTATTTTGCCTTTTAAACATTTTTTTATTCGAGCGTCACTGATGAGTCTTTTGTAGACGAAACGCGCGTCTGGCGTAAATATAAAATTTTAATCCTGGTATCTATGATGAGTTTATTTACAACCACTGGGTCGATGCCACTGCTGGTGGAGATTTATTTCCCCGAGGGTATCACCAACCCAGTAGTCAGCACTTCTGTGTTGACTTGAGTTTTCATTGATATGTTCATAATAATAAATTAACTGTTAACAAAACTTTGAATTTTTGAAATACTAAGGCTTTTCTACCTCAGGAATAGATTACCTTAGCTGTATTTGGCAAAACTTTTAGGAATTTTTGGTCTTCAATGTTCTTCAACTTCGTACTTTATTTGGCCTTTTAAACATTTTTTTATTCAAAGCGTTACTGATGAGTCTTTTGTAGACGAAACGCGCGTCTGGCGTAAATATAAAATTTTAATCCTGGTATCTATGATGAGTTTATTCAAAGACACCAAGAGGTATTTTTTTACAACACAAACCATAAGTATATCAAGTTTATTTAATTATTTTCAAATGAAACATTCCAAAATTGTAATATTTTGAGATAAAATATTGCTCGGGGACTTTCACGGCATCGTTTTTTAAGACCAAAATGCAGCTACTATTTTTCTGTGAATTCTCATATTAGACCATTTGTAAAGATATGTACATTTTTCCACATATCTCTAATCTTTAGTGTTAGCATATCGATTCGCTGCAGTTTAGAAAATGAAGTGTTTTATGTATTTATGTATTACATAGCTTACAACTGGATATAAAATTGTTTTACATTTAAAGATGTGTTGGGTTGCTGACAGTAAGGTACAGAAGTACGACCTATGCCTGAAGACAGCCAAGATGTCACGAAACCACCTGGCGGACAAGCTATCCAGTAAAAACCTGAAAGCTCGAGATGACAGCATCAAACATTTGCAGACGACACTTAATGATAAAAAGCAGAAAGCAGCTGAAACAGCCAAAAGATACCAAACTTTGCTGACCAAAGAGAAAATGACTAGAAATACTTTGAGATTGGTGAGTTTAACAGAAAAATTCAAGAGTCAATATAACTTTAAGATGTCGAAACTTTAACATAATCAATTGGAGAACATAATTGTACAGGTTGTGCAATATAAGGAAAGTACAAACTGATAAATGATTTATTGATTCATGCGATTCGATTAATGCTTTCATGGTTCTCGCTGTTAGAACACAATATCAACCGTTTTATCGATATGCATAGAACAACCAATCAACAATTTCTCTGTTGGCGCTCAATTGTTTGAACGAAAACAAACTTTCAATTAAAAAACAATTTTCCAAATTAAAACTTAATAGGTATACAATAAATAACAAGTATATATATGTAGAATAACACCAAAATCTGTATATATATGTAGAATAACACCAAAATCTGTATATATATGTAGAATAACACCAAAATCTGTATATATATGTAGAATAACACCAAAATCTGTATATATATGTAGAATAACACCAAAATCTGTATATATATGTAGAATAACACCAAAATCTGAGGAAAATAATCTATTTTTACTTTAATTTGTACAGTGAAATACAGGCGGATTATCATTTTTGTGATCTTTTTTCTGTGAATTCTCACAATTTGTTTTTCATAATATATTTATTATCTAGATTGAACGTGACCTACTGGACGATATAAGATTCAATTTAGAAGATCGTATACACAGTGGACTGTTGTCTATGAAATATATCCTAACAACACAAACTAACATGTAAGTTATTCATTTTCGCTAAATTCAGAGGACCATGCACTCTGCCATTCCCCCTTCCCGTTTTGAAAATCCCGAATTCGCCCCTAATTAAGTGTGGCCTTGAACAATAGAAAAATGTTCAATTTCTTTTACACTGATTGCATTTCATTTCCAAAAATTAAATAACATTGATCAATCGGTCGAGAAAAAAATATTTATATGCTGCAATTATTTAATGTTATTTTACAATCAAATGCTTTATTCCGGTAAGCAAACCAATATCAATTCTTAGAAAAATTATAACGAGCAGCTCGACGGTGTTTTTTTTATACATCAACTACCAGGTACATATGCTAGTTCCCTGGTTGACTTTCTTTTTTCTTGTCGACTCTATGAAGTACTTCCGCACATTGACGACTTTGACTGCAGATTGGCCGCAGAATCAATTATACAGAAACTAAGCTCCAAATACCAGTTCAGTTCACCACAGGTTACTATTCAAACATTATGGTTTCTTTGTAGCTTTGGGCAATTGCCTCATATTTTCAATCGGTAGTCTACACTACTTGCTTATCCATTATTTAATTTCACAAAAGTGGATTTTCCTTTCCTAACCAGTCAGGGGCATGTTTTAACATTGCAGATGCTCTGTTTTTAAAAAAAGTATTGTGTCAATCATCGTGACTTTATATATAGCATCATTACTGTCACGGAAACTTCTCAATCATGGCTATATAACCCAATACCAAATAAATAATCAAACAAAACATTGTCATAACCAAGTAGCGTAACTTTCAAAATTATTCTAAAAACATCCCAGCCAAGGTATCCAATTCTTCATTTTCGGGAGCGAGACAAAACCCAATATATAATGGAAGTTGTTTTAAAGTTTCTCTGGAGAAAGTATTGAAATCTGTTGTTATTTGTCTTAAAGGAGATGTATGGTATATGTTAAAATGAAAAATAACCTCAAATGTACATATAAACAAACAAAAAGATGTGCAGAGTGTTCAACAATAAACATTAATATCTTGGCACTAAAATATGCACAAGTTAAAAGATTAAAAACTTGAAAATAAACTTGAGTTATCTCTTTTTGTTCAATGTGTACATACAGATAAAACTGTCACCTAAAAAGCGATCCCTTCATACATAATTTATGTGGTTCCTCGTGGCAATATTGATTATTGTTCAAGGATCTTTTTGTAGGAATTTCACACTGCAAACGGATTTAAATCCAAGCTTCCAGATATGCAATATGTTAATTACAAACCAGACATACAGATAACGAAGAAACAGTCATATGAGCTGACAAAAGAACAACGCAATAACAATAGTAAGTCAGTTGTTTTAATTTGTAACGTTTAATTTGATTGAATAACGCAACAAATTTCTGTGCATCAGTTCCATCAGTGATGGTCTGAAAGTGTGCATGCAAGCAAATGAATGATTCAACGATATTTTATTTGAGTTGCATTAATTAACATTTGGACTACAGTTTTTAACGTGAAGATTTGTTGGCATAAGTTTTTCTGATTTTGTTGTTGCCTAATGATGCCAACGAACCTTCAGATACAATACACTAATTCACTGTACATCATGTAATTTATACCTTATTTTGAAGCATTTCTTGGTTGAACTCCATGTTTGGTATGTGTATTTTACTTAACAAAACTGTTATGTTCGTGGTCCAATTCTTTAATATTCTTATATTAAACAGAATGATTCTTATATTAGCCATCGGCATAAGTGTCAATTCTTCGCAAAATACTTGGTCAGTTTTAAATTGTGACGGCCGTTCACATACCCAGAGTAAATCTAAAAACAATGCAGCATAACTACAATTTATTGGAGAAATCAGAGGTTTTCATAAGCTCTTATTGCCATTTAAGCTTACAACCGCACTCTTTCTATGTTACAATTGGCCACTATGAATGATTAAATCTAATAACGTTCCCAATATTTTATTTGCAGACGTCAGTTATCAAGAGAACCATTTCATTTGTTTAAGCAACACTTACGTGAAGGCAAAAGACTTGTCAGAGAAAACAAATGAGTGCTTTGTCAACATTAAAGAAGGTAAAGTCATTACGAGGGATTTGAATAAGGTTTTTGGACAGGACATGCAATTTCAACAATTTTAAAATCTTCAGAAGATACTGCCATATCATGATAACATTATATGATATTGCCTTGCAACAGGTTAACTTTTTAATTGTCTCTTCAGTTATGCTCTAATCTAAAAAATAAAAATCGGAAATATGAATAAAAGGAAGTTTGACGAAATACGTCAATTAGACAGCAATCCAAATGTCTTATAAGACCCAAGAAGGACATGCTTAAGACATATAATGTCTATATGATATGATAAATTTTAGATTTGAATAGAAACTGTTGTGCGGATTACGCCAATGATTCAGCAAACCGACAACACAAAACAATCAAAGGAATAATGATAATTTAATGTGTGTTGGGTTTTTAAAATTAATGATAAAAAATCAAAAACCAGAGGATAGTGTTTGTCATTTTGTTTTATAAAATGTTACAGTTCTGTTTTATCATAACATATTTTTAATTTGATCAGTTTTGGGAATGCAGAAAAAAAATAAACTGGACTTTCTTTTCATTTTCAGGAATGATCGTTAAATTAAAAGTCGCTACAGACGAGTCAGAAGTTGCCTTTGGCTGGTATAAAACAAATCCATGGAATAAAAAGAAATGGGGATTCTTTTGCAAGTATGCAGAAAACATGAAGTTAACATAAACACTGAGGAGATGTTGACCTTGTTGGTTAATTCACTTTATTTTCAAAAGAATTACAACTACGAGTGTACTTTGATCATGTTTCATTATTGAGTTGCGGGAGTATATGTGTGTCGGTCTGTGTGATTGAAAGAATGTGTGTCCGTGTGAGAGAGTGGAGTTTGTATGTCTGTGTAAGTGAGAGAATGTTTGTGCGTGAAAGTTTCTGTGTGAGTGAATCTTGTGAAAGAGTGCGTGTATTTGCGAGTGTGATATTGGAGAAATGAGAGAAAGAAAGGGTTGAGGTGTTTGGTTTGTGCCGTATGTTATTGTTAAAAATATTGCGAGTTTATAGAAGCTTTTTATTAAATAATTATTTTTTGAATTGGTCTTATTCATTATTTCTGAAATTTATTAATAGTTCACTTACAAATAGATTCTTTTCTTTTTGAAAAAAACCCAGTGTTTTCAATAATACATAAACACTGTTGAAATGTGTATACTTGTTTCAATCCAGAAATATATTTTGACTTGTATATACATATAAAATGTCAGCATAGTTTATCTGGAAAAAAGCACTGTAAGCATGTGTAGCACAGAGCAGTATTTCCTTTCCAAATTACAAGTTACAGGTTGGGATCGAGCCCAGGATTCCTTGTGTTGCTGTATCAGTATTGATTTATGAAATTAAATCATGCATTGTCTCATTCAAGAAGGATCTGAATACAACAGACTAAAGGCAAGCTCATCTGCTTTAACATGTCGAACAAGTTGGGTGTAATATTTTATATATATATATATTATATCATGTACTGTGTTACAACTCTAGATTCTACTGACGAGGAAAGGTAACACTAGGCCACCAAAAGCTGAATTTTTTAGTTCAGTCTAGGTGACCGAGTGGTCTAGAGCGCTGGACACAGTGCAGGCGGTGTTGTCTCGATATCTCAATAGCATGAGTTCGAATCCCGGCGAGGGAAGAACAAAATTTTGCTTCAGCAAATTTGCAGATTTAACATTGTTGTGCTGATATTTAGAGTAAGGTAAGGGGAGGGTTTAGCGCTCACAACCACCATTCTTTATATATCTGTCCCAAGTCTGTTGTACAGTGGTTGTCGTTGGTTCATGTCTGTAATATTTGTTTTGCATAAATTACATTGTTATAAATTAGGTCATTTTTCTCGTTTGAATTGTTACACATTTTTCATGTCGGGGCCTTTTATAGCCGACTATACGGTATGGATTTTTCTCATTGTTGATGGCCATATTGTTATGATATTGTAACTATCATATTTATTTAGTTGGCCTAATTTGTTTTGTGTGGCCTATTATATATATTGTGTACAAAATAATACACATTGTGTTACAACTATGCAGTTTAGAATTCAATGGAACAATCACTGATACTCATGGAATGATTAGAACTTTCTATTTCACTTACATAACGTTTCCAGAATGATAATAACAAAAGATGCGTAATTTATATTTCTAGCGTTGTCTAGAAGTTTCCGTTAGAGTATTTAAATGCAGACCCAAAAGATAGTTGAATATAGAGATTTAGAGATAGACATAGATAGACTAATTAGACATCGATAGACATCAACATTCTCAGCAGTTGGATTGACACTTTTATTTACAAACTACATCATACTAGATTGTGACCAATTGGATATAATATTCTGTGGATTCCCGTGAAGATTTCCGGATAAAGAAAAGATAAAAGATTGGACATATATTTTGACAGTTAAGTTGACATTTCTTTTTATGTAATACTTCTTGTAAACTTGTGTATAATAAATCTTGTTAAATTTTATTATTGATTTGTGTCTTTTGTTGGCTACAATTACAAGTCGATTTTTCTGTTCATAACAATACGGTGACATATACTAGCTTGCTACCACTTCATTTTGGGTCTGATGGATAGTTGTCTTATTGGCAATCATACCGCATCTCCTTTTTTTATAAGATATACTTGTACTGGAACTGTGATGAGATTATTAAAGCTGTAAATTTTATCCATGACAATATATATGTACGTTTGGGCAATACAGTTTAACGAAAGGTTTTCCTATGGGCAACAAATTACGCCAACTTAAAAGTTGGCTTATTAATGCTCATGTTGTTATGAAACACGATTTATGGACAAACTCAATAAAAGTCCCGCATGCTCTAAATTACATTTAATAGAAAAAATAATAACACTTACCGTTATCTTGATGACATTAAATAATCAATAATTCTCTAACCATAATGCAGAGAATTGACTAAGATCTAATATGAACTAAACTTTTTGTCCTTTTCTTGAATTTGATACGTTTATTTCACAACGGGAACTCTGTACTAAAATTAAGGTCAACATAAATGCTGATTCGCTCCCCATTGTTACTTTTCCTTTTGGGACTGTGATGTTCCTTTGCCCCATCTTACGGTAGGCATATATTTCCAAACTAGTTCGATGTGCCCGTTTCTGTATTGATATCTTATGTTTTAAAGAACGTAATCTAGTTGTAGCTGATACATTATTATCGAGTCAGGGATATCGTTACCGCAAAACAACTTTCAACCTTGTGTATAAATTATTTCAAAGAAACAAAGATATGGTTTAGTTTTTCTCGCAAAATCTTAATACAGACTGGATATCAGATCCAAATTTTTATGAAGATGTTGTTTATAGGGCTCGTTAAATAGGATACGATCCATTTAAACTTATTGGTCCTTTAAACAGGTTTTAATAAATATAAATCATTGTCTTTATCTTTACTAACATTAATTTTATTTTCAATAATTCAATAAATAGCTACACATTTAATGCTATCTAGTTATCAACACTCAAAACCCTATACAATGACGAGTTATACTTTGGAATTGCATAAGGTTATGTTTTGCTCATGTGTTGCTCATTGCGTATTAAAATTAAAATTTGTTGCGGTGTATGGATTGATAGTCTAGTCATCGAGGAAGACGTGACATATTCATTAGGCCACACCAATTTGATTTGTATTTCTTCGGACCAAAGCTCCAAAAATATGGGGCGAGCGAGCGAAATTTTTTATTGTATTTTTCTTGAAAATGAGTTTTATGAGGCGAGTGCTCTACAAGTGAAGCGAGCGGTATATATTTTTTTAAATTGTGCGATTTAGAATTTAGGTACATGTTAAAACTGGGTTACTTCATAGAAAAGGAGAAGAAACATGCTCTTATGCATATAATTTGATGGATCGGCGCCTGAACCATACCCAACTTTCTTGTCTCGCTATGGTTTAATTAATTTTGATTATTTCCATCAAATAAGCTTTCTCTGTGTGAATTTTCATTAAAATTCATACATGTGTATATATTAAGGAAGCATAGCATATGCAGTTTAACAAGAGGAATTATGATAGTTGGGTAAATGACATATGTTGAATAAAATTTAAATATGTGTATGTATCCCAAAAAATGCCCCTGAAAAATATTAAATATTTTTTGATATAGTAGTTTTCATTATATCAATAAATGGTAATGATTGTTTATTGGCTGCTTGATGTCCACTTGGAACTATTTATCCATACTAAGGATTAACATAATTAGTGAGGTGAATATTTCAACAGCATCATGAGTAAGATAATTATATTGCTATGCATGTAGATCTCAATGTATTAAAATATTCCCTTAAAATACTTGTCACCACATTCACATGCATTATTCTGACAGCAATATACTCTTTCCTTTTGTTCCAAAAAGCTGCAATGCATTTTAAACTCTTTAGCTTGGCTAGAAGTGGATGAACCAATTACACATCCCTAATTATTATGAGCATGCCAATCACAATACCACCACTTTGGTCTCGAAAGTTGGAACTCTTAAATTTTCGCCTACAAAAGAGTTCTGCTTGCATACCAATAGACTAACAAGGGGATATGGGGTTTCATCAAAATAAGATGAATCTGTGATTTTTTAAAATTCATGGGAATTTAATATTAATTTCATCCAAGATATAAAACAACAAACATTGTAGATAACAGCAGCCGGTGTTTCAAAATTCCACCTAGCAAATCTGATCAATATAAACAGTCATTCTTTGTAAGAACATTTTTATTGGAATAGACTACCAAAACAATCTCGTGTGTGCCAAGACAGTTGAGAGCTTTAAATCTTCTGTTGCTCTCATTTCGTTGGACTAATTTTCCAGCGCCTCTCATCCTTTGTCATTGATGCCATATCCTGGCCCTGCAAATTCAGGACTATATATGTTGAAACAATGATCGGGGATGACGATGGTTCTAACGAACATTGATGTGATCGTGGTCATCTAAAGCAGATTTTTAATATTTGTCTCCTAGAACAGGTCTTCATAGATAAAACGAGATGCTTTTCGGATAACTGTGTGTTCAGTAACTACTTGTCCACGGCAATGAGCTGACACAACTACCGGTTGGCATCCCGATTTTTACCCTTTATTTACAATTCGATTTATCACACGTGTGTTAGAATCGATCAGAGCAATATATGCTCATGAAAACGTCTATGTGAAAAAAATTTCAAGGAGAAACTAAATTTGGAGCGGCATGCGGACCAAAAATTTGCGGAAGCGGTAATTATTTTTTTATTGAAAAGTCAATTTCTCCAAAACAGGAGCAGGAAAATCCAAAGAACTATTAATCAAATTGATGTGGCCTTAGTTTAGATTTGGCTTTGAACTAGCCTTCAGTTACTTCTATTTCTCTAGGATTAGTGCTTTGTGAATTTGGTCATTTGGTGCTTAATACAGACCTAACTTAATGTCCTTTTTTACAGATTGTTGTAATGTTGTACTGTTACTCCACTGTCCCAGGTAAACAAAGGGACTAGCGCTCACAAACATGTGTAGTGTAAACATTCTTTATTAGTGTTTGTCTAATGTCATGTATGACTAAAAGAGTAAATAAATACAAAGTAAGCAAGTGATTCAATCACAGCATCGTCGGTGCTGTGGTTCCGTCATTTTTGAAGCTAGTTAGACATTGTTTTGATATCATTTTAAATATTTTTTTTTATTATTTACAATTTACTATATTTGTTTTTGTTCTATTGCCCACAGACGGGGAAATTTTCAATATTGATGCAATTCTTTTTATATTTCAATTTTAGATGGTACACTGATTTGTTACATCTTTTTTATAAACATTTTTCCATTTCATGATTTTGACAAGAATGGAAAGGAAATCTTCTAAGGTGTAGTATATCCCTTTTTTTTATATTGAAGTTTGACTTAGTCATTGCAAATGCACTTTTTTCAACAATAAAAATATGTTAGATAACTATTTTTGATTTATATTGTTGTTTGTTCTTCATTGAGATAAAATACATTTCCTGTATTCAAATACACATGTACAAATACCTTATACTGTTAAATAGCAAATTAATTGGAAAAAAAAAAACAAATACATTTAATTGCAGAAAATATTCAGGCTAGAGTTATGCAATTTTGTTTATTGTTTCAGGCAAACTCGTGAGAATTGTAACTTAGACTAACCTAAATTATTGATTAATATTAAATGATTATGACTGATTATACAAGTGAAATAGAATATGCTTGCATTTTCTAAACAAATTTTATTTTTGTCCTTTCATTGAAGAAAAGCCACACATCTTATTCTCCTTTATCATTCACTTTTCACACATAATTTACAGAAAAAAAAATATAGTGTAGATCAAAAGTACATATATGTATACCATAGAGGTAAAGAATAGTGTATTATGTAAGCTGTGTAGTGAAGTGTTTAGTCAATTATGTAACACAAGAGATATTAATTGTGGTCAATTAATATTACATTACTTTAGAGTGGAGATAATTCCATTTGAAAACATTGTGGGAATCAACTTTGATACCAATACACATATTGTACCAAATTTTATTCAATTACTTCACACAGTCATAAGATACTGAGAAAATAATTTCATAATTCGTATCAACTGCTTAAATTTGATATATTACCTTTTCACTTTAATTCATATATAGTAATCTATTAGAAACTTTGATTTGCAAAGGAACTATATGCAATTGTATATCTAAAATTATTAGCTGTTCAACCTCTCTTTTCTTATTCTAAGGGAGAATTACATGTCAAAAGTTGACAGCCGATGATTAATATGGTGTATAAAATTTATGCAAGTAATAAAACACATCATTAGATTCATGATATGTCAGCAGTATAGAATCCTGAACCATCTGAAAATCAGGAGCGATTACATAGATCCAGAATGGTTTGATCAAAATCGGATTAAGGAACAAGAGCAGTGCACAAACATGTTTAACCCTGCTATATTATCTGTAAGTCTGTACCAAGCCGATAAACCGGTGATCAAGTTTCATAATATATATAAATAAGAAGATGTGGTATGAGTGCCAATGAGAAAACTCTCCATCCAAGCTACAATGTGTAAAAAGTAAACAATTATAGGTCAAAGTACGGCCTTGAACACGCAGCCTTGGCTCACACCGAACAGCAAGCTATAAAAGGCCCCAAAATGACTAGCGTAAAACAATTCAAACAGGAAAACCAACGGTCCAATCTATATAAAAATGAGAAACACTTATGAACCACACCAACAAACGACAACCACTGAACAATAGGCTCCTGACTTACGACAGTTGCATACAAATGCAGCGGGTTAATAAATCCATGGTACAAATCAAGGTAAAAAATAAAATCTGATAGAATCGCATGAACTCCAAAGAGATTGGGCCCGGTTGTGTCGAAATGATTTTAATTGAGTTTCTGTAATGTTACTCACAAAAAAAAAAACCAAAAAAAAAAAACAGGCTAATGTAGGTATAAGTATTTTGTCTTAAGGATAGACAGATAATACTTTGTAAAAAATCACTCAAACAAAATATTCTCTGAAACTGACATTTTCAAGATGCTGGATTTCTTGATGAACAACATATTTGTACCGTTTGGAGGACGTGTTTTTCAACAAACAATCGGCATTTCCATGGGAACCAGCTGTGCTCCTCTTCTTGTCGATTTTGATTTTTGGTGTTTTTACGCCACTTTTAAGCACCGCTTTTGGGATATTTCGTGGCGGTCAGTTTTTATTGGTGGAGGAAGCCGGAATGCCCGGAGAAACCACCGACCTTCGATAGGAAAACTGACAATCCTAGTCAATTAAGATTGAGTCGAGTGCACCCGCACGAGCGGGGTTCGAACTCACAACCTCAGTGTTGACTGGCCAGTGATTACAGTAGTAACTACTTAGACAACTCGGCCACCGAGGCCCCTCTTCTTGTCGACTTCTTCCTTTATTCATATATTCATATGAGGCAGACTTCATACATGCGCTTCTTAGGAAGAATGAACAAAAGCTAGCATTATCCTTTAAAGTCATGGTTCCGCTATGTATAGATGATGTCCTCTCACTAAATAATTCAAAGTTTAGTGACTATGTTGAACACATCTATCCCATCAAACTTGAAATAAAGGATACAACAGATACAGTTGAGAAGTTCTAAGTGGTGAAGTTGAAATCATCCCTTCGATAATTTTACGTACGCCATCAAGAGTTTGTTGACCGTTATGGAATATCTGTTTTACAGATGACGACGGATATGCTCCATTTGTCGTAACAATAATCCCGTCGTCTTTTCCTCGAATGTGAACTACCAAATTAGACTTATCACCGGGTTTGTACTTACATGAGCAACACGTTGGGTGCTACTAGTTGAACAGGATATGCTTACCCTTTAGAAGCACCCGAGATCACCCCTTCTTTTTGGTGGGGTTCGTGTTGCTCAGTCTTTAGTTCTCTGTTGTGTTTTGTGTACTGTTGTCTTTTTGTCGTTTTTCGATTTTTACCTTGGCATTGTCAGTTTGTTTTCGACTTTATGATTTTGGATATCCCTTTGCTATCTTTCGCCTCTCTTTTCCTCAAATGACCCCTCCCATTTAAATTTGATTAAGCTCTATATTTTGAATTCAGACTCAATATAATCCTTACATTAAACAGGTTTTTTAAACTCACAATCACCGATTAGGCAACCCTTAATTGATTACGTCAATGAACAAATTGTATGTGATAGCTTCTATACTTTTCTTGTCCAACAAACAAGTCTTCACTTCCCTAAGAACAGAAATATGTGAAAAAGTCTGCATGTTTGACCTCGCCGTATGTTGGATAATGGCTCTCAGGCTACTGTTGTTCCATACTGAACACACTAAAAAGTAAGTTCATCTTGCTCCCTTTTTCAAGCAATGGCAAATTTTAACCAGGAAAAAATGTCCCTGTGAGTGTATCATTATTTGTTTGGTTATGAAGTGAATTTGAGGGTGTGTGTGACTGTGACATTTTACATGAATACTTCCAGGATGAATAACGATCAAAACAAGAGATTAAAAAGTAGACCAATTTGAAAACAGGACCAAAAATTAAGAATCTAAATACATGGTTAGATTCAGCATATCAAAAACCCCATATATTTCAATTTGAAATCAAACAAAGTTTAATTTTGGACCCCAATTTGGACCAACTTGAAAACTGGGCCCATAATCAAAAATCTAAATACATGATTAGATTCAGCATATCAAAGAACCCTAAGAATTCAATTTTGTTAAAATCAAATTAAGTTTAATTTTGGACCCTTTGGACCTTAATGTAGACCAATTTGAAAACAGGACCATAAATTAAGAATCTAAATACATGGTTAGATTCAGCATATCAAAGAACCTCATATATTCAATTTTTGTTGAAATCAAACAAAGTTTAATTTTGAACCCCAATTTGGACCAACTTGAAAACTGGGCCCATAATCAAAATCTAAATACATGATTAGATTCAGCATATCAAAGAACCCTAAGAATTCAATTTTTGTTAAAATCAAACTAAGTTTAATTTTGGTCCCTTTGGACCTTAATGTAGACCAATTTGAAAACAGGACCAAAAATTAAGAATCTAAATACACGGTTAGATTCAGCATATCAAAGAACCCCATATATTCAATTTTGTTGAAATCAAACAAAGTTTAATTTTGGACCCTTTTGACCTCAATGTGGACAAAGTTGATATCAGGGCCCAAAATCAAAAATCTAAATACATGGTTAGATTCAGCATATCAAAGAACCCCATATATTCAATTTTTGTTGAAATCAAACAAAGTTTAATTTTGGACCCCGATTTGGATCAACTTGAAAACTGGGCCCATAATCAAAAATTTAAACACATGTTTAGATTCAGCATATCAAAGAACCCTAAGAATTCAATTTTTGTTAAAATCAAATTAAGTTTAATTTTGGACCCTTTGGACCTTAATGTAGACCAATTTGAAAACGGGACCAAAAATTAAGAATCTAAATACATGGTTAGATTCAGCATATCAAAGAACCCCATATATTCAATTTTTGTTGAAATCAAACAAAGTTTAATTTTGGACCCCAATTTGGACCAACTTGAAAACTGGGCCCATAATCAAAAATCTAAATACATGATTAGATTCAGCATATCAAAGAACCCTAAGAATTCAATTTTGTTAAAATCAAACTAAGTTTAATTTTGGACCCTTTGGACCTTAATGTAGACCAATTTGAAAACGGGACCAAAAATTAAGAATCTAAATACACGGTTAGATTCGGCATATCAAAGAACCCCAATAATTCAATTTTTGATGAAATCAAACAAAGTTTAATTTTGGACGCCAACTTAAAAGTTGGCTTATTAATGCTCATGTTGTTATGAAACACGATTTATGGACAAACTCAATAAAAGTCCCGCATGCTCTAAATTACATTTAATAGAAAAAATAATAACACTTACCGTTATCTTGATGACATTAAATAATCAATAATTCTCTAACCATAATGCAGAGAATTGACTAAGATCTAATATGAACTAAACTTTTTGTCCTTTTCTTGAATTTGATACGTTTATTTCACAACGGGAACTCTGTACTAAAATTAAGGTCAACATAAATGCTGATTCGCTCCCCATTGTTACTTTTCCTTTTGGGACTGTGATGTTCCTTTGCCCCCATCTTACGGTAGGCATATATTTCCAAACTAGTTCGATGTGCCCGTTTCTGTATTGATATCTTATGTTTTAAAGAACGTAATCTAGTTGTAGCTGATACATTATTATCGAGTCAGGGATATCGTTACCGCAAAACAACTTTCAACCTTGTGTATAAATTATTTCAAAGAAACAAAGATATGGTTTAGTTTTTCTCGCAAAAATCTTAATACAGACTGGATATCAGATCCAAATTTTTATGAAGATGTTGTTTATAGGGCTCGTTAAATAGGATACGATCCATTTAAACTTATTGGTCCTTTAAACAGGTTTTAATAAATATAAATCATTGTCTTTATCTTTACTAACATTAATTTTATTTTCAATAATTCAATAAATAGCTACACATTTAATGCTATCTAGTTATCAACACTCAAAACCCTATACAATGACGAGTTATACTTTGGAATTGCATAAGGTTATGTTTTGCTCATGTGTTGCTCATTGCGTATTAAAATTAAAATTTGTTGCGGTGTATGGATTGATAGTCTAGTCATCGAGGAAGACGTGACATATTCATTAGGCCACACCAATTTGATTTGTATTTCTTCGGACCAAAGCTCCAAAAAATATGGGGCGAGCGAGCGAAATTTTTTTTATTGTATTTTTTTCTTGAAAATGAGTTTTTATGAGGCGAGTGCTCTACAAGTGAAGCGAGCGGTATATATTTTTTTTTAAATTGTGCGATTTAGAATTTAGGTACATGTTAAAACTGGGTTACTTCATAGAAAAAGGAGAAGAAACATGCTCTTATGCATATAATTTGATGGATCGGCGCCTGAACCATACCCAACTTTCTTGTCTCGCTATGGTTTAATTAATTTTGATTATTTCCATCAAATAAGCTTTCTCTGTGTGAATTTTCATTAAAATTCATACATGTGTATATATTAAGGAAGCATAGCATATGCAGTTTAACAAGAGGAATTATGATAGTTGGGTAAATGACATATGTTGAATAAAATTTAAATATGTGTATGTATCCCAAAAATGCCCTGAAAATATTAAATATTTTTGATATAGTAGTTTTCATTATATCAATAAATGGTAATGATTGTTTATTGGCTGCTTGATGTCCACTTGGAACTATTTATCCATACTAAGGATTAACATAATTAGTGAGGTGAATATTTCAACAGCATCATGAGTAAGATAATTATATTGCTATGCATGTAGATCTCAATGTATTAAAATATTCCCTTAAAATACTTGTCACCACATTCACATGCATTATTCTGACAGCAATATACTCTTTCCTTTTGTTCCAAAAAGCTGCAATGCATTTTAAACTCTTTAGCTTGGCTAGAAGTGGATGAACCAATTACACATCCCTAATTATTATGAGCATGCCAATCACAATACCACCACTTTGGTCTCGAAAGTTGGAACTCTTAAATTTTCGCCTACAAAAGAGTTCTGCTTGCATACCAATAGACTAACAAGGGGATATGGGGTTTCATCAAAATAAGATGAATCTGTGATTTTTTAAAATTCATGGGAATTTAATATTAATTTCATCCAAGATATAAAACAACAAACATTGTAGATAACAGCAGCCGGTGTTTCAAAATTCCACCTAGCAAATCTGATCAATATAAACAGTCATTCTTTGTAAGAACATTTTTTTATTGGAATAGACTACCAAAACAATCTCGTGTGTGCCAAGACAGTTGAGAGCTTTAAATCTTCTGTTGCTCTCATTTCGTTGGACTAATTTTCCAGCGCCTCTCATCCTTTGTCATTGATGCCATATCCTGGCCCTGCAAATTCAGGACTATATATGTTGAAACAATGATCGGGGATGACGATGGTTCTAACGAACATTGATGTGATCGTGGTCATCTAAAGCAGATTTTTAATATTTGTCTCCTAGAACAGGTCTTCATAGATAAAACGAGATGCTTTTCGGATAACTGTGTGTTCAGTAACTACTTGTCCACGGCAATGAGCTGACACAACTACCGGTTGGCATCCCGATTTTTTACCCTTTATTTACAATTCGATTTATCACACGTGTGTTAGAATCGATCAGAGCAATATATGCTCATGAAAAACGTCTATGTGAAAAAAAAATTTCAAGGAGAAACTAAATTTGGAGCGGCATGCGGACCAAAAATTTGCGGAAGCGGTAATTATTTTTTTATTGAAAAGTCAATTTCTCCAAAACAGGAGCGGGAAAATCCAAAGAACTATTAATCAAATTGATGTGGCCTTAGTTTAGATTTGGCTTTGAACTAGCCTTCAGTTACTTCTATTTCTCTAGGATTAGTGCTTTGTGAATTTGGTCATTTGGTGCTTAATACAGACCTAACTTAATGTCCTTTTTTACAGATTGTTGTAATGTTGTACTGTTACTCCACTGTCCCAGGTAAACAAAGGGACTAGCGCTCACAAACATGTGTAGTGTAAACATTCTTTATTAGTGTTTGTCTAATGTCATGTATGACTAAAAGAGTAAATAAATACAAAGTAAGCAAGTGATTCAATCACAGCATCGTCGGTGCTGTGGTTCCGTCATTTTTGAAGCTAGTTAGACATTGTTTTGATATCATTTTAAATATTTTTTTTTATTATTTACAATTTACTATATTTGTTTTTGTTCTATTGCCCACAGACGGGGAAATTTTCAATATTGATGCAATTCTTTTTATATTTCAATTTTAGATGGTACACTGATTTGTTACATCTTTTTTATAAACATTTTTCCATTTCATGATTTTGACAAGAATGGAAAGGAAATCTTCTAAGGTGTAGTATATCCCTTTTTTATATTGAAGTTTGACTTTGTCATTGCAAATGCACTTTTTCAACAATAAAAATATGTTAGATAACTATTTTGATTTATATTGTTGTTTGTTCTTCATTGAGATAAAATACATTTCCTGTATTCAAATACACATGTACAAATACCTTATACTGTTAAATAGCAAATTAATTGGAAAAAAAAAAACAAATACATTTAATTGCAGAAAATATTCAGGCTAGAGTTATGCAATTTTGTTTATTGTTTCAGGCAAACTCGTGAGAATTGTAACTTAGACTAACCTAAATTATTGATTAATATTAAATGATTATGACTGATTATACAAGTGAAATAGAATATGCTTGCATTTTCTAAACAAATTTTATTTTTGTCCTTTCATTGAAGAAAAGCCACACATCTTATTCTCCTTTATCATTCACTTTTCACACATAATTTACAGAAAAAAAAATATAGTGTAGATCAAAAGTACATATATGTATACCATAGAGGTAAAGAATAGTGTATTATGTAAGCTGTGTAGTGAAGTGTTTAGTCAATTATGTAACACAAGAGATATTAATTGTGGTCAATTAATATTACATTACTTTAGAGTGGAGATAATTCCATTTGAAAACATTGTGGGAATCAACTTTGATACCAATACACATATTGTACCAAATTTTATTCAATTACTTCACACAGTCATAAGATACTGAGAAAATAATTTCATAATTCGTATGAACTGCTTAAATTTGATATATTACCTTTTCACTTTAATTCATATATAGTAATCTATTAGAAACTTTGATTTGCAAAGGAACTATATGCAATTGTATATCTAAAATTATTAGCTGTTCAACCTCTCTTTCTTATTCTAAGGAGAATTACATGTCAAAAGTTGACAACCGATGATTAATATGGTGTATAAAATTTATGCAAGTAATAAAACACATCATTAGATTCATGATATGTCAGCAGTATAGAATCCTGAACCATCTGAAAATCAGGAGCGATTACATAGATCCAGA
This sequence comes from Mytilus coruscus, assembly GCA_017311375.1. Lineage (NCBI taxonomy): Eukaryota > Metazoa > Mollusca > Bivalvia > Mytilida > Mytilidae > Mytilus > Mytilus coruscus. The sequence goes on from CM029600.1 coordinate 91,230,518, forward strand.
ATGGTTTGATCAAAATCGGATTAAGGAACAAGAGCAGTGCACAAACATGTTTAACCCTGCTATATTATCTGTAAGTCTGTACCAAGCCGATAAACCGGTGATCAAGTTTCATAATATATATAAATAAGAAGATGTGGTATGAGTGCCAATGAGAAAACTCTCCATCCAAGTTACAATGTGTAAAAAGTAAACAATTATAGGTCAAAGTACGGCCTTGAACACGCAGCCTTGGCTCACACCGAACAGCAAGCTATAAAAGGCCCCAAAATGACTAGCGTAAAACAATTCAAACAGGAAAACCAACGGTCTAATCTATATAAAAAATGAGAAACACTTATGAACCACACCAACAAACGACAACCACTGAACAATAGGCTCCTGACTTACGACAGTTGCATACAAATGCAGCGGGTTAATAAATCCATGGTACAAATCAAGGTAAAAAAATAAAATCTGATAGAATCGCATGAACTCCAAAGAGATTGGGCCCGGTTGTGTCGAAATGATTTTAACTGAGTTTCTGTAATGTTACTCACAAAAAAAAAACCAAAAAAAAAAAAACAGGCTAATGTAGGTATAAGTATTTTGTCTTAAGGATAGACAGATAATACTTTGTAAAAAATCACTCAAACAAAATATTCTCTGAAACTGACATTTTCAAGATGCTGGATTTCTTGATGAACAACATATTTGTACCGTTTGGAGGACGTGTTTTTCAACAAACAATCGGCATTTCCATGGGAACCAGCTGTGCTCCTCTTCTTGTCGATTTTGATTTTTGGTGTTTTTACGCCACTTTTAAGCACCGCTTTTGGGATATTTCGTGGCGGTCAGTTTTTATTGGTGGAGGAAGCCGGAATGCCCGGAGAAAACCACCGACCTTCGATAGGAAAACTGACAATCCTAGTCAATTAAGATTGGAGTCGAGTGCACCCGCACGAGCGGGGTTCGAACTCACAACCTCAGTGTTGACTGGCCAGTGATTACAGTAGTAACTACTTAGACAACTCGGCCACCGAGGCCCCTCTTCTTGTCGACTTCTTCCTTTATTCATATATTCATATGAGGCAGACTTCATACATGCGCTTCTTAGGAAGAATGAACAAAAGCTAGCATTATCCTTTAAAGTCATGGTTCCGCTATGTATAGATGATGTTCTCTCACTAAATAATTCAAAGTTTAGTGACTATGTTGAACACATCTATCCCATCAAACTTGAAATAAAGGATACAACAGATACAGTTGAGAAGTTCTAAGTGGTGAAGTTGAAATCATCCCTTCGATAATTTTACGTACGCCATCAAGAGTTTGTTGACCGTTATGGAATATCTGTTTTACAGATGACGACGGATATGCTCCATTTGTCGTAACAATAATCCCGTCGTCTTTTCCTCGAATGTGAACTACCAAATTAGACTTATCACCGGGTTTGTACTTACATGAGCAACACGTTGGGTGCTACTAGTTGAACAGGATATGCTTACCCTTTAGAAGCACCCGAGATCACCCCTTCTTTTTGGTGGGGTTCGTGTTGCTCAGTCTTTAGTTCTCTGTTGTGTTTTGTGTACTGTTGTCTTTTTGTCGTTTTTCGATTTTTACCTTGGCATTGTCAGTTTGTTTTCGACTTTATGATTTTGGATATCCCTTTGCTATCTTTCGCCTCTCTTTCCTCAAATGACCCTCCCATTTAAATTTGATTAAGCTCTATATTTTGAATTCAGACTCAATATAATCCTTACATTAAACAGGTTTTTAAACTCACAATCACCGATTAGGCAACCCTTAATTGATTACGTCAATGAACAAATTGTATGTGATAGCTTCTATACTTTTCTTGTCCAACAAACAAGTCTTCACTTCCTAAGAACAGAAATATGTGAAAAGTCTGCATGTTTGACCTCGCCGTATGTTGGATAATGGCTCTCAGGCTACTGTTGTTCCATACTGAACACACTAAAAAGTAAGTTCATCTTGCTCCTTTTTCAAGCAATGGCAAATTTTAACCAGGAAAAATGTCCCTGTGAGTGTATCATTATTTGTTTGGTTATGAAGTGAATTTGAGGTGTGTGTGACTGTGACATTTTACGTGAATACTTCCAGGATGAATAACGATCAAAACAAGAGATTAAAATAAAATGCTCCGCAGGGCGCAGCTTGATACGACCGCAGAGGTCGAACCCTGAACAGTTGGGGCATTTTACTTAGTATGGACACAACATTCAAGCTTGATACAGCTCTGAATTTGGATTGTGATTAAATATTTGACACAGCATAGGTTTCTGACACAGAATGAATGTGGTCTAAGAACTTAAAAATTTTAAATTGGACATTCACCTACTATGGTCCAATATCCAAAATCTAAATACATGGTTAGATTCAGCATATCAAAGAACCCTAAGAGTTCAATTTTGATGAAATCAAACAAAGTTTAATTTTGGACCCTTTTGACCTCAATGTGGACAAAGTTGATAACGGGGCCCAAAATCAAAAATCTAAATACATGGTTAGATTCAGCATATCAAAGAACCCCATATATTCAATTTTGTTGAAATCAAACAAAGTTTAATTTTGGACCCTGATTTGGACCAACTTGAAAACTGGGCCCATAATCAAAAATTTAAAGACATATTTAGATTCAGCATATCAAAGAACCCTAAGAATTCAATTTTGTTAAAATCAAATTAAGTTTAATTTTGGACCCTTTGGACCTTAATGTAGACCAATTTGAAAACAGGACCAAAAATTAAGAATCTAAATACATGGTTAGATTCAGCATATCAAAAACCCCATATATTTCAATTTGAAATCAAACAAAGTTTAATTTTGGACCCCAATTTGGACCAACTTGAAAACTGGGCCCATAATCAAAAATCTAAATACATGATTAGATTCAGCATATCAAAGAACCCTAAGAATTCAATTTTGTTAAAATCAAATTAAGTTTAATTTTGGACCCTTTGGACCTTAATGTAGACCAATTTGAAAACAGGACCATAAATTAAGAATCTAAATACATGGTTAGATTCAGCATATCAAAGAACCTCATATATTCAATTTTGTTGAAATCAAACAAAGTTTAATTTTGAACCCCAATTTGGACCAACTTGAAAACTGGGCCCATAATCAAAAATCTAAATACATGATTAGATTCAGCATATCAAAGAACCCTAAGAATTCAATTTTGTTAAAATCAAACTAAGTTTAATTTTGGTCCCTTTGGACCTTAATGTAGACCAATTTGAAAACAGGACCAAAATTAAGAATCTAAATACACGGTTAGATTCAGCATATCAAAGAACCCCATATATTCAATTTTTGTTGAAATCAAACAAAGTTTAATTTTGGACCCTTTGACCTCAATGTGGACAAAGTTGATATCAGGGCCAAAATCAAAAATCTAAATACATGGTTAGATTCAGCATATCAAAGAACCCCATATATTCAATTTTGTTGAAATCAAACAAAGTTTAATTTTGGACCCGATTTGGATCAACTTGAAAACTGGGCCCATAATCAAAATTTAAACACATGTTTAGATTCAGCATATCAAAGAACCCTAAGAATTCAATTTTGTTAAAATCAAATTAAGTTTAATTTTGGACCCTTTGGACCTTAATGTAGACCAATTTGAAAACGGGACCAAAATTAAGAATCTAAATACATGGTTAGATTCAGCATATCAAAGAACCCCATATATTCAATTTTTGTTGAAATCAAACAAAGTTTAATTTTGGACCCCAATTTGGACCAACTTGAAAACTGGGCCCATAATCAAAAATCTAAATACATGATTAGATTCAGCATATCAAAGAACCCTAAGAATTCAATTTTTTGTTAAAATCAAACTAAGTTTAATTTTGGACCCTTTGGACCTTAATGTAGACCAATTTGAAAACGGGACCAAAAATTAAGAATCTAAATACACGGTTAGATTCGGCATATCAAAGAACCCCAATAATTCAATTTTTGATGAAATCAAACAAAGTTTAATTTTGGACCCTTTGGACCTCAATGTGGACCAATTTAAAACAGGGCCCAAAATCCAAAAACTTACTACACGGTTAGATTCAGCATATTAAAGAACCCCAAGAATTCAAGAATAAAACCCCATTGAAATTGGGGTTACATCAACATTGATGTATAAACTTTTATTTATTTTTGATAAGAAATTATAACAACTACATAATAAAATTTAAAAAATGAAACAATTCTTATCAAAAGACAACAAAAATTGAATTAATTAAATACGATGACAAGTTTTTTGTTCATGGTTTCTGTTGCACACCTGACATTTATTTTGTCTTCCTAATAATCTCGATCTAGCTCCAATGATTTTATACAAATCTTACACAGTTCTAGTCTTCATGTAATCATTTTCATGAATCCATTTTCATGAACAGATGTTCCTGAAAAAATAAGCATTTTTATACTTTTATAGAGACTATGTTAAATTTACTGATACACAATGATTTAATAATTTTTTTCAAGGTTTACACAATGATTTTTCCATATTTTTTTCACAGAAATTCAAAGATAGTTTTCTGATAGATAGCAGTTATGTGCTGTCTTAGTAACAAACACTTTCTCAATGATCTATACAACATCAACACACTTTTGCTAAAAATTCAACAATTCGCGTATGAAAAAATTAATCTAATAAAATTTTATTACCGTTATTTGTAGGTCAGGTCCCCAAAATGCAGAGGGAGTCTTTTCACTATAACAATATGTCAAGCGAAACTAAGTATTCATGTTAAATGTCAAAAAGGGATAGTTGGACAAGTGCATACGGAAATAGAATGCGGACAAAGTAACAAACTTGACAAGATTATTTCATTGTATAATATTCTCACAAATCAAATGAAAGTGAACAGTGAAACATACTGTATTTCTATCCAAAACATGTAAAACTAGAAGTATTGCGAGCAAAGCCCACACAATTATACCACAACCGTTGCACAGTCCCTGATTTGGTAAGAGAAACCCCAAAATGTCTTGAGATCAAACTCAAAATATGTAGGATGCACATTATTTGCTGATAGAAACTGTTAAAATGAATCTGATAAGACAAAAAAAAAGAGGGTGTACAATAGCATTATATGGTAAAGATCGTGAGAAAGTTTTACTAAAAAGTAGGGTTTGAACAAGTTGTGGATACAAAATAACACCCAAAATAAAGCAATGGTAAACTCCTTGCTTTAGTTGGGGAAACCCCAAAAATAATTCAGATCGAAAAACAAATAGAAGATGAACAATAGCATTTCATATGGTTTAGACTGTGAGAAAGTTTCAATAAATTGTTATAAGAACATGTGGATACAAAATGAGTATCCCATAAAAAGACCAATGAAAAAGTCTAATAAGAAAAATCACAAATATTATTCTAACCAAAGTACACAATGAGATATGCAGAGTTTCAGTAAGTGAAAAAAAAATTGAGAAAGTTTTATTTAATTATAATAAAATGTTAAGGACGAAAAGTGGATACAAATGTGTACTTTAGTTAGATAATGTTCAGATATGACGAAATCCATGTCGTCCTAAATTCGAGCCCAAAGTTCAACCAGATCCATAATGGCACACTTGGTATCAAATTAAAAATGTTATCAATATTTTCTCCAGAGATCAAAATTCATAAAACCCCTATTTGTGCCTTCCCGTTAAAAAAATGTCGGTAGGATTTCCTGTCACTCAATAACCAACATTTCAGTGAGTAAAATCAAGGATCCTAACGAAACTAGAAAGTCTGCTTTCCTATCTTGATCATATTATCGATATTGACACAGATGGACGACTGCAAACTAGAATCTATGACAACCTTTCAGCAGTAAAATACCCTCTGCCCAATCGTATGACATTTAAATATCTCAACTGTTACGTAACCACTGTGCATATTGACACTATACGGACGTCTTAAGCAGGGGACTGCTTTATACACAAAAATTGCTTCAAAGTTATGAGGAAAAACGACTGAAATCGATTTTACATAAGTTTTACGGTCAACCTCACAAATTGTTTAACCGATACGATGTGTCTGTCTGAACTCAATAACGACTTGATTTCGCGGTTTTTGGTCGATCTATATTTATACCGATTGTGTTCTATTCCCGACTGTGATATTCTGAAGAAGTTTGAATTCGAATGGGAGATGACGCATACATAGCAGTAGATACTTGCCCTGTGGACGCACCTGTCTCGTTCCTTTTGGAATTCATGCAATTCCCTCTATTTTGTCTGTTACCTAGTTTTGCATCGTCTTCATAGATTTATACATCGGTAACCTACTGCTTCCTTAATTCTGGCATTTTAGCAACCTCATCAAGGTATCAATTCAGAATTCTTTTTTCATTTAAATATATATGTAATTGTATATATATATATGTATTTTTCCTGAATAATTGAACAACTTATTTTTACCTTTCGGTGTGAAATGTCATATTCATTTTTTAATACCATATAAGCTGTAAAAGCAATGGCTGTGCATATATTTTTAGCCCGAAGTGTGTCTTAGCTTTATACAAAATGTGCCACGGTCATTACCTGAACACCACAACAAAGTATTTGTACCCATAATGTTACAAAAATGTTTTCATATTCGTACGTCTATTAAAGGGTATTTTCACCATGAGGAATTCCTCTTTTGAAACACATTAAGTAGAAAATGGAACAGATGAATTCAGACTTCAAAATTTAAATATTTAAATTGCGAAAGTTTCTATATTTACAGCAAGTTTTCAACTTTGGGACAAGCCAGCTAGATAGTGCATAGATATAGTACTATTGATAAAATCTGATCTAAATAAGAATTACCTAATGCACTGGTATCTTTAGGGTGTTCATCAACAACCCCAGAGTCCATAGCTACAATCTTATCTGTAGAAGGTACTTTGTAGTAACTACAACTGCTACACACTAGTCTTAGGACTCTTCATGACGTCTTTATTATTATTATTATTATTTGACTGATAAGATCTACTTTATTGGCATCTTACACACTACAGTTGTTTGAACATTATTGTTGTTGTCAAGTTTTTCACTCTTTTTTACAATTTCAAATTCCATAGCTCTATCATCTTTATGAAACTCAGATACACCTTGGTAATTACAAGACTGTATTTCTCTTTCTACTAGTATTCTGTAAGATGAGAGCAAAATGCTTTCTATGTCCTGAAATTAAAAAAATACAAATATACATTTCAATATCTATAAATATATCTATATGTATATTATAGAACGTGTGTTGTTTGTTATTGTTTGTTTTCGTTTATATGTTTGGTGGTGTTTTTTCAGTGGAGCCGGTGTTGTTGGTGGTTGTAATAATTTGTTGTACTACACAGTAATTTTTATATTCCTGTTATCCCTTTTATGCATCTATATTCAAAGTTGCATATTCAATGCAGAAAAAGTTCGTGGGTAGAATTCTATCTTAAGTCTTAAATTTTGTTCTTTAATATTTTTTTCAATAGGCATTAGTTGTACTGTTTGAAATTGAAATAAATGTGGATTGTGTCCACATGTGGACACAGATGATGCCCCCGCTTGCATATCATATAGTTATAAAGGGACATAACTGAAGAACAGTAAAAGTGACGCCACCAAAATTCAAACTTGATTTGTGTTTTGTGGTAATAAGCATTGTGTACAAGTTTCATAACATTTGGTTGAGGCAAACTTAAGTTAGAGAACGGAAACTAAGTTTTGCAATTTTTCCATTTATAAAGGGGCATTACTCTAGAACGGTTTGAGTGACGCCACCAAAATTCACCCTTGATCTGTATTTTGTGATAATAAGCATTGTGTATAAGTTTCATAACATTTGGTTGAAGCAAACTTTAGAGAACGGAAACTAAAAATTTAGCAATTTTTCTATTATAAAGGGGCATAACTATAGAACCGTTTAAGTGACGCCACCAAAATTCAAACTTGATCTGTATTTTGTGGTAATAAGCATTGTGTGTAAGTTTCATAACATTTGGTTGAGGCAAACTTAAATTAGAGAACTGAAACTAAAAATTTTGCAATTTTTCCATTTATAAAGGGGCATAACTCTAGAATTGTTAGAGTGACGCTACCAAAATTCAAACTTGATCTGTATTTAATGTTAAAAAGCATTGTGTGTAAGTTTCATAACATTTGGCGGAGGCAAACTTAAATTAGAGAACGGAAACTAAAAATTTTGCAATTTTTCCATTTATAAATGGGCATAACTCTAGAACGGTAAAAGTGACGCCACCAAAATTCATCCTTGATCTGTGTTTTGTGGTAATAAGCATTGTGTATAAGTTTCATAACATTTGGTTGAGGCAAACTCAAGTTAGAGAACAGAAACCAATTTTGGGACGTACATACGTACAGACGGACAAGGGTAAAACTTAATGCCCTTCCGCTACGGCGGAGGCATAAAAATATTCTTTTTACAATCAGGAAACTGCAAAGTACTGAGCGTAAAGGACAAACTCCTAGCATTTAAAATAAGAATGAGATTAACTGGTTCAGTTGGTTATTTTTAGTAACAAAGCTATGTAAAAAATGCCATCTTTTTATCATGTAGGCATGTATGTGAGAAATGGCCAACTTAGTAAAAAAATCAGTATCAATATTATTTTTTCAATATTCAGTCTGACTTTGACTATTTTGACTATTTCAGCTGATAAATCACCAGGTAATAGAGTTACACTAATTATGCCATTTATTTTTGTCCCTTTTAATCATATAAAAATACGATATATATAGATACCCTTGCTTATCTTTGCCTTTCCAAGGCCGTAACTACCATTGAGGCAAGTGAGGCAAAAGTAAATTGTTTGAGCTTGACATATCGAACAGACACTGTATTTTGTTCAATACCGTATGTTTTCATCTAGATATCTTAAGGAAATATCCTGTCACATGGAGGAATGGTCAATAAAATATTGACATGCAACTTGCAGTTTCCGAGATACATGCTTTATCTCTGAATGACTATGTGAAAAATCATAGTCACCAATGGTAACAATTTCGCTTACTAATTGAAAGAAATCAATCGTAAATTACTATTGACTTAACACAATGCGTTCTGAAACCTGTTGACCAAAAATTGTTCCATATAGAAGAATATCATGTATAGTTAAAATTTTATTTTAAGGTACAGAATTCCATTGGATAAACAAAACATAGAATTATTTACGATGTAACCCATTGAGTTCCTGCAAAATACTTAGTTTCCAAACTTCTCTTTTGGAGTTTCATTTCAAATTTAAACCCAGAAAGCACTTCAATTCTAAACGTCTATTGTAACATTTAAATTTATTGGAAACGCATCATAATGACACACGAGATAAAAACGTAAATACCTCTTATATGTGATAATTGTCGCGCCATACGACTACCATGGATGTTATTTTGTCAAGACTTTTTCATAACTTAAAACTAATTTAATAAATGTTGAAAAACATGTAGTTGTCAGAAATATGAAATTATGCCATTGGGCGTTTATTAAAAGGTATAGAATCAATCACTAGTAATCATTTCAATTAATGAAATCACCATTTTTAGTTTCTAAATGCAGCGTTTGTCATAATTTTCACTGGAGAAAGAAATAATGTGCAGTTCTGAAACAAGCGTTAGTCCTCATTACATGTTTCTAGTGTTTTGCAGAATCTTAGAATTAGAATAAAATCAAATGAAAGGAAGGATATTCATATGCTCACATTATTTAAAAGTATATCATCAAAAAAATGAATTGGTGCAATCAGTATAAATAAGGATACAGACCTGATTTTTCACTGATTTCTTTTCCATCAATGAGTACTACGGTACAAAACACAATGATAAAATAACGTCTTAATGTATCACAACTTAATATCTAGCAATCATAATTGTGTTCTAACATTCAAAACTAATGAGAAAATTCGAAAAATAGTTTAAAATGTACAACTTAAAACAGACAATGAAATTAACATGAAACAGTCTATAACGGATGACAATTAATTTTATATCAATAAGTATAACAATAAATACAAAAAGATCTTACAAATAAATGCATTCATACTTACACAAAATCTCAACAATTTATAAAAAAGTCATTGTTTACATTTTTGACGAAAAACATATCTGGCCGAAATTTAAAAATCTCCGACTGATGGAAATATACAAGCTCTGACATCTATTGGTTACCATTGTTGCCATATACTAGCACGTTTGATGTTTACTATTTTTTCATCGAGTTCTAGTATAATATACAACTCTGCCGGTTACACAAACATAGCTTCAATACAAATGAGATAAACAAAAGCAGCAATAACTCGTACATGAATCGATAAGTTTCACATTAGAAGAACAAGGAAAGTATTATAAAAACAATGCAATCAATTTTGGCGGGAAAAGTACCTCTACTTCATGTGTTGCCAAAAATAAGACATCAGATGCTACATCTATCATGAGTCAACCTATTCTGCAAACTTTTTACATAAAGATAAATGCAATATTGTCAAAAATGCAGATGTTGCAGAAATTGACTGGAATTTATAAAGGCTCTTTAAACTTGAGAATACGATAATTTCTCGCCTGCTGAATTGTTTTTGACTGCAAATGGTTTAAGTCTCTGAGCTCAGAGTTTCGCTATATGTATTACAAAAGTTAATACTGACCAATGAACCAAAAAAATGGACCAAAACAGGTAAAAAGTAAAATAACAACAAGCATTCTGTAAGTATTGCCTGGCAATAAATAGTCCCTTACCGGTTACAAATTCATTGTACTGGAACAAAATGCTAACTTGATCTATAACTTGTCATGGTTTAAATTTTGAGTGAATTTTCTAAGTTCAAGGACCATAACTCTGCACAAAATCGTCCGACCGGAACAAAATTCGAACTTGATCTGTAAATTGTCATGATAAAACAATACACCAAATATCAAATCAATATCTTCAAGCACGAAGCAAAAAGTGTGAAAAACTGATTTGCCGGACTGACGGATGGACAGACAGACAGACAGACGGACGGAGTGCAAACTTAAAATCCCCTTCGACTTCGTCGGTAGGGGACTAAAAATACCGAACTCAAGGAAATTCAAAACGGAAAGTAACAGAGAGATATTTTTTCGCGTTTAAAAAGAGTCGGAGCCAAGGGGAATCAAATTTCATTTGCCGAAATTAAAACACACAATATCATGACCAAAAGAATAACAACAAAACGACAGAAACACTACATACAAAAATGTTTTATATATATTCATAAATGAAGCGAATGTTACCGTACGGAAAGTATTTTTTCAGGCTTGGTGTAAAACTTTCATCCCATATATTCTAGGAAATGAAGCTACCAAGTTTGGGTTAGAAAAACATGGAGACTTAATTGATTCGAATGGATAAAAGAATTACATAATTTTCTTGATAGTAACTCAGTTTATTTCAATGTCAGATACGACCTGCAGATCTTATATTTGATAACCTAAGCCAGATCCAACGCAGTCAGCCGGTTTTATGTATTGCTGTCTAAAATGGTCATGCCTGTCACGATGGTCTTATTAAGCCTAGCTTTATATTGAAGTAAAAAAAAAACCTAGAACCAGTTAGTTTCGGATAAATGACGTCGCAATAAACTTAAGTTATTGTGTCATTGTTTTCCAGATAGTGGCAGGGGTTTGCTATAAACTTGTACTGTTTCTTTCGGATTTCTACATACATATTTTTTTCAAAACCATTTGCTTTCTTAAATTCAAATAGAATTGCCCTAAATCAGTAAAAATCTGTACAAGATTCCTGAACGTATATTGAACACCAGTTATTTCTTGTTTATTTTAAACTCTTCTCTTAAATTCTTCCTCTAAATAATTAAAGATCCAATTTAGTATATATTTTGATTTGCTTACAAAATCGGTAAGCGTCTTCCGATTAACAGATCTAATTTTACTTTTGTATTGTATGTTACGATGATATTCCCTTTTAACCGCTATCTGGACATAGCTTATGTGTAGGATAGGAACAAGAAAGTTACCTGGTGCTTGTCAATTTTATTTTTTTGACTTTGTCCTTGCTATGCCTGATTGCACAAAGGGCAAGGACAGCTTGCCAATTTAGTAGGTTCTTAAATAATTTTTAAAATGTTCGGAAATGTAAATTGACTGAATAATTTTTTTTAAAATTCGTGAATTTATCACTTATTAGATTAACAATTACTTAGGTGTCCACATTATATAAAGACCCGTAGTACTCTAAATCTAAATCTTAAAAAAAACAATGCATAAACATCTATAAAATAAACTCACTTTATATATACACTATGTATGGTCATGTCATGTTTTTTTTTTACATATTGTACGATAACAAAATAACAAAAAAAATAAGTAAATCTACAAAAACCGAAGCAATACATTGTACATTCAGGGAATATATGACACACTTTTAAATGTGTGAACCTTGAATATTAGACAAACATTTAAGTCGCCAATCTGTTCTTATTACCCAGTTTGAATTCTCTATTTTTTCCAAATATGGAATAATTTGTTTTAGATGTATAAACAAATGCCGAATAGAGAGATGACCCTAACATTCAATTTCAAAAGAAAAAATAACGAAATGAAAAGTTAGATTTTGGTTAATGTATGCTTTCTTTCAGATTATTGAAAATTGCTACAGGTATGTGTTTCCAATTAAACTCCTGATTCGTGGTAATTAATAAACTAAATTAACCTACCGGAAAACAAATGTTATATTGGCATTCAATACTTAAACTTCATATACTTGTATGTCAATTGATAGGTCCAGAAATACTAGTTTTATTCTGTATGGTTCCCTCAGGTATTTTTCTTGATTGGTATACTCAGAATGGATACGTGTTTCGAACATTGATAGAATACAAATGTCAAATAAACAAATCATATGATGTCAAAAAGATGTATAAATAGAATATAAATACTAAACTTTTATTTTTTACTAATTCTTTGTATCTACTAAAATTTTGAAAAAAGTAAAGCATTACCTTTAAAAGGCGTGTTCTTACATGAAAACGTTGGCCATATTGAATTAAAAAGAGAGAAATGATACCAAGGGGGCAATCAAAAGACATAATCTGAAAAAAAGACATGGTAAAAAAAGACAAATACTACGGAAGCACAAACAGCAGTAAAACAAACACCCCAAAAATAAAGAGTTAACGTAGGTACTATGGAAATGTCAACGGTTTCTGCTCCACAAGTGACACATGCCCCTGAACTCCTGTTAAATACGTTTATTTGGTCATATAAGGTGTAAGGGAGAAATGTGTAATGTTGAATACTGATTGATTGTTAGTGTTTAAAATCACTTTCAGCACTTTTGGCTATATCATGAAAGCCACTTTTTATTGGAGGAGGAAGTCGGGGTAACCTGAGAGAAACACCCGCCTTCAGAAAGAAAACGGATTTCATGTTGAATAAAATTAAAATCTTATGATTATACGCTCTATAGTTATTTTTTTGTTTGTATTCCTCCAATTCTCAACTGTCCGGTTCTGATCCCGTTAGCGTAGACCTGTCATCCTTTTGTATAAATTAATAAACCATTCAATATGGTGTTTCGTTTATCATGCGACAAAAAAAATACCATCGGAAGACATATTCATTTACTGCTATATTTTTTTTGACTCTTAACTATCTTAATCCTACGCTATTTCATTAATAGTCATTCTAATAAATCTGATTAATGAAAACATAGGATATCACAATTTTAAAACTATGTAGAAGACTTTGTGCATTTATTCTATTTTCATAATAAATACTTCCACCAATTACGTTTATTAAAACAAAATATGCAATGAAACATATTTGATCATCCTGTAGGTAGTACGTCAACGGAAAACAATTTGCATCTATTTCAATTATGAAGTAAATACAACAACGATATTGATGGAAAACTGAAAAAAATGTTTTCTAAATAGTTGAAATGCTTTACTCTTGTAATTTTTTGTTCGTAGGAACCGATTCACATAACACTTAAAATAGATGAACTTTACTTCACTAGTGTTTTCATTTTACAATTGTTTTCATAGCCCGTATTGCAATTCCTATTGTTATATGTTTCCTCCAACGACATCGTTATGAACGGTTCATAATATATCCGTTTCTCTTTCCAGTATCTATTCAATTTTGCCATTGAGGGATAAGACAAATATAGGATTTATATAGGACGAAAGAACTAAAAATAAAAAAACTAGATGTGTGGGAACGACACGAATGGCCCAGTCTCAAAGAGTTGAAAAATCTGCAATTTCAACAACACATGTGGACACAAGCATGCATGGATAGTATCAAGCTCTCAAGACCAATACTAATTTGATGAAAATTTCCTTGATCAAAGAGTAATTAAATTTCAAACTATCAGCAAATCGGAAGTGGATGTACTGCAGATCTAACAAGATGCGTTGAAACGACATGAAAATCAGCATAGCGGAACGAAACATAAACTTGATCTGTAACTCATCATGGTAGTCTCACATATCAAAAATCAGTGCAAAATCTGAAGGCGTATACAAAAAAGTCTGTATAACTGTGATTTTCTACAATTTATCAAAGTCCAAAGCCCGTTATTTCGGCAAAAATTAGCGGAGCGGAACGAAACTTAAACTTGATCTGTAACTCATCATGGTTAACTCATATACCAAAAATTATCCCAATATCTAAAGGCGTTTAGAAAAAAAGTCCGTATAAATGTGATTTTCAACAATTTATCAAAGTCCAAAGCCCGTAATTTCGGCAAAAATTAGCGGAGCGGAACGAAACTTAAACTTGATCTGTAACTCATCATGGTTAACTCACATACCAAAAATCAGCCCAATATCTGAAGGCGTTTAAAAAAAAAGTCCGTATAAATGTGATTTTCAACAATTTATCAAAGTCCAAAGCCCGTTATTTCGGCAAAAATTAGCGGAGCGGAACGAAACTTTAACTTGATCTGTAACTCATCATGGTTAACTCATATACCAAAAATTAGCCCAATATCTGAAGGCGTTTAGAAAAAAAGTCCGTATAAATGTGATTTTCAACAATTTATCAAAGTCCAAAGCCCGTAATATCGGCAAAAATTAGCGGAGCGGAACGAAACTTAAACTTGATCTGTAACTCATCATGGTTAACTCACATATCAAAAATCAGCCCAATATCTGAATATCTAATGAGATGTGCCAATGCTAATATAACTGCATACCAAATATTATTGACCTACCACTAGTGGTTCACCATGAACTAGACCTAATCACAAACTAATACATTGTTGACGCCGCCGTTGCCGCCGACGCCGGAAACAGCATACCTATGTCTCGCTTTTTGACTCCGTCAAGGCGAAACAAAAAAGCTTCTGCCAAAGTTTCATCAATTCTATGAAGGTTTGATAAAGAAATTGATGTGTAACTAACTTTAACCCCAGACTGTACCTATTTGTTAAATGTAAAAAATTACTAAGTCCATGTATCAGTAAAATACGGAGAAATGAAACTAAGCAGTTTCAAAATTTTGCTCTGGACACTGTATTTTGGTCATAAACAAGCTTCTGTCCAAATTTCCTAAATTTATATGCAGGCTTGACAAAGTAATTGATGTCTAAAAAAACTTTAACCACAGACTGAACCTAAACGTTGACGCCGCCAACGCCTACACGGACGACGGAATCTATGATCGTTAGGTCTCGCTATCGCGACATAAATGTAGCTGGCTCGACAAAAATGTTCTCTTCGTCAATACAGTGTTCTCTTCGACAATAAAGTGTTCTCTTTACAATTATATACAATATCATTAAATACTGAAGAACTAGTACTTAATCATTGTCAAGTGTCTGTAATTTGTATTTTTACTTTTAGTGACAATGGAAAGATTGTTGTGCTAAACCAAAACCTCTCGTATAAGATGAATTGTGAATACAAAAAAAAACTACAAACCTAACATACATTTTTTCAAATATTGACAAAACGTATGAAAAAAATGTACATAATTTCTTTAAAATTAGACATAGACAGGCTGTAAAATCATCTATTTACTCCTGCAAATTCTTTGCCACTGAAGTTAAGTGAGTGAACAGTATTTTGTTGTTTGACGTACAAGTATCCTGTCATTGTAGTACACATCTGATCATTCTATATTTGACGATAAAATCAGAAAATCGGTTTATTACATTTACATATACGCCAACAATTGATTAACAAAATCATCTTGACAAAATGCCCACATACTAAATGTTAATTTCTACAATTAAAAATACACCAGAGTGGAAACTGAAAGAGCTGAGTTTTATTACTTCTCATTCAATAAATGACTCACAAACAATGAATCGTCATAATACGCACATCTTTAGTATGCGGTCATTTATTCTACAAAATGAAAAGGCCCAGCTCAAACACTGTTGAAATACAAAAAGATGAGCAAACAAAAAGTGTGATCAGTAAAATATAACTAAAATTATTCAACTCGACATTTTTTTTTTAGAATTGTAGGAAATCATAATCCTGACAAAATGCATACTTTTTCTTATCTGTAAAAACTATTTGACACAATAGAAATACCTTTCAGCTGGAAAGTTTCCCCGAGTTTATCGGATGAACGGGCGTTATGTTCAGTGCACCCTATTATCAAGTTTTAAAAAAGGGTTTGTCCAACACATCATCATTTTATTAATAGTTCATTTAAAATCAAAATTCGTGCAAACCTTAAGCGTGTGTATGAACATTCTATTAAATTAAACCATTCTAGATAAGAAAAATAACGAGGTAATTGGGGTACAACTGTATACCATATTCAAAATAATGCAAACACATCAACTACTAGACGTTGTGAATAATCACAAATATTTAAATACTAAGTACTGATATTACGCACAACTTTAGTATATCCATAAATATACTGCAAAATAAAATAAACTTTAGGAGACATTGCGCCAACAAGCTATGTCCGATTAGAAGGACTGGAGTAGATCAATATGAGAACGCTATTCGTGGAATAGGACTAACCACGAAAGAACGCCAATTTGAAATAATATCGAACATACCAGTAATATAAAATATTTTGACAGTGTATGTAATTTGTTTCTTTGTACAATTGTTTACTGAAAAAAAAAAGATTCGCAAGAGGAATACACATAAGCAATGAAAGCAGACTTTTACAATATGTAAGAATTGTAGCTCTATAAAAAATAAAATAATTCTTCAACATTAGTGAGTAGTAATGGTCGAATTTGAATGCAGGTTATGGAAGGTTTCAATTTCGGTAATAATTTTTGTAACTGACTTGAAATACTGTTTAAAAATACCCACAATTGTTATAAAAACAACTCATGTTCGTTCAAATACTTCACTGTCGGTCAACTATATGCCAAATCTCTCTTTTTTATGTATAAAACATGCGGTACCAATGGCATATGTTGTTCATTCAAATGTAGAAATAGTCATAAAAATACCAAGGCGACCATTTGTTTTTAACTGAAAATTCACACCTCATACATAAAATTAAGTTATAGTCTGAAAAATAATTACAAATATTAGAAATCTAATTTCAATAAAATGCTTCGCTGAGCGCAGCTGGATACGACCGCAGAGGTCCAACCCTGAACAGTTGAGGCAAAAATGGACACAATATTCGTGCTTGATACAGGTCTGAATTTGGATTATAAATAAATATTTGACACATAATAGGTTTCTGACACCGAATAACTGTAGTCAAAGAACTTAGAATTGGTTATATGATTTGAATTTATATTCAATTTTGCTTTTTGTGCAATACACTATGTTGTTGCGAAATTGAACCCCCAAAAAAATTTACCCACCTTTTTTTGCTTTTGTGAAATACACTATGCTGTTGCATATTGACCCCCCCGCGCCAAAAAAAATCCCCTTTTTGCAAAAGAAATAATATTTGAAGAAATTTTCTTTTAATTTCTGAAATCGAAATGAAAAAAATTACCCCACCATTTCTTTTTACCCTCCTCCCTCCTATTTTTTTTATCCCCTTTTCCAAAAAAAAATTCTTTCCAATGGAGTTTGCAACCATAATTACCAATTTAAATACATCATAAAAGTCTTAAAATAGAAAAAAAATCCCCCAAATGTTTTGAATCCCCTTACGATTCATCACTCCCAAACTCAATCCCAGCCTTCCCTTTGTGGTATGGTACCTTGCAGTACAATTTCAGCGAGATCCATACACTTGAACACAAGTTATTGTCTGGAAACTAGAAAAATGCTTGTTTTTTTGGCCCCTTTTTGGCCCCAAATTCCTAAACGTTTAGGGCAATTACCCCAAACTCAAACCCAGCTTTCCCTTTGTGATATGGAACCTTGTAGTACAATTTCATTAAGATCCATACACTTACACACAAGTTATTGTCATAAAACTAGAAAAATGCTTGTTTTTTGCCTCTTTTTGGGCCCTAATTCTTAAAATTTTGAGGCAATACCCCCAAAATCCATTCCAGCCTTCCCTTTGTGGTATGGTACCTTGCAGTACAATTTTAGAGAGATCCATACACTTGAACACAAGTTATTGTCTGGAAACTAGAAAAATACTTATTTTTGGCCCCTTATTCCTAAACGTTTTGGGCAATTACCCCCGAACTAAATTCCAGCTTTCCCTTTGTGATATGGAACCTTGTAGTACAATTTTAGAAAGATCCATACACTTAAACACAAGTTCTTGTCATGAAACTAGAAAATTGCTGTTTTTTGCCCCTTTATTGGCCCCTAATTCCTAAAATTTTGAGGCAATTACCCCCAAAATCAATATCAGCATTCCCTTTGTGATATGGAACCTTGTGGTACAATGTCAGAGAGATCCATACACTAACACACAATTTATTGTCTGGAAGTTACAAAAATGCTTATTTTTGGCCCCTAATTCCTTAACTGATGGTACCATAACCCCCAAAATCAATCCCAACCTTCCTTTTGTGGTAATGAACCTTATGGTAAAATTTCATAGAGATCCATTCACTTAAACTAAAGTTAGAGTGCGAAAACCAATGTGTCTTCGGACGACGACGACGACGCCAACGTCATACCAATATATACGACCGCAAAAATTTTTTGCGGTCATATAAAAAGCAGCAGGTTCCAAATTTAACTCCGATAAATCAGACGGAAAATTCGCAAGAATATTATAATGATCAGACAAAATCATTTAAGTCTTTCGGATTAATAATGACGTAAAAACAAGAAGATTTAATATGCCACTATAGAATATTTATAATTGGAATAATAAATCAAAGCATCATAGGTGCTGTGATTCAGCCAGTTTTCAGCTAGTCAGATATTTTTATCTGATCCCAATTTCAATATTTTTTTTCATTATACCAACTCCTGAAAAGCATTTCAAGACAGCCATCTTCAAGACATCCATCAGAACTTTGGATAAATGATTTTGGATGAAAAGAAGAATTTCATGAAAGAGGCATTAAAAATGTACCTTTAAACAACAGCAACAAAATATTAAGTATTAACTAAAAAAAATGGTGTTCATTCTTCATTATGAAAATTTTAAAAAATACATTTCCTGTATTCCAATATACCTGCACAAATACCTTATAATGTTAAATACAAACATAATGGTAATAAAACACATAAATATTATTGCAAAAATGCTCAGGTTAAAGTTATGCATATTTTTTTTATTGCTTTAAGCAAATAACTGAAAATGTTAACTTAAATTAATCCAGATTATTGATTAATATCCCTTGCTTGCATTTTCTTCTACATATTTTATATTTTGTCTGTTCTTTGAAATATTATCTTATTAATCCAATAATTCATCCTTGACACATTATTTACAAAATAATTTTATGAAATTTGGATCAAAAGTTATTATAGGAATACTATTGAGTTCAAGAAGATTGTTTGAGCTGTAAAATAAAGTGTGTTTAATTAATATGTGATACAGAAATATTAACTGTCGTCAATTAAGATTGGCAGTACCTGGGTACCTGGTATATTGCTACATTTAATACTCACACCCTTTGAATGTAATTGTTTGTAAACTGACAATTGTCAATCATACTGGTATTGTGTCAGTACTCTCATTTTGCTCAGGAAAGAATTGGAATAATAATATTTGAAAAAAGTGTGGGAATCAACTTTGATATCAATACTGAGCTTTTTTCTAAATTTTATTATCATTCCTTACACAAACAGAAGATACTCATAAAACACTTTCATTATTCTTGCCAACTGCTTAAACTTGATATTTCACCTCTTCACATTAATTCATAAACAGTAACTTTCATAATTTGTTGATTTACGAAGGAACTATAAGCAAGTGTTTATTTAAAATAAAGTAGCTGTTCGACCGATGTTTTCTTAATCTAAGGGCAAATAACATGTCAAAAGTTGGCAGTAGATGATTAAAATGGTGTATAAGGTTTCTGCAAGTCATAAAAACACATTATTAGTTGCATTATATGTCTTCGACTTAGAATTCTGCACCATCTCAAAATCCTAAGTGATCACATAGATCCAGCATGGCTGAATCAAAAACCACCAAGAACGCTTAATAGGGGTAAACAATAATAACAATTAAAGAGATATAGTTGGATTATTGCAATTCTGAAGGTTAGCATTTTTTAAGGAGATATAGTTTAATAAAAGTGTGTCAACGTTAGGTCAATCAAAATATCCTGTACTTTCTTTTAAGGAATTTTGCTTTCATAATTTTCAAGAAAGATACACTGAAAAATGTACCTTATAAACACATTTTTCTCTTATAAATGGTGGATTCATTCTTCCTTTCTTCTTCAAATAAACAAAAACCCAATCCTGATAAGTAATAAATACATATGCATAGAATCCATTGAAGTTTGCAGTGTTACATTTATGCAATTTTGCTTGTTTCAAGTAAGCAATAAGTTACCTAATTATTGATTGTTACAGATCACCATATCACTGATTTTATAAGAATTTCTAGATTTAATCTCGATTTTTCATCTTTTATTCGACATAATCTACATTTTATTAAACCTAAATCATTCATCTCTGAGACATAATTTACAGAATAATTTTTTATTGTGTAGATCAATAATTAAATCACAACCTATCGAACAACTGGTCAAGGGATGAAAAAAAAGTTAGGCAGATTGGTCGATTGGCATGATAGAGTAATTTTCAAATAAAACTTTAATTTAAGCAGATGTGGTATGATTGCCAATGAGACAACTATCTCACAGGGACCAAATGACGTATTTGCAAAAAAAGTTACCAGCTTTATAATTTTGTACATCAGACGCGCGTATCGTCTACAAAATACTCATCAGTGACGCTCGTTTGAATCGAAAAGATAAAAAGGTCAAAGTAAGTATTAGGTAGAGTGCATTGAGGACCCAAACTTCCGAAAGGTTTTGCAAAATACAGCTAATGTAGTCAATTTCTGTGGTAGACAAACAACTCATATTCATTTATGGTTAACCCGGCAACATCCCAGCGGATGCCTTTGGAAAGAATTGGAACATAAGATCAAATCTTTCCAAAAACATAATGAATCCTATTTAAAAGGGCATTAACTACGAGATATAAAAAAATAAAATATCATTTTTTTGTGTGTTCAATCATTAATGAAAGTGAAATAGTGAAATAATAATTAGCTTTTAACAGCCAGTTTGGTTCAATTTTGTCAAAATAAGCTAAGAAACATCGGTGATGAATTATTCACTTACAAGTGAATAATTCGACCTCATTGAATCCGTATTCATGTGACCTTCAATTTAACCCCTTAGCTAGAGATGGGTTACACATGAATTAGGCATGTTCAGCTATTGAAAGGAAAGGAATGTTAACATTGAAAGTGAAACAAGGGTAAATCATTTGGTTGACTGATTCTATCCACTAAAACTCATTCTTATAGAGGTAAAAACGATGATGAACATGTATTTTTAACCTATTATATGAAATCAAACAGACCTAGAAAAATCCAATTGCACGCGTTCGCTATCTATTTATATCTATATTTATGTTTATATATTGGGTGATATGACCGTCGGCAGTCTTCAGAGTTCACCTCGATAGTTAATTAGATGGCGTCTAGACTAAAATACACACGAAATGTTGATACATATTATAGAATTCATGCACCATAAACTGTTTATTTCAGACTTTTTAATATTTGGATATACGTTTTAGTTTGTTATGAATCAAATATGAGAATTTCAGTCAAATCGGTGAGCACGAATTTGACAGCTAATGCCCCTTTAAGATACGGAATATAAATTAAGGATATGACTTATGCGCATGAAAAAAAATAATAACAATTTTTGGATTTACTCATATCACCATTTAATCATTTTGTGCGGCTTGAAATCGTATGTCATGGTGACTGTCTAGTGGCTGAGGGGAAGTATTAAAAATGATGTTTGGAAGAATTTATAAAAATCAGACATATGCTTATTTATCAAATAGTAAACTAATCATAGATACTAGGATTAAAAATATACTCCTGAAAGAAAGCGAATTTACAATTCCTGTTGTAATTAGTATCATCTACATGGCACAACTCGATACCAATGACACAAAACGTTCAAAAGATAGTGTTGTTTTAAATAGCGATTAAGGTCCAGGGTATATTGCTTTGCATATTTCAACAACCACATGAAAATTACAATTTTATCGAAGTCTTCCTTGAACAGCAATACGAAGGACTAACAAAATTTTGATGTTAAGGATATTTAAAAAATAAATAAGATGTGACAGATTGCAAAAGGAAAATAACAAAAATACCGAACTCCAAGGAAAATTCAAAACGGAAACTCCTTACCAAATGGCAAAATCAAAAGCTCAAACACATCAAATGAATGGAAAACAACTTGTCATATTCCTGACTTGGTACAGGCATTTCCTTATGTAGAAAATGGTGGATTAAAACCTGGTTTTATAGCTAGCTTGACTTCTCACTTGTATGACAGTCGCATAAAATTCCATTATATTGACATCAATGCATATAGACAAGGCACATAAGCAAAAATGAAAGACAAGAATACAAAAAATGACCATAGCACAATAACACAAATTAGACATCCATAATATGCACAATTTAACAAAGCAAGGGGACGTAAAGCTGTCAGAATAATTGAGCGTATTCAGTTTAAAATAGAAATATACCTTGGTTCAATCATTTTCAAATAGACAAAAAAAAAAGAGAGAGAGAAAAATGATCATTCTTTTTTTAAGGCCGAAACTTTTGAATGAAAACGGTAAACCATTGGAAGAAGCTAATACAAAATGCTAAGCAAGATTATTTTGGTGTTCGTAAATAACAAATAAAAGCCAGATCAAACAAAAGAATGCAATTTTCCCTGGGATGCAGAAACAATACAGGATTACAGGGTAATTTCCACGACAAATAAAAAAGTTTGTATTAATGTTTTTGCCCATAAGCAGATTTTTGTTGATGGCAGATTTTTCATTAGTCTGTAAAATTTATTCAAAACTGAATTGTTTAAGCTTGACATATCGAACAGACACTGTATTTTGTTCCAATACCGTATGTTTTCATCTAGATATCTTAAGGAAATATCCTGTCACATGGAGGAATGGTCAATAAAATATTGACATGCAATTTGCAGTTTCCGAGATACATGCTTTATCTCTGAATGACTATGTAAAAAATCATGGTCACCAATGGTAACAATTTCGCTTACTAATTGAAAGAAATCAATCGCAAAATACTATTGACTTAACACAATGCGTTCTGAAACCTTTTGACCAAAATCGTTCCATATAGAAGTATATCATGTATAGTTAAAATTTTGTTTTAAAATACAGAATTTCATTGGATAAACAAAGTATAGATTTATTTACGATGTAACTCATTGAGATCCTGCAAAATACTACATATTTCAGCTTTCTTGGTATTTTGAAGTTTAATATCAATATCAAAGGCTAGCCAATTCGCAAATAAGCAGAACTGAACAAAGCACAAAAACAGTTGCTACATAAAATACAAAATGCAGTGATTATGATATCTAGTTTAATCAATGGATGACGACCAAAATAAAAAAAAAAATCGTAAGCAGTTCCGCGGTACCCTGTGCCTCGCCTGCGATTGCTGCTGTCAGTGTAATGTTGACTTAAAAAGAGAGTCCATTTACCAGTAAAATACAGAATTTAAAAAAAATCAAAATTTTTCTTTAGATGCTATTTCAGTCTTGAAGATTAGCTTCTGTTCATAACAATCCATTTAAGGTAATAAGGTTTACAAATTTATCACGACATAAAAGTTAAATCCCAGACTGTCTGTAAATGTTAACTGTCAAAAACTACGTCCATCTATCAAATTATCTATATTTAACTTGAATATCTTACATGAATGGATAAAGCTTCTTTTCTGCGGATGTAACATCTATTGTAAAACTGGCATACACCACCTGATTTTATTCAATTTTTATCTATAGGAGACTTAATTGTAACACGTGTGAGGGGCAAGGTTAAAAATCATTTTAAGGGAAAAAATGTGGTAGATTTAGGGCGGGAAAATATTAATTTGAGAAGCATGGCTGGCATCATTTTGCCATAAGGAACAAATAAAATATAGTCGTCTGCACCTGCCTTTTTAATTTTCTAAAAAAGTCAGTGGCGGATCCAGAGGGGGGTTCCGGGGGTTGGAACCCCCTCTTTTTTTTTGGTCGATGAATGCATTTTAATGGGGACATATAGTTGGAACCCCCCCTTTATCCTGGGTTAGGAACCCCCCCTTTTAAAAATTCCTGGATCCTCCCCTGAATGTTGATATGTCTTTATTGATATTTATCTAGGTCATTCAATTATTACTAGTATTATATCTAATATTGGATAAGTGCCTCGACGCCAAAATAAGAATACCTTCATTCAGGACGTGATCTGTCAATATATTTGTGTAAATTCTATGAAACAAGGGTTTCTCTCATGCATCACTGAAGAGACATTGATTGTCGAAATGCGCATCTGGTGCAGAAAAATTGGTACCGTTTATGTTATTATATCTCATACTATATTCCTTGGTTGCAGATTTTGAACACTGATTAATAGACTGTCCCATATAAGTATTAAAGTATAAGAATATGTTAAACTAGAAATAAAGAACCTATTTCTAAAGTGTGTTGTCTGAAAATGAGTTTTGTGGACTTGTCAAACAATCAATTAAACATTTCTTTTCTCGCCTTATTTTTTCTTTAACATATTTTTAAGAGTTTGCTTTCTTACGATCTGGACCATTTCTCTAAGAAAACATAACAAACATTACGGGATTGCAGGAAACAAATAACTTAATTATTCTGATTTGTAACAAAAGTTGAATAAAGAGCTGTGCCATGAGCGCATGATGCGCCTGTTGCTTTATATCAAAAATTTATTAAAAAAAATACATGAAGAATGTGTCCATGGGACACAGATGATGCCCCCGCTTGTATATCATATAAAGTTATAAAGGGACATAACTCAAGAAAATGTAAAAATGGCGCTACCAACATTCAAACTTGATCTGTATTATGCGGAAAAAAGCATTGTGTACAAGTTTCATAACATTTGGTTGAGGCAAACTAAAGTTAAAGAACGGAAACGAAAAATTATGCAATGTTTATGTTTATAAAGGGGCATAAATCAAAACCAGTAAAAGTGACGCCACCCTATTTCGAACTTGATCTGAATTATGTGGTAATAAGCAGTGTACATAAGTTTCATTACATTTGGTTGAGGCAAACTAAAGAAAGAAATGGAAACGAAAATTCAGCAATTTTTCCATTTGTAAAGGGCATAACTCTAGAACGGTTATAGTGATGCCACCAAAAATCAAACTTGATCTGTACTGTTTATAAGTTTCATAACATTTGGTCGAGGCAAACTAAAGAAAGAGAATGGAAAGAAAAATTCAGCAATTTTTCTATTTGTAAAGGGGCATAACTCTAGAACAGTTATAGTGACGTCACCAAAATTCAAACTTGATCTGTGTTTTGTGGTAATAAGCATTGTGTATAAGTTTCATAACATTTGGTTGAGGCAAACTAAAGTTAGAGAACGGAAACCAACTTTGGGATGTACGTACGGACGGACAAACATACAGATGGACAAGGGTAAAACTTAGTGCCCCCCGCTTCCTCCGCTACGACGGGGGCATAAAAAACAAAAGGGAGCTTATTTTAATAGGTATAAACCAGTCAACGAAAATTCATCAAAACTGCACAAAGCATTTTAGAGTTATTGTCCGAAAACTGGTGCTCTCTTTAAACTTTCTTATTTACAATTAGCTTTTATATGTAACTTTGTAAACACACGCACAATAATGTATAATGTATACCTTTGAAAGGTAAATTTGACAGGAATCAGTTCGAGTCTACCTGCCCTTAAGATAAACTTTATAAGCGATACAAATAACAAATGTATGTGGAAGTATAAAAAGATCTGTATTATATGTCTTGAAAGCAATAGAAATAGTTATATGTTAAAAGAAATATAAACCAGGAAAATGCCAGTAAACATAATTTGTGATAATGTTGGATGCTTAACATCCACTGTCATCTTCAACTGACAATAAACGTGTATGAACTGTTATCTGTGATTATTTGGTCTTTTACTATCATGCAATAAAAGAACTAGCTCATGTAGGGTTTATATAACAATTAAAATATGCTTTGTAAGATGGTGTTTTTATTGAACAGTTCCTTTCATTGTTAAATCATCGTCAAGGAAGCAGTAATTCATAATATTGTAGTTATGTTATTTCGGGCACTTATGCCATTAAAAGACACATACGCAGACATGTATGTCTCAAATACAGCAAAAACAGTAGGAAACAGGTAGTTATATTGTAATAATTGAATACTTGTTCAGTGTTAATATATGGAAGAAGGAATTTAATGATTGTGTTTTTACATATAGGATTTTATAGGTGTGTTTATTATATTATCAAAAGCATAAAGTTCTACAAAACTGCCACATATATTTAAAATATCTTGCTCATTTCAAGAACAGAATAATTTAGACATAATAAGTTGTATGGTCAGAAGGTCATATTAAGTAATTTGAAAAATTTCCATTGCTATGCAAAACAAATTATTCATATAAAAATTAACTTGAATCACAAAATAAACTGTTAACACAGAGATAATTTTGATAATACAAATGTTGAAATTAAAATAGCAATACTTTAACATGTTAGTTATGCAAATATTCAAAGTCAATGAACCATGACTGAAAGTACATGGCTAAACAATCTCCATAGAAATGAGATGTGCCAATGCTAATACAACTGCATACCAAATACCATTGACTTATCATAAGTTGTTCGTTAAACAAACTTAAACAAAAACATTATCTTGTAAACTATGTAAAAGTTTCAAAGTCAATGAACCATGATGAGGAGGTTGGGCTATATAATTTCTATGGACACAAGACTTGCAAATGCCAATAAACTTGCATACCAAATATCATTGACTTAACATAAGCGGTTAATCTTATACTGATCTAATTACAAACTAATATATGTAACTTAGCAAAAGTTTCAAAGTCAATAGACCATGACTGAGGGGGCAGGGCCAAATATTTTCCATGGAAATGACATGTGCTAATGCTTATTCAACTGCATACCAATTAATGTTGGCCTACCACTAATGGTTCCCCTTGAACTGACCTAATCACAAACTAATACATGTAAACTAAGCAAAAGTTTCAAAGTCAATAGACCATGAATGAGGGGGCGGGGCCAAATAATCTCCATGGAAATGAGATATGCCAATGCTTATACAACTGCATACCAATTATCATTGACCTACCACTAGTGGTTCACCATAAACTAGACCTAATCACAAACTAATACATTGTTGATGCTGCTGCTGACGACACCAAACAGCATACCTATGTCTCGCTTTTTGACTCCGTAAAGGCAAGACAAAAAATAACTCTTTATAAATTTGTTGCATCAGGAGTGCTTTTCTGTGTTAAGGTTCATCAGGAATGCTCATACCCAGAAAATTTGAAATCTAAACATGACTTGCACAATCAAAATATCATTGCCTGTCGGTGATACTCAAAACCCAATCATTGACACCAAAAAGAATCATAAGCTTATTAGGGCTGTTACAAAATTGGTTGTGGTGGAGGGGGAATGAGATGAAAACTTAGATCATAGCATATTTAAATGGATGCCAGTTAAAATATGCTTTTATCCGATCTCGTTTTACAGCATGGGTCATAACTGACATGTGATAAGTTCTAGCCAAAACTGACTAATGCTAGTTTCCTAAACTTTCCAATAGATAATTCTTTCTTTAGGTTCCAAGAAACTTTTTAGTTTGTTCTTTTAGTAATGATGAAAATATTAAAAATCTTATAAAATGTAGACCAATGTAAAATAAATCTAGTTGTTATATTAAATAGAGTAAATTAAGGTATATATCTTTCGCTTCAAATTATTCTAGGCAAAATATTAAAAACAAATGTTAAATATTACTTAAAAAATTCCTATTTGTTCTTAATTCACTCATTTATCAAAATTGCAGTTCAATCCATTATTGTTTATTTTAAAAATATCTTTGAACTTTTTTTCTTCATATTGCCATAACTTTTTTAATAATTTTGTCAAAACTTTCAAAAATTGACTATTTCTTGATGTTATATATCTTTACAATAAACTCGTTAAAGATACCAGGCTGAACATTTTGTATGCCAGACAAGTGTTTTGTTACAAATTAGTTCTAAATCATTTAAGGTTCCAGTTTTATACATAAATCACAGTTAACAACATTTTCTCATAATTCAAAACTTTTCCTTTTTATCTATACTAACAAAAAAGATTAATACTAAAATTGTTGTCCTCTTTGTGTGAGAGTTGGTGTTATGGACTTAATGTGATATACATTTTCATTATAATTTATTAATCCTGAAATTTGCCTTCTAACTATAAAATAGAATGTTAAGACACCTTCAGGTAGTAAGCATCTTTGTTTGGTCAAGTTGTGATGATATTGCTACAAACTATGCAAGTAACTGTTATTCATTCCTTAACACCTTTTCTGCCTAGTATAAAGAGAAACTCTCTTGTGTACTTCTATCCTCTTATTTTCCAAATACTTTGGCTGATTTTGTTAAGGGAATATACTAGGATATGATAGGCCTTAAACGATGCATTATGTAGTATTGGTGAAATTTCTACCCCACATGAAATATATTTAGGGAAAAAGTTTAGAAGTTTCTTTTTCAAATTCATTAACTACTGAACAAGAAAATACTTACTTATATTTAAGTAACGATCAAAACAACTTGAACTTAAATACTCAAAGTATTTTACATACTATAAAAGTTGCCATAAGGAAGAGTAATCATTAACAAAAACAAAAATAAATAGTGAGGTTATGCATAGCTTATACACACACATCATTCACCAAAACAATATGAGATGTGTGATGTACTACTTCTGTGGTGTCTTAAATGAGTTTGGACTTACTCAGCTGCACTCTCCTTTGACAATATTGAACAGAATTTTTCATAACAAATAACTTTAATTAATAAACTGCTTCGCTGAGCGCAGCTGGAGTGCCCGCAGAGGTCCAACCCTGAACAGTTGGGGCAAAAATGGACACAATATTCAAGCTTGATACAGGTCTGAATTTGGATTGTAATTAAATATTTGACATATAACAGGATTCTGAATAAATGTAGTCAAAGAACTTGAAATTGGTTATATGAATTGAATTTATATTCAATTAAAGATTTCTTGCTGTGCAATACACTGTGCTGTTGCCCAATACTTAGTAAATCTGTTGTCAGACTATATTAAACAAATAAAGTTCAATTAATTTTCAATGTCATATTAGAAATTTATGAAAATCAAAATGGAGCTTACATCAATAGATATAAACAATTCACCAAAGTTTCATGAGAATTGCTGACAGCATTTTTGAGTTATTGTCCGAAAACTGGAAAATCCCCCCTTTTTTAATAATAAAATCCCATAACTCAGAAATGTAAAATGCAAAATTTATAAAATTCTAAAGGGAGCTTACTTAAATAAATATATACAATTCACCATAGTTTCATAAGAACATGAAAGCATTTTTGAGTTTTTGTCCGAAAACTGGAAAATCCCCCTTTTTTATGAATAAAATTCGTAAGGGTTCCGCGGACCCCAGTGTCTCGCCTACTTTTGCTGTTAATCGCAGGCTCAACAAAAATGAGGAAAAAAATCAATAAAAATATTCCTTTAGACAGTCAGGGATATAACTCTATAGGGTTATTACAGAAAAATAACATACATTTGTTATTGTGGACTAAAAAATCAAAGAACTGTGATAACATATGTATGTTACATGTTTCAAAGGGACAATATACATCATTAGTTTAGTTAAAATGTATAAAAGTTCTATTGATTTTACTTTTGTCTATATGTATACTTAACTATTGAAAGATATAACAGTTCATAGTTTGCCAATTTTGCAGAGTACACCTATATGTTATTACAGAAAAAATATGCCTGTAATAACTAAAGGGTGTTACCACAGCTTCTCTATATCACTTCAAAGCATTTGCTCAGATATACATCATGCTTAATTACAATGTATTTTAATTTATTGTAAGAAATAATGACCAGAGCATGTAATGAGGTTCTGTGCAAGTTTCTCAGTAATTCCCAAGTGTCTTATATAATAAGTTACATTCCTTTAATAACCTAGCCTTGTTATCACAGCTAAGTTTATCCCTTAATAGCCTCGTCTCATTGATTTACCATGGTTAATCAAAAATGAATTAATTTAATTAAAAAATTAGTTATCAAGGCTATGCATTTAGTTTCTGCCCAAAGTCTCAAGAGTTCCCTAGAGTCCACTATAAATGAAATAATTTTACAAATAACAAACATATGTTATTACAGATTTAGAAAATATAAGGAATAAAGAGTAGACAACTCATGAAAGTATCTGTAATAACACACGCAAGTTATTTTCTGTAATAACCCTATAGAGTTATATCTTTGACTGTTAGATACTATCTTTTGATTGTAAGAAGCTTCTGTCAAAATTTAGTATAAATCCAGGATAGTTTATGAATCTAATAAATGTTTTAAAAACTTTGACTGCAGACTGTATTTAATGTTAACTGGAAGAAAAACTAAGTCCATTTATAAGTAAAATATGGATAAAATGGTACAAAATTTTAACAAAATTTCCTTCTAGATACTAGCTTTTGATCATAAACAAGCTTCTGTCCAAGTTTGGTACAAATCCAGGATAGTTTAAGAAAGTTATTAAAATTTTAAAAACTTTAACCACAGAGTGAATGTATTGTTTCCTGGCAGAAAAACTAAGTCCATTTATAAGTAAAATACGGAAAAAATGAAATTTTTTTTAACAAATTTACTTCTGGATACTATCTAATGATCATAAACAAGCTTCTGTCCAAGTTTGGTTCAAATCCAGGATAGTTTAAGAAAGTTATTAAAATTTTAAAAACTTTAACCACATAGTGAATGTAATGTTTCCTGGCAGAAAAACTAAGTCCATTTACAAGTAAAATACGGAAAAACAGGAATTTTATTTTTACAAAATTTACTTCTGGCTACTATCTTATGATCATAAACAAGCTTCTGTCCAAGTTTGGTACAAATCCAGGATAGTTTAAGAAAGTTATTAAAATTTCAAAAACTTTAACCACAGAGTGAATATTTGTGGACGCCGCCAACCACGACGACGTCGCCGACGGAATGTAGGATAGGTATGTCTCGCTTTTTCGACTAAAGTCGAAGGCTCGACAAAAACCATGTAACTTGGAAACTTAAAATCTAAAATTTATAAAAATCGAAAGGGAGCTCATGTCAACAGATATAAACAATTCACCACAATTTCTTGCAAGTTGGTGAAAGCATTCTGGAGTTATTTTCCGAAAAACTGGAAAATCCCCCTTTTTTTAATGAATAAAAACCCATAACTCAGAAACGTAAAATTTTAAAATTTATAACTAGAGGCTCTAAAGAGCCTGTGTCGCTCACCTTGGTCTATGTGCATATTAAACAAAGGACACAGATGGATTCATGACAAAATTGTGTTTTGGTGATGGTGATGTGTTTGTAGATCTTACTTTACTGAACATTCTTGCTGCTTAAAATTATCTCTATCTATAATGAACTTGGCCCAGTAGTTACAGTGGAAAATATTTTGTAAAAATTTACAAAAATTTACAAAATTTATGAAAATTGTAAAAAATTGACTATAAAGGGCAATAACTCCTTAAGGGGTCAATTGACAATTTTAGTCATGTTGACTTATTTGTAGATCTTACTTTGCTGTACATTATTGCTGTTTACAGTTTATTTCTATCTATAATAATATTCAAGATAATAACCAAAAGGTGCAAAGTTTTCTTAAAATTACCAATTCAGGGCAGCAACCCAACAACGTGTTGCCTGATTGGTCTGAAAATTTCAGGGCAGATAGATATTGACCTAATGAACAATTTTATCCTCGTTAGATTTGCTCTAAATGCTTTGGTTTCAGAGATACGAGCCAAAACTGCATTTTACCCTATGTACTATTTTTAGCCATGTCAGCCATCTTGGTTCATGGGCGGTCATCGGACACATTTTTAAACTAGTTACTCTAATGATGATTGTGGACAAGTTTGGTTAAATTTGTCTTAGTAGTTTCAGAGGAGAAGATTTTGTAAAGATTACAAAATTTACGAAAAATTGTTAAAATTGACTATAAAGGGCAATAACTCCTTAAGGGTCAACTGACCATTTTGGTCAAGTTGACTTATTTGTAGATCTTACTTTGCTGAACATTATTGCTGTTTACAGTTTATCTCTATCTATAATAATATTCAAGATAATAACCCAAAACAGCAAAATTTTCTTAAAATTATCAATTCAGGGGCAGCAACCCAACAACGGGTTGTCCGATTCATCTGAAAATTTCAGGGCAGATAGATCTTATCCTGATAAACAATTTTACCCCATGTCAGATTTGCTCTAAATGCTTTGGTTTCAGAGATATAAGCCAAAATCTACATTTTACCCTATGTTCTATTTTTAGCCATGGCGGCCATCTTGGTTGGTTGGCGGGTCACCGGACATATTTTTAAACTAGATACCCCAATGATGATTGTGGCCAAGTTTGGTTACATTTGACCCAGTAGTTTCAGAGGAGAAGATTTTTGTAAAAGTTAACAGACGACGACGACGGACGACGGACGCCAAGTGATGAGAAAAGCTCACTTGGCCCTTTTGGGCCAGGTGAGCTAAAAAATGAAAGGGAGCTCACGTCAATAGATTTAAACAATTCACTAAAGTTTTATGCAAATCGGTTAAAGCGTTTTTGAGTTAATGTCCGACATGTTGACGACGGACAGACAGACAGATAGACGGACGGACGGACAGAGGTATTCCATAATATGTCCTGTAAACAGGCGTATAAAAAAAATGATCAATACAAAACCATTTCTTTCAAAATAAGTTCTGCTATATTCATCTTTTGTAAAACATACACACACAAATAATTTGCCTTTCTTATGAAGCATCTTATCAGCTGAGTGGATGTTTTTATTGTGGGAAGATTCTTGTCAGCCATATCATTAAAAAAGGAGATAGCATGATGCTTTCTTGCACATTTTTTAACACTGTTATATATAACATTTAATACAAACATTTCTTTTAAAGATAAAAATGCAAAAATAACCCAGCCAACAATATTGTTTTAAAGGAGAAATAGAGATTTGTGTAAATAATAATGAGACAACACATAAACTTGAACAGATTGTATAAATGATTCACATAGATACTATTTCTTACAGCATTTTCCCAATTTGTCTGTATGTTAAAGCACCTTTAAATTATTCTTCCTGAAAGAGTACCATACTGATATTTCTGCTTTGAACTTTTTATTTGTAAAATTGCTAGTTTTATCAAACACTTCATTGTGATTATAACTGTTTTTCCCACATATCACTGCTAAGATATGTTCAAAAACAACAGACTTCTGTTTAAAAGTTCATGATGACTTCCATGGAATCCTGTCACCCAGGGGAACTCACCCCTCCAAGTTTCATTATTGAAGGTAAATTAAATAGTATTTATGTTTAGCACATGTGAAAATAATGCTCCAAAACATATTTATCCCAGTAACATGAGTAATAAACAAAAACATCTAGACCTGGAAAAAATAAGAAAGTATAGACAAATTTTCTTCTACCCCTGTATATCCTTTAAAGAAGACTCCATAAAATTTAATGAAATTTAACTTCTTAAGTTTTTAAAACTGTAAAATAAGGAAATAAAATCTTGCAACCAAAATTACAACTTAATAGAATTGGGAATACACATGTCTCGCATGCTATGCAGCAAAATCAATAACATTAATTTAATAAAAGTAAAACAATTGTATGAATGTGGGAGTGTATATCCCTTCCAAAGCTTAACTAATCTTAACAGTGTACTTACTTCAAACTGAGTGGAGCATGACTAAAAACCTGGGCCTAATAAAATAATATAGTCCAAATCTATCACAATTAATGAAGAAATATTCCAGCATTAGAACAATGAAAAAAGTCTTTACAGCACGACTTATTTTCAGAACTGGTTAAAACTTCAAACTGAGAGGACGGAAAGATTCTACAAAAGTATGTTAAATAATATAATAAAGTAAAAGAATTCTTGAAAATATGTATAAAAAAAAATTCAGAAAGGGTTCCGGAAAAACCTGCCTCTTGCATGTTAATGCTGAAGTCCAGAGTAAAATTGTAATGTTGATTGCCAAAAATGAAGTCAATTTATCAGTAAAATACAGATGAGTGGAATTTTACCTTAAGATGCTTTCACTTGATCTGGAATCAGCTTCTGTCCAGGATTCATAAAATTCTTTTAAGATTAACAAAATTAACAAAGTTATCAATGTCTAACAATCTAATCCCAAACAGTATGTAAATGTTAACTGTAAAAAAAACTAAGTTCACTGCATACTGTCCTTTCATCATTTATGGACATTTGACAAAGTTATTGAAGTCTAAAAAACTTCAACCCTAGAAAACTGTAAAAAAACAAGTGATGTGACTGTTTGCTAAATATCAATGACATATCATATTAACTTATTCTGAAATGGACCTATTCAGAAAACTCAACAACTAGTATTGACAATTATGCCAGAGAAGTAATATCTATGTCTTACTTCATGCCATGTCAAAAGGAAGACAAAATACAAAAAAAGTGTTCCTTCAGATTAAATAGGACAGAATATCAAAATGTCTATTCAATTATAGTGAAAATTTCCAGACTTAATAACTTCACCAGCACCAGGAGCACAAAATGCCACTGCATATTGAAATTGCTGCATGAATGAAATAGAATATCATAGATGGTATTCAGCAAAGATCAGTGAATAAGGCTCTGAGAAAAACTTACAGGAAGAGATTGTGTTTTGTCTGAAATTATATCAGCCCATGCAGGTTTTTTTTTCTCTAAATTCATTTAAATATCTTATAAATGTGACTTCCGGATTTCAAATATATCATTGATTTTTAAAGTAGGGTTTAAAACTTTAAAAATTGTTTGCAATAATTTCATATTCATATATTCTGGTAAAACATGGTGAACAACAATATTGAATTTCATGTGCAATTATTAAAAGCTTTGATATTGACTTATTCTGTAATTTACTTCTAACATGTTAAAAACTGTTTATTTGAGTAGATTAGGAAAATTGTCATAAAGTATTGTATCTTTAAACTCTAAAAATATCCATAAAGTAGCTTTTAAAAATGAACTTGTCATTACCTGCTACAATAACAAATATTCTTCATTCATTATGACAAGAAATATTTATCACAGGAAAAAAGCCTTGTCCTATTGTCAACAAGAAAATATTTGTCAAACTACGTGTATTTAATGCAATCATGACATTAGTTCCAAGTAAAATTCAGCTGTAATATTCATGGTTTGCTTAATAGAAGAAAATTGATAAAAACAACCACTAAATGATATAAAAACTCATCCAGTGTAAAAACTGAACAAAAATATAGACTAAAATATTTATTGGACATCAAATACTACAAAATTCATTTTACAACTGACAAGAGCATCAGCATACATATTATCTATATGCAGTTAATTTCAGAAGAATCATATTATATATATACAAGATCAACTTAGTTTTAACACTTTTAACAGGCCTGATTTCTTCTTAACTTTGTTGATGTCTGACATTGTGAATAATTAATGTGATGTAAGTAATACTTGATTCTTGAGAATTCATTTTAATTTTATTGTATACCTGCATGTATAACAAAATTTTAAATTCTTTACATAACTAATATAACCAGCTGCCAAATTTATAAATACCTCAAGTCATTTATTAACACAACTGTAAGGGGATTGGAGATACATTGTAAAACAGAGAAAAGTGTGCATTATGTTTATCATGACAAAATATTTAATAAATGAAATAACTAAATGTATTAAACAATACCCAGAAATGTCTTTTTTCAGCATAACAATACCATTTGTAATGGTAACAAAAATGTCATGATTGTAGTACATCAATTAGGCAATCAAATAATAAAATGACAAAAATTCAATTAATTGCGATTCATCTTCTGTTATCTGTGATAAGATTTTCTCCATGTCTTTATTGATTCTCAAAAATATCCTGTGTGCAGTTTATTTTACAGATGAATATTAGGGTATGTCTTTTACAAAAATGTTTTATTTCAAAAATATGATCATCAAATTCTACACCCAAACCAAGGTCAATTATTGTCCCATGATTGCTAGTAAAATTACTGATGTACAATAAAATATGTACATTCACCATCTATTGGCCATTCACATCCCCTTCACTCTGGACTACGACAACTTCCTGTTTGTAAAAAGAAATAGTTCAGCAAAAATTAACAATAAAAACAGTAAAATATACAATTATCATCTCTCAAAAATTTCATTTCAAAAGACACAAAATAATACTTTAAAAGTATTTATTCCTATGTCATGCTGAAATTATTAAAAATTCCTCACAAAAAAAAAATATGAATCTGAAAAAATAAGGATTCATGACCGAGGATCAATATCTATAGATATTTTCATGAACCATTCAACAGCTGAATACTAATCATTTAAAAGAGTAAATAATTTTTTAAGAAGTAAAATTTTATTTACATATTTTATATTATTTGAAATTAATGCACACAAATTTCCTGAACAAGATCAACAAAAATGATCTTTATCCATAACAGCTTTAATATCAATAATTATTATCTGTGAATGGCACAATGATACCTAATGTTATTCCTTTTAAAAAATAAAAATGCTATTAAAATGTTGCTGGTCATTCCTGATCTGTAGGACATTACACATTTTGCACAAATATATTTTTTACCATATCTAAAGTGTAAGTTATCAGACATTAATTGTACAGATATAATGAAGTTGTGCATAAAAATGATGATATGATCGAAAATGTGCAACATGAAAAAAAAAAAAACTATTGATGCAATGAACTATATTAGTAATGATGTCTTTATTCACTTCCCCTTAAAGTATGCAGATATTTCTGAAATCTTTTCTAACCATCAGAAAAAAAAACATCTCCTTTCAGTAAGGATTTTTTTTCTGAGGTTGAACAATTCTATTACTTGTTGCCTCAGAATACGTTTAATGTTTAATGTTATGAAAAATCAAGCAATCCATCAAATAAAAAAATGTGTGGATATTCCCCTAATCCTACAGTAAAAGGTTGATGTCTGACACTAGAAAAACTCTTTAAAAATAGCCACCATTGAAAAAAAACCAACAAAAAATGACAATTCATGACAATGTGTACTAGTTAACTCCAGTAAGTGCTTTAATACCATATAACAGGCTAAAATATATGGCACCATAGCAAGCTAACTCGTAAGTCAAAAAAAAAGTTTAGTTTTTATGAATAGGCAGGAAGACTATATCTTTATAGGTGGTAGCATTACAGTCAAGAATTGAAAATCTTGATAACCTTTTGCTGGGTTTTCAGTTAATTAGTAATGTACTCTACACACATGACTACAGTAAAATCTGTCGTGGGAGGCTAATTTTATTATCAGAAAAAATCTAGTATCTTCATATTTATGCTAGATTTTTAACACCTGCCCATATAAGCTAGAGAATGCCAATCATTTTAAACAGCTATCTATTTCTGTCCATTGATGCATAAATATCAACTGTTAAAAACAGGGATTTTTTCCAGTTTTCTATGAATGCCTTCCATGAAAGGTTTTACTGTACTCTATTTATTTATCTCACCCAATATACCAGTGTGTATCATTCAAGTTCAATTACCTCAACCACTTCTTCTACTGTTGCAACATCTCCCTGGCCTTGTCCTTCCTGTCATTGAAAAAAAAACTATTAAATATTTGAAGGTATAGAAAAAAGTGTTAATACTGCATTCAACATGTTCAAAGCAAAAACATATAAAAATTTTGAAGTTAGCTAACAAGCTATTGCTTAATTTATATTTTAACTGATTCTGATAATTAGTGTTGCTTCAATGATGCCCAAGGCCCATTTTTTTGAAAATCTAATGAATCAGAGCTTTGCATAAGGGGGATATATTCTTAGTTTTATAATGATTTCCAATCTTTTATAACAGCAAATTTCAATCAAAATCTGTATTTGGCATTCATTTTCAAAGGTTCACGTCATCATGAACATGCGTACCAGAATTCATGTAAACACCCTTCATACACACTTTAACCTAATATGGGATAAATGAACAGATGGACATATAAACACAAACAAACAAAATAAATAATAAAACCCCTCTACTGAAGTGATAGGGTTCATATTTTGATTGAATGTTAAGTCATGTTACAAAATAGACCATATTAAGTAGTAATTTTGACCCATAAATTATTGGAAAAAAGCATGAAAACTTTATATGCAGTGTTCTCCTTTTTTCACTAAGGTAAGGTGGGTGTTTTGAAAAAAAACACTTGCAACCGGGTGTTTTTTTTTTTTTTTAAACATTTCCAACCGGGTTTTTTTTTACTGTGGGCGGGGGTCACGAAAGGAAGGATTAGTATTGTATTCATATTAAATGGAATTGAACAAAAATAAATAGTTTTGTGCATCTCAGACAGCAGATGGCTTTTGCAGGACTTCCTCCTGCAAATGCATGGCCTATCGATCCAAGTTTCTGTCCTGTTACTCGCTTAAGTGCTGTATTTTTGGCACACAGAACAGTAATATCCTTCCTCTGTGAAAATTAGCCATTTAAAGTCCTGTTCATAATTATCTTCGCTTGAGTGCCTTTTCCGTTGTTTTGATGCTTTTTTTCAATTTCTACAATTTCAATACAACTAGTTGACTTATTTGGCATAGAATTTTCCTTATCACCATCGTCATCTGCATTTCTCTTCCCCCGATTAATAAAAGAAAACTTTGAAATTTGACGATCGGCCATTTTTGTCATTGAAAACAAATCAGCAAGGCGCGATAAGTATTTAAATTTTTACTGTGCGGAACCGAAAAAAAATCCGGAATTTGAAAAAAAAAGCTGACCGCCTCCTAAAATGGAAAGGTGGTCGGCACACCCAGTTTAAATGCCGAATGGAAAACTCTGATATGTATTTGTATATTTATCTGTTTTGTATATGTAAATCCTTTGTACATATACCTCATACTTGATGAGAGGCTATTTCATTCACACAACTTATACAAAACAAAAATTGCTAAGGGTTCCACGGAACCCAGTGTCTCGCCTACTTTTGCTGTTAATCGCAGGCTCAACAAAATGAGGAAAAATCAATAAAAATATTCCTTTAGATACTATCTTTTGATTGTAAGAAGCTTCTGTCAAAATTTGGTATAAATCCAGGATAGTTTATGAATCTAATAAATGTTTTAAAACTTTAACTGCATAATGTCAATAATGTTAACTGGAAGAAAACTAAGTCCATTTATAAGTAAAATACGGATAAACAGGTACAAAATTTTAACAAAATTTCCTTGTAGATACTAGCTTTTGATCATAAACAAGCTTCTGTCCAAGTTTGGTACAAAGCCAGGATAGTTTAAGAAAGTTATTAAAATTTAAAAACTTTAACCACAGAGTGAATGTAATGTTTCCTGGCAGAAAAACTAAGTCCATTTACAAGTAAAATACGGAAAAACAGGAATTTTATTTTTACAAAATTTACTTCTGGATACTATCTTATGATCATAAACAAGCTTCTGTCCAAGTTTGGTACAAATCCAGGATAGTTTAAGAAAGTTATTAAAATTTCAAAAACTTTAACCACAGAGTGAATATTTGTGGATGCCGCCGCCGACGACGCCGACGGAATGTAGGATCGCTATGTCTCGCTTTTTCGACTAAAGTCGAAGGCTCGACAAAAACATATGATTCATTATTATAATGATTATTAAACAGTATTTGCAAATTACCCCAAGCACTTTACAACATAATCTTATTTCTCAGATACATGTAATTAGAAAAAACAAAAATTTTATATATGCAACTAGATCACTAATAACTTTTATAAAAGGTTGATAGATAGATTGATTGTTGATTGCTTAATGTCCAGTGGAAAAAAGGATGAAAATGCTAAAATTTATAAAATTTTGTTTCTAAATATTTTAATAAGCATGATAAAATTTCTAGTAATAAATTTACTGAAAAATATGTTAGAAAAGGGCATGGTTAAATTTATAACAACAAAGTTGTATAAAACAAGTGAATCTGTGAGCAACTGCTCACTAATGATACCCCCGCCCGCTAAAAGTACAAGGTAAACAGGAAGTTATTGAATGATGAATCTGAAAACGCATCACACAGTATAGCTGACTCATATAAACCTTGAAAATAAATTTTAGAAATCCTTGTAATGTAGTTCCTGAGAAAGATGCAATGAAAAATATTCATGGGATAGATGGACGGACTGACATACTGACGGACAGACAGAGGTAAAACAGTACACTCCCAATTTTTTAAAGCAGGGGTATAAAAAGTAGTTAGAAATTCTAAAATATTCAATAAAAGTCACATAAAAGAGTATCTGGTGATTGTAATGTTAAGGAAATTATTGAATCAATGCATGCATATGTACTAAATTAAGTCTTCTGCCATTTTTTTTCCAATTTATTATGAACCCATAATGTATAATCTACAAAATACATTTCATTCAACAATTGTTGAACAAAAACTTTAACTGCTAATTAATTTGAAGGTTTTGGTGCCAAAGATTACAGATCATCACCTTGATAAACAATCAACATAGAATCAACAATGTTGTGGTGAACACTTGTATAATAAGTAAGATGATCATGATAATAGAGCCATATTCATTTTTTTTTTTTTTTATATTTTCTATTATTCCCATTTGTTAACTAAACTTTGTCTTAACCTATCTTCTCACAATTTATTTCAAAATTCTATCTCATAGAATTTTTTATACACACAAATCTGTTTTTTCATGAACAATCTAACCAAATTTAGGCAATTTTCAACGACTCATAGCTTGGAAAATAGCACGGTGACCCATACTTTTATTATATTTTGAAAAAGCATAGTAAAATCTTCATTTTAGCAAAATATAAGAAAATTCTATCTCAAGAAATATATACCTATGATCTACCTTAACAGACATAAAATGATCTGGTGTATTTATTTTTTTCTTTCACAATCGGATAATTTTATCTTCTTTCCCCATTTGTTTACATTTTCTACCATCACGGTTTTTCCTTTGCACTTGTTCTTCAGTGCAATTGCCACATTTCTATTGCAAGGTGTCATGTAGGTTACTGCATACAGAAAAAGTGTGGGGAATTGAGTATGTGGAGACAATTATTCAATAGCAGTACATTTCCTGAAGATTTGAATAAAATGAAAATTAGCTATTCAGTTATTTAAAACATGTTCATCTTTTTCATTAAATTTGAAGTAACATACATCATTGTACATGTATGACTTTAAAAAGTCAGAATTATAATAAGGTGGAAAATTTTAAAAACTATGAAAAAACATGTCTGGATAATGAGTTTTCAGGTTTTTCTAAAAAAAACAAAAATGTGTCCATAGTACACAGATGCCCCACTTGCACTATCATTTTCTATGTTCAGTGGACCGTGAAATTGGGGTCAAAACTCTAATTTGGCATTAAAATTAGAAAGATCATATCATAGGGAACATGTGTACTAAGTTTCAAGTTGATTGGACTTCAACTTTATCAAAAACTACCTTGACCAAAAACTTTAACCTGAAGCTGGACAGACGGACGAACGGACGGACAGACGAACGAACGCACAGACCGAAAAACATCAATTTTAGACTCTGTCAGATTTTTTCTTTTATAAATATTTGCAATTTAATGGTATTGACAAGAATGGAAAGGGAAATTGTCAAACAAGTAATATATTTTTTTTATATGCCATTAAAAATTAATGGCTTAATAATTTCCAGAAAGAGGCCTTGGAAATGCACTTTCTCAACAACAAAAATTAAAAAAAAATAATAACTATTTTTTATCTAAATTGGTGTTCATTCTTCATTTAGAAAAAAAATACATTTCCTGTATTCAAATTTAAATGTACAAATAACTTATGCTGAGATATTTCCAATCACTGTTAAATAGCAATATAATGGGATATAAATGTAGAACAAATAAATTTTATTGCAGAAAATGCTCAGATTAGAATTTTACAATTTTGTTAATTGTTTCAACCAAATTTCTGATAATTGTAACTGATTAATTAGAACTGATTATTGACTTATGTCAGATGATAATGACACTGATTTTACAAGTGAAATAAGATTTACTTGCATTTTTTATACATATTTTTTCATTTTTTGTCTTTTTTTTGAAAAAAAACCCACATCTGATTAATCATTCAGCTAGCTAGCGAAATTAACAGAATATTGTAATGTAGTGTAGATCAAAATAAATAATACATTTGTAGGTTTGCTATTGAGGCCAAGAATGTGTGTATTCAGTTAGGTGTGTAATAAATTGTGTCTATTTAATTATGTAACAGGTCATGAGATATTAACTGTGGTGAATTAAGACTGGGGTTGTTTCCAATTAATAATTACACCTTTGAATGTAATTATTTGAAAATCATGACAGTAGATAATCATACTGACTCTTACTTGCCTATGGAAAGAATTGGAGTAATACCATTTCAAAAAAGTGTGGGAATCAACTTAGATATATTAATACATATGTTGACCCAAATTTCATTGAACAATAACTTACACAAGCATAAGATACTAATAAAATACTTTTAAAATTTTTATCGACTAATTTAATTGATGTACAAATACTTTTTCAAATTAATTCATAAATAGTAAATCATCATAAATTTTGAATTACAAGGAACTATATGCAAGTGTATATCTAAAATAAAAGGGGTTGTTCGACCAATCTTTTCTTAATTTAAGGACAAATAACATGTCAAAAGTTGGCAGTTGATGATTAAAATGGTGTAGAAAGTTTCTGCAAGTCATAAAAACACATAATTAGCTATAGTTTCATGATATGTCTTCAATTTAGTATTCTGCACCATCTCCAAAACCAGAGTGATCGCATAGATCCAGCATGGCTGAATCAAAAATTGCCTTTAGTTAATGCTTGATCCATTCATTGCATTAAAAGCATCATATTCCTTTCCAAATCACTTGTCAAACATCCTTTATTTTCGTAAATTTTCTTCATCTGCCATTGAAATATTTGTATGAACCACAGATCGGAGGCAGGATTCATTGGAAGCGGACCAGCTATAACCGAAATCCATATTCTTACTATAATAACTACAAGCCTCAAAAGTGAAAATTACGCATTCCACACGCATTAACAGACTTTTGGTTAGATCTACTTGCTAAATGTATATATTTCCATGTAAATGCATGGTTTCAATTTATTGATTAAAGTTGCTTAACTTTGTTAAATTTTATATCTTTTTAATGAGAAACAATGAATTTCATTAAGATGATAAACAGCATAGTTTTTTAATTGCATTTTAATTGGTATATGATACTTTCTTTTCCTTTTTGATATAAAAAAAGACCTTTGTAGTGCTAGATATTTAGTTGGTAGATTCTGACAAGAGGACTAATATAATTGTGCAACTATAAATGACTATTTAAGAAATAAACTGAAACAACTGTTACTTTAATTGACTCAGGTATGAATTGAACACCTATACAAAAAAAAGGACACATATGGCCCTTTATATTATAGTAAAAACCAAATACTGTTAGTGCTGCGAGCGAACTAGCACTTCTCTTTCAAATCTCACCACTTCTCCCTACCAGTTTCAAAAAGAGAAGTCACTTGATTTTGAAGTAGTGTGAGCCCTGAGTATATTAGATATTTTTAACTGTTTAATGTGTGCATTCACAGTACAGTACTTATAATTTAAGGGAGGAATTTGATAAGATGATATAAAATAAGAATATTCTTAAATATGAAGTAGGAATACTAACCGTCCTATATATTGACATTTTATGCTCTTCGTGACAATGTTGTACTAAAGCCCATGCACTTGAAAATTCTGCATTACATGTACCACACTGAAGGGTTGTTGGATCTGTTGATTCTGAATTACAAATCATGAAAACATGTATAATACATTTCTTTGCCCTTTACACTTCTTTTAATACCCCTCGACTGTGTTCTTTGTGGCACAGGTGTATTGTGATCCACATGTGACAAAGAATTCCATTTAATCATTGCTAGTGGTCATCTAGATCTTGCAGTCAGGTGTAAACTTTTGCTGCATGTTCCTATTAAGGCCTCAATAAGATTTTGAGATAAAGAAAATAAAGAAAAGTGCTGTTTCTTTGCCTTTGGTTTTACAATGTTTTTTCAAGAAGAGATTTTAAACTCCATATCCTGTCTTTTTCCATTTTTATGTAAGTCATGTTAGTCTTAAATTCTTTAAAAACTTAAAACCTTCATGTACAAACAAATATAGACAAGAGCATCTTCTTGATTAAGGAGATCTCCAACCTGTTGATTCTTAAAGGGGCATAAGCTGTCAAAATCATGCTCACCGATTTGACTCAAATTC
The DNA here is from genome assembly GCA_017311375.1 of Mytilus coruscus. Taxonomy (NCBI): domain Eukaryota; kingdom Metazoa; phylum Mollusca; class Bivalvia; order Mytilida; family Mytilidae; genus Mytilus; species Mytilus coruscus. The sequence goes on from CM029600.1 coordinate 91,275,479, forward strand.
TCAGATTTGATTTATAACATACTAAAACGTATATCCAAATTACAATAAGTCTGAAATAAACAGTTTACAATGCATGTACTTGATAATATTTATCAGAATTTCACGTGTATTTTAGTCTAGACGCCATCTAATTAACTACCGAGATGATCTCCGAAGACTGCCAACGGTCACATAACCTGATATAAACATAAACATAAATATAAACTAGAACACACCTGTGACATCGCGGGTCCGTGACTGAATTAAAGTACCTACGCCTTATTTTCAGCCTAGACTTTTAGTATTCGTATTGTCATTTGATAAAGTCATGCTGATTATAAGGTGTACAGTTTTCTCTGCTTTCAAATTTTTTTCTGTTTGAATCCCTCCTGGTTTTCTTACTACATTCAGAAACTAATTGTAGATATACTTTTTTGTCAATGATAGCATTTAGTAGAGTCAATCCCTGTATAATGACGAAGTTCAGGTGTGATTATGACCCGTGTATATAGCAAATCCCAAATACACTGTTTGGTGGTGCGCCTTACAGAGACAGAACGTACAGATTAGGTAACAGGTAATGGGTACAATTGGTATCAGTATCAGATTTGACCCGAAACTTGTTTTTTATTGGTAATATTATTTATGTCAAACAATATGTGGAAAACAAAAGAGCCTGGAATGCTGTAATTTTTAATAAACACCATTGTCCAATATTAGTTATGTATAAAATTGAATTATTTGATTGGTCGTGTTTACGTCATGCTGGCTAACAAATTGGACCTTGTTATTTAAGTAGTATAGATAGATAGCGACCTTGTGCAATTGGATTTTTCATGTCTGTTTGATTTCATGTTATAGGTTAAAAAAAGAATGTGTCCATAATTCATGGATGCCCCACACGCAATAACATGTGTTCTAAGTTTCAAGTTGATTGGACTTCAAATTCATCTAAAACTACCTTGACCTAAAACTTTAATCTGAAGCAGGACAGACGGACAGACGAACGAACGGACTCACAGACCGAAAAACATAATGCCCCTAGGTGGGGCATAAAAATAAGTTAATTATCGTTTTTACCTGTATAAGACTGCGTTTTTCTAGATCGAATCAGTCAACCAAATGGTTTACCCTTGTTTCACTTTCAATGTTTACATTCTTTTCCATTTAATAACTGAACACGCATAATTCATGCGTAACCAATCTCTAGCTAAGGGGTTGAATTGAAGGTCACATGAATATGGATTCAATGAGGTCGAATATTCACTTGCAAGTGAATAATTCATAAGCGATGTTTCTTTTATTATTTTGACAGAACTGAACAAAACTGGCTGTTAAAAGCAAATTATTATTGCACTATTTCACTTTCATTAATGATTGAACCAAACTAAATCATATTCTAATTTTTTTCATATCTTGTAGTGTATGCCCCTTTAAACGTCTATATATAATAAAACAATAGAGTATGAAATTCAAGCTTACCTATTACTTATAATAACTTAACAAATCAAAGGATAGAAAACATCTACAGTTTTGTATGCCACCATAAAACCATGAAAATGAGATCAAGGACAATGGAATTATGACAGATGAAAATTTCAGACAATTAAGCCATAAGGCATCTGCATATAAGATTTGGAGATATTTTATCCCATCTTCTTAAATATAAAGCATTATACAAAAAGTTAACACTGAACAGTCACATAAGCATTCTATAACAATGTTGAGGTTACTGAAGTACCCACAAAGTCTTTGTGAGTGTGCAAGTCTACTGGAAATAGTGAAATGTGCAGATCAATCCAATTGCCGAAATTGAAGTTTACTGAAAATTGAAGAAAACAACTCTGGTATCTTTTCCATCAAATTTTTCTCTGGAAGTGCTGTATTGAACACTACATGATAATTTGATAAGAAAAAACCTGGATAATTAATTAAATTTGAGGATCATAAAAGTTAATAAAACTTACCAGCATCTGGAACAGGGGTGTTCTGGCATTTACAGGAAAACCTTAATTTACACGGAACTTTCTTATGCTGTGCCAAACTGTGCAAACTCATAAAACTTGTCTTGCAATTTCCACAAATCAGAACATCTTTAGCAGCAACTAAAAACAAATTGTACAGTTTTATATCTCAGCTTTAACAGTTGAGTTTTCAATCACCCATTATTTAACTGTTCTGGAATTCTATGAAGTAATAAGTTTTCATGTGCAATTAAATCAACTCTCTAGTCTACCAAAATCACAGACATGATGAGCAACTGTTAATCAACTTTGTAACCTACATATAACACAGACATGAATATTCACATACTGTTAATTAAACTCCCTAGTCTACATCAAATGGATACATTTAAAATTACATACTGGTATGCTTGTGTTTTTATCTCTTTACCTTTTGAGATAACCATGGTTGGTGTTTTTTTGTGTGTTCTTTAGCTTTTCTTTATGCCGAGATAACTTTAGTTGGTGTTTTTTTTCTTTTATCTCTAGCTTTTCTTGCTCTCTCGTTTAATAATCGTGTTTGGTATGATTCTTTTTTAATTTCCTTACATTTTCTTAATGCTGAGGTAGCTGTGGTTGGTATGATAGTGTTTTCTGTCCTTTTACCTTTTCTTACTGTGTTAGTTTAATAACGGTTTGATATGATTCTTTTTTAATATGCTTACCTTTCCTTAATGCTGAGTTAGCTGTGGTAGGTGTGATAGTCTTTTTTGCCTCTGTGATAGCTGCATTTCCTGTGAGGTCTACTAAGGTACGTTTTATTGTTGGTATGGAATCTTGTCTAATTTTCTTCATAGCTGGAGGTCCAACAGATATTCCTGGGCCTCCCATTTTCACTGTCTGTAAGGCTACTGCAGGTCTGTAAAATTAAATGTATTAACAATTTGTTTTAAATTACTACTGTAAAATTTAGATTTTCTTCATATTACATGTAATGCTAATGTATTATACATATTTCAGTGTGGATAAACATTTCTGAAATAACCTTCATTATGTATACTCAAGACTAAATGTTTGGGCAGCCTTGATAGACCTTGACCTGTTCATTTTCTTAACCTCTGTCAGTTTTGCTCCAACTACTTCTGTTTTTGAGAAATCAGACAAAAACTATGGTTTGTTAGTTGAGGATGATTGTGGTCAATGTATATCCCAATCCATTCAGCAGTTTCTGAGAATATTTTTATAAAAAAATGTAAGACTACAGATGCCAAATAACGTCAATAGGTCACAGGCTAATTAATTTGAAACATGTTGGTCTTCAAATTGATGTCAAAAAGTTTCCATTTATATCCTAAAATAAAATTGACTTTTACATGGTCTTGAAGTCTAATAACACTGGTTTGCTCAACAAGTACATTTCACAGATAGAGAAATCTTTTAGACTCAACAATGTGTTTGACAAATTTTGCAAAAGCTTGAAAGTCACAGTGTACAGTTATTACATTGTTTTGAAGTGAATATTCAACCTTCACCTGACTGATAAACATAAAGACATAAAAGACAAGTACCTTTTTACCCCTAGATTTACTGTAGCTTTATTCTTTGGTTCTGAAGCAATATTGCAATCTACAAAATAAGAAACATTTTCAAATGAGTGTATCTATTATTCATCAACAACAGTGTATAGGTCATCAATTTAACTTTGATCTTTTCAGATAGGAATTTCTTAATGGTTTACTAATAATATTTGGTTAACCATGATGCTTTTATTTCTTGGACTAGATACTATCGAAAATTTTCTCTATGCTAGGATTCTATTAAAAATTTCTTGGAACAACACTGACTATCCTTCCTTCTAGTCCAAATCCCTTACCTCCTGACTTGGCTCTCTCTCTACAGAAGTTAGTTGGAATAGTAAAGAAAGTCAGAAATGCTTAATATATTTTTCGTACTTGTGGCAGTCTGATCACATTTGTGAAATTTTACATGTACAATTGCTTGTTAAATATCTAAAAAATCGTCTGTATGTACTAAAGCACATACAAATTATAAAAATTCTATTTCAGAATTTGTGTATAAAAAAGAAAAACAAAGGATATGGGGTATCCATACATAACCCATAATCATATCCTTTGTTTTTCTATTATAACACATAATCAGTACATGTACAGCAAAAAACACACAAAAAGCAAAGGAATGTGCATTTATAAAAGGAGTTATTGGTCAATCAGCAAAATTTTAGATTAATCAATGTAATTTCAAGAAATACTGTATACAAATAATGCAATTTAAGTTGATCAGTTTGAATGAATGAGCTGCTATCACATCAAAGTCTTTACAATGAAAAAAAAAAAACCAACTGAAACAATTCCTGAATTTACAGCAATGTGTACAGTATTCTTTTACCCTGTCCAAGTTCCATTGTATTCAATATCTAAACATGAGATTTGCAGTTATTTTGTCTTCATTCAACATACCTAATTTTTGTCCTGCATATGTCTTACTATCTTCACTTCCACATGCCACTCGAGCTTCATGTTCATAAGCAAACTGCACAAAGGCATAACCTTTATGCATTGATATGCCAGTAATAATGCCATATTGACTAAATATTCTCTCCACTTCCTCTTTGCTGATTGCTATTGTGTTAAGGTTTCCAACAAATACTCTTTTGTTAGCAGTTGATGGATCATTTGTGGCATTTCCAGTGATAGATGGAGCTGGTACAGGTTGGGGTGGTGGAGCTAACCGTGGACGCATTGGTGGTGCTCCTGGAGCTCTCATTGGTCTGACTCCAGGTGGGGGGACTGGACGTGGACCTCTTGGACGCATACCACGTGGTCCCATATGACGAACCGGCATTCTCATTCTGGGCATCATGTTGACAGTTTTTGAGGTACAAGTCTGTGAAGCAAAATAAAATTATGATGAAACTTGTACATAAACATTACACATGCATATGCTATAATCATATGGATATATTGGGAACACATATCTATTATTCTATATATATTATATTGAGTCAAGTGCTTATCCTGTACTGGTTATTTTGTTTTCTTGCAGATCAATGAAAAGGAGGGGTTTACATACCAAAAATTCTAGTTTTACACTGCCACATGATCATTTGAGTGTACCAAATCCAGAAACTCTTCAGTGGCCGTCTTAACTTGTAGCTAATTAGGTACCTAATACCATACTCAAGCTCTTATAGTTTTAGCTAAATATTGTTCGGGATAACATTTCATAAGGACAATATTTTGCTTTACTGATACATACATGTATACAAATGGAAATATTTAGATAATAGTGCCAAGGAAATGAATAGTCAAACATAAATAGGTATGTCACTTCATAGAAAAATATATATAACGAAACTAACTATATACACTGACAAGCTATGCACAGGCAATAAACAATAAAATTTTGGAAACAAGTGCTACCTGAAGCGGTGTCTCAATTCTGAACATTTGGCAATAGGAAAAATCTGTTGCTGTGTGGTACGTAAATTATCAAAAAAAATCATAGAGACAAGAGAGTTAAGGTTCCGCAGTTATACATAGTGCAGATGCTAATGAATGGTGGACCTGACCAGAAACAGTGCCTACATTCTCCGAACACCTTGCTTTGTGCGGTTAAAAATTAGTTTTTCAATGTTTTCTATGTAGCTTAAACTACCGTCTGTCTTTTTATGTTTCATTATAGTGTGGTATGTAGTTGTACTTTGACATTCTTTAATTCAATGCCTCGTCGGTCCGCTTGGTAAATTTATGTTTGCGATATCGGATATCGTTTTCATATTTTCGTGTTTCAGAAATAAATTTGATTTGCGCTCATTTTTGAAGACAGAACTTGTTGGAAAAAAAGAGGCGACTCAAATAATTCTTACATAAGTGAAATTAAGAGTGTATTTAAACAGAGAGTTTCAATGACTTCTCTTTTTTCAACACATGTTCCTTTCTTCTTAGCGGGGGAAATGGCGTTTGAAGAACTTCCTTTCATGAGAGGAGTATTTGCGAAATTCGAAACAAAACGAATTACAAAAAGAAGACTAGAAAGTAGGTGACCCAATTACTATTTTATATCAATAAAACGTAAATTTTTGTTGCAGCAACATTAGAATGTTGAAGAAAAATCTATAAAGATCTTGGAGATTTGATGTGATTTAAATTGAAAGAATATTCGGGAAGGTCTAAAAACAGGACAGATAAAACCAGGACAGTTATTTTCGATACGTTTTCATCTATAACTTTTGTTTTAACCAAATTTAAATTGTATAATAAAGAACAGGGTATTTACTTATTTTATTTGTAAAAAAAATTAAAATGAAAAATTAATAAGTTTTAAAAAATCTGCCAGGACAGTTAAATTTTAAGAAAAAAATGGATGAAATTGCCGAGAAAAATTACTTATAATTGAAATAATTTCTCCAAAATAACTGTCTGGCATAATATTTTTGTACGATTATAAAGTTTAGGAATACTCATTCTAAAATTTAGAATTTAATATATTTTCGATTTTAAAGGTAAAAAATCTGCAAGGACAGTATTCTATTACGTTAGAAATTTTGTTGAAATCAGCTCAAAATCAAAATATAAAGTTAAATATCTTCTTCAAAATGAATGTCTGGTAAGCAAATTTTGGTTCATTGGAAAGTTTAGAATATAAGCTTTATGAAAATATAAAATTATATGAACTTTTATTTTATTAACACAAAAATATATATATATGTATGCGTATGAAATGTTTTTGATTAATAAAATATAAGCCCATGCCCTTTCAATGACCTGTCTGCTGCCTTTAATAAACTGAAAAGAGATCAAATTAATCAACATAACAAAATAAGTAATAATGTTTTAATGAACACACCAATAGTTTTGTTTTCTAAATATATTCATTTTAATGATTCCAGGAACATATATATTGACATATATTAGATATACTGTTCCCAGATGATTCTAACAATGATAAAGCTTAGACTGCAAACTTTGAATAAAATAAAATAAAATAAAAAAAATCATTCTTTGAAAATTATTTTAAATTTGAAACAAATTTCTTCATTAGTTCCGATATAATATGGTACTGTCCTGGCAGATTTTTTTTTACTTAGAGAAATGATTAAAAAATAAATTTATAGATTTTTTGAATGATTTGGTCCTAATAATATAAAAAAAGTTCATAAAATTTTATATTTTCATAAAGCTGATAATTCAAACTTTCCAATGAACACGCATTTTCTTGCCAGACATGCATTTTGAACAAATTATTCAAATTTATTCATTGATTTTGAGCGAATTTCAACAAAATTTCTGACGCAAAAGGCTACTGTCCTGGCAGATTTTTTTTTGTCGTAAGAAATAAAAGTCCATATTATTTTATATTTTCTTAAAGCTTATATTTTAAACTTTCCAATGAACCAAAATTTGCTTACCAGACATTCATTTTGAAGAAGATATTTAGCTTTATATTTTGATTTTGAGCTGATTTCAACAAAATTTCTAACGTAATAGGCTACTATCCTGGCAGATTTTTCTACCTTTAAAAGACAAAATAAATATTGAATTATAGATTTTTGGAATGATTATTCCTTAAACTTTATAATCGTACAAAAATATTATGCCAGACAGATGTTTTGGAGAAATTATTTCAATTATAAGTAAATTTTTCTCGGCAATTTCAGCCATTTTTTTCTTGAAATTTAACTGTCCTGGCAGATTTTTTTTAACTTATTAATTTTTATTTTTTTTTTTTTTACAAATAATGTAAGTAAATACCCTGTTCTTTATTATACAATTTAAATTTTAACAACATGTTAGTTAAAACAAAAGTTACAGATGAAAACTTATCGAAAATAACTGTCCTGGTTTTATCTGTCCTGTTAATAGACCTTCCAAGAATATTCTTCATCGATTTTACCGTCTTTCTATACAAATGTACCTACGTTACTTTATGAGTTTGATTGTCTTTTGGTATCATCTGCCTCTTATTTTCGAAATACCTGATTTAAAGGCGAAGTTATATGTACATTTCTATAACGAAACCGGGTGATCTCGTGTGCTCCGGAATGGTAATCAGACCTTACTCCACATGTCGCGCCATCGCGCTTCTTATAGCGAAATAATAATTCTATATTTTTCTTTTATACACTTTTGAACAAAAATTTTTTTTTCTAATTCGTAGCTAATGTCTCTTTAACCCGACTGATACATGATAACATTACATAACCAATCATAGCATGCAAGCAGATACACATAAAACATTTAACGCGGGCAAACCAAAGCAGCATATATATACATGAGTTCGAATCCCGGCCAGGAAGAACAAAAATTTGCTTCCGCAAATTATCAGATCTAACATTGTTGGGTTGTTATTTAGACGAGTTATATATATATATATATAAGTCTAAATTGAAAACAACGTTCAAACCTATGATTGCGTTGGATAACAGAATTGTGGTGCATCCCAGGCGCCAAAACTGCAGATCTTGTGGATCTGATTGAAAACAGACTAGAAAAGGCAATAAAGAGACATTATCATATCATACTGTATTTTTGGTCAGGAACCTGTGACTTTACCATTAAACAAGGAAAATCCATCAAGCTAAGACACAATCAAGAGCATAAAACAGTTAACAGTATACTTACTGAATATAAAAGAGCAATTACAATCGTGGAAAAATATCCTAACGCTGAAATAAAATTTGTAGACTGTCCCATTCTTTCAGTTGTTAACTACAACAAACACAAAGGACATACCAACCCAGCAACCTTCAAAGTAGAAGATTTCCTTGTCACCAGACAGATTCAAAATTTGAACACCAAAATATCTGAACTTAACCAAGGCCTAAGAAAGAACACAGTCAAAACCAGCAAATACTTCTTTCGAGCAAGGAAAGTAAAAATAGGAGGTTATAGAAAATCTGTGAACATCTCACTCAACAAAACAGACGGTGTACATCCAGGACCCCTACTTAGCTTAGTCATCACAAAACAACTACTCCTTGATACATACAGAGAGTGCTTCCATATTGCAACAGAGGCTGAAGAAAGACAACTCCAAGTTTCAGAAGAAGAGCTGTTGTCACTATTCTAGTAGCAAAGAAACGGAGGAAAAGAATACTGAAGACAGAAGCTGTAGTAAAGGGTTTAGGTGAGTTTATCTTATCAGTCTTTACTACATGCACTCAACGATCAGAAGTATCCACATCCTCATACAATTCAAGAACTCAAGAATAAGTAACTAACAGACAATACACCAAGAACAAATTAACATCACTATACTGTATAAATAAAATGCGTTTCAGCACCAGCTTAATCATCATCATAATTACAATTGTAAAGTACATAGCTGTAGAAAAAGTAGAAGTAGACCAACTACAAATACTCAGTGATGATGAAACCCAGATCAAACAGTATATAACAGCAAACAGCTTGCTAAGAGACATTTCCGCCCAGACACATCACAATAATCACAACCTAATTAATTATATGAAGAAGAAAAATCATGTGTTGTTTATCTCTGTTATGATCTGTTATTGATCCTTTATTATTTGAACTAAAATTGGATGTTAAAAGTCCTTGTCGAAATGAAAAAAAGAGAAGTATTTCAACAATTACTATAGAATATTAAAATGAAACTATATCGTGAAAGAAATACGTGAAAAAATGTGGATCGGATTTTAACGATCTGCACATTTTCACAGAGGATCTCTACCAACGCCCAACAGGAACTGAACGACATGCATCGTGTTTTCATCTACCATTAATGTATATTGTTGACCATGGACGATAAATAATGTCCAGGTTTACGTTTTGTGCTGACTGAGAAACGTAAAATAAAAGGCTGGTGTTCTTTTATTCAGAAAAGGATTATATTTTAGATTCCGGTTAATTGTAAAAGGACCTTCTAGAGCCTCAATCTTAACGCACACAAATGTCAATCATTACAAAGCGAATTTAAACCATGAATGAATTTTCCCACGGTCATCCAGAAAGGTCACCTGAGTTTACTGTTACGTGATAATATTTCCGCCAAGTAACAATCTTGTGGACAAAATTGATGTCACTATTTTTAGCATTCAATATTGTGAGCGAAGTCAAGTTCAAAGTTCAACCACGCACTGTTGATTACTGAGATGTGTATCGTCTTCCCACGGCAATTAATTCCTTTAAAAATATTTAAAGATCACTGTCCTAAATACAACACAAAGTTTACATTCATTGTGCGTAAATGAATATTACGCAATGACGAGTTGATGCAGCTATAGAAGTATTCCTGTTGTAGCGAAATGTATTTATTCTACAGTAATGCTAACAAATCGTAAAGAGAAAATGCCGTGACTTATTAAGCATAACGAATGGTGAATAGTATTTTCTTTTTACTTGCATATACAAGTTTTGAGACACGTAATTTTCTTTAAACTGCTCACATTTTATATTCAGCGTTAGTTTCCGTTTATTTTTACGCAAGTATGTCTCTTTTCGTAAGTAATATAATTTACCGATAAAAACGAGGTCAAAATCAGGTATAGTTTTATTTTATGAAACTTTAGTGCAATTGAAAGAATTAACAAGAACATTTTGCTTTTAAATCTTTTATTTTTTCAAGCAATTATGTAATCGTAAAATGAAAATGGCGTGACTTATATATTATTAGCATAACGAATAGTAAATAATATTTTCTTTTTACTTGTATACAAAACTTTGAGACGTGTAATTTTCTTCAAACTGCCCACATTTATTCAGCGTTAGTCTCCGTTTATTTTTACACAATTATATCTCTTTGTAAATTAAACATTTATTTACTGACAAAAAACCGAGGTCAAAATCAAATATAGTTGTTTTTAATAAAACTAATTTTAAATGTACAGTGTAATTGAAAGAATTATCAATAACGTTTTGCTTTTAATCTTTTATTTTTGTTTCAAGCAATCAGATATATAACCTGATTATCAATAGACAGGAAATACAACTGTTTAATTACATTAGAAATCTCACATACCTTGACTGTCGTGTGCGGCATAGATCAGAAGGATTAGGCAATTAATTACCTGGTGTGACACCGCGTCACACGGACTGGGAGAGATGTCGCTAATACAATAAACAAAAGGTAGCGAATTTACGTGAAGTCGGAGGAATACTCCCAAATTTCTCCGAGAATTTAGGGAGGGATGTCGGAGTTTCCTGGTGTCACACCAGGAATAATTATGTGTATGGAGTTTGGGATTACAAACTCTCTGTGTACTGTATCTTAACATTAAAATAATATTCAACTCAAAAACCTTTTAGAAAGTCACTTTATTTTGAAACAATGAAAAAAAATAAATATAACAATACACTAACCAAAACTCTATAAAAAATATTCAACACAAAACGTCACTTTATTTTGCATGTTTTGAAACAATGAAAAAAACTTATTTATAGCAATACAAAACCAAAACACAATTAAAAATTATTCAACACAAAAATCGTTTTCAGAAAGTCACTTCACTTTAAAACAATGAACAAAAAAATATTTATAGCAATACACTAACCAAAATACTATTGAAAAATTATTTAACACAAAATCAATAAAAGGGTGCGAACGTGTAGGGTGCAAACGTGAAAGGGGCGAACGTGAATGGGCTCGAACGGACCCATATTCGTCACTTCATAGAAAATATATATAACGAAACGAACTATATACATTGACAAGCTATGCACAGGCAATAAACAATAAAATTTTGGAAACAAGTACAACCTGAAGCGGTGTCTCAATTCTGAACATTTTGCAATAGGAAAAATCTGTTGCTCTATGGTACGTAAATTATCAAAAAAATCACAGAGACAAGAGAGTTAAGGTTCCGCAGTTATACATAGTGCAGATGCTATTATTATGAATGGTGGACCTGACCAGCAACAGTGCCTACATCACAGGCACTTGTTTCTATCCATGGAAGCCCACTATCAACGTATATTTACGAAAATATCGTTGATAGTGGGCTTCCATGGATAGAAACAAGTGCCTGTGGCTCACATTCTCGAACACCTTGCTTTGTGCGGTTAAGGTTCATGTGGACCCTTTGGCTAAAATGGCTGCGTTTCACCTCAAAATTTACTATGAGTACAGACAAACCTGTGCCACTGGAAAGTTTTAAGGCATAGCATGCCCTAGATAAATACAATTCAAATGCATTGTATGTTTTAGAAAATTTAAAACTTAACTGGATTTTGCAGTGCACTTTTTCGTCCTTGCAGAAGATAATAAAATTAACAAACAGTTGAGTTTCACTTGATATGGTCCACCCAGGTACACAGTTTAAATCACCAATTATTGTCAGGTATCTATTGTCCATGTCAATCAACACAGTTCACTTCAATTACTACCTGTGGGAAATTCTCAAACTTCTTTCACAACTTAGTTTATTTTGGCACCTTCTGGAGGAATGAAAAAAGTGCACTGCAAAATCCTGTTAAGTTTTATTTTCTATAACATAAAATATATTTGAATTTTATTTATCTAGGGCATGCTATGCCTTAAAACTTTCCAGATGCACAGGTTTGTCTGTATTCAGAGTAAATTTTGAGTTGAAAATACAGCCATTTTAGCCAAAGGCAAAGGGTCCACATGAACCTTAAAATTATTTTTCAATGTTTTCTATGTAGCTTAAACTACCGTATGTCTTTTTATGTTTCATTATAGTGTGGTATGTAGTTGTACTTTGACATTCTTTAATTCAATGCTTCGTCGGTCCGCTTGGTAAAATTTATGTTTGCGATATCGGATATCGTTTTCATATTTTCGTGTTTCAGAAAAAATTTGATTTGCGCTTATTTTTGAAGACAGAACTTGTTGGAAAAAAGAGGCGACTCAAATAATTCTTACATAAGTGAAATTAAGAGTGTATTTAAACAGAGAGTTTCAATGACTTCTCTTTTTCAACACATGTTCCTTTCTTCTTAGCGGGGAAATGGCGTTTGATGAACTTCCTTTCATGAGAGGATTATTTGCGAAATTCGAAACAAAACGAATTACAAAAGAAGACTAGAAAGTAGGTGACCCAATTACTATTTTATATCAATAAAACGTAAATTTTGTTGCAGCAACATTAGAATGTTGAAGAAAAATCTATGAAGATCTTGGAGATTTGATGTGATTTTAAAACAATATGAAAGAATATTCTTCATCGATTTTACCGTCTTTCTATACAAATGTACCTAACTTACATTATTAGTTTGATTGTCTTTTGGTATCATCTGTCTCTTATTTTCGAAATACCTGATTTGAAAACTCAAGACTGAACCCCAAAACCGTGTGATATCGTGTGCTCCGGAATGGTAATCAGACCTTACTCTACATGTCGCGCCATCGCGCTTCTTATAGCGAAATAATAATTCTATATTTTTCTTTTATACACTTTTGAACAAAATAAATTTTTTCTAATTCGTAGCTAATGTCTCTTTAACCCGACAGATATATGATAACATTACATATTACATGGGCGGATCCAGCCATTTTAAAAGGGGTTCCCAACCCAGGATAAAGGGGGAGGTTCCAACTATATGTCCCCATTCAAATGCATTGATCGTCAACCTCCAGAACCCCCTCTGGATCCGCCACTGCATAACCAATCATAGCATGAAAGCAGATACACATAAAACATATTTAACGCGGGCAAACCAAAGCAGCATATATATACATGAGTTCGAATCCCGGCCAGGGAAGAACAAAAATTTGCTTTCGCAAATTATCAGATCTAACATTGTTGGGCCGTTATTTAGACGAGTTATATATATATATATATATATATATAAGTGCCTATAAATAGCAGCACATGACATACAAATCTATGGGAGTGTGGATTAATCAGTACAGAGATTAATTCAATTACACAAATAAAATTATAGATTGCCTAACAATGTAATTTTAACACACTATTTAGTATGTAAATATAAGAATGTTTAAAATATTTACAAAATGATGAAAATAAACGCAATATTTCGCTAGACTAACTAGCTTTATCAAGCGTGCATCTATCCAGGTGAAATCGGATGTAGATGATAAAAACTTTTGCAGCTCAATGTATATGTTGCATGAATTTAGCTGCCTTGAAAATAATACATAATTTGGATGAAGTTCAAGATTTTACAAAATTGGTAGTTGAAGTTAGCAACGTCAATGGCCAATATTACAGGATAAAGGACGATGCTGTGTACTAAATTATTCTTTATCTTTCCTGTATCTTTTCTCATCTTTTCGTTAAGACCATCAGGTTCTAAAGTGTGGAGTTGGTGGATCCAGAAATTTTCTCTTCTCCTTCTCGCCGTGGTGTCCCACTCGGTGTTGACTTCACAGAAGTCAACACCGAGTGGGACACCACGACGAGAAGGAGAAGAAAATTCTCAGAAGTCAACACCGAGTGGGACACCACGGCGAGAAGGAGAAGAGAAATTTCTGGATCCACCAACTCCACACTTTAGAACCTGATGGTCTTAACGAAAAGATGAGAAAAGATACAGGAAAGATAAAGAATAATTTAGTACACAGCATCGTCCTTTTATCCTGTAATATTGGCCAATGGACGTTGCTAACTTCAACTACCAATTTTGTAAAATCTTGAACTTCATCCAAATTATGTATTATTTTCAAGGCAGCTAAATTCAAGTGCAACATATACATTGAGCTGCAAAGTTTCTTCATCTACATCCGATTTCACCTGGATAGATGCACGCTTGATAAAGCTAGTTAGTCTAGCGAAATATTGCGTTTATTTTCATCATTTTGTAAATATTTAAACATTCTTATATTTACATACTAAATAGTGTGTTAAAATTACATTGTTAGGCAATATATATATATATATATATATATATATATATATATATATAAGTCTAAATTGAAAACAACGTTCAAACCTATGATTGCGTTGGATAATCAAAGTGCTGGATAGCACCTCTGGGAAGTTTGCAACTGTAGATGTGAATTATTTCAAATAGGTTATAGATGTGTATTATTTCAAATAGGTTATAGATGTGTATTATTTCAAATATGTATTTAATCACAGCTTTGATGTTTTTAACTTAACCATTTTCTATTCAGCAATTATCAAAAATCACTTTTTGTCATATGTTTGTCATATAAAATTTTGATATTCTCTATTGCAACCTTAAACTGATGTTCTAAAATAATCAAATATACAATAAGCTCTGTTAATTTCTTTATGTGCCCATGCCATATCTAGGGTCTGTGATTTTATAGTATTTTTTTCCATTTGTAACTTGGCATAACCCTAACCATAACAGTAAAATGACGGCACAAAATTCGAACTAGATCTTGGTTTTGTGGTTAAAAGTATTGTGTATAAGTTTCATAACATTTGGTTGAGGCACACTAAAGTTAGAGCACGGAATTGAAAAAAAAAATTGTATGTGTTCCGCGGAACCCAGTGTCTCGCCTACTTTTGCTGTTAATCGCAGGCTCAACAAAAATGAGGAAAAAAATAAATAAAAATATTTCTCTATATACTATCTTTTGATTGTAAGAAGCTTCTGTCCAAGTTTGGTAAAAATCCAGGATAGTTTATGAATCTAATAAATATTTTTAAAAATTTAACTGCAGACTGTATGTAATGTTAACTGGAAGAAAAGCTAAGTCCATTAATAAGTAAAATCTGGAAAAACAGGAACAAAATTTTAACTAAATTCCTTCTAGATACATGTACTAGCTTTTGATCATAAACAAGCTTCTGTCCAAGTTTGGTACAAATCCAGGATTAAAAACTTTAGCCACAGTGTGAATGTAATGTTTCCTGGCAGAAAAACTAAGTCCATTTATAAGTAATAAACTGAAAAAATGGAATTTTTTTTTTTACAAAATTTACTTCTGGATACTATCGAATGATTATAAACAAGCTTCTGTCCAAGTTTGGTAGAAATCCAGGATAGTTTAAGAAAGTTATTAAAATTTCAAAATACTTTAACCACAAAGTGAATATTTGTGGACGCCGCCGACGCAATTTAGGATCGCTATGTCTCGCTTTTTCGACAAAAGTCGAAGACTCGACAACAATTAGAATTTTTAATTTGTAAAGGGGCATAACTCTCGCACAGTAAAACTGACACCACCGAAACTCAAATTTAATCAGTGTTTTGTGATAATGAGCATTGTGTATAAGTTTCATAACATTTGGTTGAGACAAACTAAAGTTAGAGATCGTAAACAAAAAATTCAAGCAACTTTTCCATTTGTTAAGGAGCATAACTCTAGTATTGTAAAATCGACGCCACCAAAATTCAACTTGACCTGTGTTTTGTGGAAATAAGCATTGCGTATAAGTTTCATACAATTTGGTTTAGGAAAACTAAAGTTAGAGAACAGAAACCAATTTTTGGATGTACTGACGTATATGTACAAGTAAGGGACGTACATACTTACAGAAGAAAAAGGGTAAAACTTAATACGGTGGGGACATAACAATAGCAGTATGACGACAGGAATAAAAAAGTTAATATACACTAGATTCATAGAGTTGCTTATAACCCTGTAACACATTTTATAGTTGATGCTGTGAAATTAAGCATTGAGGCAATAACTGGTGCGTCATAATTATTTGGACTAGCACTAAGAGTTAGAAAGTCATTTTGCTATTACATGGACAGATCATTTAATCATGTAAATAATTGCGACAGCACTTGTCTTGATACACTGAGTTATTCTAAGTAGAAGCTGACTTGTCTGCCTTATCCTTATAACGATTTGTGTACAAATGTAATTGTTAATCGTAACACTGAGGAGGCTGTGATATGTACGAATTGTCGTTGAGTCAATGTTTTTTCAGTTGTCAGTTTGATCCACGTGACTGAGCATGCTGGACGAGTGAAGGTCCTTAAATCCACATTGGAATGTGAAATAGCTAGTATTTAAATAGCGGAATTTAAAAGTTTTCAAATGTTTTTGGCATCAAAACCTTCCGATCGATGTTTTGACAAAAACTTTGACTTTTCTATCATAGCCAATATTTACCTATACTCAGCCTTGGTGTGCGACATAAGCCATATCATATGATTATCGATTATTTCTGTCACCTGTGTATAATTGTTCAATCAAACTTTTATCACTTGTCAATTTTCCGACGGCTTGGTCAAAATATACACATGTTGCATTCAGTAATGTCAGTCATACGGGATTCTTTCGATACACTCGGGTTTTTACTTTACATTTGATAATAAACATTTGTAAATATCGTACGTAGTAAAAATTGCGCGGGAAAATGTTCATTCATGAAATTTTCATGAATTAAACGATGTCTCGCGTAGATTTCTTTTGATTTTCTCTTCAGCGCATGGAAAATCCGCGAAGTAGTGTTTGTGATACTCATTTTCAAAATGAAGTTAAATTCAGCTGAATTGTCGGTAAACATTCGTTCCTTTTTTATTCAAGCTGTAATCTTTTCAAAAGGACTCAAAATTTCAAAAGCATCTTCCTAGAATCAGTATTCAAACACTAGTACTACATTATCTTGGAGCAGAACATTTGCGATAGTTTGTCACCGGAAGTTTGAGGCCGACGCCTTACGAAAGTATTGCTACAGCAAACTTCCCCAAAACCGCAATTTTTATACGTGTGCATGCAAAACAAATTTCTTGGTAAAGGGGTTTAAATACAGCACAAACAACATTTTCCAAAAGACCAAAAAAGTGAAAAAGTATATTTAAACAAAACGCATTTGACTAACAGGTCGAACAACGGATGTTCTTAAACCCTGCAGACTGCCATTGGCGATTGCCAAATAAACGGATCACATGATGTAACAAAATATGTGAAATGTAGGTCAAGATACCTTATTTTTATCAGAACTCCTTGGTTATTCAAGACGCATCTATGAACAAATCTCATGAACAAAATCTCATGAACTATGACTTATACTTCCACAGATAGACGGAGAGCCGTGGTGTAGTGGTTAGTGCATCGGACTACTAACACAAAGGTTCCTGGTATCCCCATTACGGGGAGAACATTTCAGGGACTGAATTTTCGGCTCTCCCTTGACACCATTTGCGAGTGTGGTCTTGAGAAACGATGATAGTCCGTCGGAAGAAGACGATAAATGGCTGACCCGTGTTAAGAGAGAGCCATATCTCTTGCACGTAAAAGATACCCTTATAGATTTCGAAAAAGAGATGGCTAATGCCGCTACAAGGCAGCACTCGCACCCGCAAAGTGGAAAGGGATTAATATAAGTTGCAATAACTTGTTTCCCAATCCACTATAAATAAATATGTTTAAACTAGATAGATGGACTTTAACTTTGTGATGGACAGATGAAACACTATATCCCTTCCCCAACTTCGTCATGTTCGTTTGACAAAAGACATAAAAATCTTAAAGCAAACAAATATCAAATAATTCCTCTCAGTAAAGGTTGAGAAATCTTAGACATAATGTTTTCATTTCTATTCGGTTTTGGTGAAATTTAAAGTATCAACAAACAGTCATAAAAATAGGAATGTAGCTTTGTATGATATTTAACCATGAATTCTGCTCAAACCGATGCGAAGGGTCTACTTGAACTTACTACTAGTTATGAGAAATATTGATCATTGTTGAATGCATCGTGGTGACTTGAAGATGAAGGACAACATTAAAAACGTTCCATATTTGGGTTTTACCATGTATTGATATTAATATTGTCTCATGTACATTTAATCCATATCCCTTCATATGTTCATTGGGTATACGGCAGACTAAAAAACTGCTTCATACTACAACTAAAAATCAGAAAGCATATTATTCTCTTCGTAACAACTGACAAATCCTTGACATGGATCTTTATTATTAATTTAATACCAAACAGAAAACAATAAACTTGCGGAAAAGATGGTATACCGCAAACATGAGGTGCAAAATTTGTACACCATATCCGGATTTCGACAATTAATTTCTCTTCAGTGATGTTAGGGATCGAAACGGTATTTGGAAGGCCATATAATTTACTTCAATTTAGGATAGACTCTTGAATTTTGAAAATCGAAATAGGATGAACGGATCATATAAACCCAAAGGCAAATATAATACAAGCCCAAACGAAAAATATAAATAAGTCTAAATTGAAATCAACGTTCAAACCTATGATTGCGTTGGATAAAACCGCAATTTTTATACGTGTGTATGAAAACAAATTTTTGGTAGAGGGTCTAAATACAGCACAAACAACATTTTCCAAAAGACCAAAAAGTGAAAAGTATATTTTAACAAAACGCATTTGACTAGCAGGTCGAACAACGGATGTTCTTAAACCCTGCGTACTGCCAAGGCGATTGCCAAATAAACGGATCTCCAGATGTCAGTAACTGCGAGCTACTTCTCCCAGATCTGCACTTTGTGTCTTTTGTGTTTTTGTTAGTTATTTTTGTGTTTTGTATCGATCTGATGATCGAGTTAAGCCCTTTTCAACTTATTTTTACAGTTTGTTCTTAACTTGCGCTGTTACACCACTGCCCTAGGGTAGGAGGGGGTTGGGTGCCCACAAAGTCAGGAGCCTGTTATTCAGTGGTTGTCATTTGTTGCTGTATATTATAATGACACGATTTTATAACATCCCCTTCGTATATTACCATCTTAAATTATAACACGATTTTATAACATCCTCTCCGTATATTACCACCTTATATTAGTACGTTGCGCAAATCTTAAGACTTTTTCACTTACTTATTCATGATCGGCCATCGTAGGGACTATGAATGCAAGCCAGACCTTCCTCTCAGTGGACATTTGAGATTTCTGGCCGTACTAATGCAGATCTCGGTCGACTGACTTATTATACCATCATAGACCACAACACTGCTTGGTCTAAGGAGGAGAGAATCACTTGGGAAAGATTTAGATAAGAAAATTAAAAACGTTGGCACCTAATGGGATCAATGAAAACGGTGTAGTTCTAATCGCGCAGTGCTATTTATTTGGGTTGTTTATATAACTAAGCAGTCTCTGTTGTAATTCCTTGACCTCCGTCAACTCTGAAATTCTAAAATCGCACAGTGCTATCCATCTGGGATGTATAAATACGCAGCCTCTGTTGTAATTACTTATAACCTTCGTCAAGTTTGAAATTTAAAAATTATACCAGTTCAAATCGAACAGTGCTAGTCATTTTGGGATGTTTAAATACACAGTCTCTGTTGTAATTACTTAACCTTCGTCAACTTTGAAATTTTAGAATTATACCAGTTCAAATCGTACAGTGCTTTTAATCTATACGTATAGTATTTGTCATTCATCACCGATGAAATTTGAGAATTTTATCATCTCATATCGCACATTACTATTCTGTATAGTTTAATTTTTTAGGCAATTTTCTCTATTCTTTATATGTTAGCACCTCATTTTTCTCTATTTTTATTTTTTTTTTTGGTCCATTTTTTTCTGTTCTTTATATTTTTTACCCATTATTCTCTATTCTGTAAACCCCCATCCACACCCGTACCTGTGGAACAGCCTACTCGACCATTTCAGGACTGAAAATAGTTTTTCACAATTCAAGAGCCTTATACAGTCCTGGAATGGATCGGAATGTCGTTATTCTGCATGTAGATAAGCTTTTCATGTATTATTTTTTTAGTTATAGCGCTTAATGTTTCCATGATGCCTTAAATTTTGGATGTTTGCTTTAATTTTTAGTTGTGCCTCAAATTAGTTTTTGCTTAATTTATAGTTGTGCTTCAAATTAGTTTTGCTTAACTTTTAGTTGTGCTTAAATTTTAGTTGTGCTTAAATCATTTTTAAGTATGCTTCAGTTTTAGCATGTTTAGATGTGTAGTTTAGTAATGCTTTGCATGTATTTCAAAATATCTGTGCTGTATCTATGCACTGTAATATATGCTGCTTATACATCTTATCTTCAAGCTCTCTGTTCTAATGTTATGTATATGGTATTTGTGTTGGGTAAAAAGCTCTCAAGAGCTTATGTTTGTACTGTTCATGATATGTGAACCGAATCAAAATAAAACTTTCGTCAGTCTAATTAAAATATAGAACTCTATATTTTAATCATTAGTAGATTGAACTTTCGTTTTCGTATTCGTATTACTCTTTGACGAGTAAGCTAGTTGCGATAGATCTGAATTTAAATCAGATTGATTCTAGTCTATATGGTATTGTAGGGTTGCTTTCTTCCTCTTAAGGGTTAATAATGATTCCAACAAAGTGCCATAATTAGGAAAGATTATCACGATAAACTGAATTCGTTAGCCAATGCAAAAAAAAACAATCCGATTTGGACATCATGAAAGGAATTAAAACACACGAGGAAAGTATAATCATATATCTTTCATGATTGAGTAATAAATTAATAACTTTGTGGTACCACCTCCTCAGCAGAGATAAGATACATATATTAATGTAACAATATTTTCTTTTAATAATGGAGGGGATATACAAATTTATATATACAATGTTTATAAATGTGGACAGATATATGTTTGTATGTTTATGTATAGACAATGTTTATTGTCTTGGTAACAATCCTGTAATTATGGATTTTAAACCAATAAAATATATAATCTTAATCTAATCTTAGAAAATAATCTTATATAGTATAATCAAGGATTTGTATAGTAAATTCTTGGTATAATCAGACACGTCCCCACTATTATAATGTTTTAAGCCAACTTTTCATTTTAACAGATACATAGAAAATATATACTTCATTCAAAATGAATGGGCCGAACCTGGATATATCATCCAGCCATCGTATTTAAATCCTGAACACATCAGTATTTTGTTTCGATGTGTCAAGCTTTGTAAAACATTTTCCAGTATTTAGTAAATTCTTAGGTCGACTTATTCCGCCGATTGGGATTGTTCGACGCAAAAGTAAATATGTTATATTTTAGAATCATTTCAAAAATCTTCAATATATTGTCTTTTAGTGCTTGGAACTCGAATTTTGTAATTCGTTGGATCGAGGTAATTCAGTACTCGTTCAGTTTCGTCAAACTGAAGATTAGTGTACATGTTTTTGCTTCAAATATTGTTATTAAATAGCAGTTTTTTGTAGACTTTGAAGTCTAAATCATGTTAATAAAACTTGAAGTGTATAAGCATTTCGTTTTTTTAACAAGGGACCCTATGTCATCAATATAATGACCAATATCGTGTAGCGGTACTCCTAATTAGTAAAACAATTGGTCATCCGGGAACATTATTTCAGATATTTTCTGATGTTTGGGTTCATGGGTGAGCTTGGATGCTTTTATTGACACACAGGGAGCCATCATTCATTTATTTTTTATTTTCTGATATCATCATTTTTTGATATCAGGAATTCGAAATTTTGATATCACAAAATCATTTTTGATATCAGAAATCTATTTCTTGATATAAAAAATAAAGAATATTTACTGATATCAAAATTCGAATTCCTGATATCAAAAATCGATTCTGATATCAAAAATTGAATTTTGATATCAGAAAATCATTTTTTATATCAGAAAATAAGGAATAAATAGTAAAACGGCGCCTCATAACAATGGGCATCATTAGATTATTACTAGAAACATGTGCAAGAATATGTCACATTTCCAAGCGAGATAACCCAATCTGTTAAAATTGGACAGTTGATAATTAACGATAACTCTTAACTCCTTCCAATAGATGTCGTTGCATTTACTAATCTTGTTAAATACAACAGAGACATGTCTCTGATAAAATTAACAAGTTGCTTTCTTTAAAAAAGAAATGCAATCGTAAACCCAAATGCTTGTTTGGCATTAAATATTAGATAATTGTTTAATAAAGATGTATTGTTTTATATTATTTTGTTGTTACAGTATAAGAATTAGAAACTGACAATGATCGTTTACTTAAAGTAACTACTGTTCAATGTGAGGTGAAATATTCTTTTTAAAGGAATATTTTTTCTCTCTCTCTCCCGAAAGACAACATGTTAAGTCACCCGCTGGATGTTCCATTCTAAGGTGCTGTTTTTTTTTAGATAAGAGTTAGTTTTTGGCTAAAGTTCAAATGCAAATGTGAAGAAATTCAATCAATTAATGATTATTTGTGTTTAAGAAATTCAATACGTGAACCTGTAAAATAGCTGTTTTATTGGAATTTGAGATATGTTCATGGTTATTTGAACAATGGCTTGATATTGATCATTATTAAGATTCTTACACCTGCTCTGCAAGGTTTTTGTGATGCTTAGGGTAGTAAGCATTATCAGTTTTAAGTTGTGTGCTTAAAATTTGTGCTCTTAAAAGTTTTAGATGACAAACCTCTTTTGTTAAAACAAACACTTTTAAAACCTTTAACTCGCTTTGAAGATATTTTCCGAATGTCCCTTTTATTTTGATGTTTTCTTATATTTTGAATTGTGGGTCACGAAAAAAAGCCTGCAAGTTTAATTGTAAAATTATACAATTTGAATTGCACTGTAATCTCTGCACCTTGATGACTGAAACCAATTCATTAAGAAAGCTATTTATAGCCTAGACAAAACAGCTTACACCTTGTACTTATAAATAAACAAACAAAATTGAAAACAACAAAAAAACTAACATGGTCAAACCTGAAATTACCACTGAATACCCATCACCTAAATATTAGTTTGTTTAAAGGCCACATTTATGAACTGTTGTAAGGTGTTCCTTTTTTTTTTTATCTGAACACGATTTTTTCATTAACTTTTAAAGGGTGTTTTTTACATGGTAAAGTTACACTTCCGTCTTATGGTATGTATGTAAATTCTTTTAAACCAGGTGTATTCATAAGCACACGCCCCAAGTCAGAAGCATGTTGTTTAGTGGTTGTGTTTTTTTTTTTTTTTTTTTGGTGCAGTTCATATTTGCTTTTTGTTTCTGGTTTGAAGTTAAATTAGTTTTGTTTTTTTCCTGTTTAAATAGTTTTATAACAGTGTTTTGGGGCCCTTAGTAGGATGCTGTCCAATGTGAGCCAAACCTTTGTGTTGAAGGCTGTATTATATGAGACGCCGTTTTACTATTTATTCACTATTTTCTGATATCAAAATTAGAATTCTTGATATCAAAAATCGAATTCCTGATATCAAAATTCTATTTTTGATGTCAAAAATGAAGACTATTTTCTGATATCAAAAAAAGGATTTTCTGATATCAAAAAATGAATTTTTGATATCAGGAATTCGATTTTTTGATATCAAAAATTCGATTTTTTGATATCACAAAATATTTAATTTTTTTCATATCAATAAATTGATTTTCTGATATCAAAAAATGATTTTCTGATATCAAAAATTCGATTTCTTGATATCAAAAAATGATTTTTTGATATCAAGAAATATGCTTCATTTTTTGATATCAGAAAATAAGAAAAAATAATGACGGCCCCCTTACATGCACATGCGTACTACATTAACTTCAGTGCGGGACTGCTACTGACAGAGATGGCGGCACTTTCAAGCATGGTGAGTGCGGCTCTGTCGGTAATCAATGAAGAGAAAGACAAACTAGATAAACGAGATAACGAATCAAGCAGTGACTGTGACGATTACCAACAAGGGTCTTTGTATAAAATACTATGAACATCTTTAAACCAAGAAGAACAGGTAATTAGGTTTTATGTTTTGTACGTGACGACGTATGACTAAGTAACTTTGTATTAAAGGCAAGTGACAACTCTCCAAAAGAGACCAAAATGACACAGAAATTAACAAATATTAAAAGTCACTGCATGTCCTTCAACAATGAGCAAAGCACATACTGCATAGTCGGCTCTCCCGGAAAAAGGGGGGTACTTATACTTTTAGTGGTACGAGTGTGCCGCAAAACAGGGTCGCTATTTTATGCCCTCATGGTTAGAACAGGGTCCCTTTTTATGTCCTGATGGTTAGAACAGGGTATCTTTATCATGTTCTGCTGGTTAGAACAGGGTCGCTTTTTCATGCCCTGCTGGTTAGAACAGGGTCGCTTTTTCATGCTCTGCTGTAGTCCAAATAATTATGACATCTTGAAAGGCTATTATATTTTTTTTCTTTACGCCTTACATCAACGCAGGAAGGTGTCAGCAAAAATTTAAAATAGCCTTCCAAGATGTCATAATAATTGGACTAGCTCTGCTGGTGAGAACAGGGTCTTTTTTAAAACAAAATATTTGTCTAGAACAGGATCGCTTATTTCACTGTTGAAGATACAGTCTAGAACCCGGGTCTAGAACAGCATCTATTTTATACGGTCTAGAACAGGGTCTACATTTTCTGAGCGTGTCTAGAACAGGGTGTTTTTCAATATTTCTGTTTAGAACAGGGTATGTTTTTCAATGTTTTCTGGTTAGAACAGGGTATGATTTGGCAAGTGCTCAGTGTCGGCATAGTTATACCCGAAAGGATAGTCAGTAACCCCCTTTTTTCCCGTCTAGTGTCTACAAACATTGACAAACACACCCTTAAGTTACCAAAATATTGTAGAGAAACACAAAATAAAAAAGAATGGTGATTTGAAACACCAAAGATGTATGTTTATAACTCATGATTTTTTGACTGCAACGAAATGTAGGACTAATTTGCTACAACAGTCAAATTCAAGGGAATATTTTTTTTGGTCTATACTTCGTATGCAACCCAATGTGACGTACTATAATTTGGTGGTATTACATAAGTACACTTTGAGTTAAAGTCTTTGACAATTTTTTTCATAAAAAAATAAACCTGTAATAGGCTTTCATAAGAGATTCTGAGGTGGTCATATCAGAAAATTTTCAAATATTTAAGATAATATTTTTGGAAAATTTTCTTCGATTAAAAGACTTCTTTTTAAGTGGCAGTCAAGACAAGTACTGGTGTAATGAATAATTCTATTTCCTTACAGAATCAACAGAGAGAAAAAGACTAAGAGGGAGACCCTCGGACAAAGTAGACATAATGCTGTTTCTTTTAAATAAGCAAAGAGAGAATTTACCATCTGCAACCAAGCAAAAAAAACTAAAGCTAATTGGACTTGGTAATGAAAAATCCATTACAGCTCTTCTATAAAAGCATTAAAAACAAAACTATGATCAATTTTGTATGCTATGTTTGCTTGGTTGTTTGCAAACAATAGGTAGGCGAAGTTTCAGTCTGTGTTTATATATACTGGGTTTTGATTGGACAATAAATATTGACATGAAATGAAGTTAACGTTTATTGTCCAATTAAATTCCTGTAAAAAGGAAACAAACTGAAACAGACTACCTACCTGTTGTTTACAAACATCCAAACAAATATAGCAAGCAAGTTGATCAAACATTTCCTTTGCATGCTTTTATAGAAGAGCTGTAACACTTACTGTTATCTGCATTTTGTCTGAAATTTAGATACTTGTCAGAAGTTTTAAATAGATTTGTGATAATACTGTTATGTGTAATTTGCATGAATTTCCCCAATCTTTAGATATTCATTAACATTAAATGATAAAAAATAAGGATAATGCATCTGTAACTACAAAAAAAGTGTTGTCAAACTAATACTCAAATTAACTTTTTTTATTTAAATTAATTAGCATGATAGTCTCAGTGAGTCTTTGAAAAAAACAATTGATCTATAAGGCCTTGTACATGTACATTGAATTTTAATATACAAATATGTTTTTAAAATCTACAATGCAACTTGTAGTTGCCATTTTAGTTTAAATTTTAGTCTGTTCAGTTTTGCCAAAAACTATGAAAACATGGCACTTTATATATATATATATTTATGTTGTGTACAAGTTGTAATATTTTTTGTACAAGTTATCAGTGTTTTATGAACCGCTTAACAAATGGATGATGCAAGCACACAGTCTTTTGTTTCGTATTTTTATGGCCCCCCAACTTTGTTGTCAGGGCCATATAGTTTTACCCTTGTCCGTCATTCCATCATTCCGCAACAAACCATTATACAGGCTTTTTTTCTTAACGCCTTCAGATATTGGGCTGATTTTTGGTATGTGAGTTAACCATGATGAGTTACAGATCAAGTTTGAGTTTCGTTCCGCTCCGCTAATTTTTGCTGAAATTACGGGCTTGGGACTTCTGTCATTCTGTCATTCCGTAACAAACCATTATACAGGCTTTTTTTCTAAACGCCTTCAGATATTTGGCTGATTTTTGGTATGTAAGTTTACCATGATGAGTTACAGATCAAGTTTGAGTTTTGTTTTGCTCCCCTAGATAAATTGTTGAAAATCACAGTTTTACAGACTTTTTTTCTAACTGCCTTCAGATATTGGGCTGATTTTTGGTACAGTTATACAGACTTTTTTTTCAATACTCCTGCAGATTTTGAGCAGATTTATTATATGTAAGACTACCATCATGTTTGTGTCCACAGGTGTTGTTGAAATTGAACTTTTTGAGACAGGGGGCCATTCGACACATCTAGTTATCTCATATTTTCGTGATTACATGATACAGTCCAATACCAAGCATTAAAACAAAAAACATTAGAAGAACACAAAAAGACTTTTTATGGATATGATTTTGGTATAAGGAGAAAAATAAAATTATAATTAAAACCATTCAGGTGTCCTTATTTCCAGTATGAGGACAAAGAGAATAACACTAAATGTTAGGTCGAAGTATGTACATTTGAATTTAAGATATTAAACTGATACATTTTAAGAGATGAACTTTTATCACCTCACCTGGTGCAAAAAGGTATGTCAAAAAACTTATAATTTGTACAAAAACCCTGTACAAATTAGAATTTGCACAAACTTGCATATTGTACACAACATATATTATCAATTTGTAAAGTAAACCAAAATGTGCAAAGAAACAATCCTTTTTTACAGGTTGCCTTGAAAATGTGAGTATGCATGGTGATGGTATAAAAGTGTGGGAATGAGCTTCTTGAATCTATACAGTGAAACTTGCTAAACAAAATCCCATTAGTTAAATCTTGAAGTTTTTGTTTGCAATAGCATGTTTATTTTTTATTGTAGCAGATGGCAGTATATGATACTGCATAAATTCTCCTCTTTTATATGCAGAAAAATGCAATTTTCTGGTGAATGAGCTACGTTTTTTTTTATTATAGAAATATAATTTTATCATTTTCTCTAGATACATGATTTTTTTTACATAAATTTATTTTTCCTTACCTTAAAAATGAGGAAGAAAATTGGATGTAGCCAAATTGTTTTAAAGAAGTTGTTACAAAAATTATATAATAAGTGAAATTTTGCAATAATGCAATTTTTGAAAACACAAACTAACAATTTATAACACTTAAATTTTGCAAACTGGTAAAGAAATGCATATTGAGTTTTGATTGAAAAACCTACATTTTTTTGTAATCTGTGATCATTTTCACAAAAAAATCTTGCAACCCAGCTTAATGATAAGTCAGGAACAAATCAATATACATATGATCAGCTTTAGTCTATTCATAAGAATTTTTGTCATAATGTAATCATATAGTCTTTTTAATATTCACATTTTGTATAAAAAGTAAGCCAAATTACTGCCTTATTGTATTATTCCCTTTGAATACAAAAAAATATTTTTGCAGGGTTTTGTTTAGAAAGGGCTTCACTATATTCGTTGTACAGTGGTGATTTCATGTTAAATCATGGTGTCAAATTAGTTGTAGTCAATATGATAGCATATATTATATCTCAATTATAATCCTATACTAGTGCATTATATTCCTTATTTTTTTCAGGGCAAGTTATAAATCGAATGAGTTTTTATGTAGCTGCATGTGAAGTCTACATTGCGTGCATAGAATCTTGATGGCATTTAATTTGTCGTTCTTCAATTTGATCCACATTCTCATAATGCTTTATAATACTTTAACTTGTAATCAAATTTAATACAAAAAGTCCATTTTATGATTAACAGTGCATGGACTCAAAATGCAACAGCATTTCATGCATATTTTAGACCAGACACCAGTCTAATTATCAATCAATAATTTAAGAGATGTGTCCCTTGGAAATATTAATAATATTGAAAATTGCATTGTAAGCACTCTCACTTGTACAATTTTACAAAGATTTTTATCAAATTTGTATAAAAACTTTACATCAGCAATGTCTTGGATAATTGTTAAAAATCAATGCCGATCAAATATTTTACATAAGAAATGCAATTATTGAGGACTTAAATTTTACAAGGAAAATGATTTTTGCACATTAGAAAAACCATTGCTTGTACACAATAACTTTTGTAGTGTAGAAATTAAAATGAAGTGTTTTTCCATTCATTTTACTACAACAAGCATTCTATATTTAAATTTTAATGTTTGTAGGTTGTCAGAAGGATAAATCAACAACATGTCTTAAAAGATCAATGTCATTGTCAGATCTACACAATCATATATGCTTGCAGTTTCCAGGTTAGTTTTGCACTCCTCATTGTGAATTATTTTCTAGAAGGTTCATTCCTCTACTTGAACACCAACTTATATTTCATTTAGGTAAAAAAATAAAGTTTAGATTGATGTTGCCTACCTAGTACCCACCTTAAAAGCAACCTATCTAAAAGATTTGTCACAAATCAGTTCCAATTTTTTGGAAGATTTTTCCTGCTTTAAAGTCATTTGTGTTGGCTTCAGAATTCCTGTTTCCCGGGGAAAGTAAAAAATATCATTGGGTAAGTATAAATATGGGTACCAGTTTCCCATCAGGTAAGTAAATTGTCTTTACATGGTACCTTCTGGTGCGTTATATTCATGACAAAGTCAGTTTTTGGACAATTTCTAGTTAAAAAAAACTGGTTCCTTAAGTAATCACTTCTTTCCTTGCGTTTACAGCGGTAGTATGTTATTATCAGTAAACAGTAATGGAAGTCATGAAGCCATGAGTTTGCATAAATATTTCATCTATGCTGATTCATCAAAGAAACAGAAATTATTACACTTAAACAGTTATGTAATCAAACCTGTTATAAGTTTACAAATTGAGTTTTTACGTTTTTAATTGTTCTTATATCAAGCTTATTTTGGACTTTAAAATAATAAGAAGAGGAAAGTAAAGTTGTAAGATAACTTTCCCAAGGATTCATGCATTTCAAGAATATTCTGAAGTCCTGGGCTCCCAAAAATAAAATCTATTTATACACTGAACTACCCACCTGACCCAACAAGGCATGGATAAGCAGCCTCAAACAAAGAACTTTTAAAGGGTGGCCTTTTCCATGTAGCTAAAACAATTGCTATAGAAAGTAAAGGAAACAAAACTAGAATTTCAAGGAAGTAAGGAACAAAAATAAGAGTCTTTAGTATAAAGTCTTGTATATATGTGCAATGGTATGAAGTGTTGATGGCAATTCTTATAATTTAAAAAGATAAAATAGATTTTATCTTCCCATATAAATTGGCAATAGGTGTTGCTTCCGAATTTACATTTTGCAAAATTCCACTTAACCATATCTGCTTTGGAGTTCTGTTTTTTTCAGTTGACAGTTTATGGCTATTCCATCCATTCCTGAAAACTTCCAAAGCTTCATTAATCACTGGCAGGTAAACAGTTTGTAATGCCAAAATGTGAAATTTATTGTCAATATCAAGCAATCCTCTATCTTCCATCCGATAAAACAGATCATAATATTTGTGTATAACCTCCTTAAAAATATCCCTCCAAAGCCTTTCAATCCTTTGATTATGAACAGATCTGCCAGTTATATGACTGCGTCTGTCCTGTCCATTTATCAAGTTCATGAATAGGGCGATCATAACATTTTCTCCACCATGATCAGATCTAACCCTAGATGGAACTCCAAACTGTATACAAGCACCAACGAAGTGGCTCAATACTGTTGTTGCCTTATTATTAGTATCTGCTTTCACAAATGTTATCAGCCGACTATAACCATCTATTCCTCCATGTGTAGATATTCCCACCTAAGAACATAAGAATAAAATTATAGACTAAGGCCATGTTCACATTGACATAAACTCGGTGATGTGTTAGTGTAACGCGCATAAACTAAACACAATTTCGTTCCCATTGATAAAACTCGATTTTCACATGTAGTTCAAATCATGTTTTGTCTACATGCAGTTGATAGTCAATGTAGGCCTCGTGTAGGTTAAGTTTACACAAAATTAGGCATTTAGAATATTAGTTTTACCATGTACATATTAAAGGAAAAACGATTTTGATAGAATTGATATTTATAACAACAATTATTTAAGTTCTTTACAGAAATATTTGTCTAAACTTGATATATATATTCATTCAGTGTTCCCGCCTGCCCTAAATAGAAGGGCGGCCCGCCCTGGTGCCCTTACCCCGCCCTTCTGCCCTCCAAAGCAAAAGAATGCACCCTTTGCCTTTTAAAAATACAATTTCCAAATTTCATGCCTATTGACGTTTGTTATATAGCTTTATTAACACATTGTAACACCGTATCAAGACTCAAAGCATCATCATTGCCGAACACACTATTCATTTGAAAATGTCTTCCCGAATCTACATACTCAGAAATATTTGCCACGCTTTTTTACTCAAACAACAATTCACTCATAAATGCATTACTCACAAGGTATATTGTTTGTCTAGTATCTCAGATCCGTTAAATACACTTAAAAATAAAAAAACACTACCCCATCCTTTGGCTCTCATAAAGGAGCCACCACTTAACTTCAAAAAGGGGATATGCTGGGTTTTCTGAGTCAGATTTTAAATTCTTTATTCAGTTTTTTCCGATGCTAGCAATCAAATAATCAATATTAAATACTATGATATATGGTGAAACTCTGGATTCAGAATATTTTTTAACATCTGTATTACCAGAATATTTTTTATCAAATTGGGGATCAGAATATTTTTCAAGGAATCAACCCTCCTCTTTTGAAGTCAAATGGCCTTTCCTTACTGCTAGATAAGTTGTCAGAATCAAAGTGCTGGATAGCACCTCTGGGAAGTTTGCAACTGTAGATGTGTATTTTTCAAATAGATTATAGATGTGTATTATTTTAAATATGTATTCAATCACAGCTTTGATATTTTTAACTAAACCATTTTCTTTTTTCATAAAAGTTTTCATATAAAATTTTGATATTTTCTATTGCAACCTTGATCTGATGTTCTAAAATAATCAAACATACAATAAGCTCTGTTAATTTCTTTATGTGCCCATGCCATATCTAGGGCCTGTGATTTAATAGTATTTTTTCCATTCGTAACTGGGCATAACCCTAACAACAACAGTAAAATGACGGCACCGAAATTCAAACTTGATCTTGGTGTTGTGGTTAAAAGTATTTTGTATAAGTTTCGTAACAATTGGTTGAGGCACACTAAAGTTAGAGCACGGAATTGAAAAAGTCGTAAGTGTTCCGCGGAACCCGGTGTTTCGCCTACTTTTGCTGTTAATCACAGGCTCAACAAAATGAGGAAAATTAATAAAAATATTCCTCTCTATACTATCTTTTGATTGTAAGAAGCTTCTGTCCAAGTTTGGTAAAAATCCAGGATAGTTTATGAATCTAATAAATGTTTTAAAAAATAACTGCAGACTGTATGTAATGTTAACTGGAAGAAAAGCTAAGTCCATTAAGTAAAATACGGAAAAACAAGAACAAAATTTTAACTAAATTTCCTTCTAGATACTAGCTTTTGATCATAAACAAACTTCTGTCCAAGTTTGATACAAATCCAGGATAGTTTAAGAAAGTTATTAAAATTTTAAAAACTTTAGCCATAGAGTGAATGTAATGTTTCCTGGCAGAAAACCAAGTCCATTTATAAGTAATATACTGAAAAAATGGATTTTTTTTAACAAAATTTACTTCTGGGTACTATTGTATGATCATAAACAAGCTTCTGTCCAAGTTTGGTAGAAATCCAGGATAGTTTAAGAGAGTTATTAAAATTTCAGAAACTTTAACCACAGAGTGAATATTTGTGGATGCCTCCGCCGCCGCCGCCGCTGAAATGTAGGATCGCTATGTCTCGCTTTTTCGACAAAGTCAAAGGCTCGACAACAATCAGTTTTAAATTTGTAAAGGGCATAACTGTAAAGGGCATAACTCTAGAACAGTAAAACTGACGCCACTAAAACTCAAATTTAATCAGTGTTTTGTGATAATGAGCATTGTGTTTAAGTTTCATAGCATTTGGTTGAGACAAACTAAAATTAGAGATCGTAAACAAAAAATTCAAGCAACTTTTTCATTTGTTAAGGAGCATAACTCTAGAATTGTAAAATCGACGCCACCAAAATTCAACTTGACCTGTGTTTTGTGGAAATAAGCATTGCGTATAAGTTTCATACAATTTGGTTTAGGAAAACTAAAGTTAGAGAACAGATGGGATGTACGGACGTACATACAAGTAAGGGACGTATAAATTCTTACAGAAGAAAAAGGGTAAAACTTAATACGGTGGAGACATAACAATAGCAGTATGACGACATGAATAAAAAGTTTATATACACTAGATTCATAGAGGTGCTAATAACCCCGGCTGTAACACATTTTATAGTTGATGCTGTGAAATTTAGCATTGAGACAATAACATTTGAGATTTTTGGTTTGTCATAATTATTTGGACTAGCACTAAGAAAAAGAAAGTCATTTTCCTATTACATGGACAGATTTTATTTAATCATGTAAATAATTGCTACAGCACTTGTCTTGATACACTGAGTTATTCCAAGTAGAAGCTGACTTGTCTGCCTTATATCCTTGTAACGATTTGTGTACAAATGTAATTGTTAATCGTAACGCTGAGGAGGCTGCGATATGTACGAACTGTCGTTCAGTCAATGTTTTTCAGCTGTCAGTTTGACCCACGTGACTGAGCATGCTGGACGAGTGAAGGTCCATAAATCCACATTGGAATGTGAAATAGCTAGTATTTAAATAGCGGAATTTAAAGTTTTCAAATGTTTTGGCATCAAAACATTCTGATCGATGTTTTAACAAAACATGCACCTTTCTATCATAGCCGGTATTTACCTTTACTCATCGATGGCGTGTGACATAAGCCATATGATTATCGAGTATTTCTGTCACCTGTGTATAATTGTTCAATCAAACTTTTATCACTTGTCAATTATCCGAAGGCTTGGTCAAAACATATCAGTAATGTCAGCCATACGGGATTCTTTCGATACACTCGGACTTTTACTTATTTAATAATAAACATTTGTAAATATCATACATAGTAAAAAAAGCGTGGAAAATGTTCATTCATGAAATATTCAATAATGAATTAAACGCTGTCTCGCGTAGATTTCTTTGATTTTCTCTTCAGCGCATGGCAGATCCGCGAAGTAGTGTTTGTGATAGTTATTTTCAAAATGAAGTTAAATTCACCTGAACTGTCTGTGAACATTCATTCCTTTTTATTCAAGCTGTAATCTTTTCAAAAGGACTCAAAATTTCAAAAGAATCTTCTTACAATCAGCATTCAAACACTAGTACTACATTATCTTGGAGCAGAACATTTGCGATAGTCTGTCACCGGAAGTTTGAGGCCGACGCCTAAGGAAAGTATTGCTATAGCAAACTTCCCAAAAATTGCATTCAGTTCTATGTAATGAACATTTAAATGACATATAGTTTACCAAGTGTGAACAAATCTTATGTACAGGTAAGTAAACAAGGTGTAAAGATGTGAACAAATTAGATGTGAAACCAGTGTACATTACATTAAACTAATTGTAAACATGTTTACTGACTGTACATGCCGTTTCGTAAGAACACGGCCTAAATAGGCAACAAGGTCAGATGATCATGAACCCTGTAAGATAGACATGAATACACATTACAACCATTAAATGATTATAATTATATTTGACCTATTGCAAATAGTATCTAAGAAACAAAAGTAACCAGGAAAATATAAGATTTACCAATGAACCATGAAAATGATAGTTGCCAGACAGACATCTATACCTAACAATCATTCCATACACCTAATTTATATTGCCTTTACTATCAGGACTATACATGCTATAGTATTAGAAAAAAAAACTGAACTGAGCAATTAACTTGATCTATAACTTGTAATGGTGCACACTATATATCAATTTTCAAATCAATATCTTCATGCATCAGCATGGCAGAAAAATTGCAGAAAACGATTATTTGAGTGAATTTTCTAGGTCCAAAACCATAACTGCTCAAAATCTTCAGACTGGCACACAATTTTATCTGCAACTTGTCATGATAAAACTGTATACAAATCATCAAATCAATATCTTCCACCTTATATCAATCAATATCTTCCAGTCTAAAGAAAAAAAGTGTGGACAACAGGTTTGCCGGACTGACTGATGGATGGATAAAACCCCAACCCAAATTAAGACGAATATTTAGATTTCCATATCATACCTT
This sequence comes from Mytilus coruscus, assembly GCA_017311375.1. Taxonomy (NCBI): domain Eukaryota; kingdom Metazoa; phylum Mollusca; class Bivalvia; order Mytilida; family Mytilidae; genus Mytilus; species Mytilus coruscus. The sequence continues at coordinate 91,310,654 of CM029600.1, forward strand.
ATTAATTTCATATGACCATCTACATGCCACAAAGAATTGCTCATTGCAACAGAATATTTTCGTCTCTTAATTGTCTTTGACAATCTATGTGCAACTGGAAATGGGGATGTTCTTCTCATGCTCTCCGGATTCGTTTTCTTTGCATGGTTATGCCTTGAGTTTGAAGATACCCATCCATCATCTAAAAATATATTTAACTCTAGATATAATTCATAAATGGATAAATAGAAAATAGAAATCTTCAATCAAATGAAAATAAATTTTTCAAAATTTTGCTCTTGATACTGTATTTTGGACATTTATAAACAAGCTCATGTCTAAATTTCCTAAAATTCCTGGACAGTTTGACAAAGTTCTTGATGTCTGAATAAACTTTAACCTTAAACTTTAACTGCAGATTGAACCTAAATGTTGATGACGGAATCTAGGATCTGTCTGACTCTTTCTCAATATAAATTTTGCAGACTCATCCATAAGGGTATATAACCCTAAAAGACTAACTTTAGAACCCAAGGTTTCAAATTTACATTGGCCGAATGTTGTCTTAAGGAACAATATACATGCACATACCACTGAACCAGCATTTGGATATTGATCTTGGAGCTCATGAATCTTTTCATCCAAAGCTGTATCATCAAGATTGCTGTAACGTGTTCTTTGCTTGAGACCTGCATCATACAGACTTTTATAAATCAACTGTACCGAACACTGAAATTGCTCTGCCATTTGGGATGCTGTGAAATTTAAATCGTGCAGCATTTGCAATTGGTTCAGAGGAATAACTACTTTCGGCCTTCCAGGACCATCTACAAAAAAACAAAATTATCTTTAAAATATATATTTATATTTGTTCACTGTGCACTGGTGAATCATATGCCCACATTGAGAGGGCTTCACATGCACATGAGCAACAAATGTGGAGAGAAAATCAAAGAGCTGAAGAGCTCTGAGGGGAAAGACAGCCATTGTTTGTATAATTATTTTTTTTTTTTTTTTGGGGGATCTTTGATAGTGTACATACAAAGAATGAACAAAAGAACAGCTAGACCATGTAGAAAGGTTAACAATATTGGAATCAATTGTTGTTTAATGTAATTTTATTTCCTTAGTTAAGAATTCATCATGGAGTCAATTTGGACAAATAAAAGAGATCTGCACCTTCTCAATCAAAACATATGATTAAAGATGAAAGTTAATGATTTAAAATTCAACTGAATTCTATCATTTAGCAACTACTACAATATGTTTTGAAATTTTAATTGTGTACCACTGAACTGCAGGCTAGGGTCATTCTCCATTTTGTGTGAGTTTGGTATATTTGTAAATTTTATGAATAAATAGGTTTAAACTACAAAATGAAACATTTTTAATTTCTTTTTTTTTTTTTAACATTACAATGATTATGTCGGACCTACACAAAATTTTGATTAAATGGAAGACTACTTATCATATACTAAATGTCACATTTTAAGTGATCAGATACATTAACTTTTATTTTAGTGCATAATTACTCATCAATTGAGGTGCTCCTGTATTGAGGAAAGATTCTCAAAACAGACTTAAAAAATGTTTTAAAGGCCAAATAAAGTACGAAGTTGAAGAGCATTGAGGACCACAAATTCCTAAAAGTTTTGCCAAATACAGCTAAGGTAATCTATTCCTGAGGTAGAAAAGCCTTAGTTTTTCAAAAATTCAAAGTTTTGTTAACAGTTAATTTATAATTATGAACATATCAATGTATCCCCATTAAAAGTTGCAATAGAAATTAAAGCATTGCCTCATGTTGATGTTTGAATCATCTACAGCAAACATAATTATGTTTATATTAAACAAATACCGATTTTAAATTAGTACCGGTACACGATTTCTGAGAATGATTTTAATAATCAGTAAAGGATATCCCTGCATCTACGTAGTGTGGCATTCCAACAATGACGTCATTACAATATAGGTTGGATATATTTAGAAAATTTTGAAATACTGATTTTCTGGATTGTAAAAGAAACATAACTAGTGTAAGGAGAGCTGGAGATACGATAATTTCATGAGAAACAGAAGGGGAAATGTGTAAAAAAGTGTTTAAAATCAATCTATTCATTTTTGTTTCTCCTCATCAATTTCAGTAAGATTTTTTTTTTTGGGGGGGGGTTTCCAAACTATAAAAACAAAATAATTGATGCGAGGGCTTGTCAGTCTTGCCAAGTATTTACCGGTATTTACCGCCCCGGACAATTCTATTCAAGTAGTCAATACTATTAGTTACATAGTCATTTACTGACCGGGTACTGAATTTACCCTGGTCAGTAGGTTTGATACCTGGTGAGGCGAATAAATACACATTAGTCAGTGACACATCTCAATTAGCTGCGGAACCGTAGCTCATAGGTCCTTATGTTATTTCTTAACTATTGCAGACCATAGCTCTTTGGTCCTAATGTTATTTCTTAACTATTGCAGACCATAGCTCTTTGGTCCGCAAATAGTCAAAAAATAACATAAGTACCTGTGATCTATGTTCTGCAGCTAATTGAGATGCGTCAGACTCACTGACTAATGTGTATTTATGACAATTTAAATAATTACAAAGACAATTCCCATCCCCAAGACAAAGGGAGTGCTAGGACACTGGTAAGTCTGTTATCATGGTGGTGGAAGAGAAACCGTGACACTCAGTGGAAACAGACAAACAGAAATATCAGAAGATGGACTAGATATGACTAATTCAGTAATTGATCTCCAGGTCAAAGTAAGAAACAACTATAATTCAGTTAATTTACCTGCATGTCTGTGGCGACTAGCTGAGTAAGCTTTAGTGCGCGATGGTGCACGGTCTCTTTGTATTTTCATCTCAATTTGGTCCACCAAAGCCATGACTGTGGCACCTATATTCCTCTTGCTGTCGTCTGGTAAACCTAACACGTCCAGGGATCTCTGAGCTTGACGTAAATCAATAAGTATGGAGTTACAATCCACATCATCATTTGTAAAACAGCGGTGGGCATTGTTGTTTTCCATCATTGGCATCAAGCATCACTTTAATATTAGAAAATGGCGGGAATAACAAACATTTACTGCGGATATGTTAAGGGAGTCATTATTTTTCAAAATTTATTTGTGACATGATAATTCGATTTTCTGATATCAAGAAATGTACAACATTTTTTGATGTCAAAAAATGATTTTCTGATATCAAGAATTCGAATTTCTGATATCAAAAAATGAATATTTGATATCAGAAAATGTATTATTTGATATCAGAAAATCGTAAGCATTTTTTGATATCAGAAAATAGATTATTTGATATCAGAAAATGCATTTCTTGATATCAATAAATGATTTTCTGATATCAATAAATAGAATTCTTGATATCAAAAATGTAAATGATTTTCTGATATCAAAATTCATATTTTGATATCAAAAATGGAATTCTTGATATCAAAAATAGATTTCTTGATATCAAAATTCCATTTTCTGATATCAGAAAATATTTTTGATATCAAAATTAATTATTGATATCAAAAATTGTAATTTTGATATCAGAAAATAGTGAATAAATAGTAAAACGGCGCCTCATAGTATTATAACCTGTAATTACTAACGTTGACTACACTGTGTCTTGATGGAGAGTAGTCTTATTGGTATTCCTATCACATTTAAAATGATATTCCTCTGACATTTGACAAATCCATTAGAATAATCTAAATATTGAAATTGAACTAAAGTTGCCTTGTAGGTTTCTTATATTGAGCTATCCTTTTTCTCTCTTGCTGGATATTTTTATACTGGTCATTTGGAGGCACTGTGTAGCCTACTGATCAGTGAGATGGCTCAAAATCTCCTTACACTATTTTATATTTTCGTACTTAATATATTAAAACCGAAAATTCATCATCTGATCGTCGTCAAGAAATAATAATTATTTATTTTTTATTTTGACGAACATTTTGAAGAGCCTTAATTACTACAGGAACATAACTTATAAATAGAAATTAATTTTTCTTATCTCTGCCTGCATCTGTCATCACTCGGTGTCTGTTAAAAGACATTTGATATCTTTTCGCTGACCCTGTTAAGTCTGCTAAAATTGCATGCATGATTAATTTTAAGGTTATCAATCGTCATTAAAGCGGCACATTTAATTCGTTATTTCATTGCTTGAAGTATTATTTCTTACATTTGCATGGTCAAATGTATTTTTTTTAAATATATTTTAAATTTAGATTTCAGTTTTAGTTTTTTTTTTTTTCTTCATATTAAATATCTACTTATTCACATTTTAATAATGAAAAGGATCCAGACGTACCGATAACAATCTGATTATTTTAATCAAGGAGGTTATATGACTTCCTTGTTTTAATAAAAGGAAATAATGTTACAATATTTAAACAAAGAAAATAACTGTATTTCAATTTTAATGAAAATAAAACGGAAATGTACTTTCATAATTAATTTTAACGTTATTTTCAATATTAAAACGATATTTTTTTTTAAATCCTCGTTTTTACATCTATTCAAGGACGTATATTAGAGTATATATATTAGTAATACTTTTTTATAGATTTTAGTTTTAACATATCTCGTTTCGAATATAAATCGCATTGTTTATATGAAATCTTATCTCATATCTAAACACAGCTGGTTTCAACGTTTGACTCTAATTAGAATAACTACGCATATATATGTAATAAGGTAAATATTAGCGGCAGCCTGTAAATGCGTGCAATGAAGTATTCAAATGCTTATTAAAGTAGCTTGCGTCATAATAAATTTCGCATCATATGTAACATATCTCTATAGCAACTTTAAGATGCTAATAGATATAAGAAGATGTGGTATGAGTGCCAATGAGACAACTCTCCATCCAAGTCAAAATTTATAAATGTAAACCATTATAGGTCAAAGTACGGTCTTCAACACGGAGCCTAGGCTCACACCGAACAGTAAGCTATAAAGGGCCCCAAAATTACTAGTGTAAAACCATTCAAACGGGAAAACCAACGGTCTAATCTATATAAAACGAGAAACGAGAAACACTTATGAACCACACCAACAAACGACAACTACTGAACATCAGATTCCTCAACAGGTCAAATAATAAGCTATTGCACATGTATATGAAAGGTGGCCATAGAAAGAACAGATGTATTCCGAATAACATCCGGTGTTCCGAAAGACTACGGACATCGTCCAATATATACTGCGTAAACCCTCAGGGTTTACGCAATTAGCGTCTTCACGGGAGTTATAAATTACGATACTTGAGTAAGTGGTCTTTAAAAGGACTATGATATTGAGGTCAAAACCGCGTCGAGATTATAAATCAATGTACGAAGGAAATTATTTTGAAAAATTAGGAAAAAATCCATAATTTTGTTAATTGATCGTGAATGACATTTTTAACAAACAGTCATAAAACGTATCTCATGAGTTTTGATGTTCATATATCTTTAAAAATACCATCTAGGAGGTTATATGACATCCTTGTTACCAAGAAATTCAATATTTTCATTTGTCCTTATGCAACAGAGCTGACGACGAAATTGGTACCGAACCGTAGCTTATTGCCGTTTGATCACCATTAGTAATGAAATTATATGGCATAATATCAGCTGTGTTTTTATAAACATAGTAACACCAGCAAACACAAGTTTGTCCAGCTTTCTAACAATAAGCTATATATATATTCATTTCAGTACAATCATTCATTTATGCCTTGGACAAATAAGTTTGCTTTAAAATGATGTTATATATGTTTTTGAAGAAATAACTTACAAGCTATATATGTTTTTCATTTTTAAATGTTTTATGTAACAACGGCTAAACATATCTCAACCATCTTTAGGTAGGTAAGGCGTAAGCAGACAAAAAGATCCAATAAATTAAATTTAGAAAATTGGTGAAAATTAAAGAAATAAATTCTAAGACTAAATAATTGAAGAATAAGTCATTGAACAGTTAAAAATATTTTTTATTGATATTGATAAGTAGAGCTCTCTCTCTGATTGATAAGTGAAAAGATTTATCAATTGTAGTACCTAAAGACATCATCAAGAAGCGAGTTAGGTCGCAAGCGCTTTTATAGTGGGTCTCCCTTTTATGTGTATTTAGGAGTAATTCTTATTTGAAAGTTTTCTTTCATATTTCAACTTATTTTCACTTATCTAAAATTTTCTAACTGCTATCAGTGCAATTTAATACTAACACTATTTATATCTGATGTCCCTCTGTCCTTATTTTCAACAGTGCAAGAAAGGAAGAAAATTTGCCTGAATTAAGTCATGGATAAAATTCACAGGACAATAAGGGACGACATCAAAAGTTCAATGTAGGATAAACAAACTTAATTCACATAGTTTTGCGCTGACCCCACCCCTCTTAACTTAACCTTTGGGAAAAATTGATTGACCAATACAGATATATGTAAAATCGATGTCAAATAAACAAAACTTGCAGCAATTTTACCCCACCCCAAACTATTTGAATTAAGTTTTTATCCTACATTGATCCTTTGATGTCGTCCCTAAATCAAAGCTCATTTATGCAATTCATAGTTTGTCTTTGATAAATAAATCGGTTCATGAACAATTGATTATAAAAACTTGGGAAACATTTTTCTTGTTTGAGATTTTTTCCACACAGCAAGAAAGGTTGACAATTTAAATTAAAATTAGGGACACAAATTCGTCGGACAAAACTAAATTAATAAATATGTTAGTTTTATGAGTCGTGGCATATGCACCAGACAAAGGTGTTTTGAAATACAAGGAAACACCAGCATATCAACGAAGAAGGGCTTCTTGTGCTGTGCATAAGATTAAAACTTGTCACCAGGTCTTCAGCAATCGGCTTTTTAATATTCATTTACAATGACAACACATTCATCATTATAACAGAAACCAACATTCAATGTGTTGTAAGCGTTACATTTTTTCACACAAGAACATTTTGAACAGTGTATTTCTAAAATGACCGAGAGACAACTTACATGTGTTTTGTATTGCACCATTAAGTAATTAAAAAACATATATATAGAAAATGACAAATTAAAAGAAGAAATGAAAAAAATAAAAGCAGCAAATTAAACTATCTATACATAGATAACACTAATCAATTTACTTCCATGGTCAAACTAAAGAGCGAGGAACACGATTCCCTTTAAAAAGAGTGATTTGAAAGATTTTTTTGCATTAGTTTTCGAGTTCTCAAATTTGTTCTAATAGTTCCACCACATTGATGTAATGTCATTACAGGATGATACTTCCACAACAAACCGTGCATACATTCATTACATGTACATATGTCACCAATTAACACAAGTTGTATTGTATCAGATTCAATTTAATAAAACAAACACTGGCATCCTGTTGAGCATATATAATTGGAGATAGGAAAGACAATCAAGCGACAGGGTGCCTGCTGATAATAAAATTCATTTGACAATATATCAATTTCGAACTTTTTAATATACCACCTTTTCATTTTCTTGAAATATTATCGAAATACAAATGATGGAAAAATGTTTTACGGGTGAAAAAAAAATTGAACAGCGAATCGTTTATTATTATTTAAATGTAAATGTATACTTTATCATTTATCATTAAATACGTTTCACCAAATATGAATAAAAATATCTTTATAGTCTCTATTATATGAAATTATACGAACTATGAACTATCATGAACAAGAACCCTTATAGTAAAACTCCATTATGTCCTTTGAACAGATGAGTTATCCTGACGAATACAATTTAATATAATTTTAAGAATATAATTTTATTTTGTATTCAATATTTATCGTTTCTATTTAAACCAAAAAATAGCCGCAGTGAACACTTTGAATTTGAACTTATTATGTATTATTTCATTTGTTTAAGAATGACCAGAATTTATTTTACATGCATAACAGTATGATCTCGCTAATGTACGTTGTTTTCGTATATTACATTTGTGTTGGTTATTTTTTTTCAAAGACAACTTTTCAAAACGCCGGAGACCTAAGAATTTCTTAATTTAAACTGACTTTTCTGACATCAAAATATAGCTTATTGACAGGAGTATTCAACAGTATGTGTTAATAGTATTTCCTCCGCATATTAAGTGTGCTTCAATTTTTTTAGTTACTGCTGTCTCGTTTCTTTTGAGGTAATTCATCGATATTTACTGATGTGAGTAAGGAATTTCGATAATGAAATTTCAAAAATCGGAGACCTAACAATGAGATAAGATAAACTGAATTTTTAATACCACCAGAAAGGTAAATCTATGTAGAATTCGGTCGTATGTGTTAATAAGAATTCAGATGAGTAATAAAAATAATATGAAGAATTAATGAAGGATACCCATTTATTTTCCCATTACTTTCTATGTTAATCGAACACCATTAAAAACATTGCACCCAGGTGTCGCTGATAAGGGTAATCGGCCATTAGTGTCCTTCATTCTTGGGTATGAAAATTGAATAAATACAAAAAACAATTCTGAGGGAAAAGTGACTTAATTTATAGAACATAAATGCATTGCCATAAATAAGAATAAGCAAATAAAATTATACATTCTAAATACATGTATTTATATATATATATATATATATATATATATGTGTGAACCGCAAGTCTGTGGATAGTGTCGATAATTCGTTTTTCTTGACGTTTTGCAATTTATATGTTACCTCATGCCGTGGAGAACCGAAAGTAACATACTTTTACATAACCTTGGACCGGTTATAAAAATATAGGGGTAAGGTTTACACACGATTTATAAGAACCTGATGACTGTTTGAACAAAATGCCAGTCGAGATTGTCACATATTCTGTTATAAATGGTAGGAAAAATAGGCACCAAGAGCATAACTTGGGACAGGTTAGCTAGCTGCTGGCTGCAAAAAAAAATCATAACTTGACATAAGAACCAAAGAGCAACATGTACTATACAAAGTTCAAAGATCTGACTTTCTCCAGTGCTGTCGAGCATCACTTTGCTTGCATGCTTAAGGTTCATCATAAGGAATTGAAAAATATGGCCGTGTTTACACCTCAAAATTTACTATGAGTACAGACAAACTGGTACATGTAGGAAAGTTTTAAGGCTTGGCAGGAACTAGATATATAAAAGTTATATGTAGTATACGTTTTAGAAAATTAAAAACTTACCTGGATTTTGATGTCCAGTTTTTTCCAGTCTGCAGAAGATAGCAAAATAAACAAACACCAGAGTTTCATTTGATACGGTCCACTCAGTTACACAGTTTAAATCACCTATTGTGTGCAGATGTCTATTGTCCATCTATTGTCCATTTAAATCAATACTACTCACAACATGTATTATATGAAGGGAGATTCTCAAACCTCTTTCCCAACTTAGTTTATTTTGGCACCTTCTGCAGGAACGAAAAAAACTGGATAGCAAAATCTATTGAAGTTTATAATTTTCTAAAACATAAAATGCATTTAAAATTTATATATCTAGTTCCTGCCATCCCTTAAAACTTTTGCAGGTGCATAGGTTTGTCTGTACTCAGAGTAAAATTTGTGGTGTAAATACGGCCATATTAGCCAAAAGGTTATGATGAACCTTAACTTCTTTCTTTCTGATGTATATGCTTCCTATCTTAGGAACACCCTCATTGGTTAAAAGAGAATATTTACACAAATAAGTAAGAGGGTAAAATTCTTAATTTTTAAAAATAGTTTAAGACATAAATTTGAAAATAAAAACAACGTGATCCAGTAGATGTGCTCTGTATAATTTGTGCAAATGCAAAAGATAAAACATTTGGGAATGCATATATGTTCAAATGGGCGTAGATAATGTACATGTTTGAAATCTTAAAATCTAAAATCATCTTATAATATTTATCATATGTATTCTAAAATATGTGGAGAGCGATTAAGTACATAAAATACTAGAAATTCATTGTCTATGACATCCTCTCCTAGAATTCACACAATTCAATTAGTTTCACTTGATTTCTAAATTTTTTAGAAGTTGTATTGGACAGATGTGTATATTATAACAGAAATCTCTTGTCTCGTCTCGTCTTGCTTATTTGGCAGCATTTTCCTTTAATTTTTTTTTTCTCTTAGATCATTACAATTTTGCCAAATCCCATGCATTTGCTTCATGTAGTGCTGAATTGTGAATAAAAGCATTCGCTGGTCAGCGTGGGTTTTTCTATGCTAAACCAATAGCAATCTTATGCATCTACTAAATATTAGTCATTTTATGCTCCACTCACACATCCAAGTGGGCTATTTCCAAAAAAATTATGACAAAGTGTGACAAACATGGTAAAAAATTAAGTCATTGCAAATCTATTTTCTACCATCATTGACCATTCTACTGTAATCCAGAGACATTCAAGTTTACTAAACAACCAGCTAGGGGTTAATGAAAAAAGTGAAAACAAATATTTTCACAAAATTTTTCTCATAAGAATTCATCAATTTTTCAAAGGAAACAACAACATACTGTAATCAACTTACGAACATAAATAAGTATAAATATCAATGTAATTTTTTTTGTTGAATTAATGATAATAGTTGATTTTTCTACCATTTTTACTCTTAAATTTTTTTTAGATATGTAAATTTCACCAATTTTCAATGTTATTTTTAATATCTAATAACAAAAGTTTTTATATCTCATTGCAAGAGGTTAAACTTTATATAAAACTTGTAAGAAATCAAACATATATGATCTCATTACATCCTCTGAAAATTTCACACCAATTGCTTCAGTTAATTTCAAGCTTATTTCATTTAAAAAATACATATATATACATGTTTTTGATCCATTTGTTACACTCCTGACATATTTTTCAGCAACTATAAGACTGTTTTTGAATGGAATGTATAGAAAATCAGTAGTAATATCTATTTTGAAGTTACAATCTTACAAAAAGATAAACCTATTAGACACTTGATTATACTTTTTTTTGAATTTCTGAATGAAAAGCTAACTTTTAACATGTTTATGTCTCTAATTTTTTAAGAATCTTGGGTAAAAATTGTCAAGAAAAATCGCTTTGCAAGACAGATTGACTGTTCTCTGACTTTCTCATTACATTGTAAAGATGTTACAATTATTGTAATGAGGAATCATGTTGAATTTTGTTTTAGATAAGCTACATCAGAAACTGGTCAGGAGATAAGTTGGTTCTCACTACCAAAGATGGTAGCAATATGTGCTCTTTGTAAAAAAAATGTACCCAAAATGTCACTCCTGACATAGAAGTATTGAACATACAAAAGCAATGAAGACCATAGTAATGGCATGCTTGTAACTGATGAACTGCAACAGGTGGTGTTCACTGGAATTCAAGAAAAAAACAACAACAGCAACAACATAGTTTCTAAAAAAATAACATCAAAACTCAATTGTTACACTCCTGACAACATCTAAACTCAATTGTTACACTCCTGACAACAGGGCTCACGCTACCAGGCGACTAGGGCGAAGAAGTCGCTTTCCGTCCGTCACTTCGCTTTGCCCGACCCTCAAAAGCGAAAACAAGTCGCCCTGTTGTTTACGATACTAAACTTTCAGTCGCTTTCGTCATCGGACATTGGGCTATTCCAGAAATAAACCATCCCCCTATGGAAGACATCAGTTGTGAAAAAAATCCATGGAAATATTTTTCACCATTGCCAAAATTTTCCGAATTCCAGCATTTGAAATTATAATTGTACTTAAAAATACTGGAATTTTTTCATGATGCTGTCAATATGTCTGGAAATTTGAGTATAAAGGTCAGAAGCAATACCTATGGAAGACATCAGTTTTAATTTTTGTCTGGAATTTATCTGTTTCTGTCTAAATATGCAAAAAATCCTGAATTTATTTAGTAATACATGAACATGTATATGCAGTCATAACCAAGAGAAGCGTATTTAAAAGTTTGTCACAAGCATATTTCTGACTAAAAACTACATTTTGCATGTTCTATGGTCGCATTGTTGTCTCTTTAACACATTCCTCATTTCCATTCTCAATTTTAATACCGTGTATATATATGACGACACGGCTATTTCAGGAGAATTTGGATCCAGCACATACCCCACCCTTTTCATATCATATTTTTACTTATTAAAATGTATATCTGTCACAAGCGGTCTCATTGGGGTCTAAGCGTGACCCGGGATTGCCGATTTTTTTAAGCGTGACACGTGAAAGTCAAATTATTGTGCTGTGAAACGGAAATGAAGTCTAGTGGGACACGGAAATTACAAAAAAATGAGAATTGCTTACGTACATAGTGTAAGCGGGATCCGGGATCAGAACCCCCCCAATGAGACCCCCTCACAAAAGCATTTAAATTTTTTTATAAACAAATAATAGACCTATAGTATATTAAACAAATAAAAGTAACATTGCAATTTCCTCTAAACACATCAGAATTTCTTTTTAGGATAGTAATGTAGTGTGTCATTATTACATATTTTTAATGTTAATTAGTTGAAAATGTCATAATAATGGGATTAAAAGCACAAACAGCAAATTAATAAATAGCTGGTAAGAATGCATGGGAAAATTGATTAAGAGATAATTGATTTGACCACACTATTGGAAACATTTACAAACATCACAAGATTCTGACATCTAATTAGTTTCAGACACTTGTGATATAAACAGGCAAGTTGAAAACTTGACCTTCATCTAAATTTCCAGATTTTATCATGATAAATGTAATGAAGCTTGAAATAGTGACCATGGTGACCAGCTCATCCCTACCACTTATTGAAATTAACTTTCCTGTTTGAAAATGCAAGTTATTCACCAACACTACCTGCTAAAGTTCACTTATGAATGCAATAAGCATTCCATAAAAATTCTAGACCTTGAAATCTTCAAAGACAAACACATGAAAATACTGGTGTTTTAGATATGAAATGCTATTAAAAAACAAAGAAAAATTCCAATATCTTCATAAAAACTAAACCACCCCATTTGGAACTTTAAATCCTATATAAAAGGCGAAGTTATTCATTACCATGATTACCTAGAAACACAAACCAGAAAAAGACTTTTATTAACTGAAATTGGTAAAACAAATTCTATCAAAAGTCAAATTCCAAGACAGACAAGATTTTAAATAAAGAAAAAGAACCAAGTTGAAAATAGATGTAATGTATCATTCATTACATATTATCATCCTCAAGCAGAAAAACTTCAAAAGGTATGCAGGAAATACTGGCATCTTATTAAAACAGATTCTTCAATAGGTGCTATATCCTATTAAAACCTATCCATAGGATTCAAAAGAAATAGAACATTGGTGAATTAGTGAAATGAGCTATAAAATAATTTATATGAACATCACAGCTCCTACAAAATTTCTCACTGTGCAGAACTAATTAATGGCCATCATCATGAAAACCACAAATGTAAACAGATATTCTTTTAAGACAAAATTCTTACCATTAAACACTTAATTTAACATTTATTGAAATAGGTTGAAATAGTTAGAAAATCAGAAAATAAAATTTTTAATTCAAATTCAAATTAACAAATTTTATAAAATTATGAAAAAAATAAAATAAAACAGTATTAAAAAAAATGAAAAACAGAAGGGATGGTATCTGCTGAAAGTTTCCCTTTAACTTACACATTTCCTGAAAAACCCAAAACATTGCTACACAGTATAGTATCAATGAAAGGCCATAGAAATGATTTGCACTAAAAATTATAGGTGGATCAATTTCTATAAAATTATCCCTAAACACAGAAAATAATTTTGCAAGTGCTTTGGACACATTTACTTGTTTTACTGAATGAAAAAAAAACCCGTTCTGCGCATTGTGCTGTAAAATGGTCAGAAGAAGTTGTTAAGGTTCATTCTTTCATTTGCTGCAGAAACTATAAATCTTTAGAATAAAAGTTGCAAATAATACATGTACTAGTTTGCTGTTAACTTATAGGATCACCAGGTGATTACAAATGATTTAGATGAAATATTGCTCATACTTGGATGTTTGCACTATTCATCAATCATGTCAACTATTTAATAATGGGATCTGTTGAATTAAAATGTTGCTTATTAGCTTAGTAATAGCTACATGTAGCATTATAAGGCAGCGACCTCCCCTTCAATCCCCATCTGCGATATGACCCTGTTTATCTCTTGAATTTAAATTATTGCAAGACATGTTTATATCTTTACAATAAAAATAAAATAAAAATTTGCTCCGGGTTCTTTCTCTTTAAGTTTCTGTCTAATTTTTATAAGTTTTGTAAAATTTCATGAAGGTTTGACAAAGTTATTCAAAATCTTTCATTTTAATATTTAAAGGTTGACTGCAAAATAATTATTGATAAGTAGATTATGGAAGAATGCATAAAAAAAACTTTTACTCTACATGTCAGGTATTTATAGAGTATGAAGAATCTTCTTTAAAAGTTTCCTGATATTGCTTAAAGGTTTGAGGAGGTTATTGATATTTTGTTAACTTCAACCCTAGGCTGTATCTAAATGTTTATTGAACAAAAATAAGGGCTTTAGTGCCCAAGTGTTCTAGGTATTCTAACACTGTATCATTGGCTCATTGCATAGGCGGATCCAGGGGAAGGGACCCCCCTTTTGTGGGAAAAATTTGGTTGCTTATAAAGGGAATCACTGAAGCATGACTGGAGCAGCCCAATCCCTTAGGTCAGTTAGGTCAGTCAGTGCCCCCCTCTCCCTTTTACAAAAAGTTCTGGATCCGCCACCACATTGGCCTATCAACTATGACATGTGTATGAGGCTTTAATACGACACAAGGCAGTGCCCTCAACTTTAATCATAATTGACTAGGATTCAGACTGTTAGTTTTCCAACGTATGGTCATGGTTTTCTCTTGCTTCAACCACCAATAAAAACTGACAGCCAGGCCCACAAAATAGCACAATAGTGCTGAAGTGGCATTAAACACCAATCAACATATCAACTATTCCATAATGCTTGACAAAGTTAACGCTATTGAAGTCTAAAAAAAAAGCTTAACCCTCAGACTGTTTAAAAAACACATTGTTGATACCAGGCTTAAAATTATGTACACCAGATGGGGTTCTCTCTACAAAAGACTCAACAATAATGCTTGAATCATAAAATGTTTAATAAAAGACCTAATAATTTATAAAGTAGGAAGTTGAAGAGCATTGGCCCAAAATTCCATAGAGTTTACGCCAAATACAGCTACGGTAATCTTTTCCTGGAATAAAAAATTCTTATTAATGTAAAAAAAAGGGGGTCTTCTAAATGTAAAATCAAAAGTCAGTAGACAGTTTTCCACTGATTCTGATAACAATCTATTTATTTGTATCAGTATTTTGCAATCCATAGTAGAGTCATAGTACACAGCTGGTCATTTCTGGTCAGTCTTCTACAATATTGTGGTAATTAGACAATTTCCTGCTGTGAAGACAAACAAGTGTGTTTGAATAAATGATGTATCAATTATCTGTTAATTGGTAAATGTTATGGCTATTTAGCTGAAGTGACCTAAAATCTGGCATTAGTTAATAATGTTATACATGTTATAGGACAAACCCTAAATTTCATCATAAAATTTAAGATATCAAATTAAATTGCACAATTTATTGGTGTTAATTAATCCTTATACATGTATATGAAAAGGGTGAAAATACAGATTTTAATATATATAACTTGGTTGAAATTATCATCTTCTTGATTACATCACAAGTGTCTGAAGCTACATTTAATCATGTCAAGATATATTTTGATGTGTTAGCAAAGGTCATTAAGGCATCAAAATTTATCAAACCATGGAAGTATTATATTCAATATATAATACTTCCATGATCAAACCAAATTTTCTCTGTTTTATCTTTCCATGTGATATAATTTTCCACTACTGAGTAGTCATAGATGCTATTAATCCAATTATTGTGACATTTGCACCTGATTAACATTCAACAGTTTGTATATACATTTGTATTTGAAACAATTCAAGCTAAAATATACATGTTGGTTGCACTTCTGTAAATTATTAAAAACAATGCAATTTCGCATAGGAACTACAGGTACCTTTACAGCTCGAACTGTGCCTCTTTTACTATGAAGTTTCGTAAAAATTTAATTATATACTAAAATGGAAAGTTGTTGATATGTACTACATGTACTATTTAATTCAAAGGTCAAACCAAAGGGTTGTGCAGCATATACTTTTAACATTTACATGCAAGATCTTCTTAGAGTTTAAACTAATTTATACTAAATTCTGTAGTATCCCTACCCCACCCATCATATGTGGGAACCAGTACATACACAAAATAAAATATCTATGAATAATATATCCCCCCAAAAGAGACAGTCTGTGAAAAAGCTGTATTTACAAAGTGCAACCTATAAAATGAATAAAACAATATGTTTAATGCTCCTGCTCTCTAAATTTAAACTATACTATCACTGTATCAAAGTTTTGTCCCCTCCCCCATTACTTTGAAGTCTTTTAAGAGATGTACATACTTAGGAATTGATCAGTCAACTCTTGTGTTTTATACCTGGAAATAATGGGTTGCAAAGAATTCTGTTCTGGAAATTCTTAACGACTACCAGTAAAATTTATGTGGAAATTACTCTACCCTTTGGAAAATTCATGGAATTTCTTGTGCACCAATAGACAAGAAGTTTGGAAATTTTTTGTCCAGGTTGGAAATTTGTCTGGAATTTTAGAAAAATCGAGAAAAAATCTGGAATTCAATGTCTTCCATAGGGGGATGGATTATTTCTGGAATAGCCCATTTTCAATTTTACCAAGTTGATAAAACATCAATTTTTATTGATTATTAAAGAAATTCAGACATAAACGATTCATTTTCTTAAGAAAACAGGTTTAAGCATTGACTTTACAGTGTGTAGCAGGTTATTTTAATAAAAGACAACTTTTATCACTGCATGCACTTCCGGTACTTGTTACTCAGAGAGCGTACATCAATCTAACTTTCGGTGGCAAAATAAGTTTGTTAATTCATTTGAAAGTGATAAAGTTGCCTCCAGTAAATGGTTAATCCATTTATTGCATTAAAAACGTCATATTCCTTTCCAAATAGCTTGTCAAACATCGTTTATTTTTGTAAATTTTCTTCGTCCGCCATTAATCGTTTACTAACTACGGATCGGAACCGGACCAGCTATGACCGAAATCCGTATTTTTACAATAATAACTACGGACGCATGAATGGAAAAGCTGACAGAAGAATATTTGATCCCAAAAGGAGAAATTACGCATTCCACACGCATTAACAGACTTTTGGTTAGATCTAATTGATTAATGTATATAATTCCATATAATTTATATGGATTGTTTCAAAATATTGATTAAAGTTGCTTAACTATTAATATCAATATATTATGGCCCAGCTTAACTTTGTATATCTTTTGATGAGAAACACTGAATTTCATAACATGATAAACAGGATAGTTTTAATTGAATTGTTATTCATATATTATAATTTCTTTACCTTTTTGACATAAAAAAAATATCTTTTTAGTGCTAGATATTTAGTTGGTAGTTTCTCACAAGAACCTAAACTTAAACAATTTGAATTTGAACTGTTAATTTAATTGTATACTCAGATATGAATTGAACAATATAAAAGAACATTATTTACATATGACCCTTTATACTATAGTAAAATCAAAACATTAGCGCAGTGCGCGAAGGAGCACTTCTCTTTCAAATCTCACCACTTCTCCCTATCAGTTTCAAAAAGAGAAGTCACTTCTCCTATGATTCTGAAGTAGTGTGAGCCCTGTGACAACATCTAAACTCAATTGTTACACTCCTGACAACATCTAAACTCATTTGCTACACTCCTGACAACATCTAAACTCAATTGTTACACTCCTGACAACATCTAAACTCAATTGTTACACTCCTGACAACATCTAAACTCAATTGTTACACTCCTGACAACATCTAAACTCAATTGTTACACTCCTGACAACATCTAAACTCAATTGTTACACTCCTGACAACATCAAAACTCAATTGTTACACTCCTGACAACATCTAAACTCAATTGTTACACTCCTGACAACATCTAAACTCAATTGTTACACTCCTGACAAACTTGGGTAGTCTTCTTATTGTAACCATAGTATTCCAGTAGTAGAACTGCAGGGTCATCTGGATGCACCTGTGCCAAGCTATGATACTAAACAAAAAATATAAAACATGTAAAATGTGAATAAACATGTTAAATACAAAGATATTTTCTGGCAACTGACATTTTATTTTCAACACAAACTTATGATTAGCAGTGACTAGCCTTATGCTGTTCATAAAAATGTAAATAGATTGAAGAAATTTAACAAGAAATCATAGTCAATATATAATAGTTTGATGAGAGATATTGTTTAGTATTTTATCTGCCCTTATTTATTTTATATCATCAATGAATGCACATGCTTTCTTGTAAATGTCACACTAAAAGCGTTACACTCCTGACATTTTTGAGTACATTTTTGGACAGTAATTATTATGCAGAGCACATATTGCTTCCATCTTTGGTAGTAAGAACCAACTCATAATACATTATCTGACATAAAAAAAATCACATATATAGTATCATACAAGAGACAGATAAAGGTTTAAAGGAAAGTTATCTTTTTTTTTTGAAATAGGCTATTTCAAATAGCCCATATATTGTCCTCTGTGTATGCTTATTCATATATTTAAAGTGCCGTAGACATGTAGATAAATAGCTTAGCACTCAAGATGAATTAACTTTGTCTAATTTATGCATCGATTTTGGCTGTGCTTGAATTTGTGTACAGGTCCACCATGTAATATATTTGAATCCCTACCGAACAGAGGAGAATTTAGGGAGGGGCCCAGGGGTCCGGCCCCCCCTTTTGTGGGAAAAATTCTAGCTAGCTGCAGTTAGGGTAATTCCTTACTGGGATTCTTTGTCAGGAGTGATCTTCTGATTTGGCCACCTTCTAACACAGAATCCCAAAAGAAATTAAAATCAGAAAACCTTCCGGACTCAGAATCCCAAAAGGGATTACAGAAACATAAGAAAGGGCGGTCCCTTAACTCTTTAATGGTCCTTGTTATATATGTTTTCTGATGCACCAATCTCAAGTTGTTTTTTATGAATGAGTTACACGGTTAACCTGAGGTCAATCACCCACCACCCCTTTTTGATCACTAAAAAATAAGTAATTATAATTTTTCTCATGAATTTACATGATTTTTCAGCATAAAAAAAGTCTCAAAAAATATTTCGCTTCGCTCCACAGTTTTCTGTTCAAATTAACTGGAAATTTCTATTATTTAGACATGTTAGAAGCTAGCTTTATGAGTGCAGGTGTCATATTGTATTTTTAGCCCATGGTAAAAACACCTTATGGAAAATTGACCTCAGGGTCAAAATACTATATATATATATGGAAAATTGAACCCCCTGTTTTTGCTTAAACCAGACTTTTCTTTCATTTTTTATTTCTATTTACTACCAAATATTTATTAAAGCATTATAAATATATAAAGTAGTTTGAATAGCTATGACAATTTTAAAATCTGAGGTTTATAGGGGGGTTCAATTTTCCATAGTAACAGCTCAAAATATCCGGTAACTGGTCCTCGTTCCAATAAAATTTCATGAAAAACTGCACACTTATTACCTGTTTTTTTGTTGTTTATACATTTAATTTATAAGAGGATTTAAGTCGGAGTCTATAGTGCTAAACTTTTCGTTACCCTTTTTATGTCAATAGCATAAATAGGGATTTAAAGTTAGTGTCTATGGTGCTAACTTTTCGTAACCCTTTTTATGTCAATAGAATATTTCCAAAGAAGAGTTCCTGTTGAAATCTTTTTGTGATGGTAACTGGTACTAAATTAGTGCAGATAATCCTAATGTCTGCAGAGAGTATTTTTGAGATATCAGTATGAAGACATCAAAGCAAAAATTAAATAGGTTTCAAAGAAGTTATACTTATTCAGACCAGGACATGACCATGCTTAATTACTAACCCCACATATGTTACAGGTTCTGTTTATCTGCATTGTGATTTGATATTGCACGATCTGTGTATTTTTAAAGCCTGACTAGCATACTAGACTATACAAAATGTTCTCCTTTGGCAACTATTGATGAAATTCCACTTTTTTATGCCCCACCTACGATAGTAGTAGGGGCATTATGTTTTCTGGTCTGTGGGTCTGTTCGTCTGTCCGTCTGTCCCGCTTCAGGTTAAAGTTTTTGGTGAAGGTAGTTTTTGATGAAAACTTGAAACTTAGTACACATGTTCCCTATGACATGTATGATATGATCTTTCTAATTTTAATGCCAAATTACAGTTTTAACCCCAATTTCACGGTCCACTGAACATAGAAAATGATAGCGCGAGTGGGGCATCTGTGTACTATGGACACATTCTTGTTTGCTTGTTATTTTGAAGTGCAATTTAAAACTTTACAAAATCATTTTAAGAGTTAAAATTATGTTTCTTTATTATGCCTGTAAAATTTTAGACGACTTCTAAATATTATTGCAGAAACTTATATTTCTTTTTAAAAATTTCAAAGGGAGATAAATATTATAGGTCAATCATTTCTATAAACATGATAAAGCTTAAATTGTAGATTTCTCATATCAGTGGACTATGGAACCCTGCGTCTGCATTGAGCAAATATTGAGGGTTACGTCTATTGACAAATCAACTAATATTCATAAAAGAAGATATGGGCCATAACGTTGGAATATATATTAATGAGACAACAACCCAACACAAAAACAAGACAACTAGCAAATATTCAAATGTAGATAAGTGATTAAAAAATGTGGCAATTGCTTAATTGTCAACCTGCTATGGAATCCCATATTATGTTTATTCAACTCACAAGGTATAAGATATCTTATTATATAAAATGTACTTTATAAGATCCAGGATTTTTGACAAGGGCGTAATTTTAAAAAACTGTAAATAAATCGTGATATTTTATAATTATATCTTATTAAATTTGTAAGACATCTTATATTTTTATTAGATATATATGTTATTAACTTTTTATTAGATATTAAATGTACGAGTTAATTATCATGATTATATAAAGATATCTTATAATACTTTCTATATGAGATAATTCATGAAATACAAGACATTGTACATTGTTGAAAGAGATATCTAATACAATTCATAAAATATAACTCTAAAACCAGACTTGTGTATTCTTGTTTAGACTACTGTGGCATAAACAATGTATTGGTTTGTAATTAGATCAGTTTATGGGGAACCACTAGTCAGGGGCGTAGCTGGACTTAAATAAAGTGCAATCATAACTATCGCCGAAAGAAGCAAGGCGAAAAATTTTTTGGACCATTTTATGCAGAAAATGATAACTTTTTTGGGCATCTTCCCGGTATGCCATTCTTATGAAATTCACATCACTCATTCACACCAAAACTCCTATTTTGTGAATACTTGTGGACTTTATAGTGATTCGGCAAGGGAGGAGGCTTTTGACCGCTCAAAATCCCCAGCTGGTCCAGGGTAGCACCCTAGTCGGGGATCCAGGGCAGCATCGTGGACGGTGGTCCAGGGAAGCGAATCCCAATGAAGCTCCGGGCATATGAGTAATTACAGTGACTGCTTTGAACATGAAAAATACCCTATCTGTTTCTTACTATACTATATTTTCATGAAACGATAGTAAAAGTCTAGTGAGTTCCGTAATTTGCTGCTTATATTGTTAACATGGTTATTTTCAAATATAAAATAAATTTTATAAAACGGGAAGATCAGGAAGAGTCGACAACCGAAGCGTTAATCAATGGACAATTGACAAACCCGGGAACAGATAAGACACAAAAGGAGAAACAAAAACATTCAACATTGAAAACTAAATACAGATGAAAAACACGGACCAAGAAAACAATGTTGCGACCTCCGGTGCTCCGGAAGGGTAAGCAGTTCCTGCTTCTTGCAAGACACCCGTAGTGTTTCTCACTAAGGTCATTCTCAAATCAAAGGAGAGGTTTCTACGACAACGGTAGAAGGTCATTTGGGACACAGATACCCCAGGTGAATTAATAGTCTTTTGGACGAACGGACAATGGGAATACGAAATCTAACGGCCACTTTTAAGTCTTGACTGAAAAGTAAGGGATATAAATCTAAGATGTTTTCAAGGGGATTGTATTGAGCCTGTATTATTAAATTTAATACTGCATGTAAGACTTAAAGTATAGTTAATATCGAAAGTCCATATATCTATTTTTTGCCAAGGCAAATGATCACAGAACTCTCTCGGTGTTGATATCCATTTCTTTGTGAACATGTATGAGCGCCAACGAAGATAGTCTGTCCTGTACCATGGTTGAACGGAGATAAGTTTTCGGTCGCCGTAATGCACTAAATGACCGTTCAGTAGTTCATGTAGTTACTGGCATTGTAACTAGAATTGAGAAGATTGCGAATATTGAAAGATATAGTTCCTTATTCGTCACTGCTAGAGACGACATCAGAGATTTGGGCTTTAAACACAGCCCGACACGATAATCTGTACAAACTAAAGACTATCCGTAATTCAATTTCAGAATTTTTTTTTTTTGTAAAATAAATGTGCAAGCAAATGATTTTTTGCGTAAAGGCAGCTACGCGCCTGCTAGTTGTATGTCAGTTATATTTGGCATGTTTGGTATGCATTTGTATTAGTATTGGCACATTTCATTTCCAGTAAAATAATTTAGCCGTGGCCACTAAGTCATCATGAGATATGGTTTAATGACTTTGAAACTGTTGCATATTATATAGTTTACATGTAGCCAGACTCAATATGAAATAGTGTTAAACCAGTTTTATGCACACAACCCTCCCACTTTGCCTATCTAGACCCTATTGTAATTAAGACAGATAAAAGTTGCATTTTTGAACTAAAGTCGATTGTTGAAATTTTTATATTTATTAATTTCTTATTTCAGAAACAATGAGTAAATGTGTACCATAAAACCTTTATACCAGATATTACCATTTGAAGATGAACTTTGGTTCAGTAAGAGTTGCATTTCATCCTATTGTAAAAACCTGGGCAGCAAGGGGAAGAATCTTGTTTTCAAGGAAGTATTTATTATATACCAATGTATGTATAGGAGTAACTTTATCTACAACAGGAGATTTTCTCAATCAGAGATTCCAAATCAAACAAAAGGAAATAGATAGTCTTGATATAAAACGTTCATGTGATGTAGCTATTACGGGTCTCTTTATTGGACCATTCTGTCACTATTGGTATCTGTTTCTTGATTGGTGGATACCAGGTAGATGCTTTAAGTTACTGACTAAAAAGTTAATTGTTGATCAGCTGGTGTGTTCACCTGTTGTGATTGGACTGTTTTTAGGAATAACAACTTTCTTGGAAAAGAAGTCATTGACTGCTGTAAAAGAAGAATGTTCCGAGAAAGGCGGGAAACTGTTTGTTGCAGAGTTAGCTGTATGGCCACCAGCACAGCTTTTCAACTTTTATTTCTTACCAACTCATTACAGAGTACTCTTTGACAATGCTGTCTCATTTTTATTTGACATTTATTTTTCTAGGGTGAAATACGGTAAAAACGGGCGCGTGGAAAGTTGATAATGGTGAATGTAGTATACTCATGTAAAAATTTGAATTAATTAATTATTTATCAATTTTTTGTCGAGCCTGCAACTTTTGTCGCAGAAAGCTCGACATAGGGATAGTGATCCGGCGGCGGCGGCATTTGCTAACTTCTTAAAAGCTTTATATTTTAGAAGGTGGAAGACCTGGATGCTTCATACTTTGTATATAGATGCCTTATGTTACGAAGTTTCCGTCTGTCACATGTCCATTGTCCTTGACCTCATTTTCATGGTTCAGTGACTATTTGAAAAAAATGTTAAGATTTTTTGTAATGTTAATTTCTCTCTTATTATGAGTAATAGGATAACTATATTTGGTATGTGAGTACCTTGCAAGGTCCTCATGCCTGTCAGATAGTTTTCACTTCACCTCGACCTTGTTTCATGCATCAGTGAACAAGGTTAAGTTTTGGTGGTCAAGTCCATATCTCAGATACTAGAAGCAATAGGTCTAGCTTATTCGGTGTATGGAAGGACTGTAAGGTGTACATGTCCAACTGGCAGGTGTCATCTGACCTTGACCTCATTTTCATGGTTCAGTGGTTATAGTTAAGTTTTTGTGTTTTGGTCTGTTTTTCTTATACTGTATGCAATAGGTCTACTATATTTGGTGTATGGAATGATTGTAAGGTGTACTTGTCTAGCTGGCAGGTGTCTTCTGACCTTGACCTCATTTTCATGGTTCAGTGGTCAAAGTTAAGTTTTTGAGTTTTGGTCTTTTTTTCTAATACTTTATGCAATAGGTCAACTATATTTGGTGTATGGAAATATTTTATGATGTACATGTCAGTCTTGCAGGTTTTATTTGACCTTGACCTCAATTTCACTGTTCATTGCTCAGTGTTAAGTTTTTGTGTTTTGGTCTGTTTTTATAATACTATAAGCAATAGGTCAACAATATTTGTTGTATGGAGGGATTGCAAGCTGTACATGTCTGCCTGGCATGGTTCATCTGACCTTGACCTCATTTCCATGATTCATTTGTCAATGTTTAATTTTCTTGGTTAAGTCTGTATCTTAGAAACTATAAGCAATAGGTCAACTATATTTAGTGTATTGAATGATTGTAAGGTGTACATGTATTTCTTTTTGGTTTATATGACCTTGACCTCATTTTCTTGGATCATGTTAAGTTTATGTGATAGTTGTAGTAAAGCTTTATATTAAGGACTATCAACATAATGTTAATGATTAGTAAAGAAGGCCAGACATTTCAGCGTGTGCACTCTTGTATGAAGATAAATTAAACAGTGGCATTTTTTATTGTACATTTATCTTATATGTTATGATTAATTTTAACTAAGAACAAGTCCAACAAAGTTTATTTTCTTATTACAAACCTGAAAAGGTGTCATTCTATCTGATTCTTAATATATTGGAATTAAACTTTTATATCTGTACTGATCATGATGTAATATATTTGCATCAAACAAGGAATATTTGACTGAAATCTGAAGAAATAGTTTAATATAAAAAAAAGGAGATGTGGTATGATTTCAAATGAGACAACACTCCACCAGAGTTCAAATGACGTGGATATAAGCAAACAAAAGGTCACTGTTCAACCATCAACAATGAGCAAAGCCCATACATCTATAAAACATGTAAAGGGCAGAGACATGACAAAATGCGAATAAGAAAACAAATGGCCTGATTCATGACAAAACAATAAACAAGAAGAAAGTATAAAGTCACCCATAATCTTGCCAACAAAATGACGATTTAATTCGCCAAAAAATTCTAATAATTGACAATTCACAGGTTGACTGACTTCATAGTGAAGTCAAGTTGCACAGGTAAACAAAAATGCCAACTGACAAAAAAATCTTTTTGAATGTATTTCCTTTGTCTTCGTTTATGTTGGTAACCTTTGAGGCTTAAGGGACCAGTGTGAGCTGTTGTTCCTTGATTTCTTTCAGTCTATGTCCATTGCATTGTCACTTAGTCTGTAGATATTTTTATAACTCTTTCTGAAACCTCTGAGTTCTTTGAATTCAAACAGTCCTCCTAAGGGTTTCTGGTTTCAATATGTTCCAAAATTGCAAATGTTCCTTAAAATCAAACAACATTGTAATAATAGCCACTGTTACTAAAATTATTAGTTTCAGATCACATATGAGTTAAGTTTTTGTTCACCATCTTTTCAAATTTCACTTAAATATGGTCCTTCAACTAAATTTCCTTTATATTGACAAACATAAGAAAACAGATTTATTGAGTTGTGAACAAGGGGACTGCTGGAACAACACAAATAGAATTTTGATAATTATAAACAAAGAGACAGATCATGGCCAATGATATTTAAGGATTTGTAATTAAAGGGACTCACAAACCATAGACAGTTCTGATAAAATTGCAATTTTTTATATATATCCTAATTTCTATAGGAAAAAATAACTTTATTGCATAACTGCAGGCCAATGTACAGCTAGTGTGAGATTGCTCTGAGGTAGGATGGCCTTTTTAATGACTTGCACAGCCCCAGCAAGTTTTAATACAAAAAAGTTTTGATACGTCAAAGACGGGCCTCAGTGATGGAGTGGTCTAAGTAGTTCATCTACAGTTTCACTAGCCTGTCATAGGTCAATTGTTCTCTCCAGGCACTCTGGCTTCCTAAACCAATATTAACTTACCACCAAGATATAGCCAACAGTGCTGAAAGTGGTGTAAAACACCAACAAAAAATTAATCAATCAGAGGTTAGAGCAGTCTGACATACAACATGTTTATATGTTAATTTTGATCAGTTGGTAAATAAATTGCATATGGGGAGGTGCTTAATGTTTAACTGTAATATGCTGCAATGTGCAAGTCTGAATTTTTATTTAAATATATTATTTTAAATGAAGTATTTAATTTGTTATATGAATATGATATAAACAGAGAATTTATTACATTTGTTATATAATTATTTAAAATAAAATATTTTTATGAAACTTTATTACAGTTATTTGAAAAAATCTGTTAGTTCTTGTTTGAATTGCTTGATATTTTCTGTATAAATGACTAACTTCAGTTAGTATCTGTAAGATCATAGGACAATGAGCCAAAATGGACAACACATTAACATGGTAAAAAAAATGTCAAAAATTCTTTCTTTAGATTATGATTTCATAGCTAAGTGTCATGAGTGTAGTTCCTATTAAATCTAAAAGTTGACACATGTAAATCTTGTTTTTATACGTCCGTTTAGGGGATGTATTATGGTATACCTCTGTCCTTCCATTGTCAACATGTTGGACAATAACTCAAAAACGCTTTCACCAATTTTCCTGAAACTTTGGTGTCTTGTTCATATCTATTGACGTAAGCTCCCTTTCGATTTTTATAAATTTAAGATTTTACGTTTCCATGTTATTGGATTTTATTCATAAAAAATGAGGGATTTTCCAGTTTTCTGACTGTAACTCATAATGCTATGAAACTTTGGTGAATTATTTATATATATTGACACAAGTTCCCTTTCAATTTTTAAAAATTTCGATTTTCCAGTGTTTAGAACAACAACTCAAAAACGCTTTTAGCAATTATCATGAAACTTTGGTGACTTGTTTGTATCTAAAAGACTACTAGTATTGAAATTAACTCCCTTTTGTTTTTTTTATAAATTTCTGATATGATATTGTCAAGGATTTGTATAGTAAGATCTTACTGTACAAATCCTTGATATTGTGGAGTTATGGAACTTTATTAGTTGAAAAATTGTCGAAAACTGTGCAGTTGGCGACGGGCGTATCATGTGCTCATGGCACAGCTCTTTATTAGTTTCATTTGGTCTCTGGTGGAGAGTTGTCTTATTGGCAATCATAACACATCTCCTTATTTTTATAATTGGTTCATATACGGAAATTGTTAACTCTACTTGATATGGCTTGATTTTATGCAAATTAAATAATGTCAAAGAGATGTTTTTTGGGCCTATGGCATGACTAATATCTATTAACAAGCAACTATTATTTGTTAACCAACAATTGATTTTTATATTTTAATACATTACAATGTACTTTCCAAGCATAAAAACCTAACACAATTTTTGAAAACCGGAACAAATAGCAAGTTTAATTTGAAATTTAATTTCTGCATGCCTTGAGACATTTTAACATCATTGTGGTTTGGTTATGATAAGTATGGTCAAAATGATTTGTCATGCAAAACAGTTTCGAGTTTTCAGTTTGTTTTATAAGGTCCATTGTATTTCTTTTTAATCTTTCGGTATTTGGTTTCTGTAATAAACCTCTTGACAGTCTTGTTTCTAGTTAATTGATCGGTTGGTTGGTTGTGTTTACTGCCACTTTCAATACTGTTGGCTATATAATGGCAGCAAGTAGCAGTTTACATTTGTGGAGGAAACCAGAGAGAAATATTCTGCAGAGTCTCCTAGTCAATTTAGACATGATTCGCTGGGGCGGATCCAGCCATTTTAAAAGGGGTTCCCAACCCAGGATAAAAAGGGGGGGTTCCAACTATATGTCCCCATTCAAATGCATTGATCGTCAAAAAAAGGGGGTTCCAACCCCCGGAACCCCTTCCTTTTTTTTTTGGATCCGCCTCTGATTCGAATGCACCTTGCCACGAGCTTAGTTAAAACCTGGGACTATTATACTAGTCCCAGTTAAAACTAACAACCTCAGTGTTGACTACTGATCACTGTAAATGAACTACTTGGACTATTCTGGCACCAATGCTCCACGTTTCTGGTTAACAAATTTGTTTTAAACTTATAAAAAAAAAATAATGCGGCAATTGATTTTTTGATTCAAGATAAAAGGGTGCTTAATCGGCGACAGGGAACACTATACATCCCCATATGTTAGAAGGTATATCATACCTTGTATACAGATGCGTTATGTTCTGAAGTTTCTCTTTATAATGTGACCTTTATCCTTGATCTCATTTTCATTGTTTAGCAAATGCTTAAAAATCTCAGTTGTTATAGGTAAAAAGATATCGTTTTGGTATACAAGTTCATCAGACAGGTATCATCTAACCTTGTTCTCATTTTCATGGTTCGTTGGTCATTATTAAGTTTTCATGGTTAAGTTTATTTCTTGCACACTATAAGCAAAAGGTCAACTATATTTTGGAATATAATGATTGTAAGGTGTACATGACTGCATGGCTGGCTTGTTTTTTATCTTCTTTTTTCATGGATCATTGATAATGTGTATGCGATACTTGTAGTAACACTTAATCATTTAGACTATCAACATAAAATCTATCGTGGTCAGTAAATCAGGCGAGCCATTTCAGCGTGTGCATTCTTCTCTTGTCATGTCATTTTCTAAGATACAATGTTTGTTGTATAGAATGATAAGGTGTACCGTCTGGCAGGGTTCAAATGACCTTCGCCTCATTTTCATAGTTCATTGGTCAATATTAATGTCTGATTAATTAAAGGTCAAGCATGTTTGGTCTATGGAAAGATTGTAAGGTGTACATGTCTATTTTGCAGGGCTCATCTGATATTAACATCATTTGCATGGTTCATTGGTCAACATTAAGTTTTTGTGCTTATGTCGGTTTCTCAGATACTTTACATTTGCTCTAAAGTATTGGTTAACTTTATTTTGGTGTATGGAATGGCCTAAGGTGTACATGATAATCTGGCAGGGTTCATCTGATCCTGACTCCATTTAATAATGATCCGTAAAGCGAGTAGGATCGACATTTCAGCTTTTGCAATTGTTTTATTGTACTGGAGCGTAACTTTTATTATAAATCACCAGACCCATCATGGAAGGGTTTTCCAGCTCATGAGATGAAAAAGGTTAATAACCGAGACATATACAAATTTTATGTCTCTGCTGATAATAAGGGGACGGCCAATTGATACCTGGGGTGGGAAGGGAGGGCGTAAGGATTTTTCCGGATTGATCCGTCATTTTCATCTGTTGCTATATAAAAATAAGAAGATGATGTATGATTGCCAATGAGACAACTCTCCACAAGAGACCAAATGACACAGAAATTAACAACTATAGATCACCGTACGGCCATCAACAATGAGCAAAGCCCATACCGCATAGTCAGCTATAAAAGGCCCCAAAATGACAAATGTAAAACAATTCAAACGAGAAAACTAACGGTCTAATTTATGTACAAAATAATGAACGAAAAACAAATATGTTACACAGCAACAAACGACAACCACTGAATTACAGGCTCCTGACTATGCATGATTATTTTTTTTCCGCAGCTTTGCTGCACGAAATTCTTTTTTTTTTTTACTTTATAGTACATATTTAAATTCGGCATTTTGTGTTGCAGAATATTCATCCTGTCTTGTGCAAAGTTGATTTTCAGTTCTAACCAGGCCTAATTATTAATTTTCAAAATTCTCCGGACCAACAAGTTTGGTTTAAATTTATAATAATAATATCATGGACGTATATTAGATATGTTAGTTATACGTCCTTGCTAATATATACGATATATTTTGGGTAAGGAATGATTGTAAGATGTACATATTTACGTTTTTGATTGAGTTAAGCCTTCCAATTGATGTTTTATCGTGTGTTTTCTATGTTGTGATGTTATACTATTGTTTCAGAAAAAGGAGAAGGTTTGGTACCATTAAAACGTTTAATCCCGCTGCAAATGTTTGCACCTGTCCTAAGTCAGGAATCTGATGTACAGTAGTTGTCGTTTGTTTATGTAATTTATACGTGTTTCTCGTTTCTCGTTTTTATATAGACTAGACCGTTGGTTTTACCGTTTGAATGGTTTTACACTAGTACTTTTGGGGCCCTTTATAGCTTGTTGTTCGGTGTGAGCCAAGGCTCCGTGTTGAAGGCCGTACATTGACCTATAATGGTTTACTTTTATAAATTGTTATTTGGATGGAGAGTTGTCTCATTGGCACTCACACCACATCTTCCTATATCTATGTCCACCTGACAAGGTTCGTCCTGGGACATAATATAATAGTCCCAGGTTCGTCTGACGATAACTTTTTTTCGTTGTTCATTTTACTTAGGTCAAATATATGTGAGGTATAAAGAGATGAATGCATATATGTACGTCTGGCAGGATCATCTGATCCGTGGGTTCATTGGTCGATGATGAGATTTCGTGATGGTCCATTTCTAAAAGGTATAGTCTTTTTAGTGTATGGAATGGTTTTTAGTCGGTTCTTTCAGACCTGGACCAGTGCTAAAAATTTGTGTGTAATAAGGTCAGTTTCTCAGATATTATAATCAATAGGTTGACTGTGTTTGGTTTATGGAATGGTTGTAAGTGAACATGTCCGTTTTGTCGGGTTCATTTGACCCTTCCCTCATTTTACTGGTTAATGATGATGAATTCGTATATTTTTCTATTTTCATCTGAATCTTAATAAGACTTAATTTTCTTAAAACTCCATAATAATGATGGATTAGAGTGTAGACTTATCCCAGTGGATTTGGATTGGAAATCGGTCACATTTTCATCTTCTCTGCGGTATGCATGACCAATCAGAACCAAACATGCCGGAAGGGAATCGCATATCCAGTTTGTCATCCTAATGATCATTAAAGGATGTTCGGAACATCGAATAAGTTCTAATTTTTGGTAAATTTTACAAAAACTAATGTTTAAAATTTTACCTTATACAGTAGCTGTTATGGTTATTTCTCAGAAGTTACACACCCTCTGCATGCCTCTTCGCAGGTGGAGGCGTGACAAGATTATAAGGCCCATGAAAGTGCATATCGGGATAGTTAGATTTGTCAATTTTTTAAAAATTATGCTTAAAACTAGAATAGTTTCATAGTGTAGTCAACTTTTTACTGCAGAAATCTCAATTGTGATGGAGTTATAATGTTATAAACATAATTGACCGAAAGTGCCAATTTTCAAGAGTTTCGGGAAAATATTAATATAAGCTACAGCGTACCGCAAACAAATATTTTGAATTTTTGTTTAGAAATAAGTGACAGAATTTTCAAAAAATATTTGCCAAATAAAAGAAAAGCGTGAGGACATGAATGTCCCCGTTCAAGTTTGTTTATAATACGTGACAATATATTTTGAGAGCATTGGATGTCACTGCAAGGTAAGAGTGCGGAAACGAAAAAAAAATTTTCGAAGTTATAAAGGGGCATTTTGGCATTGCACAAGGTCTTGTTTTTTCTCTGACTGTTAAGGAAGTACACCACTAATTCATGGCCCCATTGCTTTCTATGTTAAATTCCTCCATTTCAAGCAGACACATCTCTTTTGTTTTAAGTTCAAATAAAGTGACAATTATTGCATGTCAAAGCAACACTTTATGGTGTCTTGTACTGAAAAATCAACATACCTTTAATGGCATATAAGAAAGAACTGGTTCCAGGATCTTCGGAGGTACCAAAACAGGTACTACAGATCTTACAAACAGACAAAATGTACCTTCTTTTTAAAATTTGGTGCAGTTTTTTAATATTCAAAATTAAAAGTCAAAAGTGATCTACAACGATCACCAGTCCTCCAGCTTTCATTTGATACCAAAATACCTAAATATTCTACATATTTTGAGAGTTACACTCATGCGTAGGAACTATTTTGTGTTAAATATGTACTACTTTCTGGTATGTGCTTTCTGGCCGTGCCCGAATTAGTGGTGTTACACCTTAATGACGTCTTTACACTAAATCCATTGGATGTTGGATGTGTACTAATTGATATTTTAGTCTTAGATACATGATTTTTTTATTAGTTGTTATTGGCTTTGAACTAGCTGTCAGTAACTGCGAGTACTCTCAGATCTGTACTTAGTGTCTTTTTTTGTTGTTGTTAGGGATGAGGGATGGATATATACCCTGCAACGTCCTGTCTGTGTTTTTCTTTGTATCAATCTGATGAGTTAAGCCTTTTTCAACTGATTTTTATAGTTTGTTCTTATGTTGTGTTGTTACATCACTGTCCCAGGTTAGGGGAGGGTTGAGCGCTCACAAACATGTTTAACCCCGCCACATTCTTTATGTGCCTGTCCAAAGCCAGGAGCCTGTAGTTCAGTGGTTGTCGTTGGTTCATGTCTGTCATATTTGTTTTTCGTTTATTGTTTTGTTATAAATTAGGCCGTTAGTTTTCTCAATTGAATTGTTTCATATTTTTCATGTCGGGGCCTTTTATAGCCGACTGTACGTTATGGGTTTTTGAAGGCCGTACGGTTGCCTATAATTGCTTACATCTACTTTATTTGAACTTTGGTCGATAGTTGTCTCATTGGCAATCATACCTCATCTCCATATTTTTATATAACTCTGGAACAGTAAGTAATTCGCTGCCCAAATTCGATCTCTGCAAGTTTCGGTTCTTAACATTGTGTACGAGTTTCAAAAAACAGCAACAACAATAATAATGATAGTAATGTCCGTTGTCTGACAGCTTTTGAACATTTTGTAGGAGGACTATCTACTGCTTACGTTGTTGTGATCCTCAAATACCATGTGAATTTTCGAGTTCGTGGTAACAAAAACACTCCAATAACTGGTTGGAAAAAGAATAACATTAACATTGCTCTGAGACTACCATGTATTTATTGAGATTTTTCTTTCGTGAATATCAATGTAACCTTCATATTTCATCTATTTCCGATGTCAACGATCATATGGGTAAAACGTCAATTTATTTAACAGGAGGCATAACTCAAACGACATACTAATGACAAATTATTCATAAGAAAAAGATATGTATATGCATTCAAACAATGACATATATGTGGTTTTTATAAATTATACATTTTATCAGATACATGTAGTTAGCCCTTTCTCTCTCTCTGTCTTGTTTTGAAAATTATACACCAAAATTTGTCAAACAAGATGAAAAATACCCATACGTTACAAAGTATTCATGTATACGTTTTTGAAAATTTGAAATTTACATTCACACATATATTTCTAAGCATGCAAAAACTGATCAAAGATATCAACCGTGTAGGCTTATATTTCTGGTGTCAACTGCTTTAATTAATACTGTCTTACGGACGGATTGCAACCATGCTATTCTGATTTATATATATATAGCTTGTTTTTTTTTTTTTTTAATTTATTAGTATATTAGACACACTTGTTTGCTATATTATTACAACATGAGCATTATATTTAACATCTTCTTTTTTTTAATTTAGAGCTATTTTCCTAATGCTTGTAGTTTAAAGGTTTGGTTGGCTTTATTAATGTTTGCTCAAGCATTTTAATTAAAATTGACATCTGCAATCAATAGATAGGCGGGGCTTCAACTTGTATATATGATGTTAAATGTTATAATGCAGAGTATAATGTATACAAGCTGAAGCCCCGCCTATCTATTGATTGCAGATGTCAATCTTAACTACAATGCTTGAGCAAACATTTATACGAACAAAGCAAGCAAGCCAACCAAACCTTTAAACTACAAGCATTAGGAAAATAGCTCTAAAAAGGGTCATGTCACTTGTTTTAATTCTGTGTTATTTGATTTTTTTAAATTGTTCAATAATTGGTGTTGTCCTCTTTAATTATCATTCACTTAGTCGGCATATGTTTGGAAAATAAAGTCTTCCTCTTCTTCTTGTAACTTGATGGTCAATTAGCAGTATTTTTTTCAATAAAACTGCAAAAACCTTTATTCAAATAATTATTTTCTGTAATATGAAAAATATTGTACCAACTTTTAATGTTTTCTCAAAATGTACAATGAAATTCTATTGGCGGTATTGTCGTATTATTTTGGTGTTGGAGTTCAGGCTCATACGGAAAGGATAAGTACATGACTGGATTTTGTGATGTTATTCGAATGGCCCCTGTACAAGTATTATATATTGGTGGCTTGCTGTCTTTGACCAAACAACTTGGGATACATGTTCTACCACATCTGTCATAAGCAGTTATAAAGACCTCCGACGTATCATTTGTCGGTTTCTGAGCCCCTAAGTAAATTATAGCTGAATTATTCACGTAAGCAAAGTCTTTGTATTTTCCTTTATAGTTAAGTCCGTCAGCCTCTGCGTAAATGACATTATTGTGCAGAGTTTCTGGATGTCTTATACATTCTGGACTAATAACCCGAGTTATTCCGATAGTTAGGTTGACAGAGGTATAGTTAGTTATGTCTTGATTTATATTTCTGATAACCTTCACAGGCACAAAAGCAAGATCTGTTAATTTAACACTGGTGTCCTTAGCACCAGTGAATTTACTTATTACACTTCGTTTCCCTCTTGTCCGCCTGAACAAATTTCCAAAACTTCTACGGTTGACCCTACGAGGAAAAGAGATTCGACTTCGCCTGTAAGACCCACTTGTTGAAACGCAGACACCTCGGCGACAAAACATATCAGAACTATTCCCACACTCTGGACATTTTGGCATTGACTCATAGGTCACCATTCTAGCAATTCGCCCGGAATAACCCTCCCGAATCCTTAAACCTTGCAATCCAACAGCAAAACTGTTCGGATCTTGTTCCCAAGATCTCACTATATCCTGCTCAGGATTCACTCCTCTCCTGACTTGCAATCTACGGAAATTTTCCCAAACATAATCAACGTATGCATGGTAATTCCAGAAAACTGGATCATACGCAGCATATTCAAATTCATTCATATGTCCACCAATCCAGAAATGGACCATGTTATGTTGTCCTTCCAGTGTTGACATCTGACCACCTAATGAGGCTGGTTCAAAAATATCTCTATTAAAACGATATCTAAATAACTGCTGTATATTTTCTTTTGAGAACAAAAGTCCATCCGATCCTATATTACGAGCAAGTGGTCCTGTGGGTGTATAATAATTTCTAAACGGACCAGTCACTACCAAACCATTGCCATTACCAAAGTATTTATTGGTCCAAACAACGGACTGTGTAGGGTCTGTCATCTCACCATCAATGGTTGGGTCCCAGTAAGGTATAGGAACTCTTAGAGCTGTTTCAATACTACATTAGAAAGAAAATGGATAATTCAAAAGAGAAAAAAAAAAAAAAAATCACGTTATCAGCAAATGCCAATAAAGAAATGTTCCTTCTGGAACAACTGGATACTACCAATTATTTTTTTGGAAAAGGAGGGGGGGGGTTGTAGTGTTTGCGAACAGGTGCTTGTCTTTACGGAAATGAAACAAGGCAATGTTTTTCCACTTATGATGATACACAGTACCAAGCTACGAAAAAAAACCCATTTATCTATTATTTACAGGGTGATGTTTTCTTATTAAAAGTATTGTTTGAAAACAAAAACGCGAAATTCTATTGATTTCAAAAATGATTTGTTCATCAAAAAAGAGCTTAAAATTTGAACAAAAAAATGTTCTGATTAACCTTGAATGCCTTTGCAGATACTTGAATACTAAATTTTCATATTCGAAATTAAGTTCCGATTTTTGTCATCATTTCCAAAAAATAAGTCTGACCCCTGTGTTCAAAACACGAAAGTTTCTCACTTTCTTACTTGGTCAGAGTATCTTAATCATATGAGTTTGTTTTGCAAATGAAATAAACACTTTAAAAATATCGGTGCTTCCAAAGCGCTTTTCTGGATGAACCTTCATCGGGATCGCTCCGACCTAAACATTTGAAAGCCAGAGATACGTAAATACACTGAAATGTTAGGAAATATATAATGACAAAAATTTGACTTAAACAGAATAAGCAAATTAGCTACGGTCAACTTGGTCTGAGGAAGTTGGAACTTTAATAGTTTCTTCATAATTTTTTAATTAATGAACTGGAATTTAAACAAATATATATGTTATAGATCATGTCAGTACCGAAGCACTGACTACTGATCGGGGACTAACAGTCCACGAGCAGCGGTATCGACCGAGTGCTAGTAAATGAAATAAAAACTTTATACATTCGTGCGTCCGAAGCGCTTTTCTGGATTTACCTTGGAAAGTTTTTCATTGGAGAATTTAATAGTCTCTTTATTCTTTTATTATATTTCATGACACAATGATGTTTAAACTAGTGTATCGTTACTTTTGTTAATTCGTATACTCCCAAAATTTGTTTTCAATAACTGTTCACAACTGCAGCTGAAAGACACTGTAGCCTTTTTGTAAACAGGGAACCAAAACTCAAACCTAAAGGATAATACACGGACCAGAAACAAGAAGCAATGAGCCAGGCGCACGAACAAACAAGGAACTACGGAATATCTGTCAACTCTCATTGTCAACGGTTATGTTTCTTTTTCCAGTAGCCAATATCCTGACCTCTTTTTTCTCGTTTACGATTTATCACCGAATTGAAACTATCATTTCGGAATATCTATTTAGCATTGGACGGGAACTAGTTCTTTGTTACGTGGATCTAGTTGTAAGTCATAAAAAGATGAAGGCGACCTTGTCATAAAAGATTAGTTATGAATGTTATCGCCTCAAAATAAAAATAATAAACCAGTGTTACTTACAGTATTAAATACAGTCTATGCCATGGACAAAAGGATGGACCAAAATGTACTTCGTCAACTGCTGCAGTGTGTATTGCTGCCAAGGTATCATAACGGCTTCTCCCATTGGTTCCTCTCTACAATGTATATGACTATATGTTTTTGTGAAAAGACAAAGATTGATATTTAACGTCTATTCGATTATTACTAGATACTGGTATGTTGTATAGTTTTCTTTGCAAAATGGCTGATGGACACGCTTTTTTGTCGATGTGTTATCTTTTTTTTTTCTTTTAATGATTTTAAGTTGCATCTTAATTGAAAATAAAGCGATGTATATAATTGTTTGCAAGGAAGATTTTTTACTGTTTCTCTTCAATCTTTAAATGGTAAGCATAGTAGCCCTTTATAAAACACGCTTTCGTTACCTGGGTCCTTTTTAAGCTTGTCACTGCACGTACATACTGTTGCCACTGTAGATAAGGCGCTGATCTCATTTCCCGCCGGTGTCTTCTCCGTCCCATCGTTTGTCGTTTAAATCTACCTTTCTGTGTATCTACACCGGAGTCTGCCTCTACTTGTCTGAACAACGATTGTATATAATCAGTTTCGTCTGTTGTGAAGTTCACTTTCACCCTCATATTAGGGTTAAGTAATATAAATTTCTTTACACAGAAGGCCTCGGCCAAATGAGGCGGTGTATGAGAGGTATTCAAGTGTAATATATGCTGTTTTATACAACTGTCAAGGTCGTATGGTAGAGGCACTGATTCTATCAAGCTGACTACAACTGTTACAGCATATCCAAGTGTTAACAAGGCAAGTGTGACATAAGTTGGAGTCTCCATCTGTAAAATAATTAAACATTCATAATAGGATACAACATCAAGTAAACTACAAAGGAAAAAATTACGAAGTTGAAAGTATCAGATATTCGGTAAAAAGCAAACATACTATATAATCAAAACTGGAGGCATATAGCTCAATAGCTACCCTGTACTTCGTCTTGTATATATATGTCATCAAAACTAGTACAATTCAGGAGTCTTTGTACAATATCTCCAAATTAGCACTGATATCGCGATCATTTTCAGAGATGAGGAAATACTAGTAGTAAAATCGTTAAAATAGGATCAAGAATAGTCTCTGGAAAGTATGTAATATTTTTCGATCGAGAAAAAAAAAAGACGTTTCCAAACACAATGCTTGCTAGGTTTGGTATAGACTTGGCGACATTAAAATCATTAGGGTTCCCATATAAAATCTAGAAAGCTCTATTGCTGCTGTGTTTACTATCCGACCAGCAAGAAATCAGGAATTTTGTAGAGTGTCATTAATTAGTTGGTTTCTACTTAGTTTACGATATTTCAAAATTAACCAATCGGAACAGAGATATTAATTTGCTAGCCATGTTTCAGCCCGAAGTGAATTAAATAATGCATTTTCAAATAAAACTGCATGACGCTCCATATATTATTTCTGTTAACTTTGTTTCAAATTAGCAAAGTTGATTGAGGGTAACGAATTTTTGCCCTGCAAGATTCTATATCTATCTATTACGGATTTTAGAAAATACTGGCAGTTTATCACTATGTTCTATTTTAACCATTGCGATCATGTTGATGGGAACTTTGAAAACTAAGATGAAAGGTTGGATAAGATGGATAAATTTCATTGGTACATGAATAGTTAGAACTATCTGCTTGCTTATTTTTTGTATTGTTTGAAAATGTCTAAGAGAAAACAACATATTAATATCAGGGAAACATTGCCATGGGTAACCATGTTTTACATCGGTTTAAAGGAAAGACGTGCCAATTTTAACATGCGTCGCCAAAAGCGAAATTAAATCAGGTTTACTTAACTGCGTAACTCCGTCCATCACTCTGTCATTCATTCCGTCCGTCCGAAAGACCTCAGGTAGAAAACTTTTTCGTCAAAGTTTTCTTGTCTTTTATAAAAGGGAATGATTCTATAGTTTTTCTGTAGCTTGATAATGCTGAGTTGTAGCCTGAGATCCTGGCTCCCTTCTCCGTGACAGTAGACGCGAAGAGGAGGTTGGGCCAGGATGCCAAGCTAATGGAGTTGTAGCATGTAAGCATATATCTGCCGTTCAGCTACTTCCTGTGTGTGTCGATAGTTTGAAATTTCAATCAATTATAAAACACAGCGACGCAGGTCTCAGGCGTTTTACATTTGTTCTAGTTTCATAAAAAAAAACTCCCTCAGTCAAAATGTCACAATCGAAAAATGGACACAATTAATCGTTAAATACCATTCTGGTATGACCACAAAAATATGTCGTTATAGTGAGTTGAAACACAGACACTTCGTAAAATCGGGCATTCTTTGATGATTTGGAGATTTCTTAAAATGATGACACCACCGTCTGCTAAATTTACATTATTGATGGCTCCTGTCAAATATTCAAAATTGCTCATGAATATTTTACCAGGTGTACATGTCAACCAGTAAAAGGTTGTTAAGAATTGTAACATCTAGATATGTGATTCAGGTATCAATTTGTTATAGAGAAGATGTTTAGTTAAATAATATTCTTAAATCCTTGAAGTATAATAATAAAAAAAATCTGTCAATATATCTAAAAAATATAAAAGGGACACAAAACTAATTAAAATATATTCAATATAAAAAAAGCGGAGATAAGTATATGGTATAAATGCCAATGAGAAAACTATCCACCAAAAACATAGGGACAAAGATGTGAAATAATTTCAGGACATCGTACAGCATTCATCAAACTTAGCTATACAAAGATCCGGGGTAACATCGGGTAAAACAATGCAAAAGAGAAAACTAGCGGCTCGATTTAAGAAAAAAGTACATATACAAAACAAAAAGAAAGTATGCCTTACTACCATTCATGTTAAAATGGAATACAAAACAAAAAGAAAGTATGCCTCACTTCCATTCAAGTTAAAATGGAATACAAAACAAAAAGAAAGTATGCCTCGCTTCCATTCATGTATAAATGGAATACAAATCTATTCTACAAGATTAATATTCATTAAAACAATAAAAAAACAATTAATACCTTGATAAAGATTTATCAAATTTGACATGTCTTGCATTTTTTACATTCAACTATGATACTCCAGTCACTAACATTTATATATAAGGATTTTTATGTAAACTTTTTATCATACGTTCTGTTAAGTCATCAGATTTAAATATACTATATATTGTTACACCAATTTACATCTGAATTTGACTAGGAATACAAGTGAAGTAAACCAAATATAGTTTTTTTTCTCCCTGTTTATCGTTACAAAGTTAAATCACAATGATTTAGATGATTACAAATCTTTAAAAAAAAAGATCATGTATAATATTACTAGTCAACAAATCACACAGTACAGGGTAATTCATTTTTCATATTTATATATTGAAATTGGATGCACGGTAGAGAGCTAAAAAATTGCCCAATTTTTCTATCGTTAACAGGGTAAATGTTAAATTCTTAAATATTAGAATAAGAAGATGTTGTATGATTACCAATTATAAACACAAATATTGTCTGATTAAAATTTTCTTCGAAATTGAGTCCCGATTTTTGTCATCAGTTTCCGCCAAATAAATTTGATCCCTGTGTTCAATAACGCGCGATTTTACCTCTTTCTGACTTGGTCAAATTTCTGAACCATACTTGCCAATAAATGTTTTTATTGGATAATTTAACAGTTTTTTCCAATTTATTTTTCTTCTAAGATGAATTTTTGTGTTTTTCCTTTTCTTATTTGAAAATGACCCCTGTGAAAATGACCCCTGTGATTTATAATATCAATTTTATATATAATATTCGAGGTGGGTTGCAGTTACATAAAAACTGTAAATCGAGCTACTTAATTTTAGAAAATTGTTATATTATAATTCATATATCCTTTTACAATAAATTATGGGATTCCTAATTTGAAGATGCAAAAGTTTTGATCTCTCTTTTTTTTTTAAAGATATAACTTGCACGTTTCAATTCGATTTTGAAACGAGCGGCAATTTTTTTTAATATTCAAATTTAGGAAATAGGGAGTGTGATTATAACATTTTGTAGCGTGGTGCTTATAAATAAATGGTCTACACTGTAAAAAAAAGGATGAAACGTTACACCAAAAAGTAACACCATATTTAGAACAGCAGATAATCGGTGTGTTTGGGTGTTAACACTAAAAATCGTGTTATGTATCACTTAGGTGTGATTTCCCGCTTACTTAACACTTAATAGTGTTGGTTTCGTGACAATCGATACTCAAATTAGTGTTACCTCCGTGTAAGATGTTAATTCTGCAAGCACATTCAAATAAATATAACAATTAAAGAGGTGGCATTACGTATTTTTTATAACTTCTTATGGTTTGAAAGTTTTTTTCATGATACAATAGGAATGAGCAATCATAAAAGCATTATTGATAGATGTTGTTGAGTATAGTGGAGCTACTAAATAAAGGGTACTTTGAGACCAATAACGACTTACTAGTGGATCAGTAACTGCTTACTCTTCCGGCGTACTATACGACTTACTAGTGGATCAGGAACTGCTTACTCGTCCGGAGTACTATACGACTTACTAGTGGATCAGGAACTGCTTACTCTTCCGGCGTACTATACGACTTACTAGTGGATCAGGAACTGCTTACTCGTCCGGAGTACTATACGACTTATTAGTGGATCAGGAACTGCTTACTCTTCCGGAGTACTATACGACTTACTAGTGGATCAGGAACTGCTTACTCGTCCGGAGTATACTATACGACTTACTAGTGGACCAGGAACTGCCTTCTCTTCCGGAGTACTATACGACTTTCTAGTGGACCAGGAACGGCTTACTATTCCGGAGTACTATACGACTTACTATAGTGGACCAGGAACTGCTTACTCTTCCGGAGTACTTGAGTTCACTCCCTTTCCTTTTGGGTCACGTGACACAACAATTAGGGGTGGTGTTGTTGCCGAAACTGTAGTTTGGCTCGTGTGCTCTCGTCTATTTGTCTTTATTTTTATAGTTTAGCCATGATGTTGCCTGTCTTTCTAGGTAACTTCCAGTTTTATTTAAGTACGTTTGATGACTTAACATACCTGTATACTGAAATATTTAATGTAATTGACATATCGTGGTATTCATTAATTTGACGATATATTTTCATGTAAACCGCAAATCAATATTCATACGAACTTCGTTTATCAACACTTTTTTTATTTGCCAAGTGTATATATTTGACAGAACAAACTGAGAGAAGAACCTATTGACCTGATTATTATTTAGTTCGTTGGCTTTTATTCGGGTGAAATGTATTTACATTTTATTAAGAGTTTAGTGTATTGTGTTTACAGTTGCACAATCTAATTTTGAAAGTAAAATAATCATTTGTTAAAATATTTTGCTTAAACAACGCAGCAATTCTTCCCTTTGTTCCCAATTCCCACTTTTCAGGCCAACATTTTTTCTTCAAAAAGATGACGAAAAAAGATGCTACGTATATGGCTTAAAAGAAATGTCGCTTTCTTCTTTTTTTCATAATCACATTTTTTTTCAAATTCAATATAAAGTTAAAATAAAATGGGGAGGCATTTGAATCTACTAGCACTGTTGATATTGTATCTATTTTGCTATGCAGTAAAATGTCGCGACCGGTAATCTAAATTTTCATCTTTTTTCTATTCTGAAAATATTCAACGAAGGCTACCTCTTCAAATATTGTTTCAAAGTTCTGGCGTCTAGTTTTCTTTCTTTCTTGTTTCACAT
This sequence comes from Mytilus coruscus, assembly GCA_017311375.1. Lineage (NCBI taxonomy): Eukaryota > Metazoa > Mollusca > Bivalvia > Mytilida > Mytilidae > Mytilus > Mytilus coruscus. The sequence goes on from CM029600.1 coordinate 91,353,349, forward strand.
CACTGGATTATATTTTCCGTGCAAAGTGAAGGAATTGAAGACACCCTTTAGTATCAAAAATAACAGAACAAATCGCATGATTTTACACACTATCGCGGTAGAGAGAAATGCCGTTTTTTATAACTTTTGCTCAAAAGACAAAGAGGATAAGACACAAGTTTAACTAACTATGAAATCTTCTCCTCTACATGTTATATCACAATTACAATCTTTATACAACACGCCGTTCTTGAATAATACTTTATAATATTTAATAAAAGAAACCAACTATCTAATGTATAAAAACATACCTGCAATTTCTGTATCCTTCAAATTGAAAAAAGAAAAATGAGCTTTTCCAAATTAATTTTTTTTCACGGTGTCAATTTTGATTGGTCGTAAATTAAGCTGTTATGAGCGATTTACACCTTTAGTGAAATATGCAAACGAGGTATTTCCTAAAGAAACACATGGATTTATTGTTTCATAAATTAAACATCTATCAATTATAAAACCGGTATCAAACATACAGGAAGTTATTTTCATTCATTTGAATAGTAAATTATTACACATAATTGATATTTAACCACAAATTATTTATCCAGTTGAGTCCTCGCAAGTCGTTGCAAACTATGCAGACAATAACCAAGCCAAGACTTTTTGTTCTTGTACTGTGAAAGTACACGGAATATAACCTTTTAAAAAAAATGTATTCCTCTCTATGGACACTCGAAAGTATTTGGCGGGATTAACTTGTTCATGAGATTATCACAATATCAGCATTAAACTTGAGTCATACACCTGAATTCCAACAACATTATGATACTGGAAAAAATAAAAGTGCAATAAATGTTCAAATAAAAACGCAATAATAACGACAATGAACTGCATAGAGTAAGTTTATGACAAATTAATAAAGATATTAGTGTTTTCGAAGGATTCATTTACGTCAAAACGTTTGGAAGCGTTTGCGTTTCCTCAGTTTTCAGCACTAGCAACACGAGCAACACGATTAAAAAAAAAAGGCATGCCAATTTATTGAATATTACACGAAATTCTCTTTCACAAACTGCGTAATTCATACATCATAGATATATTAATGTTCATAAGTTATATCCATGCATGAAAATAGATAAAGTATTTACTTTTATAAGTATGAAAATACGATAGACTTTCATTTGCACTTTACAATCCAAGAAAAACCTTCTTTATGTAAAGGGCCCTCGGTAGCCGAGTGGTAAAAGCACAAACAAAAAATCAACCAATCAACCAATCAATCACTCTTGATGTGGAGTTTCATAACAGAAATTTACAAATTATCCTTTTGGAAAATAATATCTGTGCTTTCAGACCAAAATAAATGTGTGACTAAATGATATGTAAATGTTTGATACATATTGTCCCAAACTGAAACAATTATATCAGACCTTGTGTACAATGCTTTCGAGACAAAAAAATAAAGAATAGCCAAAGGTAGAGTTGCTTGTTTAACAACCATCAGATTTCCGTCGATCTAATAATGGCATTACAGAGGAAGGGAGAGGCGCAAACATTTTCGATATTTTGTTCTGTGATAAAGAGATGCTGTAAATATCTAATATATGTAAACTATTTCCCCCTGAAAGGATCAAATCCGCCCTATTTCTTATCCCCAACCTGAATCCTGAATTCTGAGATAATGTTCATGAAAAATATGTACTGTTATCGGCTGCCAGTTCAGTCTGTTGCATAGGACATAACGATATACTAACTGACAACACGCATATTTCTTATTGTTTTGCAAACAAATACACAATTGAACCAAAATATTTGAAAATCTCTCTTTACTATTTAACATATTTCAGAATGGAAACCGTCTTAGTCTAGTTAAGGATTGTACTTTTTTAAATAAATATTCAGACACTGAAAATAATGTTAAACAGCAATTAATCATAAAGATGTTTTCAAAACAACCTTACTAAAATATGTAATGAATGTAAGATGTTAAAATACAATCAACGAAAAAAATAAAACAACGAATATGGTTCGAATAAGGTAGATAGAAATAGAATATAATATAACTAGACCAAGTCATGCCCCGCACTCCACTCTGAAGTAACTGTATTTTAACAAAGTCAATGTAAGACTTTCTTTGAGATATTATTGTGTCTGGGTGACACAAATGATGCCCCCGCAGATGCAAAGTGTTATTTTAAAATACACAAAGTTGTCAGGAATATGATAGTTGTTGTCCATTCGTTTGATGTGTTTGTGCTTTTGATTTTGCCATTTGATTAGGGACTTTCCGTTTTGAATTTTCCTCGGAGTTCAGTATTTTTGTGATTTAACTTTTAGACCATGGGAGCACATAGGTCTATGGTTCATTGAAGGAGGAGTTATCCGGAAACGCTATGCACCTCTTATGCAAGTATGTACTCCAAAAATGACAAAGTTCAACTATCTCCCAAAAGAGCAAATATCAATAAAAATCAAAACCCTAACCACATGCACACCTTCAATATATGTACAAACAGCCAACAAAGTGGAAACTTCCTAGCATTCAAACTGTAGGAGGAGACGACTCCTATAGTTTGAATGCTAACTCCGAGTTATCTGGAATAACTATATACTCATAATGGGACGGACGGACTGACAGGGTAAAACAATATGCCCCCAACTTTGAGTTGGGGGCATAATAAACAGAACGTTTAATTATCCGTTGTTATTTTGTAGAACCAGAAGTCCATCTGGAGGTAGTTATGGAAACAAAATACCGGAACGTTGCTGTCAGTGTAAAGATGTGATGTTTACTGCTCATTAAAATAAATTCATTTATCAGGAAAACACAGATAACGGGTGGGAGGAGGGGCTCAGGGTGCAATATCTTGGTTATGACGAAGCTTCTGTCGAAGTTTGTAAAATTCCATGAAGGTTTGACATTTTACTCTGGGTGGTTTCTCTTGATTTTGCAGATCATAATTCTGTAAGATTCCTAGTATTCAATGAAAGTTTGAAAAGGTTATTTAAACTTTAACCCTAAACTGTATCTTGATGTCAACTTCAAAGTCCATACATCAGTAAAATACGGATAATTGAAAAGAAATATATTTTCAAAAAATTGCTTTATATGCTATCTCTTAATTGTGCAGCTTCTGTATAATATTCCGAAATTCAATAAAAGTTTGACATTGATATAAAACAAAACTTTAACCAAAATTAATATCTATTTCTAAATGTTATTTGCAAATCAATGCGCTTGTGTGCAATGAAGGGTAAAGCCGATTGCTTTCATTTTGCATTGTGAACTGCATTCTTTTAAGAAGGGGATTAGCTACGAATATCAAAATATGATTTTTTTTTGTTTAAAACATTTATAAAAGACTGAAATAATATTTCGCCATTAAGAGTCAAAAAGAAAAGAATGTCAACATTGAAAAGTGAAACAAGGGAGCCAACAGTTTCGTTGACTGTTCCAACCCACAAAAAAATTAAAACGATATTTTACATATATATTTTAAATCTATAACTTGAAATCAAACAGACCTAGAAAAATCGTCAGTATACGATTGCTCCTGTTTGCCTGTCTATATATTTATTTATATTTATGTTTATATCGGTTTATATGACCATCGGCAGTCTTCGGATGTTACATCGATGAATAATTAGATGGCGTCAGATCGAAAATACGAACGAAATGTTCATACATAATAAGGGGTCCATATATACATTGCAAATTGTTTCTTTTAATTTGGATATACGTTTAGTATGTAATATATCAAATATGAGAATTTGGATAAAATCGGTGAGCATGAATTTGACAGTTTAATACCCTTTTAGAAACGGAACAATTTAGGTAATATTTTGAATTAGAAGTTAATTTCTTTTGTCCATAATTATAAATCAGAGATTCATCTGCAACTTATGTTATTTTGAACAGATATATCATGTTAGTGGGGTATTTGCGAAAAATACCAGTCGAGAGAATGTTAAATTTCACGAGCCGTAAGGCGAGGGAAATTCATTCTCAAGACTGGTATTTTTCGCAAATACCCCTCAAGAACATGCTATATCTGTTTAATTACACCGAATGTTAACGTTCAAAAACGCATTGATGATCGTGACGTTACAAGCGTTCAGTCGGATAGAGTATTTTTTGGCAAATACTACGACAGAGAGGGTAAAAAGGCATGGGTTGTTTGCCTGTGAGAGAGCTTTCACATGTTTATTATATCTTTGTTCTTAATTGTCGATTATATATTATGGTGTTTGGATGTATAAATACTCATCCACGCCTGCTATTTTTATACATTTATAAATTTTGACTTGGATGGAGAGTTGTCTCATTGGCACTCATACCACATCTTCTTATATCTATTTACTGCAGGGTTTGTTGCTCGTGCTGTGTGGATGCAGTAGAATGTGTCCCCGTGCTTGTGGTGTATGCCCTTATATTTTTCAATTATGGGTTGTTTGCCTGTGAGAGAGCTTTCACATGTTTATTATATCTTTGTTCTTAATTTTCAATTATATATTATGGTGTTTGGATGTATAAATACTCATCCACGCCTGCTATTTTTATACATTTATAAATTTTGACTTAGATGGAGAGTTGTCTCACTGGCACTCATACCACATCTTCTTATATCTATTTACTGCAGGGTTTGTTGCTCGTGCTGTGTGGATGCAGTAGAATGTGTCCCCGTGCTTGTGGTGTATGCCCTTATATTTTTCAATTATGGGTTGTTTGCCTGTGAGAGAGCTTTCACATGTTTATTATATCTTTGTTCTTAATTGTCAATTATATATTATGGTGTTTGGATGTATAAATACTCATCCACGCCTGCTATTTTTATACATTTATAAATTTTGACTTGGATGGAGAGTTGTCTCATTGGCACTCATACCACATCTTCTTATATCTATATCCTTTTTGCATATACCCAGGCGGCGTTAAAAAATGAACGATATTCATTTGATAACAGTAAATTGGTGAAAAATACACTGGCTATCAACCACTCAAAACCCAGGATTCTTACATAAGGTGTAATTATGAATAAAATATTGTTCTTAGTCAGGTGTGGTTACACACATCTTGTAGCTTGAATATCTTAGAAGTTATATCATTTATACATTACTCAGGGGCGGATCCAGCCATTTTGAAAAGGGGGTTCCCAACCCAGGATAAAGGGGGTTCCAACTATATGTCCCCATTCAAATGCATTGATCGTCCAAAAAACTAGAGGCTCTAAAGAGCCTGTGTCGCTCACCTTGGTCTATGTGCATATTAAACAAAGGACACCGATGGATTCATGACAAAATTGTGTTTTGGTGATGGTGATGTGTTTGTAGATCTTACTTTACTGAACATTCTTGCTGCTTACAATTATCTCTATCTATAATGAACTTGGCCCAGTAGTTACAGTGGAAAATATTTTGTAAAAATTTACAAAAATTTACAAAATTTATGAAAATTGTAAAAAAATGACTATAAAGGGCAATAACTCCTTAAGGGGTCAATTGACAATTTTGGTCATTTGACTTATTTGTAGATCTTACTTTGCTGTACATTATTGCTGTTTACAGTTTATCTCTATCTATAATAATATTCAAGATAATAACCAAAAGGTGCAAAATTTTCTTAAAATTACCAATTCAGGGGCAGCAACCCAACAACGTGTTGCCTGATTGGTCTGAAAATTTCAGGGCAGATAGATCTTGACCTAATGAACAATTTTATCCTCGTCAGATTTGCAAATTGTAAAAAAATGACTATAAAGGGCAATAACTCCTTAAGGGGTCAATTGACAATTTTGGTCATGTTGACTTATTTGTAGATCTTACTTTGCTGTACATTATTGCTGTTTACAGTTTATCTCTATCTATAATAATATTCAAGATAATAACCAAAAGGTGCAAAATTTTCTTAAAATTACCAATTCAGGGGCAGCGACCCAACAACCAGTTGTCCAATTCATCTGAAAATTTGAGGGCAGATAGATATTTACTTGGTAAACAGATTTGTTCCAGAGATATGAGCCAAAAACTGCATTTTACCCTATGTACTATTTTTTAGTCATGTCGGCCATCTTGGTTCGCGGGCGGGGTCATCGGACACATTTTTTAAACTAGATACCCTAAAGATGATTGTGGACAAGTTTGGTTAAATTTGTCTTAGTAGTTTCAGAGGAGAAGATTTTTATAAAAGATTACAAAAATTTACAAAAAATGGTTAAAAATTGACTATAAAGGGCAATAACTCCTTAAGGGGTCAACTGACCATTTTGGTTATGTTGACTTATTTGTGGATCTTACTTTGCTGAATATTATTGCTGTTTACAGTTTATTTCTATCTATAATAATATTCAAGATAATAACCAAAAACGGCAAAATTTCTTTAAAAATTACCAATTCAGGGCAGCAACCCAACAACCAGTTGTCCAATTCATCTGAAAATTTGAGGGCAGATAGATATTTACTTGATAAACAAGTTAATCCCTGTAAGATTTGCTTTAAATGCTTTTGTTTCAGAATTACAAGCCAAAATCTACATTTTACCCTATGTTCTATTTTTAGCCATGGCAGCCATCTTGGTTGGTTGGCTGGGTCACCACACAATTTTAAACTAAATACCCTAATAATGATTGTGGCTAAGTTTGGTTGAATTTGGTCCAGTAGTTTCAGAGGAGAAGTTTTTGTAAAGATTACAAAAATTTACAAAAAATTGGTAAAAAATTACTTTAAAGGGCAATAACTCCTTAAGAGGTCAACTGACCATTTTGATCATGTTGACTTATTTGTAGATCTTACTTTGCTGAACATTATTGCTGTTTACAGTTTATCTCTATCTATAATAATTTTCAAGATAATAACCGAAAACGGAAAAAAATCCTTAAAATTACTAATTCAGGGGCAGCAACCCAACAACCCATTGTCCGATTCATCTGAAAATTTCAGGGCATATAGATCTTGACTTGAACAACAATTTCACCCCATGTCAGATTTGCTTTAAATGCTTCGGTTTCAGAGTTATAAGCCAAAATATACATTTTACCCGTATGTTCTATTTTTAGCCATGACGGCCATCTTGGTTGGTTTGGCAGGTCACCGGACACAATTTTTAAACTAGATACCCCAATGATGATTGTGGCCAAGTTTGGTTAAATTTGGCCCAGTAGTTTCAGAGAAAGATTTTGTAAAGTTAACGACGACGGACGCCGACGGACGACGGACGCCAAGTGATGAGAAAAGCTCGGGCCAAGTGAGCTAAAAAGGGGGGGTTCCAACCCCTGGAACCCCCCCCTCTGGATCCGCCACTGTTACTTGAAATGGCCCATAGATAGGATATAAAAGAATGTTCGCTTGACTGCACTATGTCAGGTAAGGTAGAGATTAGGCCTGGAATAAAGCTTAATATACTGAGCAGTCTCAAGACAGAGACAATAGCGTCTTGATCGCAATCTTTACCCCAATAATCGGTAAAATTCGGAAAAGTGAAGTGTAAAAATATTCAGATCTTTTCTCCAGATGTTATTTCTGGGTCTTGAACTGTGACTATTACATAAATATACAAGTCCGTGGCAAAGTTAATGATGTCTTAAAAAAATAACCACATATTGACCTAAATGTTGAAGACGCCGACAATGAAATCTAGGATTGCTATATATATTGCCTTTAATTCTTCACAGACGAGACAAAACGGCATGAGAGTTTCAGATGTTATTCCCATATTTAGCGCGTAGTGTCGGTCTTACGTGATGATCGACAGACCAAAATAATCAAATTCGTTCTGCTTTTAAATAATACTCTAGAGCTAAAGTATAACCAAGTAGAACGCGGAAATGAGCAATAAAACTGTCAATTTTACAAAGGGCATGTCACATGTCAGATTATGAAAAATTCTTATCGTCTGCAATATTTATAGTGCATATATAAAATCTGGAACATATACTAGTCCCATATAAAAAGTGGTGTGGATGAGCGTCAATGAGACAACTACCAGCTTACAGCACAATGTCTTACGAGCTTCAATGATGATCACAAGACAATTTCAAATTCACCACGAATGCAAATAGACCTGCAATCTGTGAATGAATTAAACACTGACCAATTTGAATCAAAATGATCCTGTCTGTATAATTCTTTGTGTGTACATGTTCAAAATTTTGCCAAGAAGTAATATAATATTATCCTTTATAATAAAATTCCGATTACCCTTTCCAAAATCAAAGATAATTTCATTGTTAATATAGTTAAACATAGTACCTTACAGAAAAATACACTGAAAATATTTGTAAAGGAACTACTGCACCACTTTGAGCTCAGTTTGACTGATCGACAAGTCATTAGTATGTTGACGCTCTATTCTTGTGAAAGCAAAAACTGGTAGTGTACCAATAATATTGAATACAAAAAGTTTGTAGAATAATTTTCGGGACCTCTGAGGTTATGTTGGCAATACCTCATCCCATCATAATTGACTAGGATTACCAGTTTTTTCTGCCGATGGTCGGTGGTTTGATATTTTCTTCCTCTATCGATAAAAACGATATAGCTAAGAGCAATGAAAGTGGCGTTAAACACCAACAATCAATCGAACAATGTGCCGTTATCTCTCTAATCAATCAATCGAACAATGCGCCATTATCTCTCTAATCAATAAATGGATGGTGTAATGATATCGAACAATGCGCCGTTATCTCTCTAATCAATCAATCGAACAATGCGCCATTATCTCTCTAATCAATAAATGGATGGTGTAATGATATGCAAACATGTAAAGCGTTGACTAAACTCGCATTGAGAAGCAATCTATACTGTATGTTAATTTCAGCAGGAGATATTATATGGTCGCCTAACATACACGACCGAGCTATGATAGATGCATCATGATTTCCCTTTCTCTTGGTATTAAAATTTATTTTGGAACAAGCCAAGACTCACTTTACCAACAGTTCGTATAAAAATAGATTCCTACAGTAAAGATCGCGAACAGGAGAATTGTACAGGACAAGGACCATGAAAATGAGGTAAAGGTCAAATGAAGCTTGCCAGACAGACATGTACACCTTACAATCAGTCTATACATTAAATATAGATGACGTTTTGCTTACAGTATTTTAGAAACAAACTTAACCATAAAAAGTTAACATTGACCAATGAACTATGAAAATGAGGTCAAGGTCAGATGATACCTGCCAGACAGACATATACGCCTTACAACCATTCCATACACCAATTATAATCTTCCAGACTGACATGTACATTGTAAAATATTTCCATACACCAAATATAGTTGACCTATTGCATATAGTATTAGAAAAAAAAAAGACCAAAACACAAAAACTTAACTTTAACCACTGAATCATGAAAATGAGGTCAAGGTCAGATGACGTTTGCCAGTTGGACATGTACACCTTACAATCATTCCATACACAAAATGTTATAGTAGACCTATTGCTTATAATGATATATGGACTTGACCAAGAAAACTTAACCTTGTTCACTGATCCATGAAATGAGGTCGAGGTCAGATGAAAACTGTCTGACAGGCATGAGGACCTTGCAAGGTACGCACATACTAAATATAGCTATCATATTACTCATAATAAGAGAGAAATTAACATTAAAAAAAATCTCAACTTTTTTTTCAAGAAGTCACTGAACCATGAAAATGAGGTCAAGGACAATGGACATATGACAGACGGAAACTTCATAACATTAGGCATCTATATACAAAGAATGAAGCATCCATGTCTTCCCCCTTCTAAAATATAAAGCTTTTAAGTAGTTAGTTGACGCCGCAGCCGGATCACTATCCCTGTGTCGAGCTTTCTGCGACAGAATTCGCAGGCTCGACAAAAATTACTAGTCATTAAATGAGAAGGTTCACGAAGGGCTAGAATTGGCCCTAAGATTTTAATGTTTTTCAAATCAGGCTAGGCCAACATGTTTCAAATTTCACATAGACATAGTTGTAATATTAGTATTAATACAAAATAACTTCTCTTTATCACATTACTTTATAAATTTCGAAGACATAACCCCTTAATTATGCATTTTTGGTGTTGTAACGTTTGTTTTTGTCAAAATTTTTCCATATTTATAACAGTTTTTAGCACAATTTACTTTGGCCACATCTCTTGATCCAGAAAATTTTTGTGTCTATGGATCGAATTTTATAGGCTCGATATTGAAGGTTTACAGGGCAGGTCATCTTAAAGGCTGGATATTGAAGGGATTCTCAAGCATTACAGGAAAAATGACCGTTTAATTTGGATATTCAAGGCTTACAGGACATAATAATTACCTCATTGCCTGGATACTCAAGCCTTACAGGACAGATCATCTTATTGGCTGGATACTCAAGCCTTACAAGACGGATCATCTTATTGGCTGGATACTGAGCCTTACAGGACAGATCATCTTATTCCCTGGATACTCAAGCCTTACAGGACAGATCATCCTGTTGCCTGGATACTCAAGCCTTACTGGACAGATCATCTTAGACTGGATCCTCAAGCCTTACAGGACAGATCATCTTATTGCCTGGATGCTCGAGCCTTACAGGACAGATCATCTTATTGCCTGGATACTCAAGCCTTACTGGACAGATCATCTTAGACTGGATACTCAAGCCTTACAGGACAGATCATCTTATTGCCTGGATACTCGAGCCTTACAGGACAGATCATCTTATTGCCTGGATACTCAAGCCTTACTGGACAGATCATCTTAGACTGGATACTCAAGCCTTACAGGACACATCTTTTTGCCTGGATACTCAAGCCTTATAGGACAGATCATCTTAGGGAGCTACCATTTGATTTTTATGGGGGGACTAGGATGAAAAATTTTGTCCTGCCTTTTTTTTTAGCTGTAATCTCTGTCCTGCCTTTTTTTTTAAAGTTTATCCTGCCTTTTTTTTACCTAAATTGTCATCCTGACTTTTTTTTGCAAGTGTCTCATCCTGCCTTTTTTTTTTTACTCAAACCTCCTGTCCTGCCTATTTTTTTCAAATTTCATCCTAGCCCCCCCCCCCCCCCCATAAAAATCAAATGGTAGCTCCCTTATTGCCTGGATACTCAAGCCTTACTGGTCAAATCATCTTAAGACTGGAAACTCAAGCCTTACAGGACATATCTTTTTGCCTGGATACTCAAGCCTAACAGGACAGATCATCTTATTGACTGGAAACTAATGCCTTACAGGACAGATCATCTTATTGACTAGAAACTAAAGCCTTGCATGAATTGTCACCTTAATGACTGGATACTCAAGCTTTACAGAACAGCTGGATATAATACCGGTAATATACCAGGTATTTGACCAGGACTTATAACTGCATGGCCATTTGCACCTTGTTGGTATCACACTTTCTATGATAGTGAACCATTACATAAGATATAATATAGTGCTACTGCAGTTTTATAGACCAGAAATAACCGTTTATACCATAGAACAATGATATCATGCATGACATAACGTACTGGCATTGAAAAAATTAAGACTTCTCAAGCTCCTGTGACATGATCTTTAATTTGTTGCAGGATGTCACTATATGGTAGAAGTATAAATCATAAACAACGTAGTTTTTTCCCATAAATTTAATTCATTAAAATGGACATGTTTTATGAGAGATTGTGCTTGATTTTCATATGATGCAGACATAATCTTTTGATCAGTTTAATTGAGGTCTGGAGCTGGTATGTCAGTAATTGCCAGTAGTCCTTTAATAATTCATGTTGATCATTGTCATTTTGCTTAGTTTCTTCTGTGACCTATTCAGCATTGCTGTTTGTTTATTTTTCCACATTGGCTAGAGGTATACGGGGAGGGTTGAGATCTCACAACACGTTTAACCCTGCTGCATTTTTGTGCCTGTCCCGTCAGGAACCTCTAGCCTTTGTAAGTCTTGTGTAATTTTTTAAGTTTCAGAGTTTAATGTGGCGTCCATTTCGCTGAACTAGTCTTCATTATTGTTAAGGGGCCAGCTGAAGCCCGCCTCCAAGTGCTGATTTTCTCGCTGCATTGAAGACCCATTCTATGATGCATATCAACATTATCAAGTTATTACATTTTCAGATTTTAACATGTGCAATGCATTATAAGTGAATCAAAGTCAAATTTTAATTTTATTTATCATTATCACTACTCCTGGAAACTGGTACTTTCATTTTGTTATAGATGTATTTAAATAATAAATATACACATGATTAAAATATATAAAATATTATATAAATGTAAATAAATATTAAACTATGAAATACAATTATGTAAAACATGTAACTTAATTCTGATGCTGTTTTGGACTAGGGCTGTGAATACCATTGCAGACCCCCTCCCTCCCCTCTTGAGAATTACTTGTTCTAAAGGCATATTTTAATTGTGAACTTAAATATTGTAATTGGAAGGCAACATTTTGAAATGGTGTGATCTTCCTTTGTCTATATTCTCATTTTTTTCTTATGTGTGTGTTTGTTTATTTTGTAATTCTTTGTTATATTTCAATGTATTTCATGAGGGCCACAGTGAAGATTAGTTTTGTAGCTAACTGTGTAACCCTCTTTAAATAAAGAGTTATTATTATTATTATTATATATTGCAATTGTAGTTGCACTTATTTTTTGGAACAGATTCATACAACATGCTCAACTAATGTTATTTTCTAATAAAATAGTTTTCTTGGCATGTATGGTTATACACAAACAAACAATTTTGTTATTTAAATTTCTTAGTAAATATCATAAATAAATTGCTAGAAATGGACAAGGAAAGGATCTAAAGAATGTTCACCTCACTGCACTATGTTCTATGTGCTCTTAAAAGTAGAGATCTACGAGGCCTGGAAAGATAAGATGTCAAGGCAGTGACAAAGGAGTTTTGGTTGAATTTCTTTACAATCTTTATCACAAAAAATAGTATTTAGGGAAAAAAGCTTAGAAAATCCCTAAAGTCACTTGGATCAATAAAATATTTCGGTGGAATCCTGCCAATGGCAATGTAGCATTAAAGGAATGCTGATTAACTCATAGATTATCGATGGTTTTTCAAACAAAAGGGTGTTTCTCTGCAGCAATCTCATCAAAGGGTTACAGCTCTGAGATGATATGTAGCCGGAAACATTCTCGAGTTTATAAGATCATTGATAATCTGTATGGGTTCCTCACAGGAAAGCAAGTGTTATCCACATGTATCACTACAGTTTTGGTGATTTTGAGAGGGTTTGTTTTTGATATTTGAAAAGGAACAATATATGGTGTATGATTTATCTTCTTGACAGTGGATCTATGCATGGCAGTTTCAAATCTGAGATGTCAAATTCGATGTTTTCTATATTGACTGTGATCTGATATCCCACAGCTTCAGCAAGTGAAAAGGGCAGTAATACATCAGAGGAATCTCCAACTAGTCGAATACATGTCATTATCAATCAAATATTTCAAAATAGCATTCTAATATGCAAGAACATTTTACTGGTGCAATGAAGCTGACATATTATCAATAGAAGCATATTATAACATATTTACTGACTAGAAATTCAGTATTCTAACTTTAGTATTGTAATGAGATCATATGTATGATGTAGATCTAGAGATTCACTTAAAATAAAATAAATAAAGTGTATGAAATGAAAACAATGAAGTAAAAAATAAACAACAAAATGTTAATATCAAGAGGTAGGAAAGAAATCTTCAGTGTCAAATCTCTCGCATACAAAATGTATTGTTTTGCCTGTGTATGATTGATGTAACGCATGCATATGAAAATTGAACATGTATGACATGATGATATATAAATAGTTTATCCTATGCTTTTCTGGCTTATAATTGCTTTAAATGCTTAACAGTAATCAATCACTGATTCATAGTGATTAGTCAATCTTGTGTCAGTGACAATCTTTGTTCTTCATTCAGAGGATTTTGTATCGGAATATGTACACATACCAGGAGATTGGAGAACATTAGGCCTGTATATATGTACATATTTGCTCTCCTACAACAATGTACATATGTTATCATTTAAAGTTTGTATCAAAAATGATGACTAGTCTTATGAGTACACATGGAACACTTTCTTTTTTCTTTTGTCTTTGACATCAAGACCCTGAAACAAAACACATTTGTGTGTTAGCACATGTCAATTTAACTCCTTTTTCTCTAGATTAATGGAAGACAAAGTACAGGTTTTAAGTCATATATGAAGGTCTGGTTGGGGTTTACAGAATAAAGAATAATGGGCCAATTCTACTGAAAAATAGACCAAAACAATAAAGAATAGAGAATAATTGACAAAAAAAAAAATAGAGAAAAGATACCTACAAAATTAAAGAATACAGAACTGAAGGACCCCAACCAAACCCTTATATATATATACAACTCGTCTAAACATCAGCCCAACAATGTTAGATCTGTAAATTTGCTTTCGCAAATATATATATATATCTGTATTTTGTTTTTTTACCATCATGTGACCATCACATAATTTAATTTTGGATGCAACACGTCTTCTGATTGACCAAGTTTTTTGTCAGTCAGCTCATAGGTTACCGTGACGTCATCAATGTTTTTTTTTTATTTACTCCTTAAAAATGGAATTTAGAATTAAATTATAAGGACTGACTGTAATATTTTTTCTGCCTATTCAAAATAACCTAAAAACTGTGGTGCACACTTTTAAATAACCTGTGTAGCGGGTTATTCAGTGTGCACCACATTTTTGATGTTATTTCTTCATAGACAGAAATAATATGTTACAGTCATTCCTTAAATAATCAATCTAGTTTGATTAACTGAAATGATTAAGATTATGCACAAGACATAATTTTAAAACTAGACACTCTTGGAATTATTTCAGACTAGACTGGTTATTATTAAGTCCTTTCAAAAGAGATGAGGTACAGCGGCTCTTTTCACAAAAAATCTTACGATTAAAATTGATCGTAAGTTATACTGAAATGTGTACGACTTACAAGTATTTTTACTCTTAAGATTTTTTGTGAAAAGAGCCGCTGGTTTTCATACCTTCTAGGTCCTATGTAAAATGACTGTTCTGCAATAGCAGCCATCTTGTTAACATGACAGGGTAATTGGACATTACTTCCAACAGCTGAGGAATAGTCAAACTGGTGAACATGCTCTAAGGGAATTTAAAGGTCTTGGTGAAAATGACACCAAGTTTTAAAGCTAAAGCATAAACATATAATGTCTAAAGTCACCCACAACATATCTTTTAATGACCAGCTGATCAATGACAGCCATTTTGCTTGTAGTTGGGGTTGTCAATATCAATTGGTAAAGTTTCCATGTTTCTACAGGAAGACAATTTTTTTATTCTTGATAAATATTATCTTTAAATGCTTTTATAGAGAAAAAAATACTCAGCATCGAACCATCTCATAATCACATCAAAACAGAACATACAACAATCTTCTATGCATCAAACCATCTCATAATCACATCAAAACAGAAAATACAATAATCTTCTATGCATCAGACCATTTCATAACCACATCAAACCATCTCATAATCACATCAAAACAGAACATACATCAATCTTCTATGCATCAAACCATTTCATAACCACATCAAACCATCTCATAATCACATCAAAACAGAACAAACAACAATCTTCTATGCATCAAGAACAAAGCATTTATCAGTCAGGGGCATTACTTAAACAAGTAACTTTTATAATTACCTATATACATGTAAGTAATGAAACTACAATACCCTTCCCTTTTCACGCATGTGACTTACCGAATTAGACTATTTACCGGATTTGTAATAACATAAGCAACACGACGGGTGCCACATGTGGAGCAGGATCTGCTTACCCTTCCGGAGCACCTGAGATCACCCCCAGTTTTTGGTGGGTTCGTGTTGCTTAGTCTTTAGTTTTCTATGTTGTGTCATCTGTATTATTATTTGTCTGTTTGTCTTTTATTTTTGGCCATGGCTTGTCAGTTTGTTTTCGATCTATGAGTTTGACTGTCCCTCTGGTATCTTTCGTCCCTCTTTTGAAAACGAGGCTATATCAAATATTACTTATATAAGTAACTTTTCTAAATATTGTTTTTATAGGTGTCCATTAATACAAATTTTACTAGCTTTAACAAATTTTCACAATCATCTGGTTATTTTTTCCATGAAATATAAAAATTAATCCTCCTGAAACACTAATTGCCTTTCCAACGCACTTATCTTTCATATCAACGCTTCTTGGTCAAAGATTGGTGTCATGGCACTATTAAAATATCATTTTCCTTGAAAATCTTGAAGGTAGACAAATATAAATAGATAGAAACTTGTGATTTAATTAAGACTTAAAGTTATTTATAATTTGTAACCCAAAACAATTACATATGTTCCTTAAATAATTGTAATTACTAATCTTTCAAAGATGTATAAAATAACTTATTCAGGTAATATTTTTGTCATTATTTTCAAAGTTACCCTTATTTCTATAGTTCTCTGAAATTTGATAGATTCTTAATTTTATGTAATAAAATGATGTAAAAATTCATTGAAAATATATTTAGTCCATGCTTCTATTGAAATATAAAATAACTCTATTGAGTAATTTAATAATTTTCAAAAACAAATATTACCTATATAAGTAACTAAAAAAAATTACTTGTTTAAGTAACGCCCCTGACTGTTTATCACATTAAACATGTTAAATGATAAGGATTTATCCCAAAGCACTTTCCAGAATTACGATATTTATACCAACCTTCTTTCTATACAGCTTTATAATGCAGAGTTTAATGTCAGGGTGTCTGGCGTGAGAAGAAATTTCTGGTACTGCTAGGTCTTTACTCACAGGTGAAAGTCTGTCCTCGTCAAAGTTATATATATCATCTAACTGAGAAAATAAAGTCACAACTTAACATCTTTCTTGCAATAGAGGCTTATCCTGCTGTACATTTACAGAATGTACATAAAAAAGTTCCATCCTAAAACTTATGCTCATTCACAATTATTTGGAAAATGTGTATTGGAGAATAACTCAATAGATAGGGCCATTATATGTTTTCCAATGAGATGCATGTACTAAAATGAATATATATTACATGTACACGTTTCAGTAAAATACAGATTTTTTTATGTTAAAATTAAACGTTCATCTTCCGATAATATTTCTTGATCTTGAAGATAAGCTTCTGTCCAAGTTTAATAACAACCATGAAGGTTTACAATTTATCATGTCAACAAAACTCAATCCCAGACTGTCTGTAAATTTTAACTACAAAAAACTAACAGTAATAAAAAAAAAATTTCTCTTATTCATAAAAAAGCTTCTGCCAATGATTCATAAAATTTTATAAAGGTTTGACAAATTAATGTCAAATAAAACTTCCACCCACAGACTGAACCTGAATGTTGACACATACGACCAGGTGAACTGAATTTTTGACAGTAAAACCCGTTTTATGTACATGTAGGCAAAGCTTCAAATACATTACGGTTATCTGTATTCTAATGCCAAAAAAACAAATCAGCCCATTTCAGTTATTATTTTGATGTACATGTAAATTGTCATATTAAAAACAAAAATTTTGTGAAATGATGTTATTGTCTTTGGCAACTAAACAAAATGACGCCATACATTGTATGTATGTTTCTGGTGTCAACTGTAAACACCATGCATTTTCAGGCATCTTGTACACCTCAGAATGTAATAAAATTAGATAAAAAAGAACAGTTTTAGTTGAAAAATGTGAGTTTTTATTCATTAATGAATAATATAAAATTATTCATATTATTATGTGGGGGTAAAACGAAACAGACAAAACAGTATGTGTGTATAGGGCTTTCAAGGTTGACAAAATTACTGGATTTGTCCTATAAGAATGGAACTAATTCATGGCATATATGGCTATCGCTCGGGATAAAATAATCGAATATAATGCCCAACCCATGGTTAAATAAAAACAAATTTACGACTGCCATGAATTATTTCATAAATACTCAATAAAAATATTTGACGAATTAATGTCATATAAAACTTCCACCCACAGACTGAACCTGAATGTTGACACATAAGAATTGTTTATTGGTATGATCAAGACTTTTTTGAAGGGTGTGTATACATGAAAAAAGACATTAAAAAAAAAATATTAGGATTAGTATTTATCCTTACATTTAAAACATAATTTTTGTGCAGATTTTGAAACAACAGAAATTTTATAAACTAAGGCTTACATCAATTTCATCTAGGTCTGAGGTAGGAACTAATACTTCATCATCAAAGCTAGCATCAGACATACTGTCAATAATATCGATATTAGATGGAGATCTTGGACAGGGTGTGGACTCACAGGTAAAAATCTCTGAAAGAAACAAGATATTCAAGATTATTTATTGTATTCATAATTCAAGTTAGGTAAATGTGACAAGTGAGTAATCTTTATAATATCTGACATGTATTGTTTAATTGCTAATTGCATGCTATATGCACAATACTTGATCAACAGGTTTACAAACATAATTTAAGCCCATATACATGTATAGAGGATTACCCCTTAAATAAGATTGCATTTCTTTTTTATAAGGTGTATATAGAGATCCATATATCCTATATATACATGATATACTAGTATCCTATATGACATGTACATATATGTCAATCATAAAATAAACATCTCTTAATCAATACTTTTTGTTAAATTTGATCATATTCAGGTACATTATTAGAATTTTTCCCACAGAACTATAAATATACATGCACGTATAAAAAAAACACATCACAAATATATATATACCACAATGAAGTTTGATGTATTTTACAATAAATCTATTGCCAATTGTCATGATTATGCTTATGTACACCTACATGTACATGTATAAATTATAGCTTAATAGCACTAATTTGATTCAAAAGTTTAATAATAGTTAAAGCCCATCATATATTTGTTATTTTAGATGCATGTATATGTACATTGTAACCGATGAAACCATTGTATCAATGAAGGTTACAAAACAAAATAACTTATCTTGTGCTATATGTATGTATATAGATATAAGAAGATGTGGTATGAGTGCCAATGAGACAACTCTCCATCCAAGTCAAAATTTATAAATGTAAACCATTATAGGTCAAAGTACGGTCTTCAACACGGAGCCTAGGCTCACACCGAACAGTAAGCTATAAAGGGCCCCA
Source organism: Mytilus coruscus (assembly GCA_017311375.1). Taxonomy (NCBI): domain Eukaryota; kingdom Metazoa; phylum Mollusca; class Bivalvia; order Mytilida; family Mytilidae; genus Mytilus; species Mytilus coruscus. Next base: position 91,372,468 of record CM029600.1, read on the forward strand.
AAAATTACTAGGGTAAAACCATTCAAACGGGAAAACCAACGGTCTAATCTATATAAAACGAGAAACGAGAAACCCTTATGAACCACATCATCAAACGACAACTACTGAACATCAGATTCCTGACTTAGGACAGGTGCAAACAAATGCAGCGGGTTAAAACGTTTTAATGGTACCAAACCTTCACCCTTTTTCTGAAACAATAGTGTAACATCACAACATAGAAAAACACACTATAAAAATTCAACTGAAATAGCTTAACTCAATCAAAGGACATATTAACACCATTGAACATACACTGAACAAATAAATTTGACCTATGATACAATGTAAATTCAAAATAAATAAACTAAGGGAAGAATAATAAAAGTAACATGTTATATCGGTATGAAATGTTAAACAATTTAAGAAAAACAATATGCTCGAACAAAAATATCAGCCATTTGCAATAACTTTAAACACAGGTAAATAAAATAATTTATGTATGTACTGGTAAATTCCTCCGTTATCCGAAGAACCCCTTGAGAGCTGCGAGGGTACAGTGGAATCCATGTACACTCCCAATCGGGATTAATGAAGATGTGTCTTACGATTTACAACAATTTTTTTACAAGGACAATCCCCACCCCTACACAAAGGGAGTGCTAGGACACCGGGAAGTCTGTTATTATGGTGGAGGAAGCCAAAGTACTCCGAGAGAACCACAGGTCCACTCGGTGGAAACAGACAAACCAGAGAGATATCAGATTGATCACCAGGTCAAAGTAGGGGACAACTTTGACCAACCGAGGCTTATTATTGATATGTTCATAATTATAAATTAACTGTTAACAAAACTTTGAATTTTTGAAATACTAAGGCTTTTCTACCTCAGGAATAGATTACCTTAGCTGTATTTGGCAAAACTTTTAGGAATTTTAGGTCCTCAATGCACTTCAACTTCGTACTTTATTTGGCCTTTTAACAATTTTTATTCGAAAGCGTCACTGATGAGTCTTTTGTAGACGAAACACGCGTCTGGCGTAAATATAAAATTTCAATCCTGGTATCTACATTGTATGATGAGTTTATTTCAAAGTACCCAATCTAGTTTAAACTCCAGTCTGGGTACCAGAGAAGTGTGTAGGAGGGTGATTTTTCACCCTTGTGATGTATATCTAATTTTATAATGCAGCTTATGCTAATCCACCATGCATGACAATCACAAAGCCCCAAACAATGTATGTCCCCGGATTTTACTTTCAAACCAGTTAGCTGTTTCACAGTACTTGAGCATGACCAAGTATGCATACCATCTATACTATATAGTTTAAGATTATCATTTTTCATATGAGATCATTTTGTCCAGAGACATATACATGATATATGTCACATTGACTTGCCATGTAAATCTATGTGTAAGAAAGCATATGTTCACTTATCACCTATTAAATTAGGGTGGGTCTTTTCACCACTGAACACCACCACACACCACCGAACACCCAAAAAACCACAACCACTAAGAAAAACAGTGATATTATACAATAAAACAATAAAAGAAATTAAATTACGTATAATTTAATCAATTTTTAGATTTTCATGTGCATCATTTTTATGTTAAAGTCGATAATCAATATAATCAATATAAAGAAAAACGTCTCCGGATTCATCACTATTTTTCCGGATTACATTGTGTGTGTATATATATATTTCAAATAAAATTCAAATACATTCATAATTAGTAATCAGTTCAAGTATCCTCGATCTCTGTTCATCGGTTAGATTTTGATATTTGTCTCTTTTCTTATTATCATGATTATTGGTACAAATATTTTATAGAAGAATAAAAAAATGAAAAAAAAATATATTTGAGGTGACCAGTGGCAGTGCCGGTGGTTTGCGGAGTTGTGGTGTTATAGACTCTCTTTTTCTGTTCGATGTAGATATTTGGTCTCTTAATCTTATTTGTTGAATTAATAACTTAAATATTATATTTGGGTCACATTTATAACGATAAAAGATAAAAAATAAATTTTTAGGGTGTTTGGGTCACATTTATAACGATAAAAGATAAAAAATAAATTTTTAGGGTGTTCGGTGGTGTTCGCCGATGTGCGGCGGTGTTCTTTGGTGAAAAGACCTACCGATTAAATTATGACTATCCCCGTTAGTCCAAATAATTATGACGTCTTGAAGGCTATTTTAATTTTGCTTTGACGCCTTCCTGTCGATGTAAGGCGTCAAAGAAAAAAATATAATAGCCTTTCAAGACGTCATAATTATTTGACTACCCCTGTAACTCTGTTCTCATTGTAAAAATGACTAACCCCCCTCATGACAGAAGTTTATTTAGTTATAGCTGTAACTCTGTTCTCATTGTAAAAATGCCGTTAGAAAGGACTAGGACAAACAAAGGGCGATCTAATTAGAAATTCGATCCGGACACAGAATCCCTTTTGGAAACATTTCTATAAATAAAAATACGTGCACGTTTTAGAAAGTTTATTGGAAAGAATGCCAATGTTTACGTACCTAAGTTAAGAGGAAAATCGGTATTCAGAGCTTCTCTAGATTATCTTCCAAACATTTTCTCTTGTAGATTCATACTACGCGCCTTTAACTTCTTGGGAAAGTGTAAACAATGTTTGCCGCTTTTTTGTTTTGCAGGTGTTATCTCCCTTATTGATATTTAATATGAATATAGCTAAATACCCAAGAGAAATAAACAGTCATGATCACACAAGAACATGTCGAATTGGTTGGGAAGCATTTACTCATTATTTAAATATCTTAATTTAACCCCAGAATATTTGTATAATCACAAATCTCATATAAAGTCAATTATCATTAAAAAAACTCCGAATTAAATATGAGGAAATTTGGCTCAACCAATTAAATAATGACAAACCTGGCATGGTGCAAGGAAATAAATTAAGAACCTATAGACTATTTAAAAATAATATTGGCCATGAAAAATATTTATTGTTAAATAATTGTAAAACATTAAATGAGTTAACCAAATTTAGAATCAGTGCCCATGAACTTGAAATAGAAAAGGGAAGACATAAAGGAATACCCCCAGACAAAAGATTTTGTAAATTATGTAATAATGACATTGTTGAGGATGAAATTCAATTTCTTCTTCAATGTCCATCACTTAAAACTGAAAGGTCCAGTTTCATTTTAGATTTATCTTCTAAGGAGCTACCATTTGATTTTTATGGGGGCTAGGATGAAAAATTTTGTCCTGCATTTTTTTTAGCTGTAATCTCTGTCCTGCCTTTTTATTTGCACTCTATTCGGTCCTGCATTTTTTTTTAAAGTTTATCCTGCCTTTTTTTTACCTAAATTGTCATCCTGACTTTTTTTTTTGCAAGTGTCTCATCCTGCCTTTTTTTTTACTCGAACCTCCTGTCCTGCCTATTTTTTCAAATTTCATCCTAGAACCCCATAAAATCAAATGGTAGCTCCCTAAATTTACTAATTTTAAAACTTTAAATGACCAATCTAAATTTGTATGGTTGATGTCAAATGAAGATCCATTTGTTAATAACATAATGATTAAGTTAGTAGATAGTTTAATAAAGACTAGAAGAGTAAAATTAAGTAGTAAAACATGAGTAGCCACAAGCTCTTCTTCTAATTATACAATGGTACTGATTGTGTTCACTCACTCATTATCTTCGAGAATATATACTGTGTTTGTTGTCCATCTTCTGAATCTCTTATATAGTTTTAGTATTATTGTCATTTATTGTAATTTCAAATAGTTCAATGAAAAAAATCACCACAATTATTTGTACACTTTAATTTAAACTAATTGTACTGCTCCTCGGGGCGTCTTGATTGACAAATAAAAATTGTTGTTGTTGTTGTCGAAATTATATTTTAAGCTGGGACTATTATACCTGTTACTATAATAGTCCCAGTTTTTAGGTAGTATGGGAGTGTACTGTAAATGAAAAACGAAAAAGGAAAAAACTATGTTCGTACTTTGCCAAAATGTAGTATACATTATGATATAAGTGAGAAGAGACACGAAAATTGTGTTTGTACTTAACCCTATTGAAAATTTGAAATGAAGATTATTTCTAAATAATTAAATTATTATGATTACCTACTCATCTTAATTATGGCCAATCTGATTAGTTTAAAATGATATTATCTTATCAAATCTACGAGCAAGATCATCTTTATATAATGTTAATTAGTAATTTGGTAAATTTTATTTTATGACCAATAACTTTATGAGTTTAGTTTTAATACAAATTTAAGATTACACACTGCAGGGCGTAGCTACCGGAGGCACGGCAGCACGACATCCATGTCATTTTCACACAAAAAAAAAAAAAAAAACACACAGAGAAAGAAGAGAGAGAAGAAGACAAAGTTAACATATAGGAATGGGTCTTTCTATGTATGCATTTTAAAAAACTGTTAACACAGAGATATGTCTCACCTTTTTGTAATTTTGATAATGCAAATTTTGAAATTAAAATAGCAATACTTCACATGTAAGTTATGCAAATATTCAAAGTCAAAGAACCATGACTGACGGTACATGACTAAACAATCTCCATGGAAATGAGATGTGCCAATGCTAATACAACTGCATACCAAATACCATTGACTTATCACAAGTCGTTCCCTTTAAACAAACCTAAACACCAACATTAACTTGTAAACTATGTAAAAGTTTCAAAGTCAATAAACCATGATTAGGGGGTGGGGCTATATAATCTCCATGGAAATGAGACTTGCAAATGCCAATAAATTTCTATTCCAAATATCATTGACTTAACATTAGTGGTTCATCTTATACTGATCTAATCACAAACTAATACTGTGGATTCATTATTATTCGTTGGATACCAATTGTGGTTTCGTGGGTACATGGAAACCACAAATTTAAATGTTCAACAAATTCCAAATTTGCTGTATGATTAAATGGAGACTTTTGGAAAACCACGAAATCAAATATTCACGAAAATGCAAGTTTTCCTCAATCCACGAAAATTGGTACCCATGAAAATAAATGAATCCACAGTACATGTAAACTAAGGCAAAGTATTAAAGTCAATAGACCATTACTGAGGGGGGCCAAATAGTCTCCATGGAAATGAGACCTGCTAATCACTTATACAACTGCATACCAATTAACATTGGCCTACCACTAATGGTTCCCTTGAACTAACCTAATCACAAACTAATACATGTAAACTAAGCAAAAGTTTCAGTCAACAGACCATGACTGAGGGCGGAGTCAAATAATCACCATGGAAATGAGATATGCCAATGCTTATACAACTGCATACCAAATATCATTGACCTACCACTAGTGGTTCCCAATAAACTGACCTAATCACAAACTAATTCATGTAAACTTAGCAAAGTCAATAGACCACGAATGAGGGGCAGGTCCAAATAATCTCTGTGGAAATAAGATGCCAACGCTAATATAACTGCATACCAAATATCATTGACCAACCACAAGTGGTTCACCATAAGCTAGAACTTATCACAAACTAATACAACTGTTGACACGCCACGCCAACACGAAAACAGCATACCTATACTCGCTTTTGACTCCGTCAAGCGAGACAAAAACTACAAATAGAATAAAAGCAAGAGGAATACACATGCATAGAAATTTTAATCCTGTAAGACATATATGTTACGATAAATACATACACCTGGTGTAGACTTGATGAAACTTTTTATATTGCGGGCATTGTTTAGAAAATAGCAGCTACATAGTTGTCGGTACCACCACCGTAACGTATACTCAATTTGAGTGCAAAAAACATAATCCATTAGGGATCATAGATTTATTCTTATGAGGAAGCTCGAGCATGCTCGGAGGATGCTCGAGCTTTTCAGTAGGCTTTCTCTGCAGTTTATGTGAAAATAATTATCATGATCCATTAAGATGTCAATCAAATCTACACCACTTCTATGATAAGGAAGGTAGAGCATTATGAGGAGGCTCATTAACACCTGTGTAAACATCTAATCTATTCAAATACATTTTGCATGAAATTTTACAAAACTATAGAATAGATTAGAAATTCTTCAACAGTACTGTGTAATGCTTGAAAGAAATCTCAAGTCTCCACAAAAGTGAAAGTCATTTAACAAAAATATATAGTTATTATATTTAATAATCATTTCTTTTTCATAATAAAAATTCGCCTTTAACTTCTTGGGAAAGTGTAAACAATGTTTGCCGCTTTTTTGTTTTGCAGGTGTTATCTCCTTATTGATATTTAATATGAATATAGCTAAATACCCAAGAGAAATAAACAGTCATGATCACACAAGAACATGTCGAATTGGTTGGGAAGCATTTATTCATTATTTAAATATCTTAATTTAACCCCAGAATATTTGTATAATCACAAATCTCATATAAAGTCAATTATCATTAAAAAACTCCGAATTAAATATGAGGAAATTTGGCTCAACCAATTAAATAATGACAAACCTGGCATGGTGCAGGAAATAAATTAAGAACCTATAGACTATTTAAAATAATATTGGCCATGAAAAATATTTATTGTTAAATAATTTTAAAACATTAAATGAGTTAACCAAATTTAGAATCAGTGCCCATGAACTTGAAATAGAAAAGGAAGACATAAAGAATACCCCAGACAAAAGATTTTGTAAATTATGTAATAATGACATTGTTGAGGATGAAATTCAATTTCTTCTTCAATGTCCATCACTTAAAACTGAAAGGTCCAGTTTCATTTTAGATTTATCTTCTAAGGAGCTACCATTTGATTTTATGGGGGCTAGGATGAAAAATTTTGTCCTGCATTTTTTTTAGCTGTAATCTCTGTCCTGCCTTTTATTTTGCACTCTATTCGGTCCTGCCTTTTTTTTAAAGTTTATCCTGCCTTTTTTACCTAAATTGTCATCCTGACTTTTTTTTTTGCAAGTGTCTCATCCTGCCTTTTTTTTACTCGAACCTCCTGTCCTGCCTATTTTTTCAAATTTCATCCTAGAACCCCATAAAATCAAATGGTAGCTCCTAAATTTACTAATTTTAAAACTTTAAATGACCAATCTAAATTTGTATGGTTGATGTCAAATGAAGATCCATTTGTTAATAACATAATGATTAAGTTAGTAGATAGTTTAATTTAATAAAGACTAGAAGAGTAAAATTAAGTAGTAAAACATGAGTAGCCACAAGCTCTTCTTCTAATTATACAATGGTACTGATTGTGTTCACTCACTCATTATCTTCAAGAATATATACTGTGTTTGTTGTCCCTCTTCTGAATCTCTTAAATAGTTTTAGTATTATTGTCATTTATTGTAATTTCAAATAGTTCAGTGAAAAAATCACCACAATTATTTGTACACTTTAATTTAAACTAATTGTACTGCTCCTCGGGCGTCTTGATTGACAAATAAAATTGTTGTTGTTGTTGTTGTCGAAATTATATTTTAAGCTGGGACTATTATACCTGTTACTATAATAGTCCCAGTTTTAAGGTAGTATGGGAGTGTACTGTAAACGAAAACGAAAAATGAAAAAAACTATGTTTGTACTTTGCCAAAATGTAGTATACATTATGATATACTGTGAAAGTACTTTTATTCGTGGGAACCAATTTCGTGGTTTTCGTGGATGACTTTATCCACGAATTTAAGTGTCCAACGAAATATAACAACTGTTGTCCAAATCAAGACATGAAAAGATTCCCATGTAGGTTTTACTACCGATATGATCTAGAGAATACAATGAATATCGGCAAATCTGAGACTACTATAATAGTAGTCTGGGGCCAATGCACTATGAACTACAACTGCAGGCAGGATTATACCCATTTAATCTTTAAAAACCTAAACTGTACAACTTCTGACCTTTTAATTCTCATAAAACATATTTTTGATCGAAGAAAGTCAGATTTCTGGTGATGATATGCTATGATAAAGTGTTCATTTATTATAGCCTCATAATTCTTGTACGGGAAATAACAATTTCATGCTGGGCTTGCTTTTGATAAGAATTAATTTTACAATTCAATGTACATTTAAAGCATTTGTTTATGTAACTGATTTCTTTAAGTGACATGTTTATGGCCTAATTAAAACCTCTGATTGTCTTTAATCTGTTGATCATTCGATCTCAGGTTAATTAGTGTCATCACAACACGGGAGCAATAATTTAAATGTTTACTTTGCAATTTCCTTCAATCGAGACAGTTTGTAACCTTCGTTTCTAATGGCTTCAAATCTACGCTCTATTCTTTTTTTTTTTGAGAAACTTTAAAACCCACGAACATCTAATAAAAATGATAGGACTCACCAAGATTTTTTTCAAGGTTGTGGAAAAATGACACATTTTGTATGGATTATTCAGGGGAAAATCTGATTTAAAAAGGACTCAACATACAAATTATATTATCGCAAATGCAAATAAAAGCCTAAACAGGCATACCTAGCACTTGTCCGTCCAAAACTAGAGTAAGCTTCAATGCTCAGTTTGGAACCTTCATACTGCTGAACAATGCAATAAACTTGAGATGGTTTAGCGTTGGGCTGCTAGGTATGCCTGTAATCATGATCATAACACCAGTAGCATTACAGACATGCTCAATACTCTAAACTGGCCTACCTTACAACAACGCAGATTTTAAACTAGACTCATAATGTTCTATAAAATAGTACATCATATCGTATAAGTCTATCACAGTTTTTTCCGATGTAAAATTCTGAGTAGCACATTGAGTGAGAAGAGACACGAAAATTGTGTTTGTACTTAACCCTATTGAAAATTTGAAATGAAGATTATTTCTAAATAATTAAATTATTATGATTACCTACTCATCTTAATTATGGCCAATCTGATTAGTTTAAAATGATATTATCTTATCAAATCTACGAGCAAGATCATCTTTATATAATGTTAATTAGTAATTTGGTAAATTTTTATTTTATGACCAATAACTTTATGAGTTTAGTTTTAATACAAATTTAAGATTACACACTGCAGGGCGTAGCTACCGGAGGCACGGCAGCACGTACATCCATGTCATTTTCACACAAAAAAAAAAAAAAAACACACAGAGAAAGAAGAGAGAAAAGAGACAAAGTTAACATATAGGAATGGGTCTTTCTATGTATGCATTTTAAAAAACTGTTAACACAGAGATATGTCTCACCTTTTTGTAATTTTGATAATGCAAATTTTGAAATTAAAATAGCAATACTTCACATGTAAGTTATGCAAATATTCAAAGTCAAAGAACCATGACTGACGGTACATGACTAAACAATCTCCATGGAAATGAGATGTGCCAATGCTAATACAACTGCATACCAAATACCATTGACTTATCACAAGTCGTTCCCTTTAAACAAACCTAAACACCAACATTAACTTGTAAACTATGTAAAAGTTTCAAAGTCAATAAACCATGATTAGGGGGTGGGGCTATATAATCTCCATGGAAATGAGACTTGCAAATGCCAATAAATTTCTATTCCAAATATCATTGACTTAACATTAGTGGTTCATCTTATACTGATCTAATCACAAACTAATACTGTGGATTCATTATTATTCGTTGGATACCAATTTTCGTGGATTTCATGGGTACATGGAAACCACAAATTTAAATGTTCAACGAATTCCAAATTTGCTGTATGATTAAATGGAGACTTTTGGAAAACCACGAAATCAAATATTCACGAAAATGCAAGTTTTCCTCAATCCACGAAAATTGGTACCCATGAAAATAAATGAATCCACAGTACATGTAAACTAAGGCAAAGTATTAAAGTCAATAGACCATTACTGAGGGGGCGGGGCCAAATAGTCTCCATGGAAATGAGACGTGCTAATCCTTATACAACTGCATACCAATTAACATTGGCCTACCACTAATGGTTCCCCTTGAACTAACCTAATCACAAACTAATACATGTAAACTAAGCAAAAGTTTCAAAGTCAACAGACCATGACTGAGGGGGCGGAGTCAAATAATCACCATGGAAATGAGATATGCCAATGCTTATACAACTGCATACCAAATATCATTGACCTACCACTAGTGGTTCCCAATAAACTGACCTAATCACAAACTAATTCATGTAAACTTAGCAAAAGTCAATAGACCACGAATGAGGGGGCAGGTCCAAATAATCTCTGTGGAAATAAGATGTGCCAACGCTAATATAACTGCATACCAAATATCATTGACCAACCACAAGTGGTTCACCATAAGCTAGAACTTATCACAAACTAATACAATTGTTGACACCGCCGCCGCCAACACCGGAAACAGCATACCTATATCTCGCTTTTTGACTCCGTCAAGGCGAGACAAAAACTACAAATAGAATAAAAGCAAGAGGAATACACATGCATAGAAATTTTTAATCCTGTAAGACATATATGTGTACGATAAATACATACACCTGGTGTAGACTTGATGAAACTTTTTATATTGCGGGCATTGTTTAGAAAATAGCAGCTACATAGTTGTCGGTACCACCACCGTAACGTATACTCAATTTGAGTGCAAAAAAAAAAACATAATCCCATTAGGGATCATAGATTTATTCTTATGAGGAAGCTCCGAGCATGCTCGGAGGATGCTCGGAGCTTTTTCAGTAGGCTCTTCTCTGCAGTTTATGTGAAAATAATTATCATGATCCATTAAGATGTCAATCAAATCTACACCACTTCTATGATAAGGAAGGTAGAGCATTATAGAGGAAGCTCAATTAACACCTGTGTAAACATCTAATCTATTCAAATACATTTTGCATGAAATTTTACAAAACTATAGAATAGATTAGAAATTCTTCAACAGTACTGTGTAATGCTTGGAAAGAAATCTCAAGTCTCCACAAAAGTGAAAGTCATTTAACAAAAATATATAGTTATTATATTTAATAATCATTTCTTTTTCATAATAAAAATTCTCAAATTTTATAATTAGATGATATGATTTAAATATAGTTTATATTATATAATATGCTACATAAAGTTATCAAGACACAAACAACAGTCAGGCGATACTGAACAAGTTATTTTTTAGTTACTTATTATAATAATAGGTATTTTTAGTTTTTAAATTATTTGATATAATCTCATTTGTTATTTTAAATGTCAAAAGTGGACTAAATGTAGTTTTTAAGATTTTTATATCATTTCATTAAGTAAAATTAAGTATTTATCCAACTTGAGATGAGTATAGAGGTTACTTTAAATAAATGACAAAATATTACTTTTATATATTATTTTATACATCTTGAAAAACTAAGTATACTTACAACTATTTAAGGAACATATGTAATTGTTTTGATAAAGATTTCAAATTATAAATAACTTCAAGTCATAATAAAATCACAAGGTTCCATCCATTTATGTCTGTTCATCTCTAAGATTTTAATGGAAAATGTTATTTTAATAGCCCAAGAGACCAATCTTTGACCAAAAGTGTGGCATCAGAAAGGCAATTAGTGTTTCAGGAGGATTTAAATAGTTTTATACTGCATGGGGAAAATAACCAGATGTGAAAATTTGTTAAAGCTTGTAAAACCTGTATGAATGGACACCTATAGAAATAATATTAACAGAAAGTACTTATTCATGATATATAAGTAATACTTTGAAACAACCTTGTTTTCAAAATTACTTGTTTAAGTAATGCCCCTAACTATTAAAACAATGGTATTTTTTTTGTACTATAGTCATAAAACAACATAAATTTTCAGTGCATATAAGAAAGTAAACATCACCAGAAGTTAACCAATCAAATTCTCTCTATATATTTTCTTATATGCACTGAAAAGTATGTTGTTTTATTACTATAGTATAGGACAGGAAAAAACTTTACTAATGTTAGGTATTTCTTTATTTAAAACAGATAATATCTGCACATATTTTTTGAAAAATACCAATTAAACAACAAAAACTGATAGTGGGAAAACAATTTTATATTAGATTTTCACTGAAGTACAGGACAGGATAAAACTTCACTTATGTCAAGTATTTCTTTATTCAAAATAAAGCCAAATCTGCACAATTATAAAAAAAAAATGCCAATTAAAGAGAGACGTACTAGAGGGAAAACAATGGTGGTATTACCTCCTCAACTTTTCTTAAAGTAGCCATAATTTTTTTTATAAAAATAACTTTGCTATTTTATAAAAAAAATACCATTGTTTAGTTAAGGGCATTACTTAAACTAGTAATTTTCAAAATTACCTATACAAGTTATATTGAAAACAAGGTTGTTTCAAATATTACTTATATATCATGAATAAGTACTTTCTGTTAATATTATTTCTATAGGTGTCCATTCATACAGGTTTTACAAGCTTTAACAAATTTTCACATCTGGTTATTTCCCATGCAGTATAAAACTATTTAAATCCAATTGCCTTTCTGATGCCACACTTCTTGGTCAAAGATTGGTCTCTTGGGGCTATTAAAATAACATTTTCCATTAAAATCTTAGAGATGAACAGATATAAATGGATGGAACCTTGTGATTTTATTAAGACTTGAAGTTATTCATAATTTGAAATCTTTATCAAAACAATTACACATGTTCCTTAAATAATTGTAAGTATACTTAGTTTTTCAAGATGTATAAAATAATTCATTAAAGTAATATTTTGTCATTATTTTTAAAGTAATCTCTTTATACTCATCTCAAGTTGGATAAATACTTAATTTTACTTAATGAAATGATATAAAAATCTTAAAACTACATTTAGTCCACTTTGACATTTAAAATAACTATTGAGTTTATATCAAATAATTTAAAAAAACAAAAATACCTATTATTATAATAAGTAACTAAAAAATAACTTGTTTAGTATCGCCTGACTGTTGTTTGTGTCTTGATAACTTTTATGTAGCATATTATATAATATAAACTATATTTAAATCATATCATCTAATTATAAAATTTGAGAATTTTTTATTATAAAATAAGAAATGATTATTAAATATAATAATTATATATTTTTGTTAAATGACAGTCCTTTTTTTGTGGAGACTTGAGATTTCTTTCTAAGCATTACACAGTACTGTTGAAGAATTTCTAATCTATTCTATAATTTGTAAAATTTCATGCAAAATGTATTTGAATAGATCACAGGTGTTAATTGAGCTTCCTCTATAATGCTCTACTTTCCTTATTATAGAAGTGGTGTAGATTTGATTGACATCTTAATGGATCATGATAATTATTTTTACATAAACTGCAGAGAAGAGCCTTCTGTAAAAGCTCTGAGCATCCTCCGAGCATGCTCGGAGCTTCCTCGTAAGAATAAATCTATGATCCCTTAGGAAACTAGAGGCTCTCAAGAGCCTGTGTCACTCACCTGACCCTACTTTGATTTTTAGAAATCATGTTAAAATAGATAAAAATCATAACAGATACCCAAATAATGATTGAGGCCAAATTTGGTTTAATATTGGTCCAGTTATTTAATAAAATATCCTGGTGGCCATCTTGAATAGTAAATCGGCAACAAAGTAGCAATACTTGGTCAGCACCTCATAAGGAACATTCATGCCATGTTTAGTTTCATTCCATTCAGTGGTACTCTAAAAGAAGACATTTGAAGACCGTACTTTGACCTATAATGGTTTACTTTTACAAAATTTGACTTGGATGGAGAGTTGTCTCATTGGCACTCATACAACATCTTATTATATCTATTTGTATGTATTTCCCATAAGGTCCTATGTTAAACTAAGTCCCCCGCTGGCTGCCTTCTTGGATGATGGATCGGCTGAAAAGAAACAACACTTGGTCAATACCTCATAAGGAACATTCATGCCATGTTTGGTTCCATCCCATTCAGTGGTTCTCTAAAAGAAGTCATTTGTATGTATTTCCCATAGGGTCCTATGTTAATCTAAGTCCCCCGCTGGCTGCCTTCTTGGATGATGGATCGGCTGCAAAGAAACAACACTTGGTCAATACCTCATAAGGAACATTCATGCCATGTTTGGTTCCATCCCATTCAGTGGTTCTCTAAAAGAAGTCATTTGTATGTATTTCCCATAGGGTCCTATGTTAATCTAAGTCCCCCGCTGGCGGCCATCTTGGATGACTGATTGACTGCAAAGTAACAACACTTGGTCAACACCTCATAAGGAACATTCATGCCATGTTTGGTTCCATTCCATTCAGTGGTTCTCTAAAAGAAGACATTTGTATGTATTGCCTATAGGGTCCTATGTTAAACTAAGTCCCCCTCAGGCGGCCATCTTGGATGATGGATCGGCTTCAAAGTAACAACACTTGGTCAGCACCTCATAAGGAACATTCATGCCATGTTTGGTTTTTTATTCCATTTAGTGGTTCTCTAAAAGAAGACATTTGTATGTATTTCGCCATAGTGTCCTATGTTGAACTAAGTCCCCCGATGGGGGCCATCTTGGATAATGGATCGGCTTCAAAGTAACAACACTTGGTCAGCACCTCATAAGGAACATTCATGCTATGTTTGGTTTCATTCCATTCAGTGGTTCTCTAAAAGAAGACATTTGTATGTATTTCCCATAGGGTCCTATGTTAAACTAAGTCCCCCGCCGACGGCCATCTTGGATGATGAATTGGCTTCAAAGTAACAACACTTGGTCAGCACCTCATAAGAAACATTCATGCCATGTTTGGTTTCATTCCATTTAGTGGTTCTCTGAAAGAAGACATTTGTATGTATTTCCCATGGGGTCCTATGTTAAACTAAGTCCCCCGCTGGTGGCCATCTTGGATGATGGATCGGCTTCAAAGTAACAACGCTTGGTCAGCACCTCATAAGGAACATTCATGCCATGTTTGGTTTCATTCCATTCAGTGGTTCTCTAAAAGAAGACATTTGTATGTATTTCCCATAGGGTCCTATGTTAAACTAAGTCCCCCGCTGACGGCCATCTTGGATGATGGATTGGCTTCAAAGTAACAACACTTGGTCAGCACCTCATAAGAAACATTCATGCCATGTTTGGTTTCATTCCATTCAGTGGTTCTCTGAAAGAAGACATTTGTATGTATTTCCCATGGGGTCCTATGTTAAACTAAGTCCCCCGCTGGCGGCCACCTTGGATGATGGATCGGCTTCAAAGTAACAACACTTGGTCAGCACCTCATAAGGAACATTCAAGCCATGTTTGGTTTCATTCCATTTAGTGGTTCTCTAGAAAAGTTCAAAATGTAAAAAGTTAATGACGACGACAGACGACGACGGAGGACGGACGCCAAGTGATGAGAAAAGCTCACTTGGCCCTTCGGGCCAGGTGAGCTAAAAACTTGAAATTATTATTTTCTGCTTCGCCCCAAAGCACACATCTTACAAGAACGAAGACTCTTCAACTCGTATCGATCCGGGAATAACAACTGTTACCTTGTGAACTAGTTCAAAATTGACTAAGTATATAGGTCTTGACAACAAAAATAGTTCATTTTCACATCACATCAACATATTTTTGTACTGGTGTGCATGCAATATTTGCTAGAGGACATTAATAACCATTCAATCAATCAATAGTTTCTGTATACTAGTAGATGAGAAGTTGGAACTGCTGTTTATAATAAATTGCTTCACCAAGTGCAGCTGGATGCGACCACAGAGGTCCAACTCTGAACAGTTGGGGCAAAAATGGACACAATATTCGCGTTTGATACAGGTCTGAATTTGGATTGTAATTAAATATTTGACACATAATAGGTTTCTGACACAGAATAACTGTAGTCAAAGAACTTAGAATTGGTTACATGACCATAACCCCCAAAATCAATCCCAACCTTCCTTTTGTGGTTTCAAAGATTTTTCCAGTACATGTATTACGTTTTTATCTATTTTACAAAAAAAACATCTTGTATATAGATTCGTTAATTCGAAGTCGTTTCTATATGGACCAGCTATACGAATGGTTGATTGTAAAAGCATTTAATTAATTGTTAATTCTAACTCGTTTTACTGGACTATTGGGTCATTCAGTGAATTTTCTGTCCGAGTCGGACACTAAACTGCTGATTCTTGTTCGAAAGATACACCACACTTTTACTACACATATCTACAATGTTATCATTTAGATATTGTCATACAACTGGTCGAATGCATATGTATTTGTTAATTAGCTGGATAATTACCAAATGCAGACCATGAAAAAGATTGTGATAAAAGTACCATTCCCTCTGAAAAAGTTCATTAATTGCAACTTCTAGAATTCCTAACTACTTAAAATTAGAAATTCTAATCTCTCTCTTGTAGAGATTACCCACAAAATTTTTAAACATCTAAATACATATGTTAAGCAAAATATTGGAGAATGTGTCCATCAAGTATTTGGTATCCAATGATGTTTATGCTAACAGAAACTCCACATATAGTATTGTGTTTACGTTTATTGGTTGTTTTTTATACATCTACTTTGCTCAATATAAATACTAGCATACGGAACAAATCTCTGTGATTTTAAAAGCTTTCACAGCGTACAAAAAAGCAAACGACAATGTTTAGTCTTCATTCGACTCAAAATTAAATAAATAGTTACAAAAAAAAACACAACCAAAATTTCCAAATTTATTACGGTTATGATTGTTTTGAAACGCTATATATGCAGAGTTTCCTGGGGGCTTTGCCCTGGACCTACTAGGGGCCTTAGGCGGCCCCAGACCCCTCACCCTTTAGTTTGTGATTCCACTTCATTAAGAAGGTAGCTACGTGCCTGCACTGTTATTTGTTGTAATAGTTTATATTAACTGATGACTTTTGATTGTGAGTTTAGTTTAACTGTTATGACTATTAGTGTTGTACTTTACCTATATGTGGATACTAAAACATTCCAAAGATCTTTTAAAGTACATACAATCTAAGTCTCTTTCATCTTGCAAAAGTATAAAAGCATTTGATTTCTCTACACTTTACACAAGTATTCTCCATTCCAAACTTAAAGAAAAATTGAAAGATTTGGTCCTGCTTTGTTTCATAAACTGTTATCACAGAGATATGTCTCGCCTTTTTGTAATTTTGATAATGCAAATGTTAAAATTAAAATAGCAATACTTTAACATGTAAGTTATGCAAATATTCAAAGTCGATGAACCATGACTGAAGGTACATGGCTAAACAATCTCCATGGAATGAGATGTGCCAATGCTAATACAACTGCATACCAAATACAATTGACTTATTATAAGTCATTCCCTTTAAACAAACCTAAACACAAACATTAACTTGTAAACTATGTAAAAGTTTCAAAGTCAATGAACCATGATCAGGGGTGGGGCTATTTAATCTCGATGGAAAAGATACTTGCAAATGCCAATAAATTTGCATACCAAATATCATTGACTTAACATTAGCAGTTCATCTTAAACTGATCTAATCACAAACTAATACATGTAAACTAAGCAAAAGTTTCAAAGTAAATAGACCATGACTGAGGGGGCAGGGCCAAATATTCTCCATGGAAATGAGATGTGCTAATGCTTATACAACTGAACACCAATTAACATTGGCCTACCACTAATGGTTCCCTTGAACTGACCTAATCACAAACTAATACATGTTAACTTAGTAAAATTTTCAAAGTCTACAGACCATGACTAAGGGGGCGGAGCCAAATAATCTCCATGGAAATGAGATATGCCAATGCTTATACAACTGCATACCAAATATCATTGACCTACCACTAGTGGTTCCCCATAAATTGACCTAATCACAAACTAATACATGAAAACTATGAAAGTTTCAAAGTCAATAGACCTTGACTGAGGGACGGGCCAAATAATCTCTATGGTAATGAGATGTGCCAATGCTAATACAACTGCATACCAAATATCATTGACCTACCACTAGTGGTTCACCATGAACTAGACCTAATCACAAACTAATACATTGTTGACGCTGCCGCCGCCGCCGCCGCCAGAAACAGCATACCTATGTCTCGCTTTTTGACTCTGTCAAGGCGAGACAATAAAAAGAATGGCCAACATAGATACAAGTATCTTGTCTTAGGGAGGGATAAATTGTACTTTGTAAAAAATCATTCCGATTCAAACAAAAAATCTCCGAAACTGACATTATCAAGATGCTTGATTTCTTGATTGACAACATATTTGTTACGTTTGGAGGACATGTTTTTCAACAAACAATCTGGAACCAACTGTGCTCCTCTTCTTGGTGACTTGTTCCTTTATTCATATGAGGCTGACTTCATACAGGAACTTCTTAGGAAGAAAGAAAAGAAGTTAGCAGTTTCCTTTAACTACATGTATACTTTCCACTATATAGATGATGTTCTCTCACTATTAAAATAACTCAAAATTTGGTGACTATGTTGAACTCATCTATCCCATCGAATTTGAGACAAAGGATACTAC
This sequence comes from Mytilus coruscus, assembly GCA_017311375.1. Lineage (NCBI taxonomy): Eukaryota > Metazoa > Mollusca > Bivalvia > Mytilida > Mytilidae > Mytilus > Mytilus coruscus. The sequence continues at coordinate 91,390,821 of CM029600.1, forward strand.
AGATACTACAGATACAGTTAAGTCTGCCTCATATCTTGACTTATATCTAGAAATTGACAATGAGGGCCGGTTGAAAACAAAACTTTACAACATAAGGGATGATTTCAGCTTCCCAAGCAACATTCCAGCAGCACCTGCATACGGAGTATATATCTCCCAGTTGATATGATATTCCAGGGCTTGTATTTCCTATCATGATTTCCTTGATTGAGGGTTGCTGCTCACAAGGAAGCTATTAAACCAAGAGTTTCAAGTGGTGAAGTTTAAGTCATCCTTCCTTAATTTTACGGCCACAATCACTAGTTGGTTGACCGTTATGGAATATCTGTTCCACAGATAATAGCGGATATGTTCCAATTGTCGTAACTACAATCCTGTCCCCATTTCCCTGAATGTAACCTACCGAATTAGACTTATTACCGGGTTTGTACTAACATGAGCAACACAACGGGTGCCCCATGTATAACAGGATCTGCTTACCCTTTCATAACTCCTGAGATCACCCACAATTTTTGGTGGGGTTCATGTTGCTCAGGCTTTAGTTTTCTATGTTGTGTTTTGTGTACTGTTGTTTGTCTGTTGGTCTTTTTCTTTTTTAGCCATGGCGTTGTCAGTTTTTTTAACATATGAGTTTGAATGTCCCTTTGGTATCTTTAGCTTCTCATTCAGCATGTTCTGAGTCCCCACCTCCCACAAGAGAGAAATATTGGGAAAAAATATGTAAACCATTGGTACATATACTCAAATTCCTTAATCTAACTTTTGGTATAAAAAAAATGGACCCAACCAATATGTGTATTTTTTTAGTCAGAAAAATCACTTCCATTTTAGCTATACATGCTCTAGTTTATGTTGTATAATCATTTGAACAAAATATTAGCTGCAACTCAATTGTGATGCTTTTTCTGGGAGATAATTGAATGAGCAAACAATAATGAAATGCCTGAGAGTCATTTATAAATAACAGTTAGTTCCCCTGGTATATTAGTTTTTGTTTTTATAAAGAAGACTTACTTTTTATTACAACATAACATTCATACATGTAATTACGAGTCATTATAAAGCCAACATTTATTCTCCATTGGCTTATTGATGGGTGTTTAACATCCAGCTGCAGATATTACATGTATGTCTAGAACAATGACATACCTAATGTCATGTGAATTTACTGTGCCTTATTATACTGATACATTGAGCCCCATTTGTACAAACTAGCTCTTAACTTAACAGTCAGCAGAAAGACATGTCACAGTACATGGACAAATTAATCTGACCCCGTACTGACCATACTGTTCTCTTACTGCTAAATTTTGTGTACTGGATTTGAAAAGGCATCAAACAAACTAGCAGGTTCACATAAACCCTTATAACAAAATTAACAGTATAACACCCTCCTTCAGAACATGGGTATCCAGGGGCGGATTCAGCCATTTTTAAAAGGGGGGGGGTTCCAACCCAGGATAAAGGGGGAGTTCCAACCATATGTCCCCATTCAAAAGCATTGATCGTCAAAAAAAAAGGGGGGGTTCTAACCCCTGGAACCCCACCACCCCCTTTGGATCCGCCACTGGTATCATTATACTCCCACCCCTCTTTGCAAGTAGAAGAACACATACCAAAGTTTTCAGATTCAGCAGTTTCCATAACTGTACCATTCTGTAAAACAAACAAAACATAGAACATGTAGAAGTCTACATCAAGATTCCAGTCACTCTTCTTTTAAATGGAAATTGTTTCAACACCAACTGTAGTTTACAGATGTATGTGTAATAAATATTTATTCTATACAAACAATTGCTTGAATTCATGTTGCTGTATATCATATTTGTTTTTCGTTCATTGTTTTGTACATAAATCAGGCCGTTATTTTTCTCATAGAATAGTTTTAGATTTGTCATTTATCATGTGTTTGATTCTATAAATTTTCTTGAACTAATGGGGCATGATGGGTAAAGATTCTAATTTTCTTGAACTAATGGGGCATGATGGGTAAAGATTCTAATTTTCTTGAACTAATGGGGCATGATGGGTAAAGGTTAACCACAAATTTCACTCATGTTCCACACAATATATATTATCTATTCACATGTATGCAGAATTTGTCAAAACATGAAATCAAGTATCCACAAAAATAATTTTTTCCCTCAATCCATGAAAATTTATACAAACAAAAATAATGGGTCCACAGCAATATAATTTACACTATTTTGAGTGTTGGAAAAACAGATATATATATTATTATAATACATGTTTCGTCCATCATTAAATGAATTGACACAAACCTACCTCTGTACATCTTCTACGGAGATAACAGTGCTCAATCATTACATTAAATATATATGTTTTTCAACATGACAGAAAGTGCAAGTTTAAAACAATTACAACAACGTATAGAAGTACCTGTGTCTTTTCCTCACTGCTGCTAGAGATGTACTGCACCTGAGTTGGTTCCTGTATAAATGGACCAGGTCCAACATCATGAACTACAGACTGAGTTAGTTGAAAGTTCGAAGATTCCTGAGAGTCTGAATGATAATTTTTAAATTTATTTTCTTTTGTAGAGCATTCAAGATTATCTATTTCCATAGGAATTTCAAGATTATCCACATACTGTGCCACAAAAGTCTGCCTATCTATCTCACCAGAAATGTCCTTCAAAATATTTGAATTTTTCTTCTTGATATTCTGGCTTTCTAAATCTCCTTTTAAATTTTCATTAGTAGGTTTTCCCCTCAGTCTTAAAGATGGCATTTGAAGTTTCATAGATCTCATATTTATTGTCCTTGTAGTTAATTTTGTATGCCATTTTAAAGAAGTTGGACTCCGTTGTATTGGTTTTATACCTACAAATTCAATATCAACAATTTTTTGTCCCTGAGTACTTGCTTTGCCAGTAGCCTTGTCTATTTCTTTACAAATAACACACTTCTGTTCTGTTAACTGTTTAACATGCTTATGTACACAAGACAATAACTGACAATTTCTAGCAAACTCACAGTCTGTAAAATCATCAGTCATATGAATTCCATTACTATTTTTGTTTTCTTCAATTGAATAATTTTTACTATGATCTGCTATTGGATCAAATCTATTTTTAAATTTATATGTTTCATGACTATTATATACACTACTATTACTATTTTTCGCATTAAAAACTGTATTTTTCTCATATGCAGAGTGACTATTAAACACATCATCGGACAAACTGGAACTTGATTTCCCCGATAACATTTCTCCTTTTCTTTTAATACTGTTTTTGTCATAATTTGAACTTGAAGAAAACAAAGATTTGCTTCCATCCATATATTTTCTACTGTCAGTCCTAAAAAAATACATTAAAATATATTATATTATTCAACTTTGGGCAAATTCATTTTTTTCTGTAATTTAAGTCAAATCTGGTAATTTTGTTCATCCGATAGTTCTGTGCATTTTGTTGACAAATCATAAAGCAATGCGACTTATGATGGGACAAACAACATTACCCACAGGCTTTGTAAGTAAAAGGTCTGTTCATTATGAAAGGCTAGTTTCATGTATGTTTATGACTCGTTTTGGCTTGTATATTAAAAAATGCCAATTTAATCATAAATCTTAAAACTTATTGTTATTGGTTTTCCAAACTTACTTCAGAAATTCCAAAACTGTACTGTTATTTCTAAAATTTGCATGTGGTCTCTTTTTTAGGATTGTATTTTGTAATATAGATAAGATAACATTTGTTTTATTTTTTTTAAATTCAAGGCCATATATTAATTCTTAAGCAATTGGGGATAAACTTTCAACTGGAATATTATAATTGTTAAACTAGAAATTCAGGAAAACTGATAACTTATATATTTAATCTGTTTTGTTTTGTTAGTACTTTAACTGTTCTTTCTCTTAAGGCTTTTTCTTCTTTAACCATGATTGTAAATAACTATCAAATATTAATATCCATTAATAATAAGTTGACTTTTCTACTGCATTTATATCTCTCCTATGCATATATGCAATATTCATATACATGAATAACCATATTAAACATTAGAATTAACTTTGCATGTAAAAGACTTTGTCTGATGTTCGGTTGTATTTACTTTTTATATTTTGAAGTTAGTGATATAAAAATAAGAAGATGTGGTATAATTGCAAATGAGACAACTCTCCACCAGAGACCAAATGACATAGAAGTTAACAACTATAGGTCACTGTACAGCCTTCAACAATGAGCAAAACCCATACCACATAGTCAGCTATAAAAGACCTTTAAATGAAAAATGTAAAATAATTCAAACGAGAAAACTAACGGCTTGATTTGTGTAAAAAAACAATGAACAAAATACAAATATGATATACAGCAACAAATGACAATCACTGAATTACAGGCTCCTGACATGGGACAGGCACATACGAAATGTGGAAACATGTTAGCGGGACAGCGGTGTAACAGTACAACATATGAACTAACTATAAAAATTCGTAAGGGTTCCACGGAACCCAGTGTCTATACTTTTTCTGTTAATCGAGGCTCAACAAAAATGAGGAAGTAAATCAATAAAATATTCCTACTGATACTATCTTTTGATTGTAAGAAGCTTCTGTCCAAGTTTGGTAAAAATCCAGGATAGTTTATGAATCTAATAAATGTTTAAAAACTTTAACTGCAGACTGAATGTAATGTTAACTGGAAGAAAACAAAATTTACTTCTAGATACTAGCATTTGATCATAAACAAGCTTCTGTCCAAGTTTGGTACAAATTCAAAATAGTATAAGAAAGTTATTAAAATTTTAAAACTTTAACCACAGAGTGAATATGTTGTTTCCTGGCAGAAAATCTAAGTCCATTTAAAAGTAAAATACGGAAAAATGGATTTATTTTTACAAAATTTCCTTCTAGATACTAGCTTTTGATCATAAACAAGCTTCTGTCCAAGTTTGGTACAAACCCAGGATAGTTTAAGAAAGTTATTAAAATTTTAAAACTTTAACCACAGAGTGAATGTAATATTTCCGACAGAAAACTAAGTCCATTTATAAGTAAAATACGGAAAAATGGAATTTTATTTTACAAAATTTACTGATACTATCTTATGATCATAAACACTTCTGTCCAAGTTTAGTAGAAATCCAGGATAATTTAAGAAAGTTATTAAAATTTCAAAAACTTTAACCACAGAGTGAATATTTAGGACGCTGCCGACGACGCAGGCCGACGGAATGTATCACTATGTCTCGCTTTTAGACTAAAGTCATTCGACAAAAATCATGATAAGGGCTTAACTCATCAGATCACTAAAACACAGACAGGACGTGGCAGGGTATTTATACATCCGTACAACATTAGACATTAAGTACAGATCCGAGAGTACTCGCAGTTACTGACAGCTACGTTTATTTTTAAATTTATATTATATGTCCATTTACTCCGTATGTGTTCTCTTTTACAGTTTTAGATATATTATAAATAGAAAGCAGTATATCCTTAGAAAATTTACAAACTTTCAGTAAATAAGCCATCTTTGTAGATGAATCACCTCTCAGATGAGGTACGTAAGCCAGTATGATCAAGAGGCTGTACCCTGTCACATTCTGTGATGGTCCCAAGCATGGTCAACATATGAATCAAATCAGATTCACTAAGTTTTGATTTGGTCAGTATAACATCAAGGAAAATTTCAAAAGCTGCCGATGATGAATCTTGGTGTAGTTCGTAGCACTTATCTTCACTGCACTGCATGAACTGTAAGGGAAAACGGGGTGTTTAACAAATGTCAAATCAACAGAATCATTTTAGAACTCACAATTGATTCATTTGTTTCATAATGGCAGATATGTTTTTATCAACTTGTAAAAAAGAGCAGAAATAGCTATACTGAATTCAAATTACTACAAAAAATAAAGAAGTAAAAATAGAAGAACTCTTATTTAAAAAGTAACAATATCATTGATAAGGATTTGGCTTGAAAGTGAAAAATGCATGTCTATTATACTTACTATGCTTATCTAAAGACTCCCACTACTCATTTTATCTGACATCCTTAGGAATGTTCTATGATGAATAGTGCTATGTGATGTGTGACCAAAAATTAGGTTCCAACACTTGGCACACAACCAAATCAATGAAAACAACTAATTGTTAGCATATTAATGATAGAAAACAAACTGACCCTTTAGCAAAAATATAAGTGAACTATAATTCAATGGGAAAAAGATTTATAAAACCAAGAAAATTTCAAATAAACCACAGCCTTAGGCCTCTGTAAGTATAATATTGTTAATAAATCCTTGAATCCACCTCATTAAGAGTCATAAATTGCATTACATTTTCTATGGGCTATCTTATAAATAAAAGAGTGTTTCATTGTACTGGTTTTAGCCAAATTACTGAATTCTAAAGTCTGTTAGTTTCATAGGTGTATTCAAAATAAAACTTGACCTCTGGGCAAAGCATTGCTACTACTGATATAACAGGGCATATCCACCAAATAAAACTTGACCTCTGGGCAAAGCATGCTACTACTGATATAACAGGGCATATGCACCAAATAAAACTTGACCTCTGGGCAAAGCATGCTACTACTGATATAACAGGGCATATGCACCAAATAAAACTTGACCTCTGGGCAAAGCATGCTACTACTGATATAACAGGGCATATGCACCAAATAAAACTTGACCTCTGGGCAAAGCATGCTACTACTGATATAACAGGGCATATGCACCAAATAAAACTTGACCTCTGGGCAAAGCATGCTACTACTGATATAACAGGGCATATGCACCAAATAAAACTTGACCTCTGGGCAAAGCATGCTACTACTGATATAACAGGGCATATGCACCAAATAAAACTTGACCTCTGGGCAAAGCATGCTACTACTGATATAACAGGGCATATGCACCAAATAAAACTTGACCTCTGGGCAAAGCATGGTACTACTGATATAACAGGGCATATGTACCAAATTTAAAGGAGATAACAGCAATCAAATATTTTCATCTAGTGTGAAATACTTATGAATTACATGTATCAACTGATTGCTAATGAAACAACAGTTCCAGTCATCTATCAACCTTCTTTATTTGTTAATCAATTCAATTAATGTTTACACAATTTATTATTACATAATAACCACAAACTAAAATTTCCTTTCATAAAATTTGTAGTCTGTGTAATTAATTTGTTAATGTGTTTTACATATGTCAGTCCCTTAAGGTTATAAATATTCAAGTATGAATAGCAGTTTTCATTTGACAAAGCAAATATAGAAAATCTTTATTAACAGTTATACTTTTAGTGAGTCATAAAATCTTTATTAACAGTTATACTTTTAGTGAGTCATAAAATCTTTATTAACAGTTATACTTTTAGTGAGTCATAAAATCTTTATTAACAGTTATACTTTTAGTGAGTCATAAAATCTTTATTAACAGTTATACTTTTAGTGAGTCATAAAATCTTTATTAACAGTTATACTTTTAGTGAGTCATAAAATCTTTATTAACAGTTATACTTTTAGTGAGTCATAAAATCTTTATTAACAGTTATACTTTTAGTGAGTCATAAAATCTTTATTAACAGTTATACTTTTAGTGAGTCATAAAATCTTTATTAACAGTTATACTTTTAGTGAGTCATAAAATCTTTATTAACAGTTATACTTTTAGTGAGTCATAAAATCTTTATTAACAGTTATACTTTTAGTGAGTCATGAAATCTTTTTATAATTGAACTATGGATGAAACACACATGATTTTGTTTTCTTGAAATACAAACCCTTTCAAGTACAGTTACTGGGAGATGGCTTTCAATCTTAGACAGGAAATTTTCTGTAAGCCTTTTGAGTGCAGCATGGAATTCTGGTCCATATTCCTCATGAAATTCCTCTACAAAATACGCTGTCATGGAGTTTCTCTTCTGCTGCTAATGGCAAGTAAAACTTTCTGAAGTTACTGTATACAGATGACAGACGTTTTAATTCCTTTTTATCCTGTAATATACCAACAACAATATTAGTCAGACATGATACTGATATTATCAAAATTCTCATTTCACCATATAATTATCCACAGTTTTAGCAGTTACCATGGAATTTATATTTAATTTTACATTATTTTTCATACTATATTAAAAAAATATCATCAATTCAATGAAATACTTTTTATAATAATACACTGAACATGCTGAATAATCTTTTATTCTTATTTGGTTTAAATTCAGTAAGTAAGGAAAGTTCTTATCTAAACCCAAAATAATGTGATTAAAGAATGAAGAAGTTTCGTGCATCTATTTTTAAGTATCTTATCCATTGAAAATTGGGTATCTCATTATCTTTTAAAGGCATATTGTACAATAGTAGTGGAAATAAAACTTGACCTCTGGGCAAAGCATTGCTACTACTGATATAACAGGGCATATGCACCAAATTTAAAGGAGATAACAGCAATCAAATATTTTCATCTAGTGTGAAATACTTATGAATTACATATATCAACTGATTGCTAATGAAACAACAGTTCCAGTCATCTATCAACCTTCTTTATTTGTTAATCCATTCAATTAACGTTTACACAATTTATTATTACATAATAACCACAAACTAAAATTTCCTTTCATAAAATTGGCAGTCTGTGTAATTAATTTGTTAACGTGTTTAACATATGTCACTTAAGGTTATAAGTATTCAAGTATGAATAGCAGTTTTCATTTGACAAAGCAAATATAGAAAATCTTTATTAACAGTTATACTTTTAGTGAGTCATAAAATCTTTATTAACAGTTATACTTTTAGTGAGTCATAAAATCTTTATTAACAGTTATACTTTTAGTGAGTCATAAAATCTTTATTAACAGTTATACTTTTAGTGAGTCATAAAATCTTTATTAACAGTTATACTTTTAGTGAGTCATAAAATCTTTATTAACAGTTATACTTTTAGTGAGTCATAAAATCTTTATTAACAGTTATACTTTTAGTGAGTCATAAAATCTTTATTAACAGTTATACTTTTAGTGAGTCATAAAATCTTTATTAACAGTTATACTTTTAGTGAGTCATAAAATCTTTATTAACAGTTATACTTTTAGTGAGTCATAAAATCTTTATTAACAGTTATACTTTTAGTGAGTCATAAAATCTTTATTAACAGTTATACTTTTAGTGAGTCATAAAATCTTTATTAACAGTTATACTTTTAGTGAGTCATAAAATCTTTATTAACAGTTATACTTTTAGTGAGTCATAAAATCTTTATTAACAGTTTTACTTTTAGTGAGTCATAAAATCTTTTATAATTGAACTATGGATGAAACACACATGATTTTGTTTTCTTGAAATACAAACCCTTTCAAGTACAGTTACTGGGAGATGGCTTTCAATCTTAGACAGGAAATTTTCTGTAAGTCTTTTGAGTGCAGCATGGAATTCTGGTCCATATTCCTCATGAAATTCCTCTACAAAATACGCTGTACGGAGTTTCTCTTCTGCTGCTAATGGCAAGTAAAACTTTCTGAAGTTACTGTATACAGATGACAGACGTTTTAATTCCTTTTTATCCTGTAATATACCAACAACAATATTAGTCAGACATGATACTGATATTATCAAAATTCTCATTTCACCATATAATTATCCACAGTTTTAGCAGTTACCATGGAATTTATAATTAATTTTACATTATTTTTCATACTATATTAAAAAAATATCATCAATTCAATGAAATACTTTTTATAATAATACACTGAATAATCTTTTATTCTTATTTGGTTTAAATTCAGTAAGTAAGGAAAGTTCTTATCTAAACCCAAAATAATGTGATTAAAGAATGAAGAAGTTTCGTTCATCTATTTTTAAGTATCTTATCCATTGAAAAATTGGGTATCTCATTATCTTTTAAAGGCATATTGTACAATAGTAGTGGGTAGGTAACAGCATTGCATAGATTAACATTTTATGTTGCCTTTCAGATGCATAAAAAAAAATCTGGATAAAATTAATGTACCACTTGACCAAATCTGTTGAAATCTGAACACAATGTCATGGATCATAAACTACAGGTGGAGTCTGATTTTGATGATTAAGACATTTATCGATCAAGTGTTACTTTTAAAATTTTCAGGAAAAAAATCAATGATGGATCTTTATTGTATTAAATTCCCTTAAGGCAGGATATTAACTGACAGGGATGGGAGAAATGCTTTCGAAAAAACAGAGTAAGTAAAAGGCTATCCATAATTCTTATACCCTACAGAAACCTCAAGACGGCTACCTGTCTACATCTTGTCATGTTTTAGACTGAGAGTAAATTCTTTATATAAAAAAAACACAATTATACAAATGTACAAACCTGCTCATACAGATGCCATTCTCGACTATTCTAAATTTTACCACAAAATTGTTTGATGCATCTTAAAATGTTATAAGAGTATACTCACAGCACCTGGGTAGTCTGCCCCTGACCTCGGAAAATATTCATTTAGTTTAACAAGAACACCCTCTTTGTTAAGTTCCAACATTTTCAGTAGTACCTGCAACAAAATTGAAGTGTCAAAGTAAACTTGTATTAAATAACCTGTGTTACAACATTCAACTTTGACCTAGTTCTAATGTCATGAAATAGAAGTTCCTCATAGTATTAGTTCCAAATGGAATAAATATTCTGGAATATTATTTCCACTGGAATAAATATTACAGTATATGTTCCTAATGGAATAAATGGTATAGAATATTTTTCCATCAGGAACAGATATTATGACATTGTTTATAACAAAGTTTCCAGTGGAACTTCTGTTAGGTGGAACAAATATACGTTGACACTAATTACCATAAACATTTGGCTATTTAATTTGAAAATACACTTTCATTTCTCTATCAACACACAATGAAAAACCATTTTTTAAACCAAAGAAAATTTAAGGGGGTATTTGGGGTCATGACTGTCAAACTTGAAGGTTACTGGCAAATGAAGAATGACGACTTTCCCATTAAAATGCATCTCAGATGGCCCACTGCACTATTGTCATCAATGACCTCAGATAGTCTGCACCACATGTGCAATGTTTTTAGGCATAATCATCACAGATGCAGTTGTCTTTGTTTATAACCATATTAGTTCAGTATATAGCTTTATAATGTTGAAATCAAGGTCATATTTTAATAATCAGTCAACATTTACTTTACAGTTAGTCAATATTTGTCTGATCTTCCATTTTAATAACAATTTAATTCCAACATTAATAGAGTTGAATAACAAATGTAGTTAAATTTCAGCATTGATCACTGACATGCAGGAAACCACAAATAAAACTTGATCTTAAAAAGGATAAATGAATACAGGATATACCTTTGATACTTTTTAATTTGATCACAACTTTTTCAGACTTACAGGGACTTACACCTTGTCTTTCTTTCACCTTTCACACCCTGCTCTAGCTCTGTGGCTACTATTTAAATGTAATACTGTAAGATAGATTGACTTTAAAAGATATGTCAGAACGATGACATTAACATTCAATGCATCTCAGATGGCCCACTGCACTATTGTCATCAATGACCTCAGAAAGTCTGCACCACATGTGCAATGTTTTTAGGCATAATCATCACAGATGCAGTTGTCTTTGTTTATAACCATTTTAGTTCATTATTCAACTTTGTTATGTTGAAATCTAGGTAATTTTTCAATAATCACAGTAAACATTCACTTAGATAAACAATTTTTTCTGATCATACATTTTATCAACTTTTTAATTCCAATACATGTACTAACAGAGTTGCATAAGTTTAATTGCAGCAGTGTTCCCTGACCTACAGGAGACTACAACATCAAATTTGTTCTTCATAAAGGATTTATTGAATACAGAATATAACTTCTTTAGACTCAGTGGGATCTAAGGCTTGACATTGTCTTTCTCTTCACCTTTCTCATCCTCCACAGTTGTTCAGAGAATCTCATCTCAATTCTTTGATACTTAAGAACTTATCAGCTACATCAAAGAAAAACTGTGTGTGAGGTCATCCCAGACGTCACAAAGTGTGAGAAGAAATTAGCAAGCTTACTTACGTCAAGCGTAAAACTATCTAATGAAAGGGAAATAGACCAGATTTACAGAACTACCATAAGAAACAGATTAGTGGGTTTTCTGCATAAAGATATCATTGAATGGTTATTTTTGTGTCCTTGGGTTGCTGTCTATAAATTAACTGATATAAACCAAATCTTTTAATTCCTTATTATAACTTTAGTTTACTTTTTAATCAAGCTTTTGTGATTGCAGTGAATCTAACCATGGAAGTATTATATTGACAGGAACTACAATGATTAATTAGCACTTATTTATAACCAGGGTAGCACTGTAGAAAAGATATGGAAACTGTCTTATTAGTACGCTGTCGTTAATTTCTTTTGTGACTATCTGCAATGCCGCGGTCATAAATTGACCACAGATACTTCTTATCAATCACGTGGTTTTATCCAGACAGATTAACATCAATACCTGTCGGAAAACACCTTTACTTATTTCAATCACATAGGTTGACATTTATTCATGAACAACTTATTTAAACAAATCGACTGATGCATAAAAATGAAAATCGCCCAGAATTAATTATTCTACAACGATTCAAAATAGTGAGTGACATTATTTTATTTCTTTCGGGTTAAGTTAAAACTGTCAAAAGGGTGTGTTCCGTTAACGCCGGTCACAAAAGTTTTCTTAATAAATATATACACTGTGACGACCGATTAATGTATATAGCCACGGACCTGGATTACCCTGGAAAGTAGAAATTTTCAGTTTTAAATGCGAAAATTAATCGATCAAGGACTTAATATCACAGAAATTATACATAACAAATATAGTTAAAAAAAAAAGACGCACCTCGTTATTTATAAAAAAAAATTATATATATATATAAGTGGGTTTAAATTTTTGACATTTGTGAAATTCAAAACTGCTAAAATATTCGATTTGAACGAATTTTATCCGATAATATGCAGCCGGTGTCAGTATTTCTATTTGTCATTTATGAATGTGCCAATCATGACTTATAATTTGACCCGTATTTATCAATTTGAGAAAAACGAGATATATAAAAGTTATGGAATAGCAAAAGCATCTCTGTCCCATAAAATATTGTATCACTATCTGTCCAAATGATACTAGTAAATATTATTGAACAGTTGCAGTACTTACAAAATTTTAACACATCGGGCTCAGCTGAAACATTCTTATACCAACCAATGATCTGGATTTACAGCTAAGCTTGATAATTCCTACATTTATTTCAAATCTCTTTGATCTTTAATTTTTATCAGAACAATCATTTTACAATCGTCTTAAATATGCATGAAATGTGTGCCACTGGAGTAAACAGTAATTATATAATCACAACTTGCGATATATATTACATATAGTGCAATTTCTTCCGAAAAATAAATCAATAAACATGGGGCATTTATTCAATTAATATGGTACAAATTTCCATCGTCAATGTGTTTTTCTATAGAATTAATGATGTCTCGCACAAATCCATCAATCTATCAATCGGCACACATATGCAGATGTAGGGTAACGGAATCTGCCGAGGTTTGCCGATTTCTGTTTCTAAGAATTTATCACAACTTTCAATTTCTTCGCTCATATCTGTAATCGCAAAAGCAACCGAGAATGACGATATTGTAGGGCACCACACGCTGGTATGTAAATAACATGCCATGTTTCAAGTTAATTAACATGTCATTAAATTACGCGCTGCATCGCAGATGAAACGTTTGAAGTCGGGTCGTAGTAGTTCCTGTCAATATAATACTTCCATGATCTAACTGTGTGCTACTATCTATATATAATATATAATATAATTATCAACTTGATTGACCAACACCCTATAACCTTGGCCTAACTTTCAGATCAACTAGTGTGATTGCAAAGAACTTGGTCACAATTTTTCTGTAATATGTTATATTATATCATGAATAATGCAACTTTTACATTAAAATACATCTCAGATGGCCCACTGCACTATTGTCATCAATGACCTCAGAAAGTCTGCACCACATGTGCAAAGTTTTTAGGCATAATCATCACGGATGCAGATGTCTGCTTTTTATTAGAGTTTTTTTTCTAAATTTGTATGTTAGGTTGTTATATATACAATGTAAAATAGTGATAATTTGTTCTGCATAAAGATATCATTAATATCAGCTGCTCGACACAATCTAAAGCTTTTTTGTTTGTTTCCTGCACTAAGCTCTCCGAAAAAGTTTACATTGTGGCTTGTAGATGATATTTTATGATATTAATATGCAGATAATCTAATAATTTTTTCTTATTCACCTGTCTATTTTTGAAGATTGTACGTTGACTTCTAGATGAATTTTGGTTATTTTTGTGTCCTTGGGTTGCTGTCTTAAAATTAATTGATATAAACCACATCTTTTTATTCCTTATTATAACTCTAGTTTACTTTTTTAATCAAACTTTTGTGATTGCAGAGAATCTAACTGTGTGCTACTATCTATATATAATATATAATAAGAAAGATCGACTTAAAAGAAACATCAGAATGACATCTAAATACATCTCAGATGGCCCACTGCACTATTGTCATCAGTGACCTCAGCAAGTCTGCACCACATGTGCAAAGGTTTCAAGGCATAATCATCATAGATGTAGATGTCTTTGTTTATAACCATTTTAGTTCATTATTCAACTTTACACATTATAATCAAAGAAACCATTCACTCAGTTCAGCAGTGTTGTTTATTGTCTATTCCTAGGTATACACTAAATATCAATTCAATACCAATACTAACAGAGTTTTACATGTTAAAATGTAGCAATGACCTCTGACCTTCTCAGATAGACCACACAATAAAATTTATTCTCCATAATTGATATCACTTTACCTGTCACAGGTGTTTCTAAAACAACAATCTCATATGACAAAGGCATGTGTTCCTGAAACAACAATTTCATTTGTTACTACTACTGGGGTGTTTAACGACCTTGACTGGCTGTTAAGCCTCGCACGGTCAGATTTCATTTGTCAAAGGCCTGTGTTCCTTAAACAGCAATCTGACGTGTCATAGAAACAGTGTTCTTGAAACAATAATCTCATGTCAAAGGCCTGTGTTTCTGAAACAACAATCTCATATGTCAAAGGCATGTGTTCCTGAAACAACAATCTCATATGTCAAAGGCATGTGTTCCTGAAACAACAATCTCATATGTCAAAGGCCTCTGTTGCTGAAACAACGATCTCATATGTCAAAGGAACAGTGTTCTTCAAACAACAATCTTATATGTCAAAAACACAATGTTCATAAAACAACCATCTCATATGACACAGGAACAGTGTTCCTAATAAAACAACAATCTCATATGACACAGGAACAGTGTTCCTAATAAAACAACAATCTCATATGACAACAGAACAGTGTTCTTGAAACAACAATCTCATATGACAAAGGAACAGTGTTCCTATAAAACCACAATCTCATATGACAAAGGAACAGTGTTCTTGAAACGACAATCTCATATGACAAAGGAACAGTGTTCTTGAAACAACAATCTCATATATATCAAAGAAATAGTGTTCCTGAAACAACAATCTCATATGCCATTATGCCAAAGGATAAGTGATTTTACTGCACCTTGACAACTATTGTCCAACTATGAACTTCAAATGATCACAGTTTTTCAGAAAGATCATAACCGATAACAGTAATTGAGTGACTTAAGCAGTCAGAGTACTATGTTATATCAATTTTTTCTACTGATGAAAAAGGTCACCAAAACTTTATCTGAGTACTGATTATCAACTTGATTGACCAACACCCTATAACCTTGGCCTAACTTTCAGATCAACTAGTGTGATTGCAAAGAACTTGGTCACAGTTTTTCTGTAATATGTTATATTATATCATGAATAATACAACTTTTACATTAAAATACATCTCAGATGGCCCACTGCACTATTGTCATCAATGACCTCAGAAAGTCTGCACCACATGTGCAAAGTTTTAATGCATAATCATCACGGATGCAGATGTCTGCTTTTAATTAAAGTTTTTTTCTAAATTTGTATGTTAGGTTGTTATATATACAATGTAAAATAGTGATAATTTGTTCCTTTTGTAATTTTTTTTTTATACAAATAGCTAAATATGGAGAATTATTTTGACATGACCTACCATCATTTTAATCCCAGTGACTAATTTGGAGTATGCTCTGAATGGGATGAATTCTTTACAATTCTCATATAAATATTCTAAGAACTGAATGGCTTGAGGATAACTGTTATAGTCCGCCGAGGTCACAATGCAGTGTAAACCACTTGTTACTAAATATAACCTTGAAACATTCCAATCCTCAATGTCTGATGCATTCTGGGATACAGCTGAAAATACATTTTACATATTAATTATTCAAATGGTCAATTAAAAAGTATATTAAACTATTTTCAGTTCAAATTATCTTAATATCAATAACTACTTCCCAGATGAAAGTACATAATTAAGTTAAACTTTCTTGTTTTTCTGCGATTTTACCATGGACAAATTTGATATTTTACAGGCATTTGTTTAGTGCTGGTTTGGCTGGTACAGTTTGTTACAGCAGTTATGACCATGAGTTACATGAAAAACTGTATCATTTCTTCACAGATGCTACAGTCCAGTGATATCCCTTATAGAAGAACCTTTTATCATAACATGCATTATATATAGAAATAAATCATCAAATTTATACAATCACATGTGATCAAAACCAAATACATAATGTTTACCAAAACTTCTGCCTATAAAATCCACACCATCTTCTGAAATAATTGTATGGTTCCTACTCAGCATTTCTCACTTAGTATAAGTTTGTCATTTAATTTTATATATTTTCCTATTCATGCACATGTCTTTGGAACTTAAAATCCCAGCGAATAATTATAAATATTACTTGAATGGACTTAGATTACTCTTGCTGGTGTTGAGCGATTCACTGTGAAACAGGGTGATATAAAGTGACAACACTCTGATTTACAACCCTGTAATACATGTAATATATTACCTAAGTGGGGGCCTTGATGGCCAAGTGGTCTAAGTAGTCGAACTACAGTATCACTATTCTGTCAACACCTAAGGTTGTAAGTTCGAATCCCGCATGTGGCTATATAATTGACTAGGATTTTCAGTTTTCCTAACGAAGGTTGGTGGTTTTCACCAGGCACATCAGCTTCCTTCACCAAATTAAACTGTAGGCCACGAAATAGCACAATAGTGCTGAAAATGGTGTTAAACACCAATCAATCAATCAATGTATTACCTAGTAATATACAGAGAGATTTCTCATAGTGAATAACCAACAATCACCACTATTCATTATGGGAATTCAAACCAAAGAATGAAATGTTTTGAAATCAGTAACTATCAATTTTTATCTAAATTTTACTTGCATTAAAAGAAATATCAAAAATGCACTGCTTTCTTTGTCTAAGTAACCATGGTAACTAAAGGATACTACATGAAAACACAACTTACCAGAAATTACATTGTGGAATTTATATTTACAAGCATACTCTAATGTCCAGGTTAAAATTTTCTGTTTAGTATCCATCTGAAATGAAAGGAAATTTTAAACTAGATGATATGGCCCACCTTGAAACACTTGAATAAAGCATTCTGAGAGATTACTAAAGCAATGCATTGTGGGTAACCAGCTGCAGTGCTTCAATATCTGATAAGTTCATGTATTGTTGTTATTAAAGCCGATGTTTGGAGTGATACTTGTAAAAGTAATCTATGCATTTAACATATATCATATGTACCTCCATAAAGGGGGCAGCAGCCCTCCCCTATACCATAGACACAGACACAAATATTATTGTTACATCCATAAATAATCGGTTCCTAATCCAACCTTGCATTTCTGCAATCAGTAATAAATGTACCATGTTTAGCATGTTTAGTGTTTTATTAATTATTTTGACGAAATGAATCATGATTAAAAAATGTCATGATGTTCTTGGACTATTATACTATATATGGTGTCCCAGTGATGATCAAAGCAAAGTTTGTTCATCTAAGACTGTGAAAGAAAGGCGGAAGATACCAATTCTCCATTGAGTTTACTCATACCAAGCTAACTAAGTGCAGTATTAACATCTACAAAATGTAGTTGTAACAACAATTATGACTTTAAAACACAGAACAATAATACCAAATGTGGCTTTGTAAATACCAATTAACAGTAATCATACATAATTAACATTTAATGATTAATTATCAAATCACCAAATAAAATATTTTCGCGTGTCATATGTTTTCGTCGTCATATGTTTTCGTATCAACCACATTTCGTCAGTTTCGACTGCACACGCGTACATTGTGGCGTGTTTTTCGGTTTCTATATTTGGAACAACAACAACACTACAACATGACAAATGTATGACATATTCAAAGTCGCTTTAAAGACGGAAGAACTAATTAAATTAAACTTACCTGTTCAGCCATTTTTATTTAATGTCAAAATACGCATCACTAGAATAGTTGTTGAGAAAAATTCTGAGGAGTTACATGAAGTATAGCTATATCGCCTGCCTGACAGACACCGGATCTTCAAGACATGTGACTGTCATGTGTTTTTTGGTCATTTTTATTACAAACCAGCGAGTTAAAATTATCATGGTTCTTATATAAAATGGTTGTTCAAAATCCATTTATTCAATATTCTATTGACAATTCTTTTTATACATCCTTGATACATAAAGATGAAAACAGTCTTAACTTTTTACATTTAATCCCAAATTTTGAAAACTGCATTTTATTTTCAAAAAATAATGTCCTAAATGGAGTCCTTTGTAGAAATCCAGTGCCAATCTGAAATAAATCACAATGTTACAATTTCAGCACACGAAACACCAACCTAAAACTATTTACTAGTTATTTTTAATACTGAAAAGCATTCAATAACTTTTTATGATTCAAGCGATCATCAGAACCACGACTTTAGAAAATACTCATTTCGGATTTTATAGTCATTTCCTGTCCGTACTGATCCAATTTTTAATTCATACGAAAACATATGACGCCAATTTTTGACATTCAAAATCGCAAAGTAATCGAAAACAGTAAAAATCGTAGTAAGCCTTGACAAAAAATCTAGATACCTAAAAACATTCGACAGAACATGCTTTTAAAATTTGAGTACACACGTGAATAAAAACTCAACAGTGAAAACCGTAAGCAGTGAAAATTGTTATTAGTACGAAAACACATCACACGAGGATTCATTTAAAATCCCGAATTTTTATTCATAAAAGTTTGAATATTTTGATAAATACATTAAAAACAACAGGTATCTAAATAAGAATAGGGTGCGAACGTGTGGGGCTGCGAACGTGTAGGGCGCGCACGTGTATTGGGAGCGAACGGACCCGATACCAACCTCGTCTATGCATGTACATTCTGGTGAATGTGATCTGAGAATTATCATTATATATGATTAGTCAAGAACAATCCAAACATGAGCATGCAAAAACTAAAGTATAATACTTTACACATGTGCTGTATCAAGCTGCTAAAAACGTTTTTTTTTTTTTCAATATTCTAACTTTCAAAAGTTTTGAGGCGTGTGTAAATGCAGAACAGTTCCAGATATAGATGTTCCGGATAACCAGCAGCGTAAAGATTTACGTCATATTCAGATTATTCAAACCTGGATCATTTCAAAATATAATTAAACACCAACAAATCATTTCAAACTACAACCTACCATTACACACTTAATGCATAAGGTAGGTGTCGGTGACAACATTAAAATGACTTCCAAAGTTTGTTTATTTTCCCAATCAATAGATCTCCAGAATTTATTTATTTGGATGATGACAAATGATTGCATATAAGGCACAAAATGTGCACCAGAATTAAGTTACCTTGTTTTGTAACCCCCATTGACATAATGGTTACATTGGTTACATTGTTTACATTCATACCAACTATCATAAATCATCATATATTCAGAAATTCTCAAATCCTGGTACATTTGTAACCTCCATTGACCTAATGGTTACAATTGGTTACACTGGTTACACACATGCAAGAATCCTTTATGCCATCATGTTACCATGGCAACCCCTTTATTCATCGCTGTGAGGTTACATAAGTCAGTCAAGTTAAAATGGTTTAGTTGATTTAGGGTTACAATGGTTACATCCATGGGGACTGAGGGTTACAATGGTTACATGCATGGGAAATTAGGTTACAATGGTTACATGCATTTACAATGAGGGTTACAATGGTTACATGCATAGGGAATCAGGTTACAATGGTTACATACATGGAAAAGTAAGGTTACAATGGTTACATGCATGGGGAAGTCGTGTTACAATGGTTACATGCATGGAAAAGTCAGGTTACAATGGTTACATGCATGGGGAAGTCGTGTTACAATGGTTACATGCATGGGAAATCGGGTTACAATGGTTACATGCATGGAAAAGTTGGGTTACAATGGTTACATGCATGGGGAAGTCAGGTTACAATGGTTACATGCATGGGGAAGTCTGGTTACAATGGTTACATGCATGGGAAATCAGGTTACAATGGTAACATGCATGGGGAAGTCTGGTTACAATGGTTACATGCATGGGAAATCAGGTTACAATGGTTACATACATGGGGAAGTCAGGTTACAATGGTTACATACATGGGAAATCAAGTTACAATGGTTACATGCATGGAAAAGACAGGTTACAATGGTTACATGCATAGGGAAGTCAGGTTACAATGGTTACATGCATGGGGAAGTCGTGTTACATGTATGGGAAATCAGGTTACAATAGTTACATGCATGGGGAAGTTGGGTTACAATGGTTACATGCATGGGAAAGGAGGGTTACAATGGTTACATACATGGGGAATAAGGGTTACAATGGTTACATGCATGGGAAAGGAGGGTTACAATGGTTACATACATGGGGAATAAGGGTTACAATGGTTACATGCATAGAAAAGTCAGGTTACAATGGTTACATGCATGGGGATTGCTGGTTACAATGATTACATGCATGGGAAATCAGGTTACAATGGTTACATGCGTGGGAAATAATGTTAAATGGTTACACGCATGGGGAATGAGGATTACAATGGTTACATGCATGGGAAATCAGGTTACAATGGTTACATACATGGGGAAGTCTGGTTACAATGGTTACATGCATGGGAAATCAGGTTACAATGGTTACATACATGGGGAAGTCAGGTTACAATGGTTACATACATGGGAAATCAGGTTACAATGGTTACATGCATGGAAAAGTCGGGTTACAATGGTTACATGCATAGGGAAGTCAGGTTACAATGGTTACATGCATGGGGAAGTCGTGTTACATGCATGGGAAATCAGGTTACAATGGTTACATGCATGGGGAAGTCGGGTTACAATGGTTACATGCATGGGAAAGGAGGGTTACAATGGTTACATACATGGGGAATAAGGGTTACAATGGTTACATGCATGGGAAAGGAGGGTTACAATGGTTACATACATGGGGAATAAGGGTTACAATGGTTACATGCATGGAAAGTCAGGTTACAATGGTTACATGCATAGAAAAGTCAGGTTACAATGGTTACATGCATGGGGATTGCTGGTTACAATGATTACATGCATGGGAAATCAGGTTACAATGGTTACATGCGTGGGAAATAAGGTTAAATGGTTACACGCATGGGGAATGAGGATTACAATGGTTAGATATAGGAAGATGTGGTGTGAGTGCATGGGAAAGTCGGGTTACAATGGTTTAACACTACTTGTAACTTTATCTTTTTAATGGTGGCCATAAAAACTATGTCCACCATGATGGCCCTATATGTCCATCATTATCCCCCCTGTTGCTTAATTAATACACAAGGTATTAATCAAAAACTAGTCAAGGATAAAGGGAAATCATGACTGCATTGAAGTGTTAAAATTATATAACTTACAGGTAAAGTGTCTCAGGTAAAATATATGTGTTTGTCAAATTTAATTAGTAGCTGTGATTATGACAAGATAATTCAAAAATAAAATGAAATAATAAAACTAGTTGAACCGGAGACATATAATACAGATTATATGTCCCTGGTTGAACATATTGCTTCATAACATTTTTTTTTAAATTGTCTCATGACTGTTTGTTTTATGTTATACATTTTATATAATTCCATCAATTTAAGTTATTTTTACATGTATTTTTGACAACTGAAGAATAATGAATATCATCTTCTAATGAATATAATGCAAACTTTCACAATGCCTGCCTTTTTCTATTGAAAAGGTGTTTCTCAAATTAATTTTGTAAAATCATATTGTTTATACTTATAGAGACTGATCTGCATTCAGCATTGTTTAAAATTTAGGCAATTCATTATTTCTCTATTGAATAAATATATTCAAAATATATTTATTACAGCAAAATTTGATAATATTTTATTGTCATATAAACATATTATAATTAGTTTGTGACAAAAAACAACAAAAAAGCAAACATTATAATCCAAAGAAATAATTTTAAACACATGGAAAAAATTATTAAGTTTCTGCCTCAGTTCTAATGACTATTTTATAAAGGAGCCAATATTTTAAACATGTTCCATGTTATAGAAGTTAAGCATTTCTTTTACTTTTTGTTCTTGGGTAACATGGGTAAGAGACATAATAATGAGAAGGTAAACAATTTTTAAATAGATTATATCTAAGTTGTTTTGTTAATTTTAAAATTAAGGAGGAACTGTTCTTCATCGTCCAGCAAGTGGAACAGTTTACATATTCTATCCTTTCTAGGAATTTTATATTATCCACTATTTTCTATTTCTAAATTATGACCACTTATTCTTTATTTACTGAAGCATTTATTTGAGTTTACAGTTAAGTTTTCAATCATGTTTTTATTCTATTTTCAAAAATATCTTTATATTTTTCTGTAAATTCATTTTTAATCAAGGGCTTTAAAGAGTCTAAATCTAATGGGCCTGGGTGGAGTGAAATATTCTCGGCAAATGTATACCAAGTATATGTATCATGCCAGTCCAGCAGTTTCGACAATATGATACACAGAACAAAAAGTGATTTAATTAATAGACCATAAAAATGTCACAATCTGTAGAAGTGTACTTTATTTTTTCTGGTGACAAATTTTGCTTGTTAACTGACAGAAATTAGCCAAACTGAAGATAACATATTTGATAAGTTTACAATTGTTTCAAAAAGCAAGACAATTTTCTTTAAATAATTTCTTTTCATAAGATTCACTTTATTCTGAGAGATAAGAACATTTTTCATTATGATTAGAATTTTTAATGAGCATTTATCAAAATTTGATATTTAACCGAATATCTCAATATATTTAGATATGTGCATCAGGTTGGTTCTAGAACACCCAGACAAAGTCCTTGTAATATTCCTTATTATTCCCAAAACTCAAACTGAATAATATACAATCTTTGTTGATATCTGGAAGTATCTTATAAATCAAATTTGTCTAAAAATTTAAAATAATGTAACACAATTAAATCTTTAACACTAATTGAGGAATATTTTGTTTATTTAGTTTATTTCTTATAACAGTATAATCATGATAATAGTTTAATATTGTATTAGTTTTTTTTTATCATTTACTTTATGCCTTATTTGTTGTTTTATTTTGACTTGGGACATCGTAACTTTTAGGACTATCCCAAGACACCAAATTTCGGACATATTATTTTAGAAGACTTTCGTTAGCCTGACTTAAGACTAAGACGTGTCCTAAGACCATTACATGTATACCATGTATACAGGTTGAACATATATATGAAACCACGGCATGTTCTAAGTTTTTTGTTTTATATGTCTTATATTTTGTATTAAAAAAAGTCAAAAATTTGGGATACAAACAAACGAAAATATAAGGAAATAAGAATTTGGTGTGGATACATGTATTGTCTTTTGATCAGGCGGTTTTTATCATAAAAAGCTATGTTTCATCAAATTCCACATAGGTTTGACAAAATTATTGATCTTACACTTCTCATTATGTTAACTGTAAAAAACACTGTCAAGTGATCAGTAAAATACGGACAACTGAAAAATTGTGAAAAATCCAGTCTTCAAAATTTAACTTATCCCATTGGTAAAAGGAAGACTCGGGGGAAAAAGAATCACACATTTGGTAGGAAAAAGTCTCACATCCTGATAAAAGTATTGAAAACGTCACAAATCTGATAAGAAATAATGACCATTCTTGAACAAATGTTTAAAGAATATCATTTCTTTTCTTTAAAGTTATACAGAACTCAAATTTTTATAGTGCATAGTATGTGTATGCAAATTTTAAGAAAAATCAATGGTGAAAAAAGTTGCTTTATCTGTATAAGGGATCCACCTTAAATGGTAATAAATCATATATCAATAATATAAACCTATTTTTTCAAGGTTTTAAGTGTTATAAGTAAGTAAGTAAAATGTTTATTATAGTGACATGTGAAAATCAACATAAATGTATAAACTTGTACAGAATATAATTACATACATAATACACCCGGCCCAATGGACCAATACGTCACCTTTACTTTCAATTCAATATAAATGTTCCAATATCACGTGTTAATTGTCAATTTTAATTTAAATTCAAGAGACGGATACTTATAATTTAAGAATTAGTGTTTGTAAAAGTTCATATATTATTCTTCTAAAGTTTGTGAAAAGTTTAAGAATGTTAAATAGAGTAAACTGTTTGTTTTCAACGGAAAAGTGATGCTGCTAAGTATTTAGCTATTTTATTTTCCTTGGATGGTTCAAAATTAGAAATGTTAATTTTCCTGGTTATCTAGCTGCATATAGTCAGGCACCATTAATATCTCGCTAAAACAGTGATTATATATATATGTTATATATAGAACAAAAAGCGATTGACAGGAAAAGTAGATAGTAAATTGAAGCCATTTAATTAGTTAATTGATGTTTGTTGAATTGTTTGTAAAACTTGATATTTTCATGAACCACATTTTGTTTACAATCTTAAAAATTTATTCAATTACAATAAACACAAACATTGAAACACTACGCCCTTGTATTCTAACATAAATAATGATGTTGGAACATTCTAAACACTATCCAGTTGATATTAACTCCATACAATTTCAAATAATTTCCTAACACTTTTCCATACATTAGAGATCATTGTCATTTTGCTTACCATAGTTTCTTTTATTACTAATTCTGACATGTATCAGACTCGGACTTCTTTTAAACTGAGTTTTACTGTTTGTATTGCTGTGTGTTTGTTTACTCTACATTACATTGGCTAGAGTTATAGGTGGAGGGTTGAGGTCTCACAAAACATGTTTAACCTCGCTGTATTTTTGCGCCTGTCGCAAGTCAGGAACCTCTGGACTTAGTAAGTCTTTTATGGTTTTTTTTAAATTCTAGTTCAAATAATATGTTTCTGAGTTTAGTTTGATGTCAATTTTCACTGAACTAGTACACATTTTTGTTTAGGGGCCAGCTGAAGCCCACCTCTGGGTGCGGGATTTTCTCGCTGTGTTGAAGACCTATTGGTGTCCATGGGCTGTTTTCTGCTCTTTATTCAGGTTGCTGTCTCTTTGACACATTCTCCATTTCCATTCTCGATCTATATTATTTCAATTAAAAGCCAAACTACTAGGACACAAAAGTCTAAAAACCATTTGTAACCATGTTAACCAGTTCTAATCTGCATCTTTTATTATAATGACAGAACAGGCAGGCACAGTCAAAAGATAAAGATGCTATGAATTACAAATCTCAATTTCCACATTTTTATCTCACCTGGCCCGAAGGGCCAAGTGAGCTTTTCTCATCACTTGGTGTCCGTCGTCTGTTGTTAGCTTTTACAAAAATCTTCTCCTCTGAAACCACTGGGCCAAATTTAACCAAACTTGGCCACAATCATCATTAGGGTATCTAGCTTGAAAAAATATGTCTGATGACCCCGCCAACCAACCAAGATGGCCACCATGGCTAAAAATAGAACGTAGGGGTAAAATGTAGATTTTGGCTTATATCTCTGAAACCAAAGCATTTAGAGTAAATCTGATTATCAGGTCAAGATCTATCTGCCCTGTAATTTTCAGACAAATGGTAATTTTAAGGAAATTTTGCAGTTTTTGGTTATTATCTTGAATATTATTATAGATAGAAATAAACTGTTTACAGCAATAATGTACAGCAAAGTAAGATCTACAAATAAGTCTTCATGACCAAAATTGTAAGTCGACCCCTTGAGGAGTTATTGCCCTTTATAGTCAATTTTTAACAATTTTTCGTAAATTTTTGTAATCTTTTACAAAAATCTTCTTCTCTGAAACTACTGAGACAAATTTAACCATACTTGGCCTTATAATCATTATTAGGGTATCTAGTTTAAAAAATGTGTCCGATGACCCTGCCTTCCAACCATCATGGCCTACATGGTTAAAAATAGAACATAGGGGTAAAATGCAGTTTTTGGTTTATATCTCTGAAACTTAAGCATTTAGAGCAAATCTGACTGGTGGCAAAAATGTTCATCAGATTTAGATTTATCTGCCCTGAAATTTTCAGACGAATCCGACAACCCGTTGTTGGGTTGCTGCCCCTGAGTTAGTAATTTTACAGAAATTTTGCAGTTTTTTGTTATTATCTTGAGTATCATTATAATATCTTATATCTAATACTATTAATTATGAGTTTAACCTTATTTTACATGATTTCTAAAGCATCAGTAAAGACAGGTGAGCGACACAGGCTCTTGATATCCTGTAGTTAGTTCATCTTGTCAACAAATCACATTTACAAACAAAATAGTACAAAAGTGTCTTCATTGTCGAGCCTTCGACTTTAGTCGAAAAAGCGAGACATAGCGATCCTACATTCCGTTGGCATCGTCGGCAGCGGCCACAAATATTCACTCTGTGGTTAAAGTTTTTGAAATTTTAATAACTTTCTTAAACTATCCTGGATTTGTACCAAACTTGGACAGAAGCTTGTTTATGATCATAAGATAGCATCCAGAAGTAAATTTTGTGAAAATGAAATTCTGTTTTCCGTATTATACTTGTAAATGGACTTAGTTTTTCTGCCAGGAAACATTACATTCACTCTGTGGTTAAAGTTTTAAAACTTTAATAATTTTCTTAAACTATCCTGGATTTGTACCAAACTTGGACAGAAGCTTGTTTATGATCATAAGATAGTATCCAGAAGTAAATTTGTTAAAATAAAATTCCTGTTTTTCCGTATTTTACTTGTAAATGGACTTAGTTTTTCTGCCAGGAAACATTACATTCACCCTGTGGTTAAAAGTTTTTAAAATTTTAATAACTTTCTTAAACTATCCTGGATTTGTACCAAACTTGGACAGAAGCTTGTTTATGATCATAAAATAGTATCCAGAAGTAAATTTGTTAAAAAAAAATTTCATTTTTTCTGTATTTTACTTATAAATGGACTTACTTTTTCTGCCAGGAAACAATACATTCACTCTGTGGTTAAAGTTTTAAAATTTTAATAACTTTCTTAAACTTATAATCCTGGATTTGTACCAAACTTGGACAGAAGCTTGTTTATGATCAAAAGCTAGTATCTAGAAGGAAATTTGTTAAAATAAAATTCCTGTTTTTCCGTATTTTACTTGTAAATGGACTTAGTTTTTCTGCCAGGAAACATTACATTCACCCTGTGGTTAAAAGTTTTAAAATTTTAATAACTTTCTTAAACTATCCTGGATTTGTACCAAACTTGGACAGAAGCTTGTTTATGATCATAAAATAGTATCCAGAAGTAAATTTGTTAAAAAAATTTCATTTTTCTGTATTTTACTTATAAATGGACTTACTTTTTCTGCCAGGAAACAATACATTCACTCTGCGGTTAAAGTTTTAAAATTTTAATAACTTTCTTAAACTATCCTGGATTTGTACCAAACTTGGACAGAAGCTTGTTTATGATCAAAAGCTAGTATCTAGAAGGAAATTTTGTTAAAATTTTGTACCTGTTTATCCGTATTTTACTTATAAATGGACTTAGTTTTTCTTCCAGTTAATATTAAATACAGTCTGCAGTTAAAGTTTTTAAAACATTTATAGTTTTTCTTCCAGTTAATATTAAATACAGTCTGCAGTTAAAGTTTTTAAAACATTTATTAGATTCATAAACTATCCTGAATTTATACCAAATATTGACAGAAGCTTCTTACAATCAAAAGATAGTATTTAAAGGAATTTTTTATTGATTTTTTTCCTCATTTTTGTTGAGCCTGCGATTAACAGCAAAAGTAGGCGAGACACTGGGTTCCGCTGAACCCTTACAAATTTTTATATATATGCAAATTTGGAATTAAAAGTAGCTTTATCTTATGAAATAATAAGCTTTAGTCGAGTTTAAGATGATTGTCTTAAAACAACGAAGTCTTTCCAAGATTTGATTTAATTTTGGTGTTTTAACACCACTTTAAAGCACCGCTTTTGGCTATTTCGTGGCGGCCAGTTTTTATTGGTAGAGGAAGCCGGAGTGCCCAGAGAAAACCGCCGACCTTCGATAGGAAAACTGACAATCCTAATCAATACAGATTAGAGTGGAGTGCACCTGCATGAGCGAGGTTCGAACTCACAACCTCAGTGTTGACTGGCTAGTGATTACAGTAGTACTACTTAGACCACTGCATTGAAATATTTCTATGTACAGGATGTAACCTCGGTAATCGGGTTTAGAATAACCCCAGGGACACACATTTTTCACACTTAATATCTGTCAGTGTATTATAACAGTATGGAAACTCTTGTGTTGTAAATAAGGAAATGAAATATCAGGAGCATTTTTCCTAAAATCATAACTCAAAATTTAGCTTCTTAAAATAATAAAAGAACTTTATTTAAACATTTCATTGGTAGAATATAAAAAGCAACCGTAACATTAAATCCAATTTTTTTATAATTCTATCAAGTTGAATATATACCCCAAGCCATTCAGTGAATTCAATAACTACCATCAATGACCATTAAATATTTAATTGTTTATTGGATATGGTTGATTGAACATGATAATTTGCAATTTGCACTAAGTCATCAGTCATGTGCCAAGTGCTGATTAAGAAGTCATTTAATTGCAAAATCATAATATCTATTAATACCAAACTTTTTATTTATGGTTTATATTTATCTTTTCTTATATCATATATATCATATATATGCACTCTGTGCTTTTTATGGTCATTAGTTTTAAAACTCTATTTCTAGTGCACCAAGACATGCAAGAAGTCCTTTGCTGTATTTGTAAGCACCAACTACTACCAAAAGATTCAAGTCCCTTCATGTATAAGTCCCAGTTTCTAACAACTTCAAAATAGAATCCTGTGACTTTCTTTCCTACATTCGTTCTTAAAGGAGATTGCATTCATAATGCTATAAAATTATTTAATGCAGTCTTTTTATTTTCATTATTTTAACCAGAGACATATAATACATTATAATCTCTGTTCAAAATATAAAACAAATTAAGCTTTCATTATCATCTTGTGGGAACTTTATGTAAACTATATTTTTTCCTGTTAATTTTAGAATTAAGCCCAAAATTAATAAATAATAAAGACATAAGAATAACAACTACATGCTTTAAAAACACAGAGGCAAAGACGTTGATTATCTTATCAACCACTTCTTCAACAATCTGTTTATTCTTGCTGAATTTTACATCTGTGTGTATCATGTTTATAGTTTTGATGTAAGTTGAACAAATTTTAAATTTCATTATAATGTCCTAAGTTAACAGATTCTAATTCAGAATTTTTGCTAGTTATGTCGTAAACTGTTCAATATAAGGGCATGGTTTTATTTTAGGACTAACATTTTACATTTTGTAGGGTTTATTCAAATACAGTTATTTTTCAATAAATACATAAATACAAGGACACACTTTAATTTTAATTCAATGTTATATTTTTTTTTCTATTATGTCTTTAATTTACATTTGAACATGTTGAAGAAATTTACAACTTTCCATTTGAAACAAATTATTATATAGATAGATATATAGTTTATTCTCATAAAACCATGAAGTACATAGGTTACAGAGAAGTTAAAACATGCATAAAAATATAAGATGAGATAACATAATATTTAAAAAAAAAAAAATTTAAAAATTAAAATAAATAAATAAATAAATAAATAAATAAATAAATAAATAAATAAATAAATAAACAAATAAATAAATAAATTAATTAATTAATTAATTAATTAATAAAAATATGAGAATACAAAAAATGAAATAAACTTGTTTAAAGAAATAATTATAGTGTTTAAAAATGTTGAAGTTATGGTTAAGAAGAAGGAGTAATTTTACTGTTGATACATCTTATGAAATTGCAAAGCTGTCTGATATGCCATGCAAATATGAAATATAAAATGACAGAGACATATAATGCATATATTATATGTCTCTAGAATAGACAATACTCAGGATATTACATTAATTAGGTATTAATCTGAGTTTGAATTATAAGTAATAAACAGAGTTAAGATTGTAAGTTATACACAGAGTTTGAATTATAAGTAATAAACAAATGATAAAGTTTGCTACATTGGGGAAGATGTTTATTGATTCATTAAATTTAAGGCAAGTTTAAAATGGAATAGCATTATATAATAAAGTTAGACTAAAATAAAGAGGAGAAGATGTTTTTTTTTTTTTTTACACTGTTCAAGATTAACAACCAGCATATTTTATTTTTTGGATGATCGATGTAAACACAAGTA
Organism: Mytilus coruscus; assembly: GCA_017311375.1. Lineage (NCBI taxonomy): Eukaryota > Metazoa > Mollusca > Bivalvia > Mytilida > Mytilidae > Mytilus > Mytilus coruscus. The sequence continues at coordinate 91,421,585 of CM029600.1, forward strand.
AAACACCATCATAATCATTTATCATTCTTGAATTCAGATAAAAGAATTATTCAAAAGAATGTTCCCATGCTAAATGTGATTCCGTAATTGGTGTTGACATTAACATTAACAAAGTCCTGCTATTAGGGGAGTTTAAAGACCTAATTGACTAAGTTGGTCCTGAGACTACTGTGTTATGGTAGTCTCTGAGGTCTGTCACAGGAAAAAAATCATAATTGTTTTTACTACAGAAGACACCATGTCAGTTCAGATTGTACATATCCAGACTTTTTGAAACAGAATTATGATAGTATAAAATGTGTCAGGACAACAACAGACTTAAGTTGAGACCGTGAGGAGTGCATTTAGAGCATGTTGAGACAAATTCTGACAGTGTAATGAATGTGTTGACACATATTTAGACAGAATTCAGACTGTTAAGACACAGACTTAGTATAGAAAAATCAGAATTCTTTAGTAAAATCTTTTATAGAGAAACCTATACTTTTTAGAATGTTTAGACAAAAGAATAAAATTAGCGTTTCCTGAAGAATGTAGGAGAAAAGTCATGAAAAAGTAATCACAGAGAAAAGGTTTCAGGAAAAAATTACAGGAAATAGTCACAATAATGAAAGTAGTTAATTTGGAATATTAAACTTTTTGATAATTTAAAAAATTTTTTTTAGTAGGATTTAATTAAACTGTTTATAAGTGTTCAATAAAACACAGATACAGCTTCCTCTGCTTATTTCTAGACATATACATTGTACATCCAATTTGATTACAGTGGTCATCTCAGTACTAGAAGCTATGACAAATGAAACTATTTCAATTTTGAAATTAAAAATTGTCCACATCTTTAAGCAGCAATACACCAACTGCACCTGTGTATTGAGTATACATCAGTGTCTGAACAAAAAAAAAGAAATGTTTGATGTCATAATCTGTTCAGATATTAAACAATAGATAGAAAATTTAAAGAGTAAATAGAAGCAAGTAAATTATAATAAAATGTAGTTGTTTGACAAGAATTTAGGACAGAAAGTCACAGGACAAAAAGTCACAATTAAGTTTTGAGATTTAATTTTTCTTTAAGAAGAAAAACTTATAAAAAAAAGTTTGTATTTTCTTGAACTATTATATATAAACCAACTTTGTAATTAAAATTTATTTGATAAATATCAATAATGATCAAATAATTGTTAAGAAATCAAAATGTCATAGTGGCTCAATTGGTACATAAACGGCTTCATGGTGCCAAGAAATATTTAAAATTTAATAAATTTTCTTTTAACAAGGCTTATGAACAATTTCCAAACAGTGAAATGAATATATGACAATAGACAATATTTATTAGCACAAACACATATATGTAACATACATTTAAATAATTTTGACAATCTACCAATTGATAAATTACAACACGAGATGTTGAAATCTATTCTGGGGGTCAAAAGACAGTCATCAAATATGGCTAGTAGACTTGAATGTAACAGGAATCCAATGTTGATTTTTTCATTATGTTTACTGTAAATTCAGAAATTATTGCGAGGTTTTTATTAATGCGAATAATGCGACTCGGTGAGTATCGCAATAATAAGAACTCGCATTTTGATAACTAAACCATAGATCTGTATGTAGATTTTTCTAAAATCGCAATAATTAAACTCGCATTCTTGTCCATTTTAAAAAAATCGCAATAATAAATGCACGCAATAATTTCTGAATTTACAGAAATGTATAATTATTATATGGGACTACTTAAAATAAAGAGATAGAATTTTATATAGTGCATTTACTGCAGATCAAGAATTATCTGAAGAAAACTCAAAATGCTGGTTTTTTACCCTAAATAAAGTATTTAAAGTATAAAGTAGTTAAACTTGATACAAAAAAATTTGACAAATAATAGTGTTTTTAAAAATAGTCTAATAAATATAGAATAATGGCAGTTTTGTTTTTGATACTGACTTTATCAGCAAGAATATCAAGCGAGCCCGCTAGGGCGAGCTGATATTCGAGCTGATGAAGTCAGTATAAAAAAATTAAATGCCATTATTCTTTTTATCGGCAATCTGTCTTAACTCTATGTTTTTTTTGTAAAGAATAAGAAGTAAAATGAAATAATAAGTAAAACTACTTTTACACGTACAAAATGTTGGGTTCGTTGTTCGGTTGTATGAATGAAGTCGCGTGCATTTCATTGATAAATTGAAGCGGATGGACAAGAACATGTGACGTTACTGCACTGATACATGACGTCATTGCCTAATATTTTCGAGTATCAAGTCCTGTCCATGATATTGAAAATATTAGGCAGCAAGATCAAAGGGAAATGTTCTAATTGCCGATAAGATATTATAATCAGCAATCTGACTCACAACTACAAAAATCAAATCTGAGTTGTGGACAGTAAACTGATGTTTTCAAAAATATTTTTATTCCAAATTTTGTTCCTTCTATCTTCAAACCAATCTTACCAAAAATATAAAAAGTAAAATTACACAACTTTGTATCAGTGCTCATTGTTTAAATATAGAACAGGGTAGATATAATAAACCCAAAATTCCAAGAGAACAACGTTTTTGCAAATTTTGCACTGAAGTTGAGACAAAAGAACATTTTTTGATATCTTGTGATTAATATAAAGTTATAAGGCAAACTTTTTTCCAGTCTTAGATCTTAGATTTGAAAGATTCACATAATTATTTTTCAATTTTAATATATATATATATATAGTACATGATCTACATGTGAAACTTTGAAATGTTGTTTTGTATATTATCATATGATTTGTAATGGAGAACACTAATGTACTTTTAGTTATCTTAATAAAAAATTTAATCTAATGTAATAAAAGTTCGTAAGGGTTCCACGGAACCCAGTGTCTCGCCTACTTTAGCTGTTAGTCGCAGGTTCAACAAAAATGGGGAAACAATTATTAAAAATTTTGCTCTAGATACTATCTTTTGATTATAAGAAGCTTCTGTCCAAGTTTGGTAAACGTCCAGGATGATTTATGAATCTAATAAATGTTTTAAAAACTTTAACTGCAGACTGTATGTAATGTTAACTGGAAGAAAAACTAAGTCCATTTATAAGTAATATACGGAAAAACAGGAAATAAATTTTAACAAAATTTTCTTCTAGATACTAGCTTTTGATCATAAACAAGCTTCTGTCCAAGTTTGTTACAAATCCAGGATAGTTTAAGAAAGTTATCAAAATTTTTAAAACTTTAACCACAGAGTAAATATAATGTTAACAGGAAGAAAAACTAAGTCCATTTATGAGTAAACTACGGAAAAACAGGATTTTTTTTTTACAAAATTTACTTCTGGATACTATCTTATGATCATAAACAAGCTTCTGTCCAAGTTTGGTAGAAATCCAGTATAGTTTAAGAAAGTTATTAAAGTTTTAAAAACTTTAACCACAGAGTGAATATTTGTGGACGACGCCTGTGAATTTTTGTCCTGTAACTTTTTGTTCGTTTACCATTTGACAACCATCTGTTAAAATGTTTAAAGAAAACTTCTAGACAATTTTGTTTATAATCTTGGAATGTTTATTCAATTAAAATAAATACAAACTTAGAAATACCACATCCTTGTATACTAACTTTAGAGAAAAAGAATGGGTTTTTTTACATCTTGTATTAAATACTAGTACAAAAACTTTGGCTTCAATAATGCATTCTTTTATTTTCTACTCAATAACTATATATGTTGACAAAATTTGTTACCCTATCTAATATTGAGGTTAATTACATATATGATAAAAATGATCATGTTATTTGAAATATTTTGTAACCCTCCTTCCCCATGTATGTAACCATTGTAACCTGTCTTTCCCATGCATGTAACCATTGTTACCCTCAATCCCCATGTATGTAACCACTGTAACCCTCATTCTCCATGTATGTAACCATTGTAACCAGTCTTTCCCATGCATGTAACCATTGTAACCAGCAATCCCCATGTATGTAACCATTGTAACCTGACTTCCCCATGTTTGTAACCATTGTAACCTGACTTTCCCATGCATGTAACCATTGTAACCTCATTTCCCATGTATGTAACCATTGTAACCCGACTTCCCCATGCATGTAACCATTGTAACCTGATTTCCCATGCATGTAACCATTGTAACCAGCAATCCCCATGTATGTAACCATTGTAACCTGATTTCCCATGCATGTAACCATTGTAACCCGACTTCCCTATGCATGTAACCATTGTAACCTGATTTCCCATGCATGTAACCATTGTAACCTGACTTCCCCATGCTTGTAACCATTGTAACCTGACTTTCCCATGCATGTAACCATTGTAACCTGATTTCCCATGCATGTAACCATTGTAACCAGTAATCCCCATGTATGTAATCATTGTAACCCTCATTCTCCATGCATGTAACCATTGTTACCTGACTTCCCCATGTATGTAACCATTGTAACCTGACTTCCCCATGTATGTAACCATTGTAACCTGATTTCCCATGCATGTAACCATTGTAACCTGATTTCCCATGCATGTAACCATTGTAAACAGCAATCCTCATGCACGTAACCATTGTAACCTGACTTCCCCATGCATGTAACCATTGTAACCTGATTTCCCATGCATGTAACCATTGTAACCAGCAATCCCCATGCATGTTACCATTGTAACCTGGTTTTCCATGCATGTAACCATTGTAACCCTCATTCTCCATGTATGTAACCATTGTAACCAGAAATCCTCATGCATGTAACCATTGTAACCTGACTTTCCCATGCATGTAACCATTGTAACCCGACTTCCCATGCATGTAACCATTGTAACCCGACTTCCCCATGCATGTAACCATTGTAACCAGCAATCCCCATGCATGTAACCATTGTAACCTGACTTCCCCATGTATGTAACCATTGTAACCTGACTTCCCCATGTATGTAACCATTGTAACCTGATTTCCCATGGATGTAACCATTGTAACCAGCAATCCCCATGCATGTAACCATTGTAACCCTCATTCTCCATGTATGTAACCATTGTAACCTGACTTCCCCATGCTTGTAACCATTGTAACCTGACTTTCCCATGCATGTTACCATTGTAACCTGATTTCCCATGCATGTAACCATTGTAACCTGACTTCCCCATGTATGTAACCATTGTAACCTGATTTCCCATGCATGTAACCATTGTAACCTGATTTCCCATGCATTTAACCTTGTAACCCTCATTCTCCATGTATGTAACCATTGTAACCTGATTTCTCCATGCATGTAACCATTATAACCTGATTTCTCCATGCATGTAACCATTGTAACCTGATTTCCCATGCATGTAACCATTGTAACCTGATTTCCCATGCATGTAACCATTGTAACCTGATTTCCCATGCATGTAACCATTGTTACCTGATTTCCCATGCATGTAACCATTGTAACCAGCAATCCCCATGTATGTAACCATTGTAACCTGATTTCTCCATGCATGTAACCATTGTAACCTGATTTCCCATGCATGTAACCATTGTAACCTGATTTCCCATGCATGTAACCATTGTAACCAACAATCCCCATGTATGTAACCATTGTAACCTGATTTCCCATGCATGTAACCATTGTAACCAGCAATCCCCATGTATGTAACCATTGTAACCCTCATTCTCCATGTATGTAACCATTGTAACCTGACTTTCCCATGCATGTTACCATTGTAACCTGATTCTCCATGTATGTAACCATTGTAACCCTCATTCTCCATTCATGTAACCATTGTAACCCAACTTCCCCATGCATGTAACCATTGTAACCTAATTTCCCATGCATGTAACCATTGTAACCTGATTTCCATGCATGTAACCATTGTAACCAGCAATCCTCATGCACGTAACCATTGTAACCTGACTTCCCATGCATGTAACCATTGTAACCTGATTTCCATGCATGTAACCATTGTAACCAGCAATCCCCATGCATGTAACCATTGTAACCTGGTTTTCCATGCATGTAACCATTGTAACCTGATTTCCCATGCATGTAACCATTGTAACCAGCAATCCTCATGCACGTAACCATTGTAACCTGACTTCCCATGCATGTAACCATTGTAACCTGATTTCCATGCATGTAACCATTGTAACCAGCAATCCCCATGCATGTTACCATTGTAACCTGGTTTTCCATGCATGTAACCATTGTAACCCTCATTCTCCATGTATGTAACCATTGTAACCAGAAATCCTCATGCATGTAACCATTGTAACCTGACTTTCCCATGCATGTAACCATTGTAACCCGACTTCCCATGCATGTAACCATTGTAACCCGACTTCCCCATGCATGTAACCATTGTAACCAGCAATCCCCATGCATGTAACCATTGTAACCTGACTTCCCCATGTATGTAACCATGGTAACCTGACTTCCCCATGTATGTAACCATTGTAACCATTGTAACCTGATTTCCATGGATGTAACCACTGTAACCAGCAATCCCCATGCATGTAAATATTGTAACCCTCATTCTCCATGTATGTAACCATTGTAACCTGACTTCCCATGCTTGTATAAACCATTGTAACCTGACTTTCCCATGCATGTTACCATTGTAACCTGATTTCCCATGCATGTAACCATTGTAACCTGACTTCCCCATGTATGTAACCATTGTAACCTGATTTCCCATGCATGTAACCATTGTAACCTGATTTCCCATGCATTTAACCTTGTAACCCTCATTCTCCATGTATGTAACCATTGTAACCTGATTTCTCCATGCATGTAACCATTATAACCTGATTTCTCCATGCATGTAACCATTGTAACCTGATTTCCCATGCATGTAACCATTGTAACCTGATTTCCCATGCATGTAACCATTGTAACCTGATTTCCATGCATGTAACCATTGTAACCTGATTTCCCATGCATGTAACCATTGTAACCAGCAATCCCCATGTATGTAACCACTGTAACCTGATTTCTCCATGCATGTAACCATTGTAACCTGATTTCCATGCATGTAACCATTGTAACCTGATTTCCATGCATGTAACCATTGTAACCAACAATCCCCATGTATGTAACCATTGTAACCTGATTTCCATGCATGTAACCATTGTAACCAGCAATCCCCATGTATGTAACCATTGTAACCCTCATTCTCCATGTATGTAACCATTGTAACCTGACTTTCCCATGCATGTTACCATTGTAACCTGATTCTCCATGTATGTAACCATTGTAACCCTCATTCTCCATTCATGTAACCATTGTAACCCAACTTCCCCATGCATGTAACCATTGTAACCTAATTTCCCATGCATGTAACCATTGTAACCCGACTTCCCCATGCATGTAACCATTGTTACCATCATTTCCCATTTATGTAACCATTGTTATCCCCAAACCGTATGTATTTTATCATTGTAACCTGACTTCCACATGCATGTTACCATTGTAACCTAACTTCAATGTGTATGTAATCATTGTAATAGCTCTACCCCTACCTATTCAGTTTGCAGCAGAAATGGTCAATTATAAAGCTGGTATTGCATATCATTTAGTAAAGGTCCATGGGTGTAACCAATGTAACCAATGTAACCATTGCTTCAATGGGGTAACAAAACAAGATACCTATATTCAGGTGCACATTTTGTGCCATATCTAAATGATTGACTGGTCTGGGACTTAACATAACTTCTTCTTCTTTTTCTGTATCTTCCTACTGCTAATGAGGAGCACATCCAAAAGGATTTTAAAATCTGGGCTTATATTTGACGGACACAATATCCATATAGAATGTAAGGCTTATAGATCTATTACACGGGCGCAATAAAATCCACTGTGTCGTCTTGCGCTCCATAGGTACTTTTAAATTACTTCCTTTGTTGATGTTTATCGTGTGGAATCACGCTACTTCGTTTACAAACTGTTGTCAAACCTGAGTCTTCCACGGCGTAAGTAATGACAATTTCTAGTCAAATTCTAGTCAGATAGTGTATCATCTTTGCATAATATTCGTATGAAACCAGAAATGTGAATTTACAAACTTTGATTGGACAATTTCTGCATCATCACTTGTATGTACCTGCGTATGAATTTCAGTGACAATAACATGTAAAGAAACATTGTATAAGCCGAATTTCCTTTAAATACCCTGTTCTCTCAAATTTAGTGAAAATTAGAAATTTTATAGAACACTCATTTTGTGAAAAATTATTTCTATGGAACACCGTTTGTGTCATTATTTGTAAAGCATAGTATTTTGCAAATTTCTCAAAATAGCTTATTTTTATGTTTTCAGTTTTTACCGCATCATATCATGGTTGGATGTTTAATTAAAGAATATAGAAACATTAATCTTGGTTATCTGTGGTTATCTGTACGTCTAAATGCTTGAGGCATTACAGTAAAAAGCCCCAACTGACTATACTTGGCAACTTGGTGGACATCATGAGTACCAGCGTGGATGAAACTGATATTGATGCACCTAGACTACGCACTCTTACCGAAGCAGGACTTTCACTCAACGAAAAAGGAAAGAGAAACATTTAGCTAGAATTGCTAAATCTTGGGATAATGAGATTATTATCGATAGTGTCGGAAGTCTTCCAGATGAAATCAAATCCGTAAAAGAAGCTGAAGCCGATTTCTATGAATTTGTCGATAATTACGAGACTTTAAGTGAAAATTACATAGACTTTCTAACTAGAGCCAGAACTGAAGACAGTTTTACTGAGAGAGATATTTTCGAGAATAAACTCAAAGGATATAGGATACTAATTCAAAGTACTCAACGAAGCTTACGTAACCATATTTCAGAACTTTTACGCAAAGATGATAGATCATCCACTCATTCCAGAAGATCATCTACTCATTCACGGAGATCTAGTAGAAGTAACTCATCAAAAGAAACGTCAAGATCAAGTGTGAGTACAGTTGTCATGAAGTCAAAGGTTAAAGCTGAGGCAGCGAAAACACGATTGAAATTCATGGAAGAAGAAACTGAATTAAAAAGAAGCAAGTAGTTCTAGATGTGGACTTGGAGGTTCTTCAATGTAAAAAGAAGCAGCAGTTGCTGTTGCTGAAATGGAAGTACTTGAATCCATGAATAATTCACAAGGGATATCTGAAGAAGATAGTAAAGCTGAATCAGTATCAGTGGTTGCTAGAGAACGAACAAAAGAATATGTAAGAGAACAAAAGAAATTAATAATAACACAATTCCTCATGTTACTAGTATGAGAGATCTGAATGACAACTATGCCTCTAGCTGTCTAGAAGAAAATGAACCTCCTGATATCGTGCAAAATCAACTCTAAACGCCAGTGCACCATCGTTTGTACACAAACCACCTGAGTCTTGGAGTAAAACAACGAGTCCTTGACAACAGACTTAACTAAATTCCTGTTGAAAAAGAGCTGCTTATGACAAGACTAACTAATTTTAACGATCAACCTGAGTTTTATTCAACCTGGAAGGCAGGCTTTTCGGAGGTGATTAAAGATTTGGACATCTCACCGAGTGGAGAAGTAGACTTGTTAGTCAAGTGGACAGGACCCGAGTACAACAGCAAGTACGAAGCATAAAGCTGCTAACGCCCATCATCCTCATCAGGCACTTTTAAGGATATGGGAGAGGCTAGAAGACAGGTATGGGTGTCCGGAAATGGTGGAGGCTGCATTGAGAAATAAGCTAGACTCTTTCCCACACATTATGTACAAGGACTATAACAAACTCTATCAGCTTACAGATATTTTATCGGAAATCGAGTCACTAAAGAAGATAAGAAGTATTCAACAATGTTGAGCCACTTTGACTCGTCGTCTGGTTTAAAGCCTATCGTTAACAAACTTCCATATCAGTTACAAGAAAGATGGACTTCAACTGCTGTAAAATACACGAACGATCATTATGTTGCATTTCCTCCATTTACCGTCTTTGTCAAGTTCATCCGAGATCAGAGCAAAATTAAGAACAATCCAAGTTTTAGTTATAATGAACAGCCAGTGAACAATACTGGAAAGAGAGATCGAGGATTTCAAAAGTCTTCAGATAGGAATGTAAATATTTCAACAAGAAAAACTGTTCTACCAGATAAAGTTCAGTCACACAGAACATATCAAACAGTGCAATCAGATCAGAATAATACATCTAGTGCAAAACGTTGTCCTCTGCATAATTCTAACCATAGTTTAGACAAATGTCGTGGTTTTCGGATGAAACCAATTGAAGAAAGGAGACAATTTCTTAAAGAAAACAAACTGTGTTTTAGATGTTTTGAGACATCTCATAGACAGAAAGATTGTACAAAGTCAGTTGAATGCAATGAATGCGGAAACAAAAACCATTCATCAGCACTTCATATAGATAGACCTCAAGAGAAAAGAAACATTACTGAGCATGGCGGGAGATAAAGTCAGACGGAAATGTTCACACTGATAGTTCTGTGGAGTCAAATGCACCCAGATTTGCGGAAAAACATTCAGAGGTAAATCTTGTGCCAAAACACTCTTAGTGAATGTATATCCAAGGTCCAGGCCAGATAAAGCTGTTACATTGTATGCGATTATTGATGACCAGTCAAACAAGTCATTGGCTAAACCAGAACTCTTTGACATGTTCGATATTAAATGTGAACAAATTGACTATTCATTGTTGTCATGTGGTGGTATGATTAAAGCTTCAGGAGAAAGATAGAAGGACTTGTGATCGAATCTCTCGATAGAAATGCTACCTTCAATTTACCTCCGCTTATAGAGTGTAATGATGTTCCAGGTAATTTGTCAGAAATCGCCACACCAGAGGTAACGTTATACTACCCTCATCTAAAAAACATCAGAGAATACATTCCACCGTTAAATGAAAATGCACACATTCTATTGCTCCTAGGTCGAGACATAATTGAAGTTCATCATGTCCTAGATCAAAGGATAGGACCAGGCTGCTCACCTTATGCTCAACGCCTACCACTTGGATGGACCATCATAGGTGAGACATGTCTTGGAAATGCTCACCAGCCAGAGTCAATAAAGGCAATGAAAACTAATCTGATAGGGAATGACCGTCCTCGCTATTCTCTCCGTGTGTCAATAACTGTAGGATAAAAGAGAATGTTTTGAAATCTGACAATGGTTCACTAGGGAATGCTCACTTTATAGTAGAAAAGTGAAGTTTTCGGAAAAGAGATTTTCAGAGATCAGAAGATGACGACACTCCAGGTATGTCAGTAGATGATATTGAGTTCATGGAAGTAATGGAATCAGGATTTCACAAAGACAAGGATGGAAGATGGACAGCACCACTTCCATTTCGTAACAATAAGTCAAAATTACCTAACAACAAAGATCAAGCAATTAAGAGAGCAAGGTCACTAGACAACAGCCTTCGCAAAGATCCCTTGAAAAGACAACACTTCACAGAATTCATGAGTGACATTTTTAAAATGGACATGCTGAAATAGCTCCGAAGTTAACCGAAGAAGAGGAATGTTGGTACCTTCCAATTTTGGTGTGTGACACCCAAAAAGCCCAACCAGCTGAGGGCAGTGTTTGACTCTTCTACGAAGTACGATGGCATCTCTCTAAACGATGTACTTTTGTCTGGTCCAGATATGACCAATAGTTTATTAGGTGTACTGATCCGATTTCGTAGAAAACCTTTTGCCTTAATGGGAGACATTAGGCAAATGTTTTATTGTTTCCGTGTTGTTAAAGAACACAGGAAGTTTCTTAGATTTTTCTGGTATCTAGACAATAATCCAGAAAATCAGTTAGTAGAATATCAAATGTGCGTGCACGTGTTTGGAAACTGTCCATCCCCAGCCATTGCAACTTATGGATTACGAAAGACAGCCAAACTTGGTGAAGACAAATTTGGCACTGAAGTCGTAAACTTTGTCGAAAGAGACTTTTACGTCGATGATGGACTCACTTCTCTTCCGACAGCATCCCTTGCTATTGATTTAATGCAAAGGACTCAGATGGCACTCAGTTCTGAAGGCAATCTCCGGCTTCATAAGATAGCGTCCAATTCCGAAGAAGTAATGAATGCCTTTCCACAGGAAGATCTAGCTAAAGGGCTAAAAGAACTTGATTTAGGCGAAGATAAATTGCCAGCTCAGAGAAGTCTAGGCTTAAATTGGGATCTAGATTCTGATTCATTCATTTTCAAGCTTGAGACAAACGCTAAACCTTATACACGCAGAGGCATACTATCCACTATCAACTCTATATTTGATCCGTTGGGGTTTCTGTCACGAGTAATTATCCAAGGAAAGTTGATATTGAGATCACTACTTCAAAACACATCTGACTGGGATGAGCCTCTTCCTCAAGAACTGTACAACAAATGGGAATCATGGAAAGTTTCGTTAAAAGATCTGGAACATATAAGAATACCTCGTACTTACCTGAAAGAATCATATGTCAAGTCTGCTGACAAATCTATACATATTTTCTCAGATGCCTCTGAAAAGGCTATTGCAGCCGTTGGATATTTGAAATCGACAACCTCAGATGGAAGTTGTGATTTAGGTTTTGTTTTAGAAAGACTAAAGTTGCACCAGCTCACGGTCATATAATTCCTAGACTTGAACTTTGTGCCGCGGTTCTTGCGGTTGAGATAGGTACGTCAATCGCAGACCATTTGGATACTTCTGTTAAGGAATTCCGATTCTACACAGACAGCAAAATCGTACTTGGTTATATCAACAATACTTCAAGGAGATTTTATACCTATGTCACGAATAGGGTTGCCTTGATACGCAAATCTACAGCACCGGAACAGTGGAGTTATGTTCCATCAGAGAAAATCCGGCTGATAAAGCAACAAGATCTATTCCTTCTTACGAACTAAATCATAATGAATGGCTGATAGGTCCTCAGTATCTTAAAAGACATGAACAACCAATAAACAATGATTTTGTTTTGCCAGATCCAGAGAACGACAAAGAGGTTAGACCGACAGTTTCAGTTTTGAAAACTAATCTTGCACATAAACCTCTACTTGGATCTCATAGATTTGAGAGATTTTCTACCTGGAGAGCTTTAGTAGAAACTATTTCAAGACTAAAACACATCGCTAAAACTTATCGTAGTAAAACTAGTTGCAAAGGATGGCATATATGCCAAGAATTCAGAACTGTTGATGACTATGAAAATCTGAAATAGAGATTTTAAAAGCTGTTCATGCAGATACATTCAGTGAGGAGTTATGTAATCTAAACGACAATAAACAAGTATCAAGTAGTAGCTCGCTGTCTTCTGAATCCGTTCATAGATGAAAATGGTATTCTAAGAGTTGGAGGTCGTCTAAGAAAGGCTTCTTTCGATACAAAGGAATTACACCCAATTATAATTCCGAGCAAGCACCACATTGCAGTATTGATCATCCGTCACTTTCATGAAAAGGTCAAACACCAAGGAAGAAAAATCACAAGTGGAGCTATTCGAACAGCAGGATACTGGCTAATTGGATTAAAAGACTTATTTCTAGTGTTATCAGTAAATGTGTTGTCTACAGAAAGTTGCGTGGCAAGTTCGAATGCCAATTGATGGCGGATCTTCCCGAAGATCGTCTAAAACCGGGACCACCATTTACGTATGTGGAATTGATACGTTCGGTCCATGGGAAATAACTACTCGTCGAACAAGAGGTGGCGCAGCTAATTCTAAAAGATGGGCGATTCTTTTCACTTGCCTTACTACAAGAGGAATCCACATAGAAGTCATCGAAGATATGTCCTCTTCCTCTTTCATCAACTCTTTCAAAAGATTTACAGCAATTCGAGGATCAGTCAAACAGATAAGATCCGATCGAGGAACGAATTTTGTGGGTGCAACGGATGATCTTAAAATAAACGTTGTGAATGTAGAAGATAGTTTGTTGAAACAACACTTGTACGAATCTGGAACAACATGGATTTTAACCCGCCTCACGCCTCCCATATGGGCGGGGTGTGGAAAGAATGATCGGGGTTACTAGACGCATTCTTGATGCATTACTTGGAGAAAGAAAACAACATGATCTAACCCACGAAGTTCTAAGTACATTTCTTGCTGAAGTATGTGCAATCGTAAATTCTAGACCTTTGGTTGAGATTTCTACCGATCCAGAAGATCCGGTCCTCTTAGTCCGTCAATGTTGCTAACTCAGAAACCAAACCCTATCGTCGAAACAAACGTAACATGTGACTCTAAAGACTTATACCGTGCTCAATGGAAAAGAGTTCAAATTCTTGCGGACATGTTTTGGAAGAAGTGGAAAACTGAATTCCTTCAACAGTTACAAAATCGTAGAAAATGGAAGACCAATTATAAAAACGTTTCAGTAGGAGATGTAGTTCTACTTAAGGCCAATTCAGTGGCACGTTGTTATTGGCCAATAGGACGAATTACTGCAACATATCCGTCTGATGATGGAAAAGTCCGAAAGGTTTCTTCAAATTACTAAGTCTGAAGGAGGTGTCACAAACCTTACTCGTCCAATCACGGAAGTTGTTCTACTAGTAGGAACTGACTAACTTTGAAATCAATTGTTTGTGTAGTTTGTTTATAAAAGACTATGTGTAGTGATATCTCAAATATCAGACGGGGAGTGTGTCGTCTTGCGCTCTATAGGTACTTTTAAATTACTTCCCTTTGTTGATGTTTATCGTGTGGAATCACGCTACTTCGTTTACAAACTGTTGTCAAACCTGAGTCTTCCACGGCGTAAGTAATGACAATTTCTAGTCAAATTCTAGTCAGATAGTGTATCATCTTTGCATAATATTCGTATGAAACCAGAAATGTGAATTTACAAACTTTGATTGGACAATTTCTGCATCATCACTTGTATGTACCTGCGTATGAATTTCAGTGACAATAACATGTAAAGAAACATTGTATAAGCCGAATTTCCTTTAAATACCCTGTTCTCTCAAATTTAGTGAAAATTAGAAATTTTATAGAACACTCATTTTGTGAAAATTATTTCTATGGAACACCGTTTGTGTCATTATTTGTAAAGCATAGTATTTTGCAAATTTCTCAAAATAGCTTATTTTTATGTTTTCAGTTTTTACCGCATCATATCATGGTTGGATGTTTAATTAAAGAATATAGAAACATTAATCTTGGTTATCTGTGGTTATCTGTACGTCTAAATGCTTGAGGCATTACATCCACTATAAAAGTATCCACATAGCATGTCACTTAAAACTTCTATCATAAAAGTATGCACTGTTTTAAATGTTAATATTTGTACAAGGTAAAAATTTCAGACTGAAATCTTTAAAAAGATGAAACGTTTATCATATAAATGGTTTTGTAATCAGCACAACATAGCAAGACAAGGCCACTAATACTACAGTTATTCTAGCAGGCATACCAAGCCACACAGATTAAGCCATTCAATAATGCTATAGTTTAGCGTGCAAAAGTCAAAGCACACAGGTGATAATATAAAACAACAGCTATCGATTAGTTAAACTGGTCTGCCGTTCCATCTATAACTTCGCACCGAAGGAACGGGTTGGATCCATTGTCACATTGGCATTAATTGGACGAGTCTTACAAATTCAACGATTCGCTAATAAAATAGACCAATCATAGTGATAGGAAATTGACCTCAATTGTTAATACTGCGATGCCGCAAAATAAACAAGTATCTGTTAATTAACCCCATGGTGGTAGCACAGATAAATGACCAACGAGCGTGTTAACATGTTCTTGACAAAATGAGCCGGTATCTTTCATTCCTTAAGAACTCAGCAGGGTTATAAATGTGCTAAGTTTTCGTTTGATTTCCTATCAGTATAATACATAATAAACACAGCACATGATGCACTAGTCTCGTCGAATTATTAAATCCCGTGGTCAGAATTCTGACCACGGGATTTAGGTCATACCTGTTGTCAGTGTAGCGATAAGTGAACACAACAGGGGTCCAGTTTATCGATTAGTCACTATGGTTTTCTTCTTCAATACTACAGATTGGACAGATTGAATCTACGTTATCTATTTTGAATTTTGCCTTATTTGCTTTAAGCATGTAAGTTCCAGTAAGAATTCTTGCTTTAACTATTGCCCTTTTTGTTTCTCCTGGTAAATTCAAAGCGGTGTTCCAGACTGCATGAGTTTCTCCAATATTTATTGAGTTAATGTCAAGACGATGAAGAGTTGATTTTTGAAGAAATTTCTGTTTTTATTCATTCATGCCAAAATTTTATGATTGCAGATCTTGTTGTGTGTTTCCAGTTAATTTTAGTTGGCGTGTTTTCCCAAAGTTCCTCTATAGTAGGCAAATTATATTTTTGTAGAATAGATTCTGTTCTTTCTAGAAAAGTTCCTTGATTTACTTGGAGACGATATTGTCGTAGTAAAATTTCTTTCAGGTTTTGATTTTCTGAGATAAGAAAGGAGTGAAGAAGACTGAGTTGACGTTTATGAAGCTCAGCATCTAGCGGGAGGGCACCAAGTAACGCATAAACTGCTACTGGAGCTGTTCTTGCGGGCAGAGATTGGATGTTTCTCAGGAATATTGTGTGAAAGTCACTAAGTGCTTTTAGTTGCCTTATATTTAGTGGAAGGACCTCTAAGCTGTAAAGGAGGCGTGGCAATATATATATTCTGTATATATTGCATGATACGCGTGGGTTCAGTCCATTAGTTCCATGAACGCCTGTTTTCATCATCTTCTCGCCAAACTTATTCTTTCATCAACATTTATCATATTTTCGTTTTTGGAGGATCTTGTTATTCCTAGATGAGTAGCTTGGTCAGATATTGTAATTTCCATCTTCCCTAATTCCCATGCCGATAACGTCTCTTTTCCACTATTATACGAGGTTTGATTCTGATTTAATAAAACACTCTTTGTTGGATGGATTGTATATTGATGTTCTTTAGAAAAGCTGTTAACGGTGTTTAACATACCTGCATATCTTCATCCGAGCATGACAGTAAAGGTATATCGTCAGCACAAGTCGGACAGCCAGAATAATTTGTTCCCATATGTAGCCCTATATTTGATTCCTCCAATTGTATTAAGAGATCTTCGATATATGCCTTATAGAAATGAGTTGAGAGGATACCTCCATGGCGGACCCCTTGTCTTATGGGAAAACTGGTACTATATTTTCCTTTCTAGTTGATTCTTGAAGTTAGATCATGATACATTTCATAAATAGTTTCCCAGATGTCTAGTGGGATGTCCCTTTGAAATAATTTGTCTACGAGAATATCGTGATTTACCACATCAAATGCCTTTTTAGTGTCAAGAGTTGCCAAATATAAAATTTCTTTCATTTGTTTTGAATTCATTTGTGCTTGTTGAGATGAATGGTTTTCAAGTGAAATTAGTAGAGCTGCCATAGATGGAGACAATCCACGTGAAAAGCATTCCTTGTCATATTCTTATTTCGTTATTTTCATGCTGATTAACTGGAGTATTTAAATTTTCTCTGTCCATGTTTTTATTTATAAGTTTGAAAATGTTTTATTTGAAGGTTTTATAAAAAGAAGATGTGGTATGATTGCCAATGAGACAACTCTCCACAAGAGACCAAATGACACAGAAATTAACAACTATAGGTCACCGTACGGCCTTCGACAATGAGCAAAGCCCATTCCGCACAGTCAGCTATAAAAGGCCCTGAAATGACAATGTAAAACAATTCAAACGAGAAAACTAACGGCCTAATTTATGTACAAAAATAAACGAAAACAAATATGTAACACATGAACAACCGACAACCACTGAATTACAGGCTCCTGACTTGGGGCAGTCACATACATACAGAATGTGGCGGGTTAAACATGTTAGCGGGATCCCAACCTCCCCTAACCTGGGACAGTGGTGTAACAGTACAACATAAGAACGAACTATAAAAATCAGTTGAAAGAGGCTTAACTCATCAGATGGATAAAAATACAAATACTACAAATACAAGTGGACGTGGCCGGGTACTTGGTACTTGTACATCCAAACAACAAGAAGACACTAAGTACAGATCTGAGAGTACTTGCAGTTACTGACAGCTAGTTCAAAGCCACTAACAATTAATAAAAAAAACGGAGATCATACATCTAAGACTAAATTATCAATCCGTACACGATCCAACATCCAATGGATTTAGTGTAAAGACGTCATAAACAGTCAGAGAAAAACATGACCTTGTGTAATGCCAAGATACAGGTATCGACAGATTGTTTTGTTCAAGTTGATGGTAAAATATTTCTTTTTCTATGGCTCTTTCTTTGCGGAGGATTTTCCTTGCATTATATTTTGCTTCCTTTAGTTCAATGTATGATTTGTCGTTTGCTTTTGGACGACCTTTTATGTCCCAAATTCTGTGTTTTTGTTTGCTTAAATTTAGCAGCCTTTTTGCCCCAGGCGACACCTTAATTTTTGGCCCATTTTAGCTTTATGATCCTAGATGGAATTGATTGTTTCTCTGCTTTTTAAACAGTCAATAATAATGGCAACTACATCTGTTGTTGTCAGATTGTTGTGACTAGATATCTCTTGTGTTAATAATTCCTTTAGCTTTGTTTTATACTGATTTGTGTTTCTCCGGTCCCATTCTATATTTCACAGCAGACTGTTTCTTGAATTGGTTTTTTTACAATTTTTGTTCTGGCAGCTTGGGTACAATTTACTGGTACATGTGTTGGTAGGTTTATACCTGTCATATCCATAATTGTGATTTTATAGTCAATTTGAGGTGTTGATCTACCGTTGTGATTGAAGAAAGTATCTTTTCGTGAGTGGCATTTATTTATCCAATTTTGGGTACTAGTATATCTTTGTAGGATTTTATCATGTCGGTTTGATCGTGAGGTTTTTAACGTCCCATTTGGATCGCCGCACAGTATCGTTGTAAAATCAGTATATTTTTCATTTATATGAGTGATGATATCCAGGAATTCTTTATATTTTATCTCCGAATTAGAAGTTGTTGTAGGCATATAGGTGTTGATAAGGCATAGGTTTTGATTTCTAAGTTCAATCTTGATAGCCATTATTCGGTCATTTCCATCTGGGAGTTTTTGTATAAAGTTATTCATTGATTGTGGCCATAGTGACATTATTGCAGTTCCTGTCTGACCTCGGGGAACCTTGAAATTGAGAATTGGATCATTTTCGTCTTGAGAGCGGAATGAATGAATGTAATGGAAAATGTTTCTGTAAAAAGTCCTTTTCGAATCCCCACAGCCAATGTTCTTGAAGACAGATAATAAGTGTATGATCTTTTGCCAAATCTTTTAAATAGTTGATATTAGTTTTGCCCCTCAATATCAAAAGTCATTAATTTTATTCCCGGGTGTAAGTCAATTTGTCTTGAGCAATGTTTGGTGCCTTTTCCCGAGGCGGAAGGTATAAAAATGATGTTCTAGGTTAGGTTTATCATTCGATTGATCTCTCGCTGGGTAATTGTTATCAGGATCAGTTGCCAGTTTAGCTTTGAACATCCATGCTGACTGGTCTGATCTTTCGTTCCTTTGGTTTTGCTTCTTTTGATCTATATGGTTGGCATTAAAACGGTACAATCTTTGTTTCCAGACCTATTAGCCAGTTTAGCTTGGAACATTCATGCTGACTGATCCAACAGATATGGTTGTTGTTCTTTTGTACTTTCCTGACTCGTATTTGTAGAGTAATCATTTGCCTCATTAGAACTCATTTTCTGTTTGTTTTGATGTATCTCATTTTGGGAGCTTAATTTTATATCTTCTTCAGTTGGCTTTTATTCCAACCATTGATTTGAGTTAAATCATAAAGATGTTGCTTCGGAATTTGAGGATTTTGAACATTTGCATTACTTCAAAATGGCTGAGCAGTTGAGGGTTGTGGTGGCAATGAAAATTCCCTGTTTGATTGAATTTGCTGATTTGTGCTCATGTTCATATGTAAGTGTGCTGCCATGTTATAGTTTTGATGGAGAGGCGGTGGATGATTCATGAACATATTTGGTTGAATCATATGTCCGGGATGAGACATGGTTGACCCTGACAATGGCATTTGTGGTGGTTGTATATTTTGATAATAGTATGGCGGTGTTATATAGTTATAATTTTGTGGTTGAGTATATGATGGAGATGCCATATAAGTTGGTAAGTTCGCTGAATTTTACAATTTTACTATCGTCTGTTGTTGAATTTGTAGAGCCAATTGAGTTGTCATAGCTGTTTGGATCGAAAGATTTTGCATCGTCTGTGTTTCTAAGGCTTTTAATTTCATTTCCATTGCTTGAATCTCCAGTTGTCTGTATATTCAGACAGTAAAGGTCTGGAGAGGATTGGTTTTGATTAATACAGGTACATGAGTTTGAGGGTCTATTCGTCTGGGTAAAGCTCGCATTATTTTCTGATCTTAGTTCTTTTTTTTTCTAAGAGGTTTATAGTTTTTTTCATGTTCTCGTATTCTTTTTTTCCAGTTCCATTATGTACATTTTATTTTTTTTCTAGACTTGGTTGTGGTTCTTTGCCGTGCCGATTGTTTTGGTCTCATCTGATGATCTGAAGTGGCGTTTGATTCGTGAGATTTAGGAGTTTCTACAACAGGTTTTTTATAGATGAGCTTTGGTGAACTATGCTCTGTGTAGGTTCATTGTGTGATCTCTAGGTCCCTGTGTAACTTTTTTTGCAGGAAAGTTATTTTGTGCAGAGGTCGCCACTGATGATGGCGTTTTGGCTGGACTTATTTCTGGAGTTGAACCGGAGTGGATTATGATTCGAGATGGTGATTATAAGATTTGCTAGTCTGCTAATGTTTGGAATAAAGTTGCGGATTGTTGTTTAGTCATGAAGCTCTGAGAGTTGTTGTTGTTTTGGCTAGTACTCTCTTGATATGAGTTGTTGGTATTATAGAGTTCATTTTCGTTGCATGGCGGGCAGATAAACGGTAGAGTTGGATCAAGTTTGTTGACTTCTGACTTAGACAGTCCTACACAAGTGTAATGATACCATTCGTCACAACTTTCGCGCGCTATAGTGTTCATATTAGCTTCTTAATTGCAAGCAGGACAACAATATGTTAAATCTACAGATGAAGAGGATGTTAAGTCGGACTTTACCAATTCTATGGCTGATTGTGGCGTTTGTCCTTTAATCCTAGTATCTGAACTATGAAGTTGGTTTTCTGCATTTGTTTCAACCTCTTTGGCATTCCTTTTTGACATAGCTATATTAGAAAGAAAGATCACAAAAATACTGAACTCCGAGGAAAATTCAAAAAGGAAAGTCCCTAATCAAATGGCAAAATCAAAAGCTCAAACACATCAAACGAATGAATAACAACTATCATATTCCTGAATTGATACAGGCATTTTCTTATGTAGAAAATGGTGGATTGAACCTGGTTTTACAGCTAGCTAAACCTCTCACTTGTATGACAGTCGCATCAAATTCCATTATATTGACAACGATGCGTGAACAAAACAAACAGACACAATAGGTAAAAATGTCAAAAACAGAGATACAGCATTGTGTTATCATCTTAATCACTATAAAAACAAACAAGTGTAACAAAGAAGCCAAAAAGGCATCATCAAATTAAACATCCACATTTTGCCTTTTTATGATACGATTTTATTTATCTATGTAAAATCCACCCATAAAGGATTGATTGTTCATAGCATTCACTTGATTTATGTTTTTTGAGATATGATCCTCAATAATAGGGAGTATTGATTCAGTGAATATGTCAATTATTGGGCCATTTATTAGTAGTGATGAAGTAGTGTTGTAAACATTAATTGTGAACTTGTGGTATGAGCCTGTACTTCCATCTTTCCTTTTATTATGTATCTTGTATCTAAGCTCAACTTCATTTTGTGAATTGTCTTTCCCTTTTTCAGAGATAATAACATAGTCTGTCTGGAAAGCATGACTAAATAAGATGTCATATAATTTAGTCTTCACCAACTCAAAGGAAGCAGTATTACATTTGACAATAAAATTGCTTTTGGCTTTCAGTTCACAGGTGATTGGTGCAGATAAAAAATAATCTTCTTTTATTTATTGCTACTTCTGGGTTAAGTTTATAGTGTTTATGTACCAAGCTAGCATGGTTCTTTTGAGGCGATAAGGTTGGTATTAAATCGCTGGCTTCTTCGTAATGCTTTTGGTGGGCTTGAACCACCTGTCGCCATAGTTTGTGCTTTACTAGTACCACATTTAAAACAATATTGACAATAAAGTAAATTCAAATATTTTACTAAGATTTCTATATAAAAAGTTCAGGAAGCTTTTAAAATCTAAAAACTATGATGATGTCTATATACAACACAATGATAAATGTAAAATGTAATAGCAATAGTTAAAACAACATGTACACGCAAGACAGAGCCTATGTTTATGTCCAACAATCATCCTTATATTTTTCGGCTATTCTCCTCACCCAGGTTTTGGCTAAAAGATTGGTAGGATGAATTCCATCTACTAGTAGTTGAAACAGTCAGGATTCTACTTTGTAAAAATTATCTCCCCCTTACGCCACCTAATTTTTATAATCGTAAAAATGGAAGCCATTGAAGTGATGACGCGCTGTCAATTAAGCTATTGAAAACCGATAAATTTATCCACATTGTATCATTACGATCCTTATATGCCATTTGTATTTTAAAAGACAAATGTATCTACTAGCTATTTAACATCATTTAATGTACTTTTATGCATTTAGTCAACTTAAAACTATCGTCTGATCGGTTGTCAGGAGGGATTTTCGAAAGTTCAAAAACATTTAAAAAAATTCTAATTAAATATTTCGTAGAAGGGCACACTAAAAATTTTCAGACGTTGAAGACTAATTACCCTAGATAACACACACAAAAAATAAAGTATTTTTGAAGTTATGCATTTTTAAGATCCACCAGAAAAGTTTGTCGTCAAGTACATTTAGAAAGAAAATTGTTATTCGAACACGCCTAGTCTGTTTTTATGACTCATTAGAAAGGTATTTCACTTGAACCATATATTTCATCTTTTAGTACTGTACATTTTTAATGTTTTTGTATCAACCTACAGCCTAAATATATAAAAATAATAGAATCTGAAGCGAGGTGATGTATCAAATATCCTTCTTTTATACGTTTTCAAGACAGAATAGTCATCTCAAACACGCCTGAACCTTAAAAGGTGTACTCGACTTTCTCTTTTTGATGAAATTATTGCCTATTTTGGGGATTTTTTCCAAAAAAAAACTGTCACCTGGGGCAGAGTTGCAAATTGATGCTTTAAGAAGATAAATCTATTATCTTTCTTTGGATTTTTTTTTCGGCAGAATTTATGCTGATGCACAAAAAAGATCCACGAGAATTTGCACCTACCACATTCGACTGTTTTGTTAAAATTTGTCTATAATTTAAAAGTTTGCAATTATCTCGACGCTCAGTTCAACAATTTAAGTAAAAACACATACATAAGATGCATAAAATCCTAAATTAGGCACATTCATTAAATTTTTAAAGCCCATAGAAACAGATGTAAACAATTCAAAATTACTAACTTCACCTTTTTTACCTTCTCTAAAAAAGAGTTCCATTTCTTTTGTTTAATTTCAACTGGGTTTCCGCCTGGAAAGTTATACTTTTTCTTTTTTCAGCTCTTCTGTGGTCCCCCTTTTTTACAGTTGTTTTGTATATGAGGTCTGAAGTAAATGATGGTGAATGCGAGTTGGCAGCTCTGTTTAACTCTCTAATTTCCTGATTTAAATTGTAAACCTGCCTGTTTAGTTCAGTATCCTGTTCAGTAAACTGGTCCAAATCAGTGTGATTTTGTTGTTTATTATACTCGTAAATAGAAATAAAGTGGTATTTCCAGAAATGTGACTCGGCTATTTGGGTAATTTTGCATTAATTGTACTATTTTCCTGTAGTATGACAAAATACAGTCTATTGTTTCATCCCCTTGTGGACTTGTAATGGAAATAAATTTCTTATTTTTGGTTGTCAGATCGCAAGTATAACCAGATGTTTCCTAATCTTTGTATTTCGTGCTCTATATTTGCTTCTAACCAGTCAAAACGATTTTTAATTTTGTCGGGGCTCTTTGCCCAACAGATGATATCCCTTTCTGACCTATGTTCCGCCTTTCTTTTGAGCCAATTTCCCTTGCTATCTGTTAGAACAACTGGGGTATGGGTCTTTAAGCTGCCTTGTTGTATTCTAGGTTTTAATTT
This sequence comes from Mytilus coruscus, assembly GCA_017311375.1. Lineage (NCBI taxonomy): Eukaryota > Metazoa > Mollusca > Bivalvia > Mytilida > Mytilidae > Mytilus > Mytilus coruscus. The sequence goes on from CM029600.1 coordinate 91,445,724, forward strand.
CACTAATCTGTTTACCGACATGAAGCAGGAAGTTTTGTCGTAACCAGGAGTTTACGGGTATTATGCCAGTTTTCTTGATATATATATTTGAAAATGTTAATATTGTTATTTATTATATTGTATGGATAAACGATATAAGGAATAAATAAGCAGGAGACACAGAAGGTTTTATGCTATGTTTTGATATGTTATGCTGACCACGTTACCAAAATCGCCACTATGCCGCCATTTTTCAACAATCGGTACCAAATTTTTAAAGGAAAATAAAGATATTGTGTATAGTTTTACAGTTTTTCAGGACAATGTTTTGCGTTGGACTGAAATAGTTCTTGGAATCCTGTTTTAACACATAAGTAGTTCAATATCACACAAGTAATAGGTAAAATATTCAATCTTTTCTCTCGTCAAAAATCTTCTTGCTTCATTCACTCACACATGCGCACCCGTTTCTCATAACATTTTATTGATAAGTTTGAAGTCTGCAATATTTCTCATACAGTAGTCACTGAAATTTTTTTCTCTATTACATACCTTGATATTTTACTGAAGGTATATTATATAGGACAAATTTTTTCAGAGACATGTGCCTGTGACTACTGCACTTGTCTCTGAAAATTTTTGTCCTATATAATATACCTTCAGTATTGTCTTTATATCATAGACATATATTATACAATGTTTATGTTTTATTGAATAACTTCAAACCAGAAAACAAAAACTCATAAAAAATAATACCTGAATATTTACGGTTATGCACCATTTTGCAACGATCTCTGATCATGATGACAACGTCTGTTAAACTTTCGAAATAATGAAGTCAGCTAAATTTTCTTGCAAAGAAACAAAAATGATTTAATAGGTAGTAAGTTACTAATGACTTTATTTGTCGTTCAGTAAGCATAAAACTTATCGTATTCTTCTACTTTCGTTAATTAATAAAGGATATTTATCCATCACATTGATGCTGTGTCATCTGAGTGCAGGAGTGCTTTACATTGTATATTTATAATAAAAAATATTTACATAGTGTTCGGTGCAGATTAAAACATGACGAATGTAGTATAGCTGTGTTGTTATGTCTCTGCATGGTCATTGCTGGATGTAAATTTTACCAGAGTTTCTGTTTGAAAATGTCTTGATCTTCAATTGTGGCAATGTTGTCAGGTAGAAGATTCCATTCTTTAATTGTTCGGGGGAAGAAACTGATTTGATACTCCACAGTGTTGCATTGTGGATGCATTATGTACACGGAGTGACTGTCTTGTTCGTCTAGTATTCGACATGTAGTATTGTGGTATATCTGCAGCAACATGATGGTACATGATTGTTTTTGGAATATCATTAGCCTATTTATCTGGCGTCTTTCTTCCAATTTGGCTAATTTAAGTGTTGCATGATATTTGTCATAGATTTTCCCTCGGATGTTGTGGGTTACCTGAAGTACATACTAGTAGCACTTTTTGGGGTTAGAAGACATTTTCCAGTCTAGAGACCACCTTTCTAGCCCTGCGAGATTTTTTTGCAGTATTTTGGTATCTGTAGGAGTTTAGGTGTTTTTGTACACCAAACAGTCGTCTGCAAATAGTCTTATGCTTGTTCCTGGACTGAGGTTGTTCCCGGCCAATAGCATAAATGGAAAACAAAAATAGAAATTTTTTAATCATCGGGTCCAAGGACTGTTCCCTGTTGAACGCCTGATCTTACAGTTGCTGAGCTAGACCGGCTTCCATCAAGTAGAACTGTTTATTTCCTATTTGAAAGCCAGTTTTCTATCTTAGCTGTTGAATCATCGACACCATAATTTCTCAGTTTGTGGAGATGTCGATGTGGTACTGTGTCAAACGCATTACTGAAATCCAAGATAAGTATGTCTGCTTGGCTCTTTCGGTCTCTTATCCTGGCTAGATCTTCGACTATGTTGACAAGCTGTTGTTCGTATGAATGTTTCTGTCTAAGTCTATATTGGAAATCTGAGAGTATTTCGTTTTTGTCTAGATGACCCATTACGCTGCTGAAGATTATATGTTCTGAAATCTTATAGAGTACCGATGTAAGTGATACTGGCCTGTAGTTGCAGGATTAGTCTTTTTTCTCTTCTTGAATACTGGTATTACATTACCAAATGACCAATCTGTTAATTGGTATTCCTCCTGTTTTAAAAGATCTGGATTACATAAGTTGGAGCTACGGCGCAACTTTTTCAGCTGCTTCTTTCAAGACTCTACAGTGTATGTTGTCTGGTCCTGCAGCTTTACTTGTGTTTATTTTCTGTAACTGTTGAACTATGCCAGTTGTTGTTATATTGATAGCTATCATAGGACCGTGTGATGATTTTGGTAATTCTGGTAGTCTAAATGTTTTGTTGGTGTAATACCTGATATCGATATATTGTTTGAAGTCAACATCAGAGAATACAGATAAACATTGTTGGCTCAATACATTTGCTTTTCCTACTGTGTCAATTATATCTTTTTCCTTTTGTCTAAGCATAGTGATGTTACTTCTGTATTTTTTTTTTTTTTTTTGCCATTAATGTGAGACCAGAATTTTTTTGTTGTCTTGTAGATTTTTTCTTTACAAGTATCGAATTTTGACTTTTCTTCATCATCAGGTTGAGTATAAGAATAAGAATAAGAATACTTATTATTCCAATCAAATGCCCTTGATGGGCAGCATAACATGTATACACACAAAACAATACATTGTGATTTGTAATAGAAAAACTTTTGTTTTCTTTCTTTTTAACATTAAAATGAAATATTAAAAGTTCATATAGATGTTATTATGATAGAGCTACATATATTTCTTAATTTTATATAAATCATGTACATTTAATTCCAGGCAGGACCAGAACCATACAATCATTACAATAATCATCGTCATTACGTATATTAATTTACATGTCGTCTAACATCTAGACATGTAATAATATAGTTCCCTTAAAATTTTAGGACATACAAAGTAAATAACCAAACAAATTTTGACTCATTTCTACTTCTACTTCTACCATAAAGTGACCGCCTTCAACAAATTGAAGATTATGTCAAGGAGGAAACTTACAACAAGACATAAATTGATATATATACAAATAAAAAAAAAAATAGAGGAAAAATGAAAAATGCAATGTATAATTAGTTTGATGTAACAGTTGAGTTAATATTGATGCTTTGAAATTGAAGATTTGAAAGAGTCTACTAATGTGCGATTTATAATGTTATCAGGTAATTTGTTCCAGTCGGTTATAGTTCTTGGAAAAAAGGATTCTTTTCTGTACTGTGTTTTGCAGGATGGAATTTGGAAGCTGTTCGAATTTGAATGTCTTGTTTGTCTTTTTTGTGGAATTGATTTATTATTTTTAGGCATTGCAACCTTTTCGTGTTCTATTTTGTATAGCATTACCAATCTTAGTGCAATTTCATGTGAGAATTCTTTTAAAAATCTTGGTTTAATTTCATCTGGTCCTGCTGCTTTGTTTGGATTTAAGTTATGTAAAAGTTTTTGTATACCTTCTGTTTTTATGAATAATTTTGATATGAGTGGAAAAAGAGTATTCTGCGGCATGTTGCACTGTTGACAAATTCTGTATGAGAGATATTAGTTGGTGGTGTGAATACAGACTGGAATTGTGCTTTAAGTGCCCCAGCTTTTTGTAGTGGATCAGTTAGGAGTTTGCCATCTTGTTTAATTTCAGTAATACCACTAAAATCAGTTTGTTTTTTTTTGTTCAATGTAGGTCCAAAATTTTTTCATAGTGTCAAAATTTGTTTCATATTGTGGTGGTAATATGATGCTCTCAATGTATTCCCAGTATGATTTCCGTATAAATTTCTGTACCTGGTGTTTAACCTCTTTGTATTTTTTAGTAAATGTAGGATTTCCGGATTTTTTGGATTTTTTATCAAGCCTCTCTTTTTCTAATGAGCCTTTTTGTTTCCATTGTAATCCATGGGTGACCGTCCTTTGATTTTGCTGTTTTATGTGGGATGTGATCTTTCACTAATTTTAATATTGTTGTTTTAAAACTGTTCCACTTCATTTACACATAGATGTTGCTGATTTTCAAAGAGATGTTTATATGAAGTGTTTATTTCTTGTTTAATTGTGCTCCAATTTGTTTTTATATAATGGAATTACTCTAGATTTTTGTTTAAGTTTTGATGGAGCTATATCAAATTCAGCAAACACAATATCATGATCAGATAGGCCGGGAATAACTTCAACACGGTGTACTTGGTTTGGTAAGTTTGTAATTATCAGATCAAGGATATTGTCTTTACGTGTAGGGACATCAACAATTTGGGTGAGACATGTGTCGTCATGTGAGTTGCCAAAGAAGTAATGAAGATGTGGGTAATTAGTGTTTGATTTTAGTGACCTGTTGTTCCAATCCCAACCAGGGAGATTAAAGTCTCCCCCTAAAATAAGCGTAGAATTTTTTATTTGTGTGGCTTTTCTTCTCATTAAGTCAAAGTTTTTGAGACTAGCTTCATCAGATGTTTTTGGATTGTAGAAGGAGCTTAAGTACAATGTTTTCGAACCAACAATGTCTACTTTTGCCCAGACCATTTCTGTTTTGTCAGGGGTGCAAGTTCATATACCTCAGAGCTAATAAGTTCTTTCTTTACAGCTGTAAGAACACCACCCCCTTCTTTGTCTGTTTCCGTCTTCTTTCTGTCATTTCTGTACATTTAAAATTGTCAGGAAATATTTCTACATCTTTGATTTTTGGGTTTAACCAAGTTTCTGTGCCAAATATTATATCAGGTTTTGTGCTGTCAATGATGTTATTTACTAGATGTTGCTTGTTTTAATTGACTGAAAGTTGATATTAAGTACCCTCAAAGGCTTATTTAAGGATGACACCCGAGTTTTTTTACGTATGGGTGTAGATGCATGAATAGGCTTGATGTTCTGATTCTGATAATCTGGACTTGATGGAGGATTTGAGTGATTGATGTCACCAATATATAGGCTTGCAAATGGATTAGGTGAGTCAAGACTATGTTGATCAAAAAGTACCGTGCTGTAGTTTGGTTTGTCGCAGATAATTCAGTACCAGCTTATCATGCTGTCATTTAGATCTTCGTAACTTTTTGAGTGGATACCTTGGCAGTTTATATGGTACCACTGATCACATGTCTCACATACAATGCCTTTGTGGTCCCAGTTTACTGACTGATCACAAGTACCACATAAATATTTGGTGCTGTCGTTACTAGGGCCAGGATTTGTCTGGATATTATTAGACTTTACGATCATGAGTAAGAGAAAAAATAAGATCATTTTAGATGGTTTTAATTTTGTCCATCTAGGATCTTGCTTTGCCATCTTGTACGTGATGTTTTGAATACTTAGATAAACATGCATGTTATGAAGGTATTTAAAATTGGGTGTTATTTCAAACACAAATGATGAACTACAATGAAACTGATTTGGTAGGTTCCCAAAAACTACACAGGTGACTGGATTCATATGCGTCATAGCAGTGTTAATGCCGTTGGTCGAAATTGAATACTCGTACATTAAGTATGTTTTCATCTTCACCTACGTTCGGATGTTTCTTTTCTATAAATATAGCAGCTATGATAACAAAGTAGTACATTGTCAACATGTTCATGGTGTAATACAAGTGACTTACCGGTATTTGATGGGCCTGGACCGGTGCTCTGGGCTCGGGCTTTGTAGAGATATGAAAAATTCGGACAAATACTGTTCATCTCCTTGAAAAATATCTCCCTATCATCATCTTCTTTTCTTCTTCTTCCAAATACTGCCCACATTCAACATGATGAATATTCTGGAAAGTTGCGCATGATTAAAAACAGGTTAAAACAGGTATAAAAACAAATTGTTCTGTTGATTTAGTTAGAGGTTTTGGTCACTTGAGACTTGAATATCTCAAGAGACTTTGCTGTGGTGATATCTGGTGGCAGTTTGTTCCAATCCTTGACGGTGTTTATGAAGAAGGACCATTTCCTACAGTCTTTGGTGGCTGGCTGTAATAGGTAAGTATGGTGTCCTGTCCGGTTTGAGCTTCTTGTTGGTTTTTGTAGATATTTATTCTTGTCTATGGCTACTTCTTTTGTCTTGATTGTAAGCTTTTCCATACTATATCAGTTATCATGTTGCTGATACTTGATCTATTTCTATGTCTGCTGGTTACATATCGTGCAGCTCGTCTTTGTATACCTTTTCAATTTTATCTATGTCGTTTTGCTGGTACGGGTCCCATACTGTCGTGGCGTATTCCATTTGCGGTCTTACTAATATTTTATAGGCATGCTCTTTGATGGATTTTGAGCTAATGTGGAGGTTTCGATGTAAGAAACCAAGGCTTCGGCTGGCTTTTCCTGTGATGTTGTTAATATGTTCTCCCCAATCTAGATCATTTGCAATGGTGCAGCCTAGGTATTTAGTCGATGTTTCATGCACCAGAGTATGGCCGTGGAGTTTGTAGTCCCACTTGATTGGCTTTTTCTTTTTTGTGACTATGAGGACGCTGCATTTTTCAGGATGGAACTCCATTTTCCAGAGATTTTCCCATTTTGCCAGTTTGTCCAGGTATTCTTGGAGTTTATGGCATCTTTGTATGCTGGACAACTAGTAATAAAATGTTGTTTATCTTCAACCAAATTAATGGTACATTTCTTACAAAGCCTTTGATCTCTTTCTATATATAAAGTTTTATTTATACCTGTCCCTTTCTATTTTGAGATCATGGGCACTGATTTATATTATATATTATCTTCCATGAGACCACCTGACTTATGTTGCTTCTGATGCTATTATTAAAAGATGTTATAGTAGTCTTCAGTTGCTTGTATATTTATGTCGTTTAACAGAAGTTTTAAACTTGAACTGTCTAGGAAGGAACAATCTGGACAAAACTTCAATCCTTTGTGTAAAAATCCGGAATATCTTTTACCGACATTAGAAATGAATTAGAAATAAACGTTTCACTGACACCGAATATTCTTTATCCCGAAGCGTTTGACGCCGGCGAAATGAAAACAAAGAAGCACAAAAAACACAAATCTGAGCGACATGAAGGTATGTTACAGCCATTCACCATGACAAATACAATATTTAATGTTTTGTTTGTTTGACAATCAAGCAGACAGATATTCTGGCTCATTTACCGAGGCCAAATTTTTAAGCTTAAGTAAACACTATACTAACTTTATCAGGGTTCTCACTAGGAATTTTTCGTGGTGAGTCCTGGGACTCATCACTTTTAGAAATGGTGAGTCCCACTAAATTTTGATGAGTCCAGGATGCATGTAATTTTTTGTGTCTTAATGAAATATGACGAATTAAAACTAAAACGACGCGTGTTGGATTGGTAGTTTTTATTATATCAATAAAATTTATGATCTCTTAATAGTTATTGTTCATTACAACATATAAACAGACTTGCCTTTCTATGTCTATCAATTCTAGGTGTAGTGGATCATTGACTCTTTGTCTTTTACTTGGAACTGATGATTCAATGTCATCAGGTTTCTTTTTGAAGAAGGACTTTAACTTTGACTGACTCATTGTGATACTGATGTCATTTTGTTAGACAAGCTAGTACCCAGTTCATCATTATTAATTAATTTTAACTATATTAAATAAGGGACTTGTTATCTTATAATTGAGTTAATAATCACTTTGATGTTTTTATCATTATAATTATTATAGTCTTTAACAAAAACAAGCAAATCTAAAGTGAACACTGTTCATGATAATGATTTTGGCTTTAATCATTTTTTAATCCGATCTGTTTCAATTTCAAAACATTTTTCACCTTTGTTTACGATCGCGATGTTCACGACATGCACAATACGAGAAAATGTTAAGAGTAAAATTATTTTTAACCGTAAAATTTTATATCTACACTGTTCTACGATCTATTTTATGCATAGTAGTAACAGTTATAAAATATTATATCATTTCATTTCACATTCTCAAACAAAATTTACTTTTTGTTTCAATCGATATGTACGTGATGTTCAACACGTGGAAATATTCACGCTTTTCAAATAATCGTAAAATTTTAAAACATCGGTGACTTTTACATATATATATTTATTAATTAGTTTGAACAGAATTATTATACTTTCAGGATGAAATACGATAATTTAAAAAATAATTATCAGTCAACAAAATATTAATCTACGATCACGTAAATTTTGCAACATCGACTTCGGTTTAGTTTCTTGTCAACAATGTCGGAGATCATGAATCTCTAAGGCAAAACGAAGTGTTTGGGACTCAGGCGATACAATGCGGACGCGTCCCAGGGACTCACGGGTTTCAAAATGACGCGTCCAGCTCGATTTTCATGCATCCAGGACGCGATACGCTGCCTTAACGAGAACCCTGCTTTATACTCGGTCACTATTGTTTCTCTTGGAAGTATGATGATAAGTAAACAAACATGCAAAGCAGGATTTTAGCTAAGATTTTGAGGGCTTTAGTAACTTTTGCGCGAGCTGAAGATGAACCTTATTAACAGCAAGGGACCAAGGACATATATTACTAGCTATACATTTTTGAGGGACTAATTTGCATGCTAGGCAGTTATTGCAGGATTTGACTGATGTGGTGCTTAAAAATGATAATTAGAACAAGGATCCGAAATCTAGTTTACAATTTTACTTCAGTTATTTTCAGGGGACATTATTCTGATCAACAAAAGTTTGGTTCCTTTTTTTTTAACCAGAAACCAAAGCATAAATGAACTTTTAAAGACTATTTCACTGCATAATCATTATCCATGTAAAGACTTTTAAATCAATACTTGGAATTCATTTCTATAATCATGATAATCTTGGAACCAAGGATTCTAATATACATTACATGTATGTTTCATAAGAATCAGTAATTTTGATTGGCTGACAATTGTGAGGCACTCCAATATCAAACTTTATTTCCGTATAAAATACAACAGCTATGACTGCACGTGCTATCCCTGACCATGTTAAAACAATGCATACAAAAACAAACAAAATGCTTCATATAACTCTTATTTTCGTGGTTGTAGCATAAAACTAATAAGAATTGAATGCTTCTATTTATAGGATTGTAAATGTGTTGATCGTGCGCACATTTTTAGAATGAAGCGCTTCCACGCTTCATACGAAATGTGCTTCAATCACCGCTTTTACAGTCAGGGTACTACTTGTACAAGTTAATTTTATTTACTTGAAGAAGTAATAAAAATATACACATATAACATGTATAACATGTATAAGTAAATAAATAACGTTTGAATAATCTCCCCTTAATTTTCTCAAAAATTTACTTGTATAAGTAAATTTTTCTTACAATCCCACAAAAATCCTCAAGTTTTGAGATGTAAAATCATGCCTTTAATGATTTTTCCCAGGTTTGCTCAAATTTTTTATTAAAGGTCAATGTTTCATCTCATTAATTCAACAAAGAAACTTATTGGGCAAAGATCTTGTATATTTGCAAGGCCTTCAAAATTGCTCCTTTGGGGCTTGTAAATGAGCAGTGTTATGAAGATAACAGACAAATGGGATTTTCATTGTCCATGAAATTACACTTAAATGATTAGTAAAGACATCTGCAAAGGGTACACAATTTAAAATTCTATTAGAGCAAAGAAATCTTAAGAATTCAAGAAAGGAAGAAAGGATGACTTTTTTACTTATACAAGTAAAAAATTCTGAATGTCTAAGGGACATAACTAAGATAATTTTTTACCTATACAAGTAAATAAAATTCACTTGTATAAGTATCCTACAAATTTACTTATATGTGTATATTTTTTTTTACTTCTTCAAGTAAATAAAAATTACTTGAATAAGTAGTACCCTGACTGTTTTACACCCCAATAAAATTATAAAAAGAAGCATTCAATTCTTCAATTAATTACAAACTTTTGACCATACTATCAAGTCTATACTTAATTATACAATGTAGCAGAAGATGAAGTTAAAGCAACATGTACATTTAGAGTACCAGGAGTTGTCTTTATGATCCCCATTTTTATATTCATTGTATGCACTTTTTAATAAGTCACTTGGTACACAAAAGTACACAAAATACAACATAGAAAACTTAAGACTGAATATGTTTCTAAATATGGTATATATAACATGTATCTGACTTTTATCATTAACAGACACTATAATAATTTTTTTTTTCAGAAGAGAGATCTGAAAAGGAACCATTAAGACTAGTATTGAAGGTTGGCGAATCTCTTAGTGCACACAGTCCTCACCATGAAAGTAAGAAACATAAACACAAAAAGAAAAAGAAGAAGAAATCTAAAGATCATCACAGACGTGAAGAGGTAACTTCATCATTATTAGGGCCCTATAGTGATCACTCTGTCCGTCCGTCCGTAACAAATTGTGTCCGCTCTATATCTAGAGAACCGTTATAATTTCATACTTTATACTTGACATGTATATTAACCAACACCAGAGGGTGTGTCAAAATGTTTGTACAACTTCCTAGGTCAAAGTTCAAGGTCAAAACTTAATAAAGTGCTTCAGATCAGCTTATCCATACAAATTTTTTACCACACGTTATTTACAGCGGGGCCCACAGAGATGGCTCCCATCTCAATGATGTCTAGTTGGTACTGTTTGTCCTCAAGTATTTACTTAGTGATCAGTGTGTTAGATTTACTTAGTTATCAGTGTGTAAGATTTACTTAGTGATCAGTGTGTTAGTACTGGCATGATATGAATAAGACATGAGGAGGTAACTTCATGATTATTGGTACATTGTACATGTACTGTTTATCCTCAAGTTTATTTACTTAGTGATCTGTGTGTTAGTACTGGCATGATATGAATAAGACATGAGGAGGTAACTTCATCATTATTGGTAATGTTTATCCTCAAGTTTATTTACTTAGTAATCTGTGTGTTAGTACTGGCATGATATGAATAAGACATGAGGAGGTAACTTCATCATTATTAGAACTGTTTATCCTCAAGTTTATTTACTTAGTGATCAGTGTGTTAGTACTGGCATGATATAAATAAGACATGAGGAGGTAACTTCATCATTATTGGTACTGTTTGTCCTCAAGTTTATTTACTTAGTGATCAGTGTGTTACATGTAGTACTGGCATGATATGAATAAGACATGAGGAGGTAACTTCATCATTATAAGTACTGTTTATCCTCAAGTTTATTTACTTAGTGATCAGTGTGTTAGTACTGGCATGATATAAATAAGACATGAGGAGGTAACTTCATCATTATTAGAACTGTTTATCCTCAAGTTTATTTACTTAGTGATCAGTGTGTTAGTACTGGCATGATATAAATAAGACATGAGGAGGTAACTTCATCATTATTAGAACTGTTTATCCTCAAGTTTATTTACTTAGTGATCAGTGTGTTAGTACTGGCATGATATAAATAAGACATGAGGAGGTAACTTCATCATTATTGGTACAGTTTATCCCCAAGTTAATGTGTAAGTACTGGCATGATATAAATAAGACACGAGGAGGTAACTTCATCATCATTGGTACAGTTTATCCCCAAGTTAATGTGTAAGTACTGGCATGATATAAATAAGACACGAGGAGGTAACTTCATCATCATTGGTACTGTTTGTCTTCAAGTTTATTTACTTAGTGATCAGTGTGTTAGTACTGGCATGACATGAAGGTATTTTTATATTTTAAAAAAATTCTTAGATGAAAATGTTGTGTACATGTAGTATTATAAATACTGAATAATCTAGAATGCAGAAATGTTGAATTTTGATATTAAACATATTGAATATATAGTACATGTAAAATTATTTTATGTTTGGATATTGAAATATATATATATGTACTAATTGTACCCCTGCTCTGAAAGCATGAGTATACTGGTTATGTCCGTCGAGCCATGTTTTTTTTCCATCTGTCGGATCTGTCTCATGAAAATTGTGAAATTTTGTAACACTTTTCTCAGGCACTTCAATATGCCAATTTAGGGTTTTTACCAAGATTTCACAGTTCATTGAAATTAAAATTGTGTGAGCGGGGCATATTGTCTTATGGACACATACATGTATTCTTGGTTTTCTTTTCTATAATTGAAGGCTTGCACTATGTTTAAGTCTCCATTGTAACCAAATACTACTTGCTGATGTTTGACTATTCTTATTTAGGAGAGACCACCTAAGCATCACTACCATCAGCGCCATGTTGACACAGAGGAAGAGATGGAGGTGTCCCAAGAGGAAGAGGAGCAGCCACCATTATCACAGAAGCCATCAGAAGATGTAGAATCGGAAGATACTGAACAGGATGATGCAGATGCTCATGTTCAGACCCCACAAAGACCAAAGGAAACCATCACTCCAACAAGACCTAGAGGGGATGCAGAACGTGGAGTGTTAAAAATCTGTTTGAAATATATACAGAATAAAATGCAAGCGTATGTTTTTCAAAGAAATCGTTATCTTTCTTTAAAACTAACAGCACATTTGTCATACAAAATCCAGAAATTATATTAAACTCCTTTCTAGGGATAATTAGAATATTTGTTTTTGTATTTTCTATAGTTTAATGACTGTTCCTTTGCATTTCATTAATACATTTTATTTATACGGTATTTTATTTTCAGGAAGGATGTGAATGGATTTTTTGCCTACCCTGTGAATGATATGATTGCCCCTGGATATTCCATGATTATAGCCCACCCAATGGACTTTAGTACCATGATGGTCAAAATAGACAACAATGAATACGAAAGTGTTCTGGAGTATAGGGTAGGGATTCAAAATATTAACTAGTCAATTATATAATGAACTTGTTATGGATATGCTAAAGCCAAAGACAAAGACTGAAAAACAACACCACCTGACCATTGCTCAAGATTTTATTTCAGATAAATTAATTTGCAACAAATATTGAGCAAAGCATGAAGTTTACCACCATTTCACCCTGACAGTTAATAATAAAAGGAACCCCTGCTCTAGGTTGCTTATCACTGGAGATGTCATGCTTGATAACTCTGAATATGATTTAAATATTTTTTGTTTGAGTATTCAGTGTGAAGAAAGATGTTGTGGTTTATGTCTATACATTAGTTATGTTTAATGTTAAGCTATGTTGCTTATTAGTAATTATATATATCAATTAAAGTAATATTTTTAAATTTAAATAATTAAATGATTTTCTTATTTTATACATATAAAGAAATCATCAGTCACCACATATGACAATTACATTTGTTTGATATTAACTAAGTACAATAAAAGTTGATTTATTTTGTGAATAAATTTTTGTTTTACAACGAAATTAGGAAAATCATCACAATCAATGTAATTATGTAATGTTGAATTACCAGAATAATTAATTGGTTTATCAATTTTTACAGAAAGACTTTGTATTGATGTGCAATAATGCTATGACTTACAACAGACCAGAGACTATTTATAACAAGGAGGCCAAACGTTTGTTTCAAATTGGTATGAAAACACTGAGTAAGGTTAGTATACACCATCAAAAAATAGATTGAATAAATCTGTACACAGATATTCACAAGAGGGGTATGTCTCTTGATGTCGGATAAGGTAGTTGAAAATCCCTTTACCCTAATAGGTGTTATTAAATATAGTAATTATTAAGTTTTCCTGTCAAGGTCTTTTTCACAGTTTAAAAAAAAACCTAAGCAAATGTAAACCCAAATGAGAGAAAAGAATGTTCAACGCTTTCTATTTTCAATTCTTTTTTCACTTGATTCTTTCAAAATTTTCAAAAGATGTAAATGCTTTTGTTGAATAAAATGCACTGTGGAAATATTAATCTTATATACAATTTTATCCCTATTCTGGGTTTACAAAGTGAAATTTTGACTAAAATCAGAAGTAAAAAATTAAATTTTATATCAAATCAAAATACAGACATGTAAAACTATATTTTTTCACCTGTTTTATGGTTAATGTAATTTTTTGAATATGCTTTTTCAAGGGAGATATTTCATTTATATTTGTATGCAAAACAGTGAAATTATAAGATTAAGCTCAATGTTTATGGTATTTATCTATACATAAACATTATATCAAATAAATTTAATAAATTGAAACATGTTCATGTGCTATTACATCCTTGTACAACTGATTGATTTAGAAACTGAACTTTATAACATGTATTTCTATAGGAGAAACTTCTTGTTATGAAGAGAACACTTCCATTTATGGCCAGTTTACGTTATGAAGAGTTAGGTATAGACGAACCAGATGATGAGACTAAAGCTGTCATGGAAGCCATTGTAGAGGAAGAAAAGGAACAGAAACAAAGAGCTAAAGATAGAGAAGAGTAAACATTTGACTTTTCTACCCTTTACACAAGTATTACCCATGCAAAACTTAAAGAAAGATTGAAAAAAATTGTCCAACTTTGTTTCATAAAAAGAAATTGACCAAATTGAATGTAAATACAAACATCTCATTTTAGGTAGGAATAAATCCAGGGGGGTCTCAACATATAGATCTGGGGTTTATCCCCCCATATTCATATATTGTTGTCTGCAAAAATCCCTACTACCTACCTTACCTATCCTCTGTGTCTCCAGTGGAACATAAGGCCATAAATACATAACGTATCATATATTTCATAGGGAAATCATAACCAATTGATATATTTTCCCAGCTATCAGAAATACAATCTATGACATCTTTAGATGTAAGCCATATGGGATCATTCATATAATTAGACAAAAAGATCAGTACACAGTTTTTTACAGACAATCTTATCAGAAGTTGGAAATTTATGACCCATTGACATAAATTTCTACCAATTGTTATATTTCCTCTGCGAAATTGAACCCCATTGATAGATTTGACATTCCAAAAATATTGCCCATACCAGTGGCACATCTGTGTTACCTTTATATAGGAAAAGACGCCCCCTCAGATAAATATTACTTTGTTAAGAAAAAAACACTCTTATTTAAAGAAAAAATTCTCTGAATCTGACATTGTCAAGATCGTTGATTTCTTGATTGATAACATATTTGTTACAGTTGGAGGATGTTTTGTTTTTTTTTTCAACAAAAAATTGGCATTCCTATGGGAACCTACTATGCTCCTCTTCTTGCCGACTTGTTTCTTCATTGATTTGAGGCAAACTTCATACAGGAGCTTCTTAGGAAGAATGGAAAGGAGCTTGAATTATCCTTTAACTTCACATTATGCTATATAGATGATGTCCTCTCACTAAATAATTCAAAGTTTGGTGACTGTGCTGAACAAATCTATTCCATCAAACTTGAAATAAAGGATTCCACAGATACAGTTAATTCTATGTCATATCTTGACTCTCATCTAGCTATATGTAAAAAAGAGATAGTTTCAGCTTCCCAATTGTGAACATTCCATTTCTATTTAGCAACATTCCAGCAGCATCTGTATATGGAGTATATATCTTCAAAATGATTCAATATTTCAGAGCTTGCATTTCTTATTATGATTTTCTTGATAGGGGATTGCTACTGACAAGGAAGCTATTAAACCAAGGGTTTCAAGTGGTAAACTTGGACTTATCCCTTCACTAATGTTATGTACATCATCACAAATTGATTGACCGTTATGGAATATCTGATTCACAGATGATGATGGATATGTTCCAATTGTTGTAATCACAATTCCATCCACTTTTCCTTGAATGTGACTTCACCAAGTGAGACTTACCACCAAATTTGTAATTAAATGAGCAACAGGATGGTGCCACATGTGGAGCAGGTTCTGCTTACCCTACCAGAGCACCTGAGATTACCCCAGAATTTTGGTGGGGTTTCTGTTGCTCAGTCTTTAGTTTTCTATGTTGTGTTTTGTAGACTGATGTTTTTTTTTTTTTGTCATTTTTGTTTTTTGCCAATGTGTTGTCAATTTGTCTTCTATTTTATGAGTTTGAATATCCTTCTGCCTTTCTAATTAAAAAATTGAAATGAGTTCACCTCTTATTTTATAAAGACGAACTAGTATAAATTAAGCTTACAGAATATATTGTGCTACAATTAAACTTAAAAAAGATTAATAAAACAGAAAAAAATTAATATCATATTGTTCGGATTTTTTATCGCTTGCTTTGTCGATTTTTATATTGGACTATTTTCTTAAGCAGAAATTGAAAAAAACCAGGGAAGTTTTAAGAATAATTATTCTGATACAAAAAAAGTATCTTTTTTTCCTATATTTTGTAGAATTGGTAGATTTGAAGCTGTACCAGATAATATGAGTGCTTCAGAAATATTGGCACAGGCCCAAAACGCTGCAAAAGATGCTGCTGATCTGTTAAAATTTCGACAGTCTAATTCAAGGGTAAGTAAATAGATAACACTAGCTCTTATCCCCTAATGAAGAGCAAGCCCAATGCACTACCAGTGGCAGATCCAGAGGGGGTTCCGGGGGTTGGAACCCCCTTTTGGACGACCAATGCATTTGAATGGGGACATATAGTTGGAACCCCCCTTTATACTGGGTTGGGAACCCCCCCCTTTTTAAAATGGCTGGATCCGCCCCTGACTACTGTTAGGATTCCAACGGTCTAATTTAAGTGTTAGTTGATAGATAGCATCAGCTTTTATCACTTCTCCTCACTAAAGAGGAAGCAACGTATTACTATAGATGCTTCTTATATGAATAAATAATGAATTTAGGGTTTAAGTCAATGAGACAAAATGGAAATGATTGGAGATCTGACATCTTTTAAATAGATAAAAAATGACAATAAAGGGAAGAAAAGAACCACTGACAAGATTCCAGACTTTGGACAGGCATATAAACATTTGACAGAACCAAACAAGATGACTGCAGTAATTTTTGGATAGTAGCATCTGTTGCAGCAGTTTGACTTGTAACATGACACAGAGTGTGTTCACATATCAGGAGCATTTCCTGAAGCAGAATAGTTCATAGTATTTGGAAGATTGATCACTGATAAAACTACAGTTATCTCTCCTTTCGTTGTTTCGACCTCGGATGACTTGACATTTCGAATGAGTCAAAGTTTTCTCGTGGTCCCAAACTTTGTTCCATATAAATGTATGTGTTTCAACTCCTGATGAGTTGAAATTGGATGAGTCGAAATTTCAGTTGACTCACACTAAATTTACATTCCCAAAAGCCTTTAAAAATAATTTTTTATCTCGAACTAGTACACATATGTCAAAACATGACCTCAGGGATTTAAATGGATTGAAGAGTTAATCTGACAATACATGTGTAATTAAATTTCCAGTCACTGACCACTGTATCGATTTATGATATTCTGTTTACCTAAGATTATCTTTGATCACCATGATAAATAATTAGTGATACATTGTTATAGTTTATGAAAAATTATTTTAAATGTTTTAAAAATAATTAACTGTAATCATACACTATTGAGCTTGGTTGTGTATAAAGTAGGGATTAAGACTTCCATCGGTGATCAACTCAAAACTACTCAACCTGCGTCTTTAATCTTTTTGTATTTCTCTTGCAGAAAAAGATTGAAATGAAAGAAAATGAAAAGAAATCTAAATTTTCTAAAATCTCTTGTATATGAGAATGAACAATTTTGTCAACTTCAATAACGCTAAGATTGATTGGAAATTACTCTCTGAGCTAAAAACCACAGTAAAAAATTGTAACTGTACAAAGAAATAAATTAGAGACGAAAACATAAAATGTTTTTATAATACATGTAATAAAAGACCATAACATACACATACATCGATCTGATGCCAGAATATCAATCCTCTACCCATATTCATCAGGATTTATTTTAGCCTTACCAAGCTTAGCAAGAGTTGTGTCCCTTGGTCTGTCAAACTTCCAGTTTTCGTTTGAGTCGAACTATGGGTATCTCAAAATATTATTAGGGCCTCGGTGGCCGAGTGGTCTAAGTAGTTACTACTGTAATCACTAGCCAGTCAACACTGAGGTTGTGAGTTCGAACCCCGCTCGTGTGGGTGCACTCGACTTCAACCATAATTGACTAGGATTTTCAGTTTTCCTATCGAAGGTCGGTGGTTTTCACAGGGCACTCCGGCTTCCTCCACCAATAAAAACTGGCCGCCACGAAATAGCCCAAAAGCAGTGCTTAAAAGTGGTGTTAAAAACACAAAAAATCAAAAAAAATCAAATCAAAATATTTCTCTGGTCAAGCTGACTTCGGGATAATGAGAGTCAACTGTACTTTATTTTTTTATAAGAAGCAGAATACTATGATCTATTTACCTTCAGGAAAAGCTCCTGGTGAGTGAAACCTCCAACAAACTTATTAAAGCCTTATCATTAATACAGCACCTCTTTGTCTCATTTCTGTGTCATGTTACAAGTCAAACTTCTGTAACATAAGCTGCTAACGGAAATTTAATGCAGTCTTCTCATATAAGTGTCAATTATGATACCAGCTCTCATCTCCTGTCTAACATAGGGTCTCTTAGATTTGACAATTTCAATCCATCCTGTTGCTAATTTGAGACTGATGTATCTTTGTAATGAAACCACAGTGACACTTTTAAGTAAATTTGGTTTATGATAAGGTTCTTTCTACAGCAAGATATTGTGGACATGTTTTAATGAGACCACACTTTTAAGTAAATCTGCTACACAAGTTTATGATGGGGGTTCTTTCTGCAGCAATGGATTATTGAGTGTATAATGAGAGCACAATTAGTTTCGATGTAAAGAGATCACACTTTACAATAAATCTCTCACACAAGTTTATGATGGGGGTTCTTTCTACAGAAAAAGATTGTGTACCGTGTATAATGAGACCACGCTTTCTAAGTAATTCTTTTGCAAGTTTATGATAGAGTTCTTTCTAAAGCAATAGATTTTGGACAATGTATCCTTGTTATTATACCATGGTTTGGACAGAACAAATTTCATCAATATATATTGGTGACAATAAACAGTGGGAGACTTTGTATGGAAATTTCTCTTATGAAAAACCCAAAGAATAAGATTCATGAAGGGCCAATATTGGCCTAATATTCCATGAAATTTTCACAACTACAAAATCAACAAGCTTTGACAAATTCAATTTGTAGCTAAGAAGTCAGAATTGTGCACTCTAATGATGAAAATCATAATTTTAACTAATTTTTATTTGAACTTTGATATTTTTGCCTCTGACAAAATTTGCCACATACATGGACCTGTTGGACAAACATAATTATTTGTAAGGATGTGTATCTAAGTCATACTTATTTTTATAACAGATTTATTTTGGTTGAAGAGCATGGCCTATGTTTTACAGAAGGAAATAGATCTTTAATATTCATTTAAAAAGAAATTGTGACTGTCTTAAAAAAACAGTAAACAGAAAAATGTCACATTTATCTTAATTTGCATATTTCAGAATGTAAATTTAACATTTTGATGTAAAATAAAAATTGACAAATTTTTAGGGCCTATGATATGCCTTCCTAGCCCTATTCCTTTAAACATGAAAGTTTGGCATACAATCTTGTACCAGTTATTTTTATCTGACATATTCTACAATTTTAGTTGGGATTTCTTCGTAAGAGAGATGATGGCAGTACATCTATGGTATTACTGAACCCTGACAATGATGGAATTGGTAAATACTTATATAGGCATTAAATTGTGTAATATTAGATTGTACTCAATGATTTAAAGGACTTACAAAAAATATTATATTGATCAAAATTGAAAAAAAAGGCAGAATGTGAAATACAGATTTCCGTTAATTGATTGATTTATTCTTGATCCTCATAAAAGTGCAAAAACAATTCTTTGAAGATGAAAAACAACATTTTTTATAGAAGAATACATATGTGACATGATTGTTAAATTCCAGGAAAACAAATTACCATAAACATACTTAAAGTATGCACAATACTCTATAGCATTGGTTTAGTGGGATGAAAAACTATATTTATATTTTTATGTAATGTTTTGATTTGTGAAATATTTTCTAGTGAGTAAGAATGAACGTGTGATTAGCATTGGTTCATTGATTGGGAAGTTAGGAACGGGTGGAGGATCATTAGCAGGGTACAAAGAAGACAAGAGGAACAGAGTCACTACAGGTAGGTACTTCATTGTGTTTATATATAGTGTTAAATAAATTAGGGTACAAAGAAGTCAAGAGAAACAGAGTCACTACAGGTAGGTACTTCATTGTGTTTATATATAGTGTTAAATAAATTAGGGTACAAAGAAGACAAGAGAAACAGTCACTACAGGTAGGTACTTCATTGTGTTTATATATAATGTTAAATAAATTAGGGTACAAAGAAGTCAAGAGGAACAGAGTCACTACAGGTAGGTACTTCATTGTGTTTGTATATAATGTTAAATAAATTAGGGTACAAAGAAGTCAAGAGGAACAGAGTCACTACAGGTAGGTACTTCATTGTGTTTATATATAGTGTTAAATAAATTAGGGTACAAAGAAGACAAGAGAAACAGTCACTACAGGTAGGTACTTCATTGTGTTTATATATAGTGTTAAATAAATTAGGGTACAAAGAAGACAAGAGGAACAGAGTTACTACAGGTAGGTACTTCATTGTGTTTATATATAGTGTTAAATAAATTAGGGTACAAAGAAGACAAGAGAAACAGTCACTACAGGTAGGTACTTCATTGTGTTTATATATAGTGTTAAATAAATTAGGGTACAAAGATGTCAAGAGGAACAGAGTCACTACAGGTAGGTACTTCATTGTGTTTATATATAGTGTTAAATAAATTAGGGTACAAAGAAGTCAAGAGGAACAGAGTCACTACAGGTAGGTACTTCATTGTGTTTATATATAGTGTTAAATAAATTAGGGTACAAAGATGTCAAGAGGAACAGAGTCACTACAGGTAGGTACTTCATTGTGTTTATATATAGTGTTAAATAAATTAGGGTACAAAGAAGACAAGAGGAACAGAGTTACTACAGGTAGGTACTTCATTGTGTTTATATATAGTGTTAAATAAATTAGGGTACAAAGAAGACAAGAGAAACAGTCACTACAGGTAGGTACTTCATTGTGTTTATATATAGTGTTAAATAAATTAGGGTACAAAGAAGTCAAGAGGAACAGAGTCACTACAGGTAGGTACTTCATTGTGTTTATATATAGTGTTAAATAAATTAGGATACAAAGAAGTCAAGAGGAACAGAGTCACTACAGGTAGGTACTTCATTGTGTTTATATATAGTGTTAAATAAATTAGGGTACAAAGATGTCAAGAGGAACAGAGTCACTACAGGTAGGTACTTCATTGTGTTTATATATAGTGTTAAATAAATTAGGGTACAAAGAAGACAAGAGGAACAGAGTTACTACAGGTAGGTACTTCATTGTGTTTATATATAGTGTTAAATAAATTAGGGTACAAAGAAGACAAGAGAAACAGTCACTACAGGTAGGTACTTCATTGTGTTTATATATAGTGTTAAATAAATTAGGGTACAAAGAAGACAAGAGGAACAGAGTTACTACAGGTAGGTACTTCATTGTGTTTATATATAGTGTTAAATAAATTAGGATACAAAGAAGTCAAGAGGAACAGAGTCACTACAGGTAGGTACTTCATTGTGTTTATATATAGTGTTAAATAAATTAGGGTACAAAGAAGACAAGAGGAACAGAGTCACTACAGGTAGGTACTTCATTGTGTTTATATATAGTGTTAAATAAATTAGGGTACAAAGAAGACAAGAGGAACAGAGTCACTACAGGTAGGTACTTCATTGTGTTTATATATACAGTTAAATAGATTTTTATTTTTTAGTAAACAAATTAAGTAAATATTAATTTCCAAGGATTGAACATTTACATCTGCGGATAAAAAATGCATTTCAACCATTGCAATCCTATTAAAGATGAGCACTTTTAGAGGTTAAATTGTTATTGGATATTCATGCTTGTTATATTCATGATATTGGATATTTTTTCTCTTTTATTTGGATATTTGATATTAGTTTCTTAGGATATATAGGACAATGTGAATAATTTCAGGGATATTGAATATTGTAAAACTGTATTCAGAGTTTTTAGGGGTATTAAGGAATCACCCTGTCAGTCTGTCTGTCATTCTTTTTTGATTGACTGATTCTTTGATGGCTGGCAAATGTCCAGCTGCAATATTAACATGATACTACTAGTTCAACATGTTTAGTTGGATTTTTAATTTCCTATTTTACAAGGTACCAGTCTGCAGGAAATCATGTGAACTTACACATTACACTGACTCCAAGCTCTTATTCCTCCTTGTAAATGTCACATGCTTGGCAGAGAAGCAGCACATACAAATTGTAGTATTGGACTTGAGTGTTAGTTTTTAAGGAATGATGTTCTCTGTACAGTCATATGCATTAATTGATTGATTGTTGCTTGTTTAACATTAAATCTCAGACATATGCATGTATAGATATAATTGCTGCATCAGTTTCACAAATCAGTCTCTTAATGCACTATTATCAAAACTTTAAACCCTATATTACTAAAGGCTTTTATTTTTACAGGACAGTATTTGAATTATGGACCGTTTGGTACATATGCTCCTCAGTACGACTCAACATTTGCTAACATGACAAAGGAAGAAACAGACATACTTCTATCAACATATGGCGATGAGACAGGAGTAGGGTATGCCAAAAGGTAACATTTTATATTTTATTTTAAAAATCTTTCTTATTACATAAAAGATCCAAATACTGTGGATTCATTTATTTTCAGTGGATACCAATTTTTGTGAATTGATGAAAAATTATATTTTCATGGATATTTGATTTAGTGAAGTCTGCATACCAGCCTTTAGAAAATATGTAATTCATTGATCGTTTCAATCTGTGGTTATTCTTTACCCACAAAATCTGTAAAATTGATATCCTATGAATAACAATGAATCCACAATAGACTGAATATTTGCTTTTAATTGAAAACTGGGAAATAATAAAGTGTACTATTTATAACTCCACAGTAAACTCCAATATCACTCCACAGTAAATTCCAATATAACTCCACAGTAAACTCCAATATAACTCAACAGTAAATTCCAATATCTCTCCACAGTAAACTCCAATATCACTCCACAGTGAACTCTTATATCATTCCACAGTAAACTCTAATATCACTCCACAGTAAACTCCAATATAACTCGATAGTAAACTCGGCAGTAAACTCCAATATCTCCCCACAGTAAACTCAAATATCACTCCACAGTAAACTCCAATATTTCTCCACAGTAAACTCCAATATAACTCCACAGTAAACTCAATATCACTCCACAGTAAACTCCAATATCACTCCACAGTAAACTCCAATATCACATGCAAAACCATTAAAAAAACAAAACATATCCACTGATTGGTCAAATGTATAATAACTTTCATAATTCTGGCTATTTGTCTTTATTTTATGGTTCCTTAAACCTTATTTCACCACTATCAGTTTTAACTGCTGTAACACGAGGGTACCCAAATTGCACCTATTTCAACAGTTTTTTCACCTTATTTATTTAAGAAATAAGACCAAAATTCTGTGTTTTGCTTTGTGAATGTATGCTTATTTTCTATGTAGAATCACAAATAAAGTTTGAATCCATTTTAAATCATAGAAAAATTGGGTTGAACCAACCTCAAATAGACCCAACAATTCATTTAGTGTTGTCGATATAGAAAAAATAATTATTTACACCTTAATTACATCAAAGCACCTTACTCCCTCTGATAGTAAGGTTTTACTTTGGCAGTGCCATCTTTGAACAGTGAATGTTTTCTGCTGTGATAACATTTAACTTCAGGAAAACTTTGATCTTTATCTCATGTTGGAGAAATATATCAATTAGTGCAAGAGGTCTAATGAATATAAAAATAAGGAGATGTGGTATGATTGCCAATGAGACAACTATCCACCGAAGCTCAAAAGAAGTGAATGTAAGCAATTGTAGGCAACTGTACGGCCTTCAACAATGAGAAAAACTCATACCGTATAGTCTGCTATAAAAGGCCCCAGCATGAAAAATATGAAACAATTCATTTGAGAAAACTAACAAGTACATTTATGTAAGAGAAATATTAGATACCACTTTATATGGATGTTTGGTGTCTGTCAGTCTCCTTCTCTGTCCTTGATACAATTATTTCATGCTTCATTGACTCTCTGATGAGTATATATATTTTTTCCCCCAGTGTAATGAGTTTTGTTGAGAGTGGTGGTGACTATGCGATAGCTATGGTGGATAATTTATTGGATATCCTGACAAAAGGAGAACATGCTAAAACCAAGATATTACAACAGGTTTGTAGTTTATACACATAATTTATTGGATATCCTGACGAAAGGAGAACATGCTAAAACCAAGTTGTCACAACAGGTTTGTTGTTTATACACATAATTTATTGGATATCCTGACCAAAGGAGAACATGTTAAAACCAAGATATTACAACAGGTTTGTAGTTTATACACATAATTTATTGGATATCCTGACCAAAGGAGAACATGCTAAAACCAAGATATTACAACAGGTTTGTAGTTTATACACATAATTTATTGGATATCCTGACCAAAGGAGAACATGCTAAAACCAAGATATTACAACAGGTTTGTAGTTTATACACATAATTTATTGGATATCCTGACTAAAGGAGAACATGCTTAAACCAAGTTGTCACAACAGGTTTGTAGTTTATACACATAATTTATTGGATATCCTGACGAAAGGAGAACATGCTAAAACCAAGTTGTCACAACAGGTTTGTAGTTTATACACATAATTTATTGGATATCCTGACAAAAGGAGAACATGCTAAAACCAAGATGTCACAACAGGTTTGTTTATACACATAATTTATTGGATATCCTGACGAAAGGAGAACATGCTAAAACCAAGATGTTTCAACAGGTTTGTAGTTTATACACATAATTTATTGGATATCCTGACAAAAGGAGAACATGCTAAAACCAAGATATTACAACAGGTTTGTAGTTTGTACACATAATTTATTGGATATCCTGACAAAAGGAGAACATGCTAAAACCAAGATATTAAACAGGTTTGTAGGTTATACACATAATTTATTGGATATCCTGACAAAAGGAAAACATGCTAAAACCAAGATATTACAACAGGTTTGTAGTTTATACACATTATAATTTATTATAATTATGCGGTATTTGAATAGCATCCCATTTTAAGAAAAAATTGTCCATACAATGGAAATTTTTTTTTTAAAAGGTCCACAATTGGTTGATTGTTACTTGCTTAACGTTCAAAGTGCCATGACATAAAAATCACTGGTTGTAGGATATATATGAAATTATACCAGACCTTAATAAACAGTACAAAATCAAGATGAAATAAGGAGATGTGGTATGATTGCCAATGAGACAACTATCCACCACAGTCTGAATTATGTGCATGTAAACAACTATAGGGACTTCTAAAAACCTACAAAATCCACAACACTGCAGAATGTGCCATAGATACTTTTTAAACGACCGCAAAAAAATTTTGCAGTCGTATATTGGTATGACGTCGGTTTCGTCGTCGTCCAGCGTCGTCATTGTTGTCCGAAGACACATTGGTTTTCGCACTCTAACTTTAGTTTAAGTGAATGGATCTCTATGAAATTTTATCATAAGGTTCAATACAACAAAAGGAAGGTTGGGATTGATTTTGGGGGTTATGGTACCAACAGTTAAGGAATTAGGGACCAAAAAGGGGTCAAAAATAAGCATTTTTGTAACTTCCAGACATAACTTGTGTGTTAGTGTATGGATCTCTGACATTGTACCACAAGGTTCCATATCTCAAAGGGAATGCTGGGATTGATTTTGGAGGTAATTGCCTCCAAATTTTAGGAATTAGGGACCAAAAAAGGGGCAAAAAACAAGCATTTTTCTAGTTTCATGACAATAACTTGTGTGTAAGTGTATGGATCTTTCTGAAATTGTACTACAAGGTTCCATATCACAAAGGGAAAGCTGGAATTGAGTTTGGGGGTAATTGCCCAAAACGTTTAGGAATAAGGAGCCAAAAATAAGCATTTTTCTAGTTTCCAGACAATAACTTGTGTTCAAGTGTATGGATCTCTCTGAAATTGTACTGCAAGGTACCATGCCACAAAGGGAAGGCTGGGATTGATTTGGGGGTAATTGCCTCAAAATTTTAGGAATAAGGGGCCAAAAAGGGGCAAAAAAACAAGCATTTTTCGAGTTTCATGACAATAACTTGTGTGTAAGTGTGTGGATCTTTCTGAAATTGTACTACAAGGTTCCATATCACAAAGGGAAAGCTGGAATGGAGTTTGGGGATAATTGCCAAAAACGTTTAGGAAAAAGGGGCCACAAATAAGCATTTTTCTAGTTTCCAGACAATAACTTGTGTTCAAGTGTATGGATCTCTCTGAAATTGTACTGCAAGGTACCTTACCACAAAAGGAAGGCTGGGATTGATTTTGGGGGTAAATGCCTCAAAATTTTAGGAATTGGGGGCAAAAAGGGGGCAAAAAAACAAGCATTTTTCGAGTTTCATGACAATAACTTGTGTGTAAGTGTATGGATCTTTATGAAATTGTACTACAAGGTTCCATATCACAAAGGGAAAGCTGGGTTTGAGTTTGGGGGTAATTGCCCTAACTGTTTAGGAATTTGGGGCCAAAAGGGCCAAAAACAAGCATTTTCTAGTTTCAGACAATAACTTGTGTTCAAGTGTACGGATCTCTCTGAAATTGTACTGCAAGGTACCATACCACAAAGGGAAGGCTGGTATTGAGTTTGGGGGTGATGAATCATAAGGGGGTTCAAAAAACTTGAGGGGGGATTTTTTTAAAATTTTGTTCTTTAAAATTTTCCATTTTAAATTGGTTATTTCTGATTTATATATAAAAGCAAATAATAATGATATGGTTTGAATAGGTAAATTAAAAATTTTTAAGTTCTTAGACCACATTCATTCTGTGTCAGAAACCTATGATGTGTCAAATATTTAATTACAATCCAAATTCAGTGCTGTATCAAGCTTGAATGTTGTGTCCATACTTGCCCCAACTGTTCAGGGTTCGACCTCTGTGGTCGTATCAAGCTGCGCCCAGCGGAGCATTTTATTAAATGTATGAATTGTAGTCAGAATTAGTCTGGAACAAAAACATATTTGTGAAAACTAGGTAAAAATGGCCAATTTGAAGAGACTTTTAATATTTGAGCAACCAAATAATGTGCAAATTAAGTTAATTTTAATTTAATTAGTTTTTGCTAGACTGTGACATAGAGCTAACAGTGTAGACTGTTTCAGTTATAGAAGATTGTATATGTACAAAACTAGTGCTTTATTAATAAATATAAAGATATTCCAGTCAAAAATCTGAATTTTCAATTTCTGTATTATTTGCTAAACAAAGCAGATGTAAGAGAATTATTTGATTTTAAAAAAGTTTTAGGCCAAGGTGCTCTTGTTGAATTTTTGTCCATTGTATTGACTTCCTTATAAGGACTTGAAGAGATGATATTTTTTTACCTCATTTGTTGTTCACATTATTACCAGGTTGAATATAAAAATAAGAAGATGTGGTAAGATTACTAATGAGACAACTATCCATTCATCTCAAAGACATAGAGAAGATCATATTATTAGTTTTATATTGGTAAAATGTCTCTGTAAGCTATGATCCTATAGACTATTTCTAGGTGAACTGTAATGAAATGCTACTTTTTTTTTACAGAAAATGAAAGATGGAGGTGGTTCTACTGATGAAAAATCAGCTAATATAGACTTTGATTCTCTCAGAGGTCTTAGTGATCTGGGTGTAGATATGTCATTTCTGGATAGTATGGGTATGTATATTCCCCTGATCTGAGTGTAGATATGTCATTTCTGGATAGTATGGGTATGTATATTCCCCTGATCTGAGTGAAGATATGTCATTTCTGGATAGTATGGGTATGTATATTCCCCTGATCTGAGTGAAGATATGTCATTTCTGGATAGTAAGGGTATGTATATTCCCCTGATCTGAGTGTAGATATGTCATTTCTGGATAGTATGGGTATGTATATTCCCCTGATCTGAGTGTAGCTATGTCATTTCTGGATAGTAAGGGTATGTAATTTCCCCTGATCTGAGTGTAGATATGTCATTTCTAGATAGTATGGGTATGTATATTCCTTTGATCTGGGTGTAGATATTTCATTTCTGGATAGTATGGGTATATATATATTCCTTTGATCTGGGTGTAGATATGTCATTTCTGGATAGTATGGGTATGTATATTCTCTTATAATATACTAGATTATGGAGTGTGTGTCCGAGCGAGAACTTCTCTAGTTCATTACTTTAGGAATATTTATCAAAAAGTAGTATTTCAATTTTCAGCCCCATTCTACTATTTAGTCAGACGTCAGTCGCTACCCTGATATACCCTATCTTTTGTTTTATTTTTCGGGTAATTAATGACGGATAGCGTTTGACATCTTTAGCGAACAGAATTATCATTTTACATAATTTAATTGATTGTATGCTGGTTCATATTCTGGGCGCCAGTCTTTGCTCCTTTCTAATAAAATCCACAAACAAAAACAAATATGAAGCTTAGAAATGGAAAAATATTAAATACTAAACTCGTTCAAAGGGTATCTACACGTCTCAATCTTCAAAATCGCTTATCTAAAAATACTACCATCGCTAACATTTTAACAATAAAAATCGTGGTTACCCTTCTATCGATAAGTGTCATGCCAAAATGACTTACATGTCCCGTCTTTCCACCAACAATACGGTAAGGTCCACGTTTAATGGTCGCACATTTTCATTAAATTTTGAAACTGATATAACTTGAAAAACAAACAGTATTATTTATTTACTCACATGAAACAAACCTGGATGGGGTATTCAGTATGTAGGTGAAACTGGACATATTTATCTAAACGCACACAAGAACACCTGTATCGTTTTAAAAGACCCAATAAATTCAAAAGTATCATTTATCAACACCTTAAGAAGCACAATCATCCTATTAAATATTTAACAGTTCAACCTTTAGAAGTTGTAAATAAGCAGCCTGATGAATCTCATTCAAAGTTTGTACGATCACGGAAAATAATTGAATTAAATTGGATTAAAAAATTACAGACAGTCTACCCTCTCGGTCTTAATGATAATATCATGGGAATTGGTAATATATCAAGAACCGATTCTGTTAACATTTTGGATATAGTTTCTAAAACTGTTCGTAAAAACCGTTCTCATGGTCGTAGAAAAAATCGCAATCAAAGAAAATTTCGGACCAATCATACCAATATTTCGGACCTAATTTCTATTTCAAAAAATAACGGCAGACATTATCTGTTAACAAAGCTCTGTTCATTACCGGTTAATAAGTTAAATAAAATTTTAGAGGATTGCAACACAATTTCATATAGCAGTCCTAAGTATGAAATCGTTCAAATTATAATGGCATATTGTTATTCTAAACTGTTTCCCAAAATTGATCGCCCTGAAGATCATAAAAACATTTTATTAAAAAAAGTATGTCAATAAAGGTTTTGATTTTGTAAATATTGCGGTATTTTTAACGACCATTCTGTTAAAGAACAAATTCCTGGATATTTTGATAATACTGAGCTCCCTCTTATTTGTTATATTTACAAAAATCTACCCGGAAATATGTGTTTAATTATAGCCAATTGTGTAAAGATGTTAATATCAGTGAAAATACACCTACTTCATGTAATTGCAGTAATTCGAATACATTTATGGACCCATTTCCCATGTTATAACAGGAGATCTTAACATCGTTCAAGACCGAGAGTTAAAATCATTCCTCAGTAAAGGACCTAAATATCGTCCCCGTCAATCATTAATTGGAATGAGTGTCGTAATATCATCCACGACTCACTCCGTTCTTACTATTTGAAATGGATAAACGGAAAAAGCTGACAAAAATCTTTGGACTCTTTTTTAATTCAGTAATGAACATAGTTGATATCGTATTCAACATTTTAAAGAACATTTTACTCTTAACAACAACCATAATAAACCTATTTCTCGTATCAAACATAAACTTAAAGAACTAGCCAAGGAATTTGTTTTTGTCCCGGCCGATAAAGCTGCTAATAATATCATTATTGTTTGACGTAAATTTTACATTGAGGTTCTGAAAAAAGAATTCACCAACATTCCAACTGACTCCATTTTCAGAAAACGACATCTGTAACAAACATAAACTTTTAGCTACCTCTTTACAAGCAGAACCAAATACAATGAAAGTTCCAACTATGTACTGGCTTCCGAAGCTACATAAAACACCTTACAAATATAGATTTATTTCGTCTTCAAGCCATTGTTCCACTACTAAATTGTCTATTCTTCTTACCAGTTCACTTGGTACAATCAAAAATCTGATAATAAATTGTTCAAATAAGGCCTTTGAAAATAATGGAATTAATTGCTTTTGGAGTGTCAAAAACTTGTTGGAAGTACTTGATAAATTGCATGCTTATATTGGTGATTTTGAATCTGTTCAAAGTTTTGATTTTTCTACCCTGTATACCACATTGCCTCACATTCTCATTAAGAAAAATTCACACACCTAATTCAATGGATATTTAAAAGTCAGAATGTGAATACATATGTTCTAACTCTTTTAGGTCATTTTTAGTAGCAATAAACAAAAGAACTATGTCAATTGGACATGCTTTGATACTATATCTGTCCTTGAATTTTACTAGATAATATTTTTGTTTGCTTTGGAGATTCCGTATATCGTCAGGTTATCGAATTCCAATGGGGACTAACTGTGCACCACTTATTGCGGACCTGTTTTGTATTGCTATGAGTTACAACTTATGATTAAAATCAGCAAAGACCCATCGAAACAACATCTGATACAAAATTTAATAATACTTTTAGATATTTGGATGATATATTGGCTCTCAATAATGACGACTTCAGTATGTATACTAAAGAAATTTATCCTGTTGAACTAACTTTAAATAAAGCTAATACTAACAATGACCACTGCCCTTTCCTCGATCTTGATATCTATATCATTAACGGAAAGCTTAATACAAAAATTTATGATAAAAGAGATGATTTTCATTTCCTATCGTTAATTATCCATTTTAGATGGTGATGTTCCTTGTCACCATCTTATGGTGCTTATATATCTCAACTTGTACGATTCGCTCGTGTATGTAACAACGTTTTAGATTTTAACGAGAGAAATTTAGGTATTACTGAAAAATTATTACACCAGGGATTTCGATATCACAAACTAGTCAAAACATTTACTAAATTTTATCATCGGTACAAGGACATCATTCGTAAATATAGCTCAACATGCAGACTTCTTATACGTTCAGGTATTTCACATCCAATCTTTTATGGTAATATTCTTTATAAAGCACAAAATTGTCAGTATTCACCTCAGAAGCTAACAAAACTTTAAATAGACTTATTAAGAAGGGATATAGTTACGATACTGTTGTCAGGTCATTAAAGATTGCATATTTTGGCTTTAATATTGATTCACTTATAGGGTCTTTGCATCGGAACTAAACACATTTATTTAAAAACCAGTTGTTGGCATGACACGGGTTATGCTCTTCTCATATATTTTATGATGGTATGATACTAAACCCCTAACGGGAGGGATTGTGCCTGATATTCATATGATGAAGACATAATCTTTCAATCAGTTTAATTGAGGTCTGGAGCTGGCATGTCAGTTTACTGCTAGTAGTCTGTTGTTATTTATGTATTATTGTCATTTTGTTTATTTTCTTTTGTTACATCTTCTGACATCGGACTCAGACTTCTCTTTAACTGACTTTTAATGTGCGTATTGTTATGTGTTTACTTTTCTACATTGGCTAGAGGTATAGGGGAGGGTTGAGATCTCATAAACATGTTTAACCCCGCTGCATTTTTGCGCCTGTCCCAAGTCAGGAGCCTCTGGCCTTTGTTAGTCATGTATTATTTTTACCTTTAGTTTCTTGTGTATAATTTGGAGTTTAGTATGACGTCCATTATCACTGAACTAGTATATATATTTATTTAGGGGCCAGCTGAAGGACGCCTCCGGGTGCGGGAATTTCTCGCTGCATTGAAGACCTATTGGTGACCTTCTGTTGTTGTCTGTTATGTGGTCGGGTTGTTGTCTCTTTGACACATTCCCCATTTCCATTCTCAATTTTATCCTTTGATCTGGGTGTAGATATGTCATTTCTGGATAGTATGGGTATGTATATTCCCCTGATCTGGGTGTAGATATATCATTTCTGATGTCATCTATTGATGTTATTGTATTTCATTGTTTATTTGTACACAAAACTTGGCAGGAAAAATCCTGTATTAAACCATGACAGATCATTTAACAAAAATATATCTATGTGATACCAAATTATTGTTAAATTTTATGTACTAATTTCAAATTACAGAAAAATCAATGAAGAAAGAGAAAGATCCAGTGCAGGAAAAGCTTGATCAGACAGCTACTTTATTAAATGACCTTCAACAAACTCAGAATGAACGACTAAGTCAGAACTTACCACCACACATTACTCAAGTACCTGGTCCTTCAGAAAAAGAAATACAGTTAGGTAAGTAGACTTAGTCAAAAGTTACCAGCACACATTACTCAAGTACCTGGTCTTTCAGAAAAAGAAATACAGTTAGGTAAATAGACTTAGTCAAAAGTTACCAGCACAGATTACTCAAGTACCTGGTCCTTCAGAAAAAGAAATACAGTTAGGTAAGTAGACTGAGTCAAAAGTTACCAGCACACATTACTCAAGTACCTGGTCCTTCAGAAAAAGAAATACAGTTAGGTAAGTAGACTTAGTCAAAAGTTACCAGCACTCATTACTAAAGTTCCTTGTCCCTCAGAAAAAGAGATACAACTAGATAGTTGACTTAGTCAGAATTTACCACCATACATTTACTAAGTACTGGTCCTTCGGAAAATGAAATACAACTAGGTAAGTCAACCATACAGAACACACCACCATACTTTAATCAAGAAATGGTCCTTGAAGAAAAGAAATACAACCATGTACTGTAAATTCAGAGATTATTGCGAGGTTTTTATTAATGCAAATAATAGGTGAGTATCGCAATAATAAGAACTCGCATTTTGATAACTAAAACATAGATCTGTATGTAGATCTTTCTGAAATTACAATAATTAAAATCACATTCTTGTCCATTTTTGAAAAATTGCAATAGTAAATGCATGCAATAATTTCTGAATTTACAATAATTTGACTTAGTCAAAAGTTACCTTCACACATTACTTAAGTACTAGGTCCCTCAGAAAAAGAGATACGAACATATAAAAAGAGATGTGAATATGATTACCAATAAAACAAATATCCACCAGAGACAAAATGATATAGATGTAATCAACTATAGGTCGCTGTACATCCTTCAACAATGAGCAAAATCCATGTTGTATAGTCAAAATTTACCACCAAATAAGATAAAAAGGAATAATAGAGTATTTTTTTGTTGTATTATTACTGTGGATTCAGTTATTTTTGTGGGTACCAATTTTCCTGGATTCAAGAAAAATTATATTTTCATTGATACTTGATTTCTTGGTTTTGCCAAAGTTTGTGTACAATTCTATGAAAATCAATACTTTTAAAACCTTTAAATTTGGATCATCTCTTTCTACTAAATGTAATGAAATTGTTACCCAGTAAATAATAATTCATCCACAGTACTGAAAACACACTGTGTCACAAGTTAGGTACTTCTTACATACTGTTCACAAACTATCTAAACTGTATTTCAACTGTTAGTTGTGTAAAAAATTCTGACTAACGAGAAATATATTCATAAGCAATCAAAAACAATTCTTAAATATTTGCTGTACCTTATTATGTATATTTAAGGGAGGAGGTTGTAAGAATCTTTATGCCCAAATAAGGTCACATGCTGAAAAAGGGGAAAACAACATTAGTTATTTGATGAAACAATTTTATCTTTGACCCATAAGTGTGTCTTGACTTTATCTGCAGTTCACATCTAATAGGTCTTAGCTTGTAATATTGAAAAAACATGTTAACACAATGAAAAGTTTCCCTGTTTGTTCATTAGAGCTGAAGGTAGAATTGAGAATAGTAGTCATATTTTTCTAGAAAAAAAAAGAATACCAGTTAACATATAACTATTGCATATTTTATAGCACAAAAGGTCACAAAAGAACTGAAAGAATTGGCACGAGAGGTAAGTTATTGTGTTCTTTAAGGTCAAATGATTTTGTTCAATTTTTTAAGGGGTTCTCAGAAAGGCTTTTCTGTTTATCAGAGCTCTGTAGAAAGTATTTATAACAATTTTGGTGTCTCAAATACTGTATATATGAAATTTTTCAGTAGTATTATAGGATATGTTTTCCAAAGATATAAAGGGTTGAGGGACCAAAATTAAAATTTTAAATGGACTTTAAATTATCATCCATTTAATTCGGAATTTTTTTCATAAGGACTTTCCTGATGATAGCAATATCCAAAAGATTATGCATTACTCTTCATACAGGAACTTCTTAGGAAGAAAAAAAAGAAGTTAGCAGTATCCTTTAACTTCACTTTCCACTATATAGATGATGTTCTCTCACTAAATAATTCAAAATTTGGTGACTATGTTGAACGCATCTATCCCATAGAACTTGAGATAAATGATACTACAGATACAGTTAAGTCTGCCTCATATCTTGAATTACATCTAGAAATTGACAATGAGGGTAGGTTGAAAACAAAACTTTACAACAAAAGAAATGCTTTCAGCTTCCCAATTGTGAAATCAACTAACAATTTTTTTTTAATCATTGAATTATCACATTTGCATTCTCATATATAAAGATGTTATATTTGTTCTGTTTTACAGGCACAACCAGCTAATATTTCAAGTGTTCAAGGACTACGTAATGCAATGGGTGTAGGTTATGACCCTTCTGAATCACAGCAAATATTCACATCTAGTCCATCACAGCCATCAAATCAAATAAATCAACCAACCCAGCAACCATCAGAAATAAAGACCAGTCAACCATCTGTTTCATTACAAGCCTCCACCAATCAGACAATAGAATTACTCCAGTCCAGCAACTATTCAACGAACATACCAAACATAGTTTCACAACATGTTACTACACCAACTTATCAACAAACTAATCCATTGCCAGTTCTCCAACAACAACCATCAGTTACAATTGTCCAAAAACCACCATCAGTGTTGCAACAACAGCCATCTTCACTTGCCCATCAACAACAACAGTCACAAGTACTACAGTCATCAGCAGTATCATACCAGACAGCAACTTTAACAGCTTCATCATCAGTCCCTTTCCAGCAAGCAACTGGTACCACATATAATCAGCCTATTACTGTGGGAGAAGTACCAGTTGTTGGACAGGAAGTTCAAAATGCTCCTGAAGGTTTAACAACTATAAATGATGATGACTCTGATATTGAAATGGACATAAGTGAATTCTTACAGTTTCCAAGTAATTAAAACATATGAAAGATTTTGTTAAGTGTAATAAGTGTATGTCATTATATTAAATAATGTTTAATTTTATTTAGTTAAAAGCATGAGTATGAACAAAGACAGGAACATATGATTCTTTCTTAGTTTACTGTTTGTTATATATGGTACCTTTCTGTGAATGACAGCGTGTGTTAATTATAAAACACCAAGTTTAGGGTGTTGTATTATTTGAACAACAAACCATTTACTCTAAAGACAGACTGCTGGACAAACTGACAAGGATATATCCATATGCCCTCTGCTTTTTAGCACAACTGGCCATGATGAGCTATTGCCATCCGTTGTCTCTCAACAGAAATCTGTCAGATTGTTTTCAAAGATCTTTTCCTCTGAAACAACTGAACCAATTCAAACTAACTCGACATGATTGATCCTCAGGGTGTCAAGATTATAGTTTGCGAATTGAATTAAAGTCTATCAATCAACATGGTTGTCACAGCTAAAAATTAAAGCTAGCATTTGTGTAATAATTTGAAAACCATAATAGATAGAGAAAATCTGATGGTTCTGAATTTCAAGATCTACCAACTTCCCATTTATTCCTAATTCATCAGACCTTATTGGAGTAATTGCCCTTTTAAATGTTAAAGTTCAACCAATTTACATATTTCTGCCTTTTAACTTGAAGACATAACAGACAGATTTTTAATAAATTGAAGAATAATACTATTTCAACATTTTCAGGGACCAAAAATGGCTTTGTATAAATATCCTGCCACGTCTGGTCTGTGTTTTTGTTACTTGTTTTTCTGCTTTGTATCGATCTGATGAGTACAGCTGTTTTCAACTAATTTTTATAGTTTGTTCATGTTTTGTGCTGTTACACCACTGTCCCAGGTAAGGGGAGGGTTGGGCGCCCGCAAACATGTTTAACCCCGCCACATTCTGTATGTGCCTGTCCCAAGTCAGGAGCCTGTAATTCAGTGGCTGTCGTTTGTTGCTGTATATCATATTTGTTTTTCGTTCATTGTTTTGTACATAAATCAGTCCATTAGAATTCTCATTTGTCATTTCGTAGGTAACTATGCTGTATGGGTTTTGCTCATTGTTGAAGGTTGTACGTTGACTTATAGTTGTAAACTTTATGTTTAATCTGGTCATATTCCATAAAAAAGGTGCAGAACACTTGAATTTAAGGTGAAAGGTTGTTAGATGAGAATACACATTAATTTGATCATAAATTAAGAAGTATATCTATGCAAATGACTCCATTTATTCCTAAGGAAGTTTGTACTGAAATTTTTTTGTTCTGCCATTGTTTTTGTCTCGCCTGCCACAAAAGTTGCAGAATGCGCGACAAATAATTTAAAATCTGGCAGGGGCGTAAACAAAACTGTTTGTATAAAGCTTTATATGTCAGAGGGTAGAAGACCTGAATGCTTCATACTTTTATATTGATGCATATGTTACTAAGTTTCTGTCTGTCATATGTCTGTTATCCTCTACCTCATTTCATGGATCAGTGTCTGACACTGAGTGATCAAGGTTAAAGTTATGTGGTTAGGTCTGTTTCATCTGACCTTGACCTTATTTTCAAGGTTCATTGGACAATGTTAAGTTTTTGTGTTTTTGTCAGTTTTTCTAATACTGTAAGCAAAAGGTCAATTATACTAGGTGTGTGGAATGATTGTAAGCTGTAAAAGTTTGTATGGCAGGGTTCATCTGACCTTGACCTCATTTTCATGGTTTATTATCAATGTTAAGTTAGTCAGGTCCTCTTCTAAGATGCTGTAAAAAACGTTCAGCTGTATTTGATGCATGGAAGATTATAAGGTAATGTCTGGCTGGCAGGGTTCATCTGACCTTGACCTCATTTTCATGGTTTAATATTAAGTTTTCATGGTTTGGTCTGTTTCTTGTATACATGTATAATAAGCAATATGTCAATCATATTTGGTGTATGGAATGATTGTAAGGTATACATGCATATGTCTGTCCGACCTTGTCCTCATTTGCATGGATCATTGATAAGGTTAAGTTTAAGTAAAACTTTATCTATAAGGACTATTCACTCTTGTTATAGATATATTATATAAACTTATAAAAATGTGAATCTGGCTTTGCAACATATATGAAAGAACAGTTCACAGATTGTCACATTCCGCCTTGTGATCCAGGTAAATATGGTTTGATATCATCGAATTCTTAAGTAAGGCTTTCCATCTATTATTTAACATTATATCTCAGTTATCTGTCCAGGTTTCAAGTAGACTTAAGTGGATCTTGTACAGTTTTACGTTGCATTGTCATTTTTGTCTCGCCTGTGACAAAAGTCGCAGTATGCGACACACAAGCATAGCTATCCGGCAGTGGCAATGTAAACTATTTGTATGAAGCTTTATATTTCAGAAGGTAGAAGACCTGTATGCTTCATACCTTGTATGCAAATACCTTATGTTACAAAGTTTCTGTCTGTCATATGTCCATTGTCCTTGACCTCATTTCATGGTCAGTGACTGCTTGAAAAAGAACTAGTTTTTTTGTCATGCGAATTTCTCACTTATTTTGAGTAATTGGATAACTATTTTTGGTATATGAGTTCCTTGCAACGTCTACATGTCTGTTAGACAAGAGTTCACCTGACCTTGACCTCATTATATGGATCAGTGATCAAGGTTCAAGTTACGTGATTAGGTCCCTTTCTCAGTAGGTCAACTTTATGTGGTGTATGGATTCATTGAAAGAGGTACATGTTAGTTTTGCAGGGTTCATCTCACCTTGACCTCATTTTCATGGTTCAATGCTCAATGTTAAGATTTTGTGTTTTGGTCTGTTTTTCTTAAACTATGAGCAATAGGTCAACTATATTTGGTGTATGCAATGATTGTACGGTGTATATGTCTGTCGGGCAGTTATCATCTGACCTTGACCTCATTTTCATGCTTCATTGGTCAATGTTTAGTTTTCCTAGTTAAGTTTGTTTCTTAGATACTATATGCAACAGGTCAACTATATTTAAAGCATGTATGGTGTACATGTCTGTCTGGCAGGGTTCCTCTGATCTTGACCTCATTTTCATGGTTCATTGATCAATGTTAAGTTTTCCTGGTTTGTTTCTTAGATACTATATGCAATAGGTCAACTATATTTAAAGCATAGCATGATTGTTAGGTGTACATGTCTGTCTGGCAAGGTTCATCTGACCTTGACCTCATTTTCATGGTTCTTTGCTCAATATAAAGTTTTCATGGTTTGGTCGGTTTCTTGTATACTATAAGTAATAGGTCAAATATATTTGGTGTATGGAATGATTTTAAGGTGTGCATGTATTTCTGGCTTGGTTTATCTGACCTTGACCTCATTTTCACTGATCATGTTAAGTTTATGTGATACTTGTAGTAAAATTTTATATTTAGGACTATCATCATAACATCAATGGTCAGTAAAGCAGGCGAG
This sequence comes from Mytilus coruscus, assembly GCA_017311375.1. Classification (NCBI taxonomy): domain Eukaryota; kingdom Metazoa; phylum Mollusca; class Bivalvia; order Mytilida; family Mytilidae; genus Mytilus; species Mytilus coruscus. The sequence continues at coordinate 91,484,600 of CM029600.1, forward strand.
ACATTTCAGCATGTGCACTCTTGTTTTTGTGGAAGAAGACTTTGAAGTTTTCTGTTATCCTATCCTGCCGGCTGTAAAATCATTGAACCGTCACCAGGAGTATTGCCGTATCCCTTTCTGAGCTTTACAATTGCAAAACTTTCGTGCCATATCTTGACACCGATGTTTACACATGATCGGTTTCAAGGTTAAACAAGTAAAAGCTTTTTTTTAAAAACTAGCCGTCTCATAGCTGATGAAAGTGGAAAATGTTTTCACTTTGTAGTTTAATTCGTTCAGAATTGTATGTAAATTGTAGTGGATTACAAAAATTATAAAAGGCTTATTCATAAGTGTTTCTCGTTTTTTATATAGATTAGACTGTTGGTTTTCCCGTTTGAATGGTTTTACACTAGTAATTTTTGGGGCCCTTTATAGCTTGCTGTTCGGTGTTAGCCAAGGCTCCGTGTTGAAGACCGTACTTTGACCTATAACGGTTTACTTTTATAAATTTTGACTTGGATGGAGAGTTGTCTCATTGGCACTCATACCACATCTTCTTATATCTTTATACATTTTTTTTAGATTTACCAATTTCTTTTTGGGGGGAAAGTATTGTTACGACCAGAAAAATCGACTTTTAATTGTAGCCAACAAAAGACACAAATCAATAATATAATTTAACAAGATTTATTATACACAAGTTTACAAGAAGTATTACACAAAAAGAAATGTCAACTTAACTGTCAAAATATATGTCCGATCTTTTGTCTTTTCTTTATCCAGAAATCTTCTCGGGAATCCACACAGAATATTACGTCCAATAGGTCACAATCTAGTATGATGTAGTTTGTAAATAAAAGTGTCAATCCAACTGCTGAGAATGTTGATGTCTATCGATGTCGAAGTCTATGTCTAACTTTAGGGTCTGCATATATATATATATACTTGTAACGGAAACTTCTAGATAATTGTAGACGTTTAAATTACGCATCTTTTGTGATGATCATTCTGGAAACGTTATGCAAGTTAAATAGAAAGTTCTAATCATTCCACGAGTATCTATGATTGTTCCAGTGATTTCTAAACTGCATAGTTGTAACACAATGTAAAAAATATATAATGTAAACATTCTCAGGCCACAAAAAAACAAATAAGGCCAACTAAATAGATATGATAGTTACAATATCATAACACCTCCCCCTTAAAAAAAGTTTGAGTGTAACAAAAACTTTTCATGAATAATATGTACAAAAATACATAGTATATACAAAGTGTTTTAATAAGTTCTAGATAAAGCATCTGCTATTACATTATCTTTACCTTTAATATGTTTTACAATAACATCATATTCCTGTAACAATAAACTCAACCTAGTCAATCTCTGGTTCTTGTTTCTCATTTTATGTATGGAGGTGAGAGGATTATGATCAGTATAAACAAGAATAGGATGCACAGTGGGATTTAAATATATATCAAAATGTTGAAGTGCAGACAACAGTGCAAAACACTCTTTTTCAATAGTCGAATAATTTTTCTGATGTTTATCTAATTTCTTAAAAAAATATGACATTATCATCTGTCTCTTGATATAAAACAGCTCCAATTCCTACATCGCTTGCATCAACGGCAAGTTAAAATTGTTTTTCAAAGTCTGGAGTGATCAGAACCGGACTATTAATTAAAAGTGATTTGCTATTTTCAAAAGCGTTTTGACAATTTTCACTCCAGATGAATTTAGAATCTTTCCGTAAAAGATGAGTCAATGGTTGAACAACAGTAGCAAAATTTGAACAGAATTTCCTGTAAAATCCAATCATGCCTAAATATCTCATAAGTTGTGTTTTATTTGTAGGGGGAGGAAATTTGGTAATTGCATCCACTTTAGCCATAATAGGTTTCACTTGACCTTGGCCAACTGTATGCCCTAAATAATCAATAGTGGCCTGGCAAAATTCACTTTTACCAAGATTAACAGACAATCTATCAAAAGTATCATATAAATATGTTAAATGCACTTCTCTGCAGCTATCACTACATACAATAAGATCATCAATATAAGCATAACAACAGTCTAAATCTTTTAGAACATTATTGATCATTCTTTGAAATGTATCTGGAGCACTTTTCGTGCCAAACGGCATTACAGTATATTGAAATAAGCCATCTGGTGTGACAAAAGCTGATATTTCTCGAGCTCTCTGTGTCAATGGGACTTGCCAGTAACCTTTCAATAAATCAAATTTGCTCACAAATTTTGCTTGTCCATTGTTATCAATGCAGTTGTCTATCCCTGGAATCGGATAGGAATCAGATTTTGAAACAGAATTTACTTTTCTGAAATCAGTTACGAAACGAAAGGTTTTATCTGGTTTTGGCACAAGGAGACAAGGAGAGCTCCATTCACTGTTACTCGGCCCAATAATATCATTGTCAAGCATATATTTAATTTCTTGTCTCATAAATTCAAGTTTGAGTGGATTGAGCCGGAAAGGATGTTGCTTAATTGGAGAAGCATCACCTACATCGACATCATGACAAACAGCAGTGGTTTTGTTTGGCACATCTGGAAAAAGATTTTTAAAAGAAAATACCAAAGCTTTTAATTTTTCTCTACGATCAAAAGACAGATGTGCAAGTTTAGATTCTAAATTTGACAAAATTTCTGAATTTTTCAATCTGTCTCTTCCATAGTTTTAGAACTAAAAGGTGGTTCAATTATATCTGGGTTGTCATGATTGTTCTCCAATTTAACCATGGCTAAAGTGGCAACTGGTTTACTCTCACCTTCATTAGTACGCTCAAATATGGTTTTAACCTATTAATGTGAAACACTCTATTTTGTTTCCGCCGACCTGGTGTTTTTACAATATAATTCAAATCATTGATTTTACTCTCTATGGTATATTGACCACAATATTTAGCTTGTAATGGATGTCCAGGGACTGGCAAAAATACAAGTACCTTATCACCAGGTTCAAAAAATCTGTCCCTGGCATCTTTATCATACCATATTTTCATCTTATTCTGAACAGTTTTTAAATTGCTCCGAGGAATTTGACAAGCAGTATACAATTTTTCTTTAAATCTAGATACATAGTCTAGAAGATTCAAGTCAGTGTTCAGTAAGCCATTTTTCCTTAATCAATTTTAAAGGTCCCCTTACAGTGTGACCAAATACTAACTCAAAGGGACTAAAACCAAGGGATTCTTGAACAGCCTCTTGGACCGCAAAAAGTAAAAATTGAACATCATCATCCCAGTTCCTGTTAAATTGAAGACAAAAAGTTCTTCAATGTTTGATGAAAACGTTCTAAGGCACCTTGAGATTCTGGATGATAAGCACTTGACCTATACTGAGAAATCCCTAACTGATACACGACTTGCTGAAATAAACCTGACATGAAATTTGAACCCTGGTCGGACTGTATAGACTTTGGAAGTCCTACTATCGTGAAAAATTTGATCAGAGCTTTGACAATAGTAGGTGTCTTGATATTCCTTAACGGAATAGCCTCAGGAAAACGAGTGGAGGTACACATGATCGTCAATAAATACGCATTTCCGGTCTTGGTCTTCGGTAAAGGTCCTACGCAATCAATAAGTACTCGGCTAAAAGGTTCTGCAAAGGCTGGAATAAGCAGAAGTGGTGCTAGAGGTATTTTCTGGTTAGGCTTACCAACAACCTGGCATATATGGCATGATTTGCAGTATTCTGCGACATCATTTCTAAGTCTGGGCCAGTAGAAATGCTGCAAAATCTTTATGCAAATCTTCCTTATACCTAAGTGTCCAGCCAAGGGGGTATCATGGGCAAGACCAATAATGTCTTACCTATAAACATAAGCACCACCACTTGGTATACCACTCTCCATTCCTCCTCTTGGTAGCATCAGGGGACCTCCACTTCCTCCTTAAAATGCCGTCTTGATGGTAATAGCATTCAGCCACTTTGTCTTCTTCCTCCTTTGGTTAAGCCCTCTTGCGGAGCTGAAGAACCTTAGGGTCTTTAATTTGTTCTTCGGCAAATTTCTTTCGGTCTAATGAATGGCTGTTCACGTCTGGCTATGGCATAATAACATTCTTGTTAATACTAGGTTTTCTAATTATGGCCTTCTCTGAGCTACCGGGACCTTCAATGCCGGCTGGGAAAGTGTCAGAAAGGTCCATGTAATCAAACTGCTCTTCTTGCAAATATTCATTTTGTTGTTTTCTAGCCATCGCCCTAGTAACGACACAAGCTGGATACAGTTCAGCATCATTTTCAGGTGATTTAACATCCACATCCGGTTCACTGGTAACAATTGGTTCAGCAACCACTTTGTTCCTAGCTAGATCATTTCCTAGCAATAATGAAACACCCTAAACAGGGTGATTAGGACGAACACCCACAACAACTGGTCCAGTTATCAAATCTGACTTCAGATAAATACGATGGAGGGAACATCTATACAACCTAACTCCGCACCTTGTAACAAAACGGAGGCAACATCTATACAACCTAACTCCACACCTTGTAACAAAATCCTCCATGTAATCACAAAAAATGGACTTAAAAGCCTGACTCGCAGGACATTCCAACGTATTGGTAACACGGGGTGTCGTACAAGCACTGGTCTTGGGCTTATTATCTCTTTCATTCTTCTTCTGGAGTTTAAAACAATCAGCCATCAGGTGACCATTCTTCTTGCAATAAACACAAGTCAGTGACTTCTTCTCAAACGTATCAAATTTTGGACTAGACATATTATAACTAGACTGACTCTTATTCTGTGCAACAGGCTTACTATCAGTACGCTCAGTGCTTCGATTTTTGTAATTTCCACTCGCTCAGTGCTTTGATTTTTGTAATTTCCACTCGAAGTATTAAAATTTTGACCCTTGAAACTTCTCTTATGTAAAAGGGTATAATTATCGGAAATAACAGCTGCATCTTGTAATGTCTCAACAGTTTTGTCATCTTAATGTGTTTTTAAGTCTAAATGAACACACTGCTTGAACTCTTCTAATAACATCAATTGTCTTAAATTATCAAAATTTTTATCTATTTTCTTTGACGTAAGCCATTTATCAAATAGATCTTCTTTTTCCCTAGCACATTCAACATAGGTTTGTAAATCAAACTTTTTATAAGACCTAAATTTCTATCTATATGCTTCTGGCACTAGCTCATAAGTTTTCAAAATTTATTTTTTAACCTTGTCATAATCAGAACTATTTTCTGATGAAAGTGCTGAGTAAATTTCAGCGGCCTTGCCTCAAAAAAACTTTGCAGCATTGTAGTCCAAAAAGGCTTCGGCCATTTCAAATTTTGAGCAATTTTCTCTAACCTTTCTTCTTTTTCTTTTTTCTCCATCTCTAACCTTTCTTCTTTTTCTTTTTTCTCCATCTCTAAACTTTCCTTCATTTATAGTTCAACCAGTTCTTTTTCCAATTGTTTTATTTTGAGTTCATGTTCTAATTCAAGCTGTTTTAATTTGATAGCGTCATCATTTTCGACTCTTAAGTTCAAGAGCCTCTTGACCAAATATTTCTGAGTCAACTAAATAATCTATTACCAATTTTTTTTTTTTTTTTGTAATTTGTTTTCTCATAGATACTCTAAAGTCTAATTTCAGATGTTTAGCAAGCAACACTAATTTCTCTTTCTTTAAATTATCAAACCTCTCCAGGTCTGGCGTTTCCAAAAATTTACCGTCATCAAATGCCATTTTGTAGAATTTTGTTGGATAGTTCTAATAAAAAAATACTGAAAAATTTCAATGAGATATTTACGTTATCCCGGACGAGCCCCCAATTTCTGCTTCGACCAGAAAAATCTACTTTTAATTGTAGCCAACAAAAGACACAAATCAATAATAAAATTTAACAAGATTTATTATACACAAGTTTAGAAGAAGTATAACACAAAAAGAAATGTCAACTTAGCTGTCAAAATATATGTCCGATCTTTTGTCGTTTCTTTATCTGGAAATCTTCTCGGGAATCCACGCAGAATATTACGTCCAATAGGTCACAATCTAGTATGATGTAGTTTGTAAATAAAAGTGTCAATCCAACTGCTGAGAATGTTGATGTCTATCGATGTCGAAGTCTATGTCTAACTTTAGGATCTGCACATATATACTTGTAACGGAAACTTCTAGATAATTGTAGACGTTTAAATTACACATCTCTTGTGATGATCATTCTGGAAACGTTATGTAAGTGAAACAGAAAGTTGTAATCATTCCATGAGTATCCATGATTGTTCCAGTGATTTCTAAACTGCATAGTTGTAACACAATGTGTATCATTTTGTACACAATGTAAAAAATATATAATGTAAACATTCTAAGGGCACACAAAACAAATTAGGCCAACTAAATAAATATGATAGTTACAATATCATAACAGTATTAGTACTGGAAATGGAGGGGTAATGTCTTTTTATCGATTTTTTTTTCAAACAGATATCGGAGTTGTTCGTTGACTTTTCTTTGATTGTTTGCTTATTTATTTGTGTTAGAAAAGTGTGGCCGCTCCCATCTGAAAGTTTTTCGTTCATAATAGGCATCGAAAAGTGTAGAGTGAAACGTAGTAAAATTTAAACATATAAGAACACAATTAATATATTTCCAATGGTATCTCACATCTTTTAAAAAATGATCCTTAAAATGTAAAGCTTCACATATATGTATGGTTTTTTTTTTTGTTGTCGGTGAAGATTTTGTCTATTCATTGTAGTTGGACTGCAATGTGGAATGCCCCACGCCTCTTTTTCTATATTTGAATAATGAGTATCCTTACAGTTAAATGTTTCTTTTTTCAGATTATTTGATTTTATTGGACTTCTTGATTATATTTTTTGATGAAAAATACTCAGAGTCGTGAGACTGGTAATTTGTTATATAAGACCTGTTGTAAGCGCCTGAAATTCAAAACATAGTAGTTTCGCCGCCATTCTTTTTCAAATTATAATGGACGTCGTTGGTTATAAAGAAGGTGATAAGTTCTGCAAAGCTATTTTAAATTCACTATGAGGCCATCAACATAAAAGAATCAACAAATTTGACCAAAAACTTTATGAAGCATACAGCTTGATACTGTATCGTTTGTTATTGTTTTACTTGTACATAGTTGGGCAGCTTACCACAAAAATCATGCAAATGGTGATACAATCATGAAACTTTGTAAGAACATGCCTTTAGGTGTATGTAATCATATTAGGGGGGTAGCCACGAAAAAAAAAATCCATCCGATCATGGCGGCCATCTTGGATTTTCAAAATGACGTCTATCAAGGGAAAAGACATCAAAATGTATGATCCCTTTTGCTTGTATTGTATCAAAAATGTTACAAGATGGAGTAAATGAAGACAAAACATCACTTTCGGTCAAATATCGGTCGATAACTCATTTCCGGTTTTATAAATATCCCGAATATGACTGTTTTATAACCCGAATAATGTCAGTCGTTATATTCCGCCGATCTCCGACTAATCTCCGATTGCTACATTAGGCTCGATAGGCTATAGACCGCTAGAGGACGCAGAATTATTCCAGTTAACTGTTTACTGAGTGTGAATTCGCATTGTTATAAGACGTGTCTCGGTATTTGTCTATCCACCGTTCATGTATTTAGTTACGAAGTTTTATTTGTAATTCTGATCGGATATTGATTTGAAGGAATTATATCCCTATTACTAACACAGTTCTATAATAATATTGTTGTAATTGTTATAAAATACATCAAATAACATAATGAGAAACTAATCTTGAATTATATCCAATTTCTAGAAATTTACCTGTGACGTTACTCTTTGTTGCGTAGATCCATTCATGTTACAGGCACACACTTCGTGCACTTCTCTTATAGTTGATGTGTTTCACTCGGTTTTAGTTTGTAACCCGCGGATTACTACTGTTGCATTTATTTATTACTCAGATAATATTTGCCATATTGTTCTATTATTGCATTGTTGATTACTTTTGTTTATTTATATAATAGTTATTTAGTTTTTGAAATGGCGAAAAGAATTCGCTTATCAGCTTCCTCAGCGCAGATAGTTGGGAAACTGATTGGACAAAATGTTGTTTGTGTCAGGAAGTCACAACAGACCTACTGAAATCGTCAGATGAAGGATGTACAATGTTGGGCAAAAATATCCCTCTTTTTCATGAATTAAATTCACTCCCTATCCCTCTAGATATTCGGCGATTAAACCACGGAGAGGGTATTGAAAGCACAATGAAAAAGAAAATGCCAAGTACCATAATTTGTGCAGAATAAAGTTCAACAATACAAAACTTGAGAGAGCCCAGAAACGCCATATGTCACCGATGCCATCTGGAAGTTCGAGTGAATGTAAGTCTCCTAACCTTTTTATGTGTACTCCTCGTTCTAAAGACCAACAACCAGATCCAGTTGAAAATGTGCATAAATGTCTCATTTGTGATAAAGAGTCGCCTTTATCTGTCTTAAGAGGGGCAATGACAATGAAACTGAACCAACGACTAATGGATTGTGCAACAGTTCTTCAGGATAAACAACTGTTGGCAAAGCTGAGTAGAGGTGATGTTATAGCACAAGAGATGAAGTATCACCCGTCTTGTCTCGCAGCTGTATACAACAGAGTGAGATCAAAGAAGAGACAAACAGAGATCGAAAGCAGTTGTACACAGGAGGAAAATATAATGAAAGAAACTGCATTAGCTGCAAAAGTAACCGCATGTGTATTGTTTGATTTACTAATGTCTGCTTATGAAAGTTCTAATAACGAAAATCCTGATGAAAGAATTTGATAATTTTATACAATGGTGTGAAGAAAGAAAACTAGGTATACCTCATTTTGAATTTTGGTATTCGGTTCTTGAAATTCAGCTGTTGGTTTTTTCGTACATTCGATCATTACGGGAAGTAGATTTTGAGCTTTACAAACAAACATTGTCTTCCTTGATCCCATACTTTTTTGGACTAGATCATATCAACTATGCTAGATGGCTTCCTATTCACCTTCGCGATATGGCTTCATTGGAAACAAAAAACCCAGATATTTACAGAGAATTTATAAAAGGGCATTTCACTGTCCAGCGTTCAACTCTTAATACCGTCTCCGAGGAGACGGTAAATAGCATCTGTATCATTTTATAAAACAAATGTACAGCTAGGCTTGAAAAACAATCACTATCGTTAATGTTATAATTTCTCATGTTTTAATGTTTTAAATATCTATCTTTTTATTTATGTTTATTATTAGATTTCATCTCATCTTACATGTACGTTATTTATTAACTTGTAACCGGATGTTTTCAAAATAGATTTGGTAGTACGCATGCGTTAATTTAAAAAAAAATAAAATCCGTAACTAATTTTTTTTAACTCGCATGATTCAGCGCCTTCCATCCACTGCCGTTTCTCGTAGGAGAAATAGAAATAAAACAACTGGATTATTCGGGTTAATCACGTTGGTTACTTATCTGCGCATGTGCACAAATGGGAAATTTAATTATGATCCGAAAGTTTCAAAATAATGATAAACTGAATTTTCATTTATTCATACAATGCACCTTATGTTAATTTCAAGTATCTACGCGGAGATTAAGACTTCAACTCAATAATGCTTGACAAAAATATACGGATTTAGTTGTTCCGTCTGTGTTCAGATCTTTAACGCAATCAAGTCATATTCCGGTTTTTGAAAACATGCGTTTTTTAAAACGAAAGTTAGAATATTTCAGTATGTTATTGCGATAATAAAGAGTCAAGCGCACACGTAAATCTGCTGGTGCTTTACACTTCAAACGATTCACCGTCAGTTTACAGAAATATCATTGTACGAACTAATGTCAGTTGACGGAATCCATATCGAAAGTACGTAGTTTTCATGTCAGTCATTGTCGGAATGTCTCCAATGATTACCTTTATTGCCTTACGTTTCAAAGTTTTAAGTGATCAAAAACGGGATTAAAAATAAATAGGCCAGCTTTTTACGGGTTATTCCGCATAAAGGTACCCCCATTACGACCCTCGAGTACGGAACCAGTAATTCGTTGCAGTCAATCATATTATTTTTCTTGAATCATTTCAGAAAATGACCGTTTGACGCCTGACGGAAAAGGTCATTCCAACCCTCGTACTTTTGTGTAAAAATTTTCGATGAAAAACAAATATGATTAACAGCAGCAAATTAGTGGTTCCCGATTTGGGTCAAGCACATACAGAAAATGAACGGGTTTGAAATGTTAACAAGTGCTCAAAACGCAATCCCTGACCTGAGACAAATCTGTATTGGGTATATTTAGCATTTTTCAATATATGTTTATAATGGGAAAAAAAACAAGTAACTGTGAGCAACTTAACAATTCATGATTAACTGATTGATGTTGGTGTTAAACCCTACTTTAAGCACACTTGACTAAAATCATGGTGGCCAGTTTTTTTTTTATAGGAAGGAGTTCCGAATACCCAAAGTGAACTATCTACCTTTGACAGAAAAACTTTCAAGTGAAACCTAACCAATTACTCGTCTGATATAATTGCTTGCATCAAGTTGACCATGCTGAGATGAATGTATGGAATTATAGAAAATTTAATTTGAATCAACAGCATTTGTAGATTTTTATGTTTAGTATAGTCAGTTTTGGTTGAGACATGATTATTAAAGAATATTATTTTTGGAAGAAAAAAATACGTCGAAAGCAATAATGGGACAGAGCAGGCTGGGTTGGTGTGGGCTGCTTTCTTGGTAATTCAAGTTACCTTTTATGCATCTTATTCCACCTCAGAGATATCAGCTCTTTGATTAATATCATTGACAAAAAATAATGTCAGGACATTGGCAGAACTTTGAAAATGGCCATTATATATGGATATTTAAGTCAATATTTTTTTAGTTCTTCACTAGACAGAAAATCATCACATCAGAAACGGGTCAATGTCTAATATTAGTTCAAGCTGTCAATCATTTTATTTATATTCAATATTATAATACCACGTATCTTACTCATTAACATATTTAAACAAACTCATCTTTCGGATTCTTCTGTTTAAACATGTTAACTCGTAAGAACCATGGTATATATAGTACTTATTATAGGACACTTATAAATTTTGTATGGGTTAATAAGTTGAGTCAGCTGATTATTTCCCTGGATAATCAGTGGAGTGTAACAGGGTAAATGAAGAGAAGCTTGAACTCTTGATGAGATTTTTAACAAGCAAGATCTGATGAATAGATATGATTATGTAAAAATAAGGAGATGAGGTATGATTAGCAATGAGACAACTATCCACCAAAGTTCAAATAAAGTGGATGTAAGCAATTATAGGCAATCGTATGGCCTTCAACAATGACAAAAACCCATACTGTATAGTCGGCTATAAAAGGCCCCGACATGAAAAATATGAAACAATTCAATTGAGAAAACTAACGGCCTTATTTATAACAAAACAATTAACGAAAAACAAATATGACAGACATGAACCAACGACAACCCCTGAACTACAGGCTCCTGACTTGGGACAGGCACATAAATAATGTGGCGGAGTTAAACGTGTTTGTGAGGGCTCAACCCCCTTTTAACCTGGGCCAGTGGTGTAACAGCACAACATGAGAACAAACTATAAAAATCAGTTAAAAAATGCTTAACTCATCAAATCGATACAAAGAGGAAAAACATCATACATAAATGTTCCGGACCATATGAGTATTTGGACCGTACGCGTATGGTCATGACCATCTGGGTATACTCATATGGTCCGACCATACGCGTATGGTTGGACCATATGAGTATATACTCGTTTGGTTATTAACGGGCCAGACCATATGAGTCCTTAACAGACACAGCTCGTTCTCTGAACCAAAATCAGCACAAGTTATTAACTGAAATACTTTATCTCTGTTACATATTGTCTGAATCATGGTATATTTGTTGTTTTGCCTTCGCTATCTAGAGTCATTTTTAAGCACCTTTATCCTGTCGACAGTTTCGTCCGTACACATGAAACCACAGGTGTTTGGAGCATGGACATTTTTTATTTTTTCTTTTTCCCCGGCGTTTAGATTAGATTTTCTTTAATTTCTTCTAATTTCCACTTATGTTCACGTAACTGGTGTGTTCATACGATCTTACAATAACAGTGGTTTCTACAGAAGAATAGAGGGGCAGCACGTATAAACTACTGTAATTGTAAATCGTATAAAGAGGAGCATAAACAAATTGAATAACTAAAGATGATTTGAAATGTTTTAGAAATTTTAATTAAAAAAAAAAACAAATTGAAACACCAAAATAAAGAAAAAAAGAGGGTTCAATGCTCTAATTGCTAATGAGAAAAACATTTGACTTCTTGCTTAACAGTTTATATTAAATTAGTTATTTTCGGAGTCGACATATAATGTTTCGTAAAGAAAAATTACTATAAATGACCATGCAAAAATGCTTCTACTATAATTTTAACTTGTGAGTAAAATTCATTTCATTTCATTAATCACGTAACAATGATTACCAAATTATTATATAAGTCAAAATTTCATTTTTAGAAACTCTTAATTTATGACACCTTATTTATATATTTATTTATGAAATTTCACACATGCAAAATATGTTATTTTGTATATTTTTAATCTCTGTAACTATGTAATTTAGTTAATGAGAATAAAGATCTATCTGTCTAAGAGTTATGCCTTACGCAATTACTGTTCAACGTTCATCGTATTTAATACCCGGACCATACGGGTATGGTCGGACCATATGAGTATATACGCATATGGTCATGACCATACTCGTATGGTCCAAATACTCCGATATGGTCCGGAACATAAACATAGACCGGACGTGGCAGGGTATTTATCCATCCCTCATCCCTAACAACTAAAAGGACACAGATCTGAGAGTACAGTTACTGACAGCTAGTTCAAAGCCAATAACAACTAATAAAAAATCATGTATCTTAGACTTAGACTTTATAAAAAAAAGTTTTCATTTTGAATCGAATTGAATTTCTTATAGGTTTCAACTGTTTTAAGTCTGTGCAATTTTTAGATAATTGGAGCAAGTGTAGAAAAAGAGAAAAGCTTAACTCAGTTGAATGGGGTTTACAGGAAAGAGAATAATGGGCCAATAAATTCATGACTAGAAAAAAGATATAGCAAAAAGATAATGAATAGAGAATAATGGGGTGCAAAAGTATAAAAAAATAATTGTGGAAAATAAAAGAATTAAGTAATCAAAACAATGCACAGAATAAAGAGATCATATAATTACAGATAAATGTAATTGTTAAATAATTTTCTGGAGAATTTTACAGAATAAGTGTTATTTCTAAAGATAAAGGAAAAATGCCCCAAAATATTAAAGAATACATAAATGAAGGACCCCCACCTAGACCCTCGCTTATCGCTCTTTTTCAAATGTGTATCTTATATCATGTTGAAGAGTGGGTTTTGGAAAAAATAATTCTTTCATTGCGGGTTTTCCTTCGCACTTGCACTGTGCGGTTGCCAAAGTACTAACGATAGGTCTCGTGGTTAAGGTCATTGCATATGGAACAGATATCGGCGAATTAGAGTACGGAATACATTAATTTAATAGCAGTACATTTTTGAAGATTTTGAGAAAATAAAGGATTTTCTTTAAAAGGAAGTTCATGTACACGTGTTTTATAGTAAAACTTAGCCATTTAAGTATATAAAACATATTCGCTTTTTTTTTATTTGAAATATCATATGACTTGAACACTTTTGAAGTCGCTAGGCAAATTCAAACGGACCTTATTCCGATCTAGACACATTTAATGCGCCGAGAAGACTGTGCATGTAATAGTATGTACAAAAATAGTTACGAACTATTCTTAAAATGATTAAAAAAAATAATTAAATCTGTAAACGGACTTGTAAACATATTTCCTTTGGTTTTTTTTTTTAACTTGAACAGACATAACATTTAAATTGTTATATTCACATAAAGTCATTGGAAGTTCGCGTGGTGATACTTAGTTGTGGAAAATTTGTAGATTCGGGGAGTTTGTACCATACTATCCTACTAGTATGCGGAACACTCTGAAAATTGTATTGAAAGAGCTTGAGTTTTTGTTGTTGATAAATTCTCCATAGGCAGCAAAGATCATTATTTTTTTTAGATAAAAAATGAAAAACGTTTAATAACGAAAACAGGACAATAAAATGGTTTACTTTTATAAATTGTTATTTGGATGGAGAGTTGTCTCATTGGCACTCACACCACATCTTCCTATATCAATATACTTTTTCATGTATATTTCAAACAGCGTGGTTTAACAGATAATATGTCCATTAATAAACTCATAATGTACTATTATGGTTTAGAACTTTATTAAGTATTGTAAGATACTGAAGCAAACTTTTCATTCTTATCATGAGAAGAGTTATGTTCTATTGTCTCCGCTTCAGAAGTTCGTACACCGAATACACAATGTTAACTGTTGCATTGTATGGATGTATGTGAAGTTAGCAGCCGGTTCGTTATTCGATATTCGATATTCAATATCCAACCGACTGCTAGCAGTCGGTTCGATATTCAAATTTAGTTGAAAATCATAAAAAAAATTAAATACTTGATAACATTAAAAGCATGATTTTCATAGTCATAAGAGGACTAAAAAAAAAAAAACCGTAAAAAATCTTTTAATGACCCTTCAAGTTGTCGAAAATTCTCGTTTCCATATTTACGGAGGGCCCAAAGTGCCAGTTTGATATTCAAAATATATAGTGTAAACCTTCCTGAGACCGCTTAAATGAGGATGAGACCCCCCGGTCTTTTAATGTCCATAAAATTCAACTAAATCATAGACTCTGTATATATAAAGGTTGTATCAGAAGGATTTTCCAGAATAATGTCATCTTCGATATCTACGGAGGGCTTAGATTGTCACTTTTCAGCTAAAAATTGTCAAAATTTCAGGACAAAGGGCACAGGACAATGGTGAGAGCCCCCTGATCTCTCAATCTTTATAATATTATGCAGACATTTAGTTAATAGGTAGATACAAACGTGACTAAAAGGAATTTGGGTAAACTTCCTGTCTTCCATATTTACGGAGGGCCCAAAGTGCCAGTTTGATATTCAAAATATATAGTGTAAACCTTCCTGAGACCGCTTAAATGAGGGTGAGACCCCCCTGGTCTTTCAATGTCCATAAAATTCAACTAAATCATAGACTCTGTATATATAAAGGTTGTATCGGAAGGATTTCCCAGAATAATGTCATCTTCGATATCTACGGAACGCTTAGATTGTCATTTTTCAGCTAAAAATTGTCAAAATGTCAGGACAAAGGGCACAGGGCAATGGTGAGAGCCCCCTGATCTCTCAATCTTTCTAATATTATGCAGACATTTAGTTAATTGGTAGATACAAACGTGACTAAAAGAAATTTGGGTAAACTTCCTGTCTTCAATATTTATGGGAGGGCCCAAAGTGCCAGTTTGATATTCAAAATATATAGTGTAAACCTTCCTGAGACCGCTTAAATGAGGGTGAGACCCCCCTGGTCTTTCAATGTCCATAAAATTCAACTAAATCATAGACTCTGTATATATAAAGGTTGTATCAGAAGGATTCCCCTAGAATAATGTCATCTTCGATATCTACGTAGGGCTTAGATTGTCATTTTTCAGCTAAAATTGTCAAAATGTCAGGACAAAGGGCACAGGGCAATGGTGAGAGCCCCTGATCTCTCAATCTTTCAAAATAATACAGACATTAAGTTAATAGGTAGATACAAACGTGACTAAAAGGAATTTAGGTAAACTTCCCGTCTTCCATATTTACGGAGGGCCCAAAGTGTCAGTTTGGTATTCAAAATATATAGTGTAAACCTTCCTGAGACCGCTTAAATGAGGTGAGACCCCTGGTCTTTCAATGTCCATAAAATTCAACTAAATCATGGACTCTAATATAAAGGTTGTA
Source organism: Mytilus coruscus (assembly GCA_017311375.1). Classification (NCBI taxonomy): domain Eukaryota; kingdom Metazoa; phylum Mollusca; class Bivalvia; order Mytilida; family Mytilidae; genus Mytilus; species Mytilus coruscus. The sequence goes on from CM029600.1 coordinate 91,500,508, forward strand.
TCAGAAGGATTTTCCAGAATAATGTCATCTTCGATATCGGAGGCTTAGATTGTCACTTTTCAGCTGAAAATTGTCAAGGACAGATTGACAATGGTGAGCCCCTGATCTTTCAATCTGCCTATATTAAGCAGATTGAGAGATCAGGTCTCTTTGTCCTGAAATTTTGATAATTTTAGCTGAAAATGACAATCTAAGCCCTCCGTAGATATCGAAGATCACATTATTCTGGGAAATCCTTTTGATACAATCTTTATATATACAGAGTCTATGAATTCGTCGAATTTTATGGACATTGAAAGAACAGGGGGGTCTCACCGTCATTTAAGCGGTCTCAGGTAGGTTTTCGCTATATATTTTGAATATCAAACTGGCACTTTGGGCCCTCCGTAAACATAAAAGACATTAAGTGTACCCAATTTCCTTTTAGTCGCGTTTGTTTCTACCTATTAACTAACTGTCTGCTTAATATTAGACAGATTGAGAGGTCAGGGGCTCTCACCATTGCCCTGTGCCCTTTGTCCTGAAATGTTGATAATATTTAGCTGAAAAATGACAATCTAAGTCCTCTGTAGATATCAAAGGTGACATTATTCTGGGAAATCTTTTTGATACAATCTTTATATATACAGAGTCTATGAATTCGTCGAATCTTATGGACATTGAAAGAACAGGGGGTCTCGCCGTCATTTAAGCGGTCTCAGGTAGGTTTTCGCTATATATTTTGAATATCAAACTGGCACTTTGGGCCTCCGTAAACATAGAAGACATTAAGTGTACCCAAATTCCTTTTAGTCGCGTTTGTTTCACCTATTAACTAACTGTCTGCTTAATTTTAGGGGGGCTCACCATTGCCCTGTGCCCTTAGTCCTGAAATTTTGATAATTTTAGCTGAAAATGACAATCTAAGCCTCCGTAGATATCAAAGGTGATATTATTCTGGGAAATCTTTGATACAATCTTTATATATACAGAGTCTATGAATTCGTCGAATCTTATGGACATTGAAAGAACAGGGGGGGTCTCACCGTCATTTAAGCGGTCGCAGGTAGGTTTTCGCTATATATTTTGAATATCAAACTGGCACTTTGGGCCCTCCGTAAACAGAGAAGACATTAAGTGTACCCAAATTCCTTTTAGTCGCGTTTGTTTCTACCTATTAACTAACTGTCTGCTTAATTTTAGGCGGGGGCTCTCACCATTGCCCTGTGCCCTTAGTCCTGAAATTTTGATAATTTTTAGCTGAAAAATGACAATCTAAGCCCTCCGTAGATATCGAAGATCACATTATTCTGGGAAATCCTTTTGATACAATCTTTATATATACAGAGTCTATGAATTCGTCGAATTTATGGACATTGAAAGAACAGGGGGGTCTCACCGTCATTTAAGCGGTCTCAGGTAGGTTTTCGCTATATATTTTGAATATCAAACTGGCACTTTGGGCCGTCCGTAAACATAGAAGCATTAAGTGTACCCAAATTCCTTTTAGTCGCGTTTGTTTCTACCTCTTAACTTACTGTCTGCTTAATATTAGGCAGATTGAGAGATCAGGGGGCTCTCACCATTGTCCTGTGCCTTTTGTCCTGAAATTTTGATAATTTTTAGCTGAAAAATAACAATCTAAGCCCTCCGTAGATATCAAAGATGACATTATTCTGAGAAATCCTTTCGATACAATCTTTATATATACAGAGTCTATGAATTCGTCGAATTTTATGGACATTGAAAGAACAGGGGGTCTCATCGTCATTTTAGCTGTCTCAGGTAGGTTTTCGCTATATATTTCTTTTTTGGGCTCTCCATATATATTTCTATTTATATTTCCAAATGTTTCTAGTGTGATCGGTTTTTCGTTTTTGTTTTAAGAAATTTTAGATATAAAATTACAGTTTTGATGTATTTTTATTATTATTTTTTATATTACATTAAGACAAATATGCAATTTACATAAGCATCGATAATTGTTTATATTCGAGGACAACGAGAGTTTAATACAACTTGAAGGGGTCATAAAACGATTTCCTACGTATCTTTTCATTCCTTTCAACTATGAAAATCATGCTTTTAATGTTATCAAATATTATATTTTTATGATTTTCAACTAAATTTGAATATCGAACCGACTGCTAGCAGCTGGTTGGATATTGAATATGGAATATCGAATAACGAACCGGCTGCTAACTTCACATCCATGTTCCTCTGTGCCAATTTAGTGCAACCAAATACTAATATCCCAAATGCCATTTCAATCAATTATAATATCCCAAATGACATTTCTAAGTAATTCTTACATAGATTAACAGTAAATTGTGGCGACATTATTTTAATTTGATTTGTAAGGCAACACCAGATAGTTTTTCGTTACCAAACTAATTGTTCGTTGTCATGAGGCATCAGGTTTTGTTTATATCGCTATAGATTAGTGTCCTGCATCAATGACAAAAATGAACTAAATTAACCGCGCAGATCAGTTGTTTAACCTTAAGAAAATCAAAGTTATTAAGAAAGTCCAAGTAATTTTAAAATCAAGTTCTGAGTTAATGCTAAAAAGAGAAAATATATATAACATGGCCTTCATGAGGGGCTAGATGGGGTTTAATGAACAAATATAGAGAATACAGTGTAAAAAATAAATAGTAGAGACAAATACGGCCTGTAATATAAAACATAGAAAATAAGGGAGGGGGGGGGAATAGCCACTGAAATAAAAAAAACTACATGTATATATGTAGTCGCACTATCTAGGGCATAAATAATAGTTGACCATATAGGGTTCTGGGTAGGTTTATTATGAAGCATCAAAAGGAAACCATGTAATACAATATCACATTTTAAATAACAACATATATAAAATTATTCTTTCAAATAATGTATTATATCAATCTGATAAATTTAAGGACCGTAACATTAACGTGTTTCTCTTAACGCCAGCTTGTTTCACATATGAAATTTAAAAAAAAAGAATGATCTACAGCATTTACTGATGTTCATCATCTGTCAATATGTGTGGCCGTTCACCTTATACGTCTATAAAATTACGAAATCATTGTGTATCAGTGTATAAATGTGAATGTCATGCTGCCCGTCATGATCCCTTAATTGTCTTATTCTTATTCTATATATGCTGCTGACCTTCGGGAATTTTACAACAGTCATTGAAGTGTAATAAAAAATCGAAAAGACTTAATACAAAGAGGATTAAATGATTTGTAGGAATAAAATTTTACAAGAAAATGTAACAGATGTCAAATTGGAAACGATTTGGAAGAATTTGAAATTAATGCAGCAAACGATGACGTTTTTAACCAACAAAAGTGCTTGTATGTTATCTGTGATTTGTATAATCTGTATGTTTATGATGTTATTTCTCGCTAATTTTACAGGTAAGCTTTATTTTGTTTTAGAATTTAATCAAATGTCCAAGATTATTGTTTTCTTTGAGTATTGAAAAGATTCTTGCCCTAAAATATACTAGTAAAAGATAGTCCAAAGAATCTGGCAGGTTGCTGTCAAAATTAACGTTATACCAAATCACTTTTTAATACTACTATGGTGGCTACGAATAAACTTTAAATGCATTAAACAATTGGTATAGTTACTTTCGATCATTTTAACAATATCATAATGCAAAATAAAGATTGACGTGTCTTTCATATTCGCAAATGATAATTGTTCATTGGAGCGATATGTTCAGTATAATCATATATAATTTGTGTTATTATGAATTACAGCGTGAATTTTAACTATCTCCCAATAAAACCCCTTACTCATACTTAGTTACTAAGTAACAATATATCACCAGTTTTCCTCACAATGCAAACAAATAACCTTTGTAGTTTTTCTCTATGTGAAAGGGTAAATCGTAGACTCATATGTTAATTGCAGTTATTTTTTCTCATATTTTTGCCTAAAATTTGGGCATAATTTAGGATTTTATGCATTTTATCTATGTGTTTTTACTTTAATTATGGTATGGAGCTTCGAGATACTTGTAAACTTTTAAATTATAGGCAAATTTGCACAAAACAGTCGATTGTGGTAGGTGCAAATACATTTGGATCTTTTTTGTGCATAAGCATAAATTCCACCGAAAAATTCCAACGAAAAATAATAGCTTGATCTTTTTAAAGCATTAATTTGCATCTCTGCCCTCGGCGACAGTTTTTGGGGAAAAATCCCCAAAATGAGCCATAATTTCATCGAAAAGAGAAAGTCGAGTACACCTTTTTATGTTCAGGCGTGTTTGAGTTGACTATTCTGTCTTGAAAACGCATAAAAGACAAATATTTGATACATCAGCTTCAGATTCTATTATTCTTATATATCTAGGCTATAGGTTGATATAGTAACATTAGAAATTTACAGTTTTAAAAAATGTAATATATGGGTCAAGTGACATACCTTTCTAATGAGTCATAACAACAGAGTAGGTGTGTCCGAATAACAAATAATCACTAACGAGTCGATCCATATCATAAACTTAAAATATCATATCGCAATTTTACAGATTTCCATCAAACAAAAGTTATCAATCTTAAAAGCATTTTGATACAAGATCGCAGATTGGTCAAATTTTGAATCGAAGGACATCGCTAACCAAAATTCATTATTTTGTATCCGAAAGACAATTTATAGTTTTACATCCAACATAAATTTGTTTTGGTTAACGGTGTCCTTGGTAAATATTTTTGCGATAAACACTCAGATTTGCCAAAATCTCTCAAAATTGTGGTTTTGGACTATTTTCAGGCGTTTATAATTTAATTGGAAATAGGCCATAATATCGTTAGAACCATCAAGTACACACATTGGGCTATGAATTTAAGCAAAGATTGAAAGACTTTTTGAAAATGGCCTTGGTGTGATATAAAGTCAGGAGAAATTGACCCTACTTCTTTATATTTGGACGTTGAATGTTATGTTGGGCAGATATATGATTTCTTACAAATCTCTACATAAACCTTTAATTAAATTTCTTTATTTTTATTCATTTATAGCTATCATGAAAATACCCTAGCAAAAATCATTAAAAGATGACTTCAATATGCAGTGTCAGAAAGGTCAGGAGATATCTTGAAACGTGTCATAAGACATATCTTATCATGCGGACACCTTCATTTATCAGACAAGAAGGGAGGAGACGAAAAGATAAACAACAGTTCACAACCCACCCTACCCACCCTTTTCCCCAACACACACACAAACCATAAGATTGAGTAACACAAAACCATCCAACAGTTCACAACCCCTTCCCCAACACACACACAAACCATAAGATTGAGTTACACAAAACCATCCAACAACAAAAATCCGGGCTGAACTTTTACCATTACATTTGCGCGCAGCTTTTTATTACATTTGCGCGCATTCGTTTTACAAGAAAAAAACAGGTAAACTTAGATAATAGAGAGGTAAAATATACTTATTTATTTATCTATTTACATTTTTTATCATGCCTTTGCAATTCTGAAAGGTGTATTGCCATGAAATATAGGGGATATTGCATGGCGATGCATCGTAAAGGATTTCAAAGGCATGATAAAAGTGGTGTATCGATACGGAAAGTAAATCCATCTTAGGCTTTAGTTTTGTCAACGTTTACTTTCAATTTCAAAGCCTATCAAAAGTCATGAAAGGCATTGAGTTGAGTCTGTTGGCTCGTTCTGTTTCGGCAAATAACGCCGTGTTAGCTGTTTATTATAAAATTTAAAAAAAAAAGTATTTATAATTCTCTTTCCAGGTCTTCTGTTATAGTTTTAAGTTCCGGAATATTTTTAATGACCTAGAAATTTTAAGTCGTTTTAAAATAAAGAAAATAGGAAAGGTGATAACTTTTCTCACTGCCGTAAGCATAGTATTCTGAATTACAATAATTGTGATATACGAGATATAAATATCACTGTTCAAATTCAATATTATTTTATGCATCTTTCCATTTATATATAAGAAAGGTCTTTAAAACAGAGCGTTGACACCTGATCTGTATTTTGATTAGATTGGAATCGTTTTAAAAAATATGGATTTAGATTAAAATTTCAACATTTTGAAATGTGAGATAGAGCACACAATTTAACGTTGATAACATTATTCTTTATCTCTTTTTCAGAACGTACGTATATACCTTACGAAAGAATTAAAGATAATTTATTTAAACTACATCCAGATGTACTCACAGAATCATCCTTAGTAAGTATAACGTGTGTCTCCAGTAAAAAAATATACACGTCCAGTGTTTTGAAGAAATTCGAAGGGCTTTTATATTTTTATCATTTTTTCTTGTCTATTGGTTATTTATGACGTTGCATGGTTTGCTGTTCCCCACATCGCTTTTCATTCATATTGATTATTAAGAGGTATGGTCAATTTACAATGTATTGAATGGAAAATTTTTACTTTCTTTTTCAGAAATACCAATCTTTGGTAAACGAGATATATGCAGAGCGAGTACTACATTTGCGGGAGACATGTCGGATCAATTCAGATGAGTTTCTTGGCGATTCTAAAGACCAAGATGTGAAACATAATATACACGTAGAACAAAATCATAACTTAGTATATTGTCAGATTCAGAAAGTTGGATCGACATTTTTACGGAAATTATTAAGTAAAGTATTCAAGAGTAGTAATATAAAGAGATCAAAACGAGGTTTTATAAGATTAACACAACATAAAGATATTGGTTTTGCAGAGCTTCATTCCGTTATACAGAAATCCGACAAATTTATGTTTGTTCGGGAACCATATTCCCGTGTTCTGTCTGGATATGTTGATAAGTTATTTTGTACTAATACACTTTACTGGAAAGTAACGGGAAAATATATAGTTTCACAATTGCGTATAGACGCTAGTGATGCTTCTTTGCGATGTGGGCACGATGTTACATTCCCAGAATTCGTCAAGTATATCATTCATTCAGAAAGCCTTAGCAGGCACAAAGACCGACACTTTACACCGATGTACGAACACTGTCGGCCATGTCAAATTCCTTATGATTTCATCGGGAAGTTGGAATCTTTTAAAGAAGATGTCTTATTTTTGATAAATGTCTGGAACAATGCTTATGGAACTAATATTACATTCAATGACTTCGATACTGAGACAACTGAATCAAGATTGTTGGGACAGGTTACACGCATATTTGGAATGAGGAAACAATTAGAACGGTGTATGTCATTCTACAACGCTAGTGTAAGGTCCTGGAGAGATTTACAAATAAGAGGAATATTACCAATACAGGAACAATACCCATTCAGTCCAGAGTTTACTCGAGATCATATGACTAAAATGGATTTTTTCGAGGCAGCCAAACAAGCTATTGCTTCCGTGTCTGATATCAAATCTGTCAAAGCTCAGCGTAATGAGGCTTTCATTGAAGCATTTAGTTTAGTACCAATGGAAGATTTATATCAATTGCAAAATATTTTAAAACCAGATTGTGATTTATTTAATTATGATTGTAAACCGCCAAAAATATTTGTTAGAAATAACAACAGTGTTAAGCGATTAAAATATTTTGACCTATTGTGAAAACTAAATTTTAACAGAAAGTCTTCTCGCTTATGAACATTTTTTCCATACTACTGTATAGAATATATACAGTATGGACGGTTATAAAGGTTATAGAATTTATCAATAACTGTATCAACTGCATGGTAATTGCCCCGTGTTAACGTCATGTGATTAAGGTACATTTAGGGAAAAGTCCAGTAGTCTAGATTTTTGTTTAATTTAAATGTACTTTTGTTTTAATGGGTACATATGTTGGTTGATATGTTTCCATTGCGAAATCGTTAGCCTCTTATGGGGAATAGAGTTTTTGGTGTGTGTTTTTCTATTACTTTTTGTAATGTTCGTGCTTCCTTAATGAATCCTAGTGTAATATGCATACTTGGGGCCGTTTGAGAACATTAACTACATGACTGAATTAATATTAGAGAGCAAATAACTATCAAGATTAAAGTCAAATTAGTAGATAATGATAGATATGGAAAGTTTATGATACGGATCCTAATTTCTATCCTATCAAAATCAATAAATTTGTACTGGTGTGTCCTATTTTGTTTGTAATGAAGTACAGCAAATAAAGGAGAATGCAAGCCTATTACCTCAACAAGACATGCATTGTAATATACATACAATGTATGTACATATCATGTAGTTGTTGAATCCGCTCTCCTCAGTGACCATGACTTTTCAATAAATGGAGCAGCATACTGCATAACTGACGGACATGAAAGACATAAAACCAATTTATCAAAGATATTCATATCACCGATATTTAAATGCTTCACTATACAATATATTTCGAAGGTCTGCGTATCAAGAACTTAGAGTAAAAACATGTTTTTCATCTTCAATTTCATTTTTACACACAAAACAAGATCTTTCATTAATTATTCTTATATTGTCTTGTTAGCATAACACCACACCTAAATTTGGCATAAGAACTTCTAAGACATAGTTTGTTGAATATAACTATGTAGAATATTGAGATGTATACAGCTTATAAGTACGAAGCTTGTTACCATTTCTCTGTGACATTTTTTTTTGCTTGCCATTCTTCAATATGTTTATTAAATAAAATATCTTAAAGTTGTAAAACAATATTCTTATGAAGCGCACTTTTCAGACTAGTATACAATTCAAAATTATACAATCTTTAAGTTTTTTCATGACTCTATTTATTACACCAGTTTTTGTCTCGCCATGACGGAGTCAAAAAGCGAGACATAGGTATGCTGTTTCCGGCCTCGGCGGCGGCGGCGGCTTCAACAATGTATTAGTTTGTGATTAGGTCTAGTTTATGGTGAACCACTAGTGGTAGGTCAATGATATTTGGTATGCAGTTGTATTAGCATTGGTACATCTCATTTCCATGGAGATTATTTGGCTCCGCCCCCTCAGTCATGGTCTATTGACTTTGAAACTTTTGCTTAGTTTACATGTATTAGTTTGTGATTAGGTCAGTTCAAGGGGGGACCATTAGTGGTAGACCAATGTTAATTGGTATGCAGTTGTATAAGCATTGGCATATTTCATTTCCATGGAGATAATTTGGCCCCGCCCCCTCAGTCATGGTCTATTGACTTAGAAACTTTTGCTTAGTTTACATGTATTAGCTTGTGATTAGATCAGTTTGAGATGAACCGCTAATGTTAAGTCAATGATATTTGGTATGCAAATTTAGTGGCATTTGCAAGTCTCGTTTCCATGGATATTATAAAGCCCCATCCCCTCATCATGGTTCATTGACTTTGAAACTTGTCATAGTTTACAAGTTAATATTTGTGTTTAGGTTTGCTTTAAGGGAACGACTTATGATAAGTCAATGGTATTTGGTATGCAGTTGAATTAGCATTTCCATGGAGACTGTTTAGCCATACATGTACCTTCAGTCATGGTTCATCCACTTTGAATATTTGCATAACCTACATGTTAAAGTATTGCTTTTTTAATTTCAACATTTGCATTATCAAAATTACAAAAAGGCGAGACATATCTCTGTGTTAACAGTTTATTTTTTATTATTATTATTTACAGCCATTTGAACACTTTATATACTAGTCAACAAAAGTAACGCTACACAAGTTTGAACTCTAATTTATCATAAAAGATAATAAATAGGAAAAACTGTTAAATTATCCAAAGGAAAAACAAACATTTGCAAAGCAATTGCATATGATTAAAAGAATCTGACGAAATTGGAAAGTGAGAAAATACCGTGTTATTGAACACAGGGGTCCAATGTATTTTTTGCGGAAAATGACAAAAGCCGGCACTTAATTTCGAATATGAGAATTTAGTATTCAAATATTTGCAAAGGCATTCAAAATTTTAAGCAGACCATGTTTAAGTTTAAAGTTTTAAGTTCTAATAAATATTTTTTGAATTTTTGGTTGAAAATGCGATTTTTGAAATAACAAAAATTGCCAAAAAAAATTTTTTGCCTTAAATCAATGGTTTTCATAAGAAAATAACACTCTGTATATTAGACCAATTTGGCAGTTATTTACCTTGGTACAATGTATCCAATTTCATTATATATGGAAAATACATTGCCTTGTATCGTTTCTTTTGTTGACTAGCATATAATTTATTATCATGAAATTAACTGACTTTATAATAAGATGGTATACTGTCTTATGTATTGCAAAATAAGGGATAATAGTTCTTATAATTTATATAAATAGAACAACTTTGTTGCAGAGAGTTAGTGAACTTGAGTAAATATCACTTAAAAGATTTTATTTGATTCTTTACCATTACCTATAAATGTGGTATAAAATTTGACATTATTTCCTTAAGTAGTGAACTGACAAGGGTTCACTGATAATTATTTGTTATATTATATATGCATAAGGGTATGTATGGGGGTCTTTTATTTCTGTATTCTTTAATTTTTTCGCTCATTATTCTTTATCTTTAAAAAAAAAATGGCTATTCTGAAATTACTTGATAACTGTATTCTGGACATTGTTCTTTTCTGTAATCATTATATTTTTATCCGATTCTTTAATTATTGCAGTTATTCTTTATATTTTAGCACCCCATTATTCTCTTTGCTTTTCCTTTTTTGCCCCTATTTTTCTCTATTCTTTTTTGTTTTTGTTTTGTGCCCATTATTCTCAGTTTAGTCTGTAAACCCCATCCACACCCTCATTCATACCAATAAGTGTGTGTGTGTGTGTCGGGGGGGGGAGGGGGTGCTTCCTCTGACTCACTGCAATAATGAATGATCTTTGAATTATCAGAAATATATTATATACTATCAGATTATTCCATCCATCTTTTTTTAGGAAAGGGTTTGTATAGGCTTTGTCCAATCCCTTGTATATTTGTCTTTTGTCCAATCCCTTGTATAGGCTTTGCCTTTTGTCCAATCCCTTGTATAGGCTTTGTCTTTTGTCCAATCCCTTGTATAGGCTTTGCCTTTTGTCCAATCCTTGTATAGGCTTTGCTTTTGTCCTACCCTTGTATAGGCTTTGTCTTTTGTCCAATCCCGTGTATAGGCTTTGTCTTTTGTCCAATCCCTTGTATAGGCTTTGCCTTTTGTCCAATCCCTTGTATAGGCTTTGTCTTTTGTCCAATCCCTTGTATAGGCTTTGCCTTTTGTCCAATCCCTTGTATAGGCTTTGCCTTTTGTCCTATCCCTTGTATAGGCTTTGCCTTTTGTCCAATCCGATGTATAGGCTTTGTCTTTTGTCCAATCCCTTGTATAGGCTTTGCCTTTTGTCCAATCCCTTGCATAGGCTTTGTCTTTTGTCCAATCCCTTGTATAGGCTTTGTCTTTTGTCCAATCCCTTGTATAGGCTTTGTCTTTTGTCCAATCCCTTGTATAGGCTTTGTCTTTTGTCCAATCCCTTTGTTTAAATGTACGTTTGATATTTGAACAATAAAATATTTTGAATTGAAAAAAAAACACCAACAAAACGTTATAATTTATTCTGTTATTTTCCATGACACTACTTCTTGCATTTACACGAAAATGTCTATCATATTGGTACCCCAAGCCATGAATACTTTTTGTGTACCGCATTGAAAGGGGACAAAGAACCTAAAAGCCATTAGATATAACAAAACATTTACTCATTGCATATTGTTGTTCAAGCACCTTTTGATAATGTCTTGATTAATTAGACAATTAACTGATGTTCTGCAATTATAGCAATTACTCAAGAAAAGACTATCTTTATATGACTGTAACAACACAAGCTGAACTTCTGATAAAAACCAAATTTTCGCTTTGTCATGTCTTATTTGTATGAAATTTGCCTTTCTATAAAGAGCCATCAGATCAAAGTGAATCGTTCGAAGATTAAAGCAATGTAAGTTGACACTTATCATATTACCTTCAATTTTGAATATTTTAATTATTAAATATGCTTAAAAAGAACATTTTCGGGAGATTTTTCATCTGCCTTAGATTTTTGTTCAATTGCAGTGTCATAAAATTCAGGTTTTTTTTTCTAACTGTTGTGGATTTCAATACATCCCAATATTATGGAACTGTATGCGACTGTCATACAAATGAGAGATTTAGCTAGCTATAAAACCAGGTTTAATCCACCATTTTCTACATAAGGAAATGCCTGTACCAAGTCACAATATAATGGAATTGTATGCGACTGTCATACAAGTGAGAGGTTTAGCTAGATATAAAACCATGTTTAATCCACCATTTTCCACATAAGGAAATACCTGTACCAAGTTAGGAATATGACAGCTGTTTTCTATTCGTTTGGTGTATTTGAGCTTTTGATTTTGCCATTTGATAACAAACTTCCCATTTTGAATTTTCCTTGGAGTTCGGTATTTTTTTTTTATTTTACTTTTTCCCAAAATAGTTAATTATAAATGTAGACTTCTACGTCCTTTGGTCTCTGTTGGAGAGTTGTCTGATTGGTAATCATAAATAAATAAGTTTCTACATATTTTCTTTGACAGATAGACATGTGAATATTACCTTAATTTGAACAATACATTCTTTTGTATAAAATATTTGTGTATAGTACCGACTCCAGTCGGATCACATGGTTATACTTTATACGGACGTATAATACAACATTTGGTTTATTTTAGTCTAACATTCGAAATGATGTCCTGTACTTGGCGATCGCAATACTGGTATACCAGTTTCATAGTATCATTGTTAAATATATACATTTAATACAAATACAAATTGTGAGATATTTTCAATGGATTAAAAATTCAATTTCTCCCTTTTCTCCAAGACTTTCATATATGTAGGAAGAATATGATTAAAGTTTTGCACATTTTGGAATTCTTTCACAATTTTTCTGCTGTGTTTATATATCTTTATTACCAAAGTCTATATAAACTATAGGTACACATTTGAATTACATCAACATCAATAATGTTTGAATCAATCCATAGTTTGAGAAAGTGCATTTGATTTAAGTGCAGTATATGATTGAATTGTAAAATTTAATTGCTTCCTATCATATTGCTAGATAAACACCCTAAGGGGACAAGTCCCCCACACTAGTATAAATAAATTTTATAGTATTTTAGCTGTACAAAACAGAGCCTGTTAATATTTTCTTTCCGTTGGAAAACTGACCTCGAATGTAGCTACTCGTGGTGGTATGTTTTTTTTTAATTCTTTGAATTGAATGACTTTTAGAAAATGACCCTGATGTGAATCGATATAGCTACAAGAACATAACAAACAAAGTATGTCATGGATATTTTTATATATAATTACAATGTGATTATTCTGATAAATTTTATTCTGTCTATCGAAATAGCTGAAATCAATTGCTACATTTGTGTCTCGCCTTGACGGAGTCAAAAAGCGAGGCATAGGTATGCTATTTCAGGCGTCGGCGGCGGCGTCAACAATTTATTAGTTTGTGATTAGGTCTAGTTTATGGTGAACCACAAGTGGTAGGTCCATGATATTTGGTATGCAGTTGTATTAGCATTGGCACATCCATGGAGATCATTTGGCCCTGCCTCCTCAGTCATGGACTATTGACTTTGAAACTTTTGCTTAGTTTACATGTATTAGTTTGTGATTAGGTCAGTTCAAGGGGGAACCATTAGTGGTAGACCAATGTTGGTATTCGGTTGGTATTCAGTTGTATAAGCATTGGCACATCTCATTTCCATGGAGAATATTTGGCCCCGCCCCCTCAGTTATGGTCTATTGACTTTGAAACTTTTGCTTAGTTTACATGTATTAGTTTGTGATTAGATCAGTTTAAGATGAACTGCTAATGTTAAGTCAATGATATTTGGTATGCAAATTTATTGGCATTTGCAAGTATCGCTTCCATTGAGATTATATAGCCCCACCCCCTCATCATGGTTCATTGACTTTGAAACTTTTACATAGTTTACAAGTTAATGTTTGTGTTTAGGTTTGTTTAAAGGGAACGACTTATAATAAGTCAATGGTATTAGGTATGCAGTTGTATTAGCATTGGTACATCTCATTTCCATGGAGATTGTTTAGCCTTGTACCTTCAGTCATGGTTCATCCACTTTGAATATTTGCATAACTTACATGTTAAAGTATTGCTGTTTTAATTTCAACATTTGCATTATCAAAATTACAAAAAGGCGAGACATATCTCTGTGATAACAGTTGATCATGATGTATGCTTATAACATTTAGAAAAGAAACATGTTCTAACACAAATGACATAGATATCAATACTTGACAAATATCAGAAATAAATTATACGCAACAGAAAATTAATAAAAAAAAAGTTAAAAGAGCTAGCTAAAAGATAATTTCGAAATAATATTCTGCGAAAAAATTAAAATCTGACGAAAATTGAAAAATAATACTTCAGAATAATTTCTACAAGATATGAAATAAACAAACGTATTTTTCAACAAGATTTTAAAATAGAAAAATAGAATATGCAAATAAGCGACAATTTCCTACAACTAGAGAGGAGTAGGACCAAAAGACTTCATAGAACATAGAATTTGTAACATTGCCATATGTTTTTATTTTAAATTTCATTAACAGGATGCTCCAATGAGCCTTTTTAGCTCATCTGGAAAACATATATGTTATATTTTAGGATGGAAACAAAGCGTACCACTTTGTGTTAATTTATTGTATGTTTATTATTATGTACATAGACAAAAAAATGGAACAGTACAATTAAACAAAGACAAAGAGTCAAATATGGAATTCTGAAACAAGTTTTGAAAAAAAAACACTTTTAAATTCGTCTCTCGATATATATAAATTTCCAGCCCGTTTGCTATGTTTCTTTATCACAAATTACAAAAAAATAAAGATAAGATTTGGTTTAGAAGTTTTGCTGTATCTGTTTAAATCTTATTATTAACCAGATATAACATCCTTATTTATACAATGATGTTGGTTATAGAGCTCATAATTTAAGATACGATCTATGTAAACTTGTCCGTTTTAATAAACCTATTCTCAAAGGTTATCAATTTAAAACTGTAGTAAGATCTTTGAATATGTTCTTTAGTGGTACTACCATTGATTTTATTTTGATAGTTAAAACTAATGGTTATATATCCTGCCGGTAAAAATATTTTGGGACGTACAAGGTCTTGCCTTTTCTCAGACTGTTATGACGTCTTTTAACTCATTCTGGCGGAGGTATACCGATTGATATTTCAGTCTGGGAAACACTGTTTATTATTTTGAAGGAATTAAAGTAGCCTTTAGTAAATATGAGTTCTCTTAGATCAGTACTTTGTATCGCTTATCTAGGTTAGTTGTGTGTGAACTTATTACCGAACTAATAATCCGAGTCCTTTCCAACTGATGTTCACAATTTCAGAATGTTGATCGCTCACACACATATTTAAACCACCAAATACTTTATGTTCTCGTCCAAAAGCAGGAGCCTTTTTATACCAATGGTTGTTGCGTACTATAATTTATTCGTTTATTGTTTTATAATGCATTTTGTTGTTTAAGAATACGTAAACCGTTGGTTTTCTCATTTGAATTTTATTACATTTCGTCACCAATTCAATTCAATTCAATATTTTATTCAAGTCTCATCTCTCAATGATATATAATACAACATTACATTAAGTGTAAAATATTGATAGGAAATAAAGAGCCATTCTGTACAGAATTATAAGAGACTATTACATTAAAACATAAAAGAAAATTCGTCTATTATAAAACATATTTATATATTAAGTACATTATTTACAGTATAAAACATTTCTACCCTGTTTCGATTCTTCTAATCCACACCGAAATTTGGCAAAAGAACTCCTTTGTGGAAATGGCATTGAAATTGTACGATATGTTTCAGTTACAAAACTGTTCTTAAATAAATTATATGTTCTTTTGTTGCCAACTTTACCAGATAGAGCTTTTTCTGTAAATTGCATTGCCACTGATCAACATATTTACTAAACATTCTAGACATAGCAATAAACAACTGAGATACTATCAATATATTCTGTAATGTTACACAAATATTATACATTGTACTCAGAAAACGTTTTCCTAACATAAAAATTCCAATTTTTTATACACTTGTGTTTTCTACTCATAATATCTGCTCATATGAAAACCTTTCTGTTCAACCGATTAGACCTCATATTGTTTAAACGGCACTAGAGTCTAATTAAACATTGCCATTGTTTTTGAAAGATAGGTATCCACCCCATATCCCTGCAACTGCAGCATTTGGAGTATACTTACAAACTCCAAGAAAAAATGTGTAAGCCCTATTACCCCGGCGCCATATGCAATTTCCTCATTGTTGAAGGCCGTACGGTACTCTGAAGTTGTTCACATCCTCGTGCTTTGTTCGTCTCATGGGGAATCATACCACGTCTCCCTCTTATTATTTCTATAAGGCAATGGAGAAAACAGACAGCATTCACATATTAAAACGCTAGCCTTTTATATTCTAAATATTTGTGAAAACCTGCTTGTTAAAACAATAAAAAAAAAGGCCAATAGTCGTATACATTTGATCGAAATGGTGACAAATAAAAGACGTTTGAGCGCCAAACTATAGGACATTTGAGCGCCGAAATTTTAGGACATTTCAGCGAAAATAAAAATAAGAACGATGAAGGAGTACATTTTCCGTTCGCCAGATATACTAATCTGTTACCCCTGCTCACCACGGGTAGGTGGAAGTAGGATTTCGAGCTGGATATAGTTAATAAAATGGGGAGTTTATAGCGCACAAAGTTACATCTCCAGGATATTTCTTCTCCTTTTAGTGTTTTGTCCACTCTTATATGTACAAACCCATTTGGGTTTATACATCTATGGTCCACTCTATATCGGAAACTGTCACAATCAAGGCTAATTTTTCCAATGAATTATAGTAGAATTGATTGGTAAGTAGAGATCAACTCATGAATACACTACCATTAACTAGCCATAACCGGTTACTCGGGAGTAAAATCAAATAAAATATATTTATTTTAAAAACTAACTCCTTTTTCTTACTTTTTAAAAATATTTTCTTAATTCATATAAAAGTATCAAAGGAAATTTCGCTCCTATTTAACGTCCTATTTGAAAATCCACGTAAGGTTAATATTTCGGCGCTAAAATGATCCATGATGTCGGCGCTCAAATTACCCTATGTGCATTTTTTATTTTCGTTTAAATGTCCTATGCCCAGTCGTATATAACTGTCACTGGTGGTAATTGCTCTAACCCTTTTTACTTAAAGTCTGAATAGCATGTGAGTAAAAATGTTTTAAAAAAATACCAAACTCCAAGCTAAATAAAGTAAAGTAGTATACCTCCAGGTTTTAATTTTTTAGTTTTCCTACACATGCTATTTTTAATTTGTGTATTATTTGAAGTAGCGGTTCTCCTATAATTAAGATTATAACTTTCCTTTCCATATCGGTCATGGTATCATCCCGAGACTCCCATATTAGGCCAAGGCTCTAGCCGATGGCTCATATGGGTCGAGGGATGATACCAGGGCCACACAGAAAAAGACATGTTATAGTCTACTTATCACATACACAAATGCTTAAAAAAACAGAAAGAATCTTATTATTCGGTCTGGCAAGATCATCCATTTTTTGTCCTCCATTAAAATAACTTCATAATTACGAAGCTCCCAACAGTTCAAATTTATAGTCCTAGCTTGAATATGTATTATTATAATGCCAATGTCAGATTTATAGTCCTAGCTTGAATGTATTATTATAATGCCAATGTCAGATTTATAGTCCTAGCTTGAATATGTATTATTATAATGCCAATGTCAGATTTATAGTACTAGCTTGAATATGTATTATTATGCCAATGTCAGATTTATAGTCCTAGCTTGAATATATATTATTATAATGCCAATGTCAGATTTATAGTCCTAGCTTGAATATATATTATTATAATGCCAATGTCAGATTTTTTTAGTATTAGTGTTCTTTATTTCTTTAACAAATTTTGCTGTCATCGACATTCCCATCCGTCATTGCTGTTCCGAAAGCTTATGACTTCATAACAGGACACAATAACTGCTTATGACATAATTACAGGGCACAATAACTAGTTATTTGCCCAGGCTGGAATATGACTAGGGCAAATCTGCGGTTATTGCATATGTAAAACCCAATGTTTTCGTAACAAATATGTGATTATCAACGGTATTTAATAGGTCGTGTCACAACGTTGTTTCAATTCTACCAATTAACAAAAAAAACAAAAAAATGAAAAGGCGCATTATTTAGGTATTTATCATGATTTTCCAAATAGTTTGTAATCTTGAGGAAATCTTATTGCTGATTATAGATTTGGGTTTAATGATTACATAAATACACGAACGGATGAATCATATACCAGTCAACGAATGACGAATGACTTTATTTCTCCTTAAACTACAATTACATAGTTATAGAAAATATATATAAACATAAATATAATGTACAATTATTACATGCATGTGTGAACAATACAATGAAATTAACTTTCACATTTATAACTTTGATAAATTTGCGTAATATTACAATATATGATGAGTTAAACAGTTGATCAAATTTATAGATATTAAGGTTTGACCAACAGTACTGTTGTAAACATTTCTTTCTTTCAAACTCAAATGTTCTACAATTTCATCATGTAATGGTATCCGGCACCAATGTCGTTTGAGTCACAGAGACGGAGACTGTCTTCTCTCGGTAAACCCTGCTACTTCAACACTCAATCGGCAGATGGTGACGACCACATCTATATTTGCACAATGTATAAATGAAATTATAAGGTAAAAATGAAAATGATTTTTCAAATTGTAAATTCTTTTGAAAATACGATACTAGTAGCATATATTTTTGGCGAATCTGCAACAAAAGCAAATCATTCTTGTTGAAAGTGTTCTTTGGGTTTTGCTCAATACTTTTTGACACCCATTTATCAGCAAACTGTGCATTCCATATATTAGACATACCTCAACTATCAAAAATATTGTTTGTATATGATTTCCACTTAATTTCTATTTCGTAATCATTATAGTATAAAAACATAAGTTTGTATATTTCAATACAAATTTTACTTTCTTTTCCATTAAGAAGTCTACTCCAGTAATTTATCATTCGCAACTTTACAGACACAGTAACAGGGTATCTGCCAAGCTCTGCATACACTTTGATATTTGGAGTAGACTGTTTTAAATGTAAAATAATTTTACAAAATTGTAAATGTACACGTTCAAGTATAACTGTATTTTCAAATCCCTATATTTCTGATCCATATAAAAGTATTAATAAAACCATTTTATCAAATAAATCAAGTTGACATTCTATTGACAAATTGTTTTGTCTATATTTTGTTAATACACTATACATAGCTTTTGTGGCTTGTAATCCTTTAGATATCATTTTATTTGACAAAAAATAAAACACCTAAATATTTGTATAATTTCAATATCGCTACAATTTACTGTAAACTTGAGATTTGCTGGCATTCTGCCAAAAAAAAATCAAAACTTACGTTTTGTTTGTATTTATTTTCATTTTCCATTCTTCACAATATTCGTAAAATGTATTTAACATGTATTGTAGATCAGTGCTATGTTCTGCTCACAAAACAGTATCATCCGCATATAAAAGTACCCCTATGTCCTTTGTCCTGATGTATAATACAGGATTTGGCATAATCATACATATTTTGAATAACATTTTTTCATTCTGCATTAATTTGAACGAAAGCAAATTTCGCTGAAAAGAATCAAAGTTTTCAAAGTCGATAAAAGCACAATGTAACTTTTTCATTCTCAATTTCAATAATTCAAATACAATGTGTAGGGTATAAATGTGTTCAGTCGTAGTATTGTCTCTTCTAAAACCTGCTTGGTTTTCATTTAGTATACATAATTCATCAAGATAATCATATAATCTTGTGTTCAATATTGAAGTAAAAAGTTTACCCAGAGTAGATAATAACGTTATAGGCCTATAGTTTTGTGGATCATTTTCAAAGCCTTTGTTCTTAAGAAGGAATTACATTTCCTATTGACCATGCCTCAGACAACACAAGTAATGATACACAGAATTTGTCATGGAATGTAATAAATAGAAAAAAAACCGGGACTTTTACTAGGAAATTTCATATGATTATAGACACCGATTAAGTGGAATATGATCCCAGTTACAGGATACTAATGAATCTACCATCTTTTAAAGGGGATATTGTATCGAGACGAAAATTATGTAAAGATGCTCAAAAATTGTAGTTGTTTCTAAGGGTATTCATTTAACTTTCAACTTTTGTTAAATTTAATTGATGACAAAGTAAATAATGACTTGTCAAACGAGGGAAGATTTTAAATAGTCCATTGGTCCTTTCTTCAGGTTTTTATATCACACCATGTTTTTTATATAGTCATTAATATTCTCTCTCTTTTTATGGGTTTATTGTGACTTAGGATTGCTGTGGAATTGAGTTATACTCCACATCTCTAACTAATATTACTGAAGTAGGTAATATCATAGAAATATTACTTCCATGGTAATATCATCTTATCCATGAAAATAAAATTTAATGTTTGTTTGTCGCATTCCTTTTATGGAAATTGTGTCCAATATAAAAATAAGGCAATGTGGTATGATTAGCAATGAGACATGCAACTATCCACCAAAGTTCATATGAAGTAGATGTAAGCAATCATAAGCAACCGTACAACAATGTGAAAAACCAGCACTGTATAGTCGGCTATAAAATGTCCCGACATGAAAAATTAGAAACAATTCAAACGAGCAAAACAACGGCCTAATCTATAACATTAAATTTACGAAAAAAAATATGACAGACATGAACCAACGACAACCACTGAACAATAGGCACCTGACTTGGGACAGGCACATAAAGAATGTGGCGGGGTTAAACATGTTTGTGAGCGCTCAACCCTCCCCTTACCTTGGACAGTGGTTTGACAGCACAACATAAACACAAACTGTATAATTCAGTAGCAATTGGCTTAATCAACAGATCGGCACGAGGCACAAAAATAACTAACATAACACCATAGAAACAAAGCACCGAAATACGAGTATTTGCAGTTACTGAAAGCTAGTTCAAAGACAATTACAACTAATAAATAAATCATGTTCTCCAAAACTAAAGTACCAATCAGTACACATCCATTTTAGTGTTAAGACCTCATAAACAGTATGAAAAACGCAAGACCTTGTGCAATACCAAAATAAAAGAAAACAGTATCGACAGGATGTAAAATAATGGGTTCTCATAAATGAACATAAAAAGCAATATATATTTAGTTATGTTTTATTTTTTTTAAAACACATCATTGTTAGTACCAATAAAAACAATATTTAAAGATTTTACCACTGTGTTAAATTGATAACCTTTAAGAATAAGTTTATTCAAAGGATCAATTAGTTTACATGGATCGAATCTAAACTTACGGGCTTTATAAATAACATCACCGTAAAAATAAGAACTAACTCTACAGGTACAGCCAGTAACCAAATCTTTGTATCTATGAAAGAATTTGGTAAAGGTTTTAATTAATTTGGTAACGAAATCCTTGACTTAATAATTTATCAGTTATACATAAATTACGTTCATTGAAATCTAAAACGCGATTACAGACACGGGCATGGCGAACACATTGAGAAATTTTTACTAAGTTGTTCAATGTTTATCAACATTGTAAAAAGTCTATGCAATAAACTATATTATAACATGTTGCACTATAACGGGGAACCCCACCCCTTCCTTAAATTCGCCTCTACTATTGATTTCGGACGGATTACTTTGGATAAAAGCCGTAAGTATGTTTTAGAAAATGGCTAAAAAAATGTTAATAAGACAATTTTCAACATTTCCCGCTGCAATTCAAGAGTTTTTGAAATACTGAGAACATAAAAATTTATAGTTTCCGGTGATAAACTAATGTATTGGATTTTTGTCATTGTTTAATGACCTATTTCATAACCTGTAATTGTATAAGGTATATGGGTCATTTTTTTATTAAGTACATGGTGGTTAAGGTAAAAGAAGTATGTCATGCCTATTGACCTTATACGATAAATTTTTACGGCCCTTTGAAGTAATGTAGCAGCAGATTTTGATTAATTTATTTGTAAATGTTCTTATGAGAAACGTAGCCACAGACGGTGGTGTTTGTTGAAGGCCCATTGAAGTAACGTAGTCTCTTATACGGTGATTCTTGTTGAAGGTCTTGTGGCTTAGTTCAACCAACATACGATCTTTAATAATGTGGAGGGGTAAATGATGAATTATATTTATTTTCTAAATAAATCATTTATTTTTTGTTTACTTTTCTCAAAAATCACCTCTCTAAAAATGATTCTGCTAATGTTTAAGTCAAATCTTAGAAATAAGCTCTTTTGATTGAGTTAAGCCATTTCAATTGATATTTTATAGTGTGTCTTTCTATGTTGTGATGTTACACTATTGTTTCAGATAAGGGTGAAGGTTTGGTACCATTAAAACGTTTAAACCCGCTGCAATTGTTTGCACCTGTCCTAAGTCAGGAATCTGATGTTCAGTAGTTGTCGTTTGTTTATGTGGTTCATAAGTGTTTCTCTTTTTTTATATAGATAGATCGATGGTTTTCCCGTTTGAATGGTTTTACACAAATAATTTTTTGGGGCCCTTTATAGCTTGCTGTTCGGTGTGAGCCAAGGCTCCGTGTTGAAGGCCGTACTTTGACCTATAATGGTTTAATTTTATAAATTGTGACTTGGATGGAGAGTTGTCTCATTGGCACTCATACCTCATCTTCTTATATCTATCTACATTAATTTCTGTCGCTATTTTGCAGTCAACGAGAGATTTGAATTTAACTTTTTTTCAAATGTATAGAATTGCAAAACCATGCCAGCTACGGGAACAATCTTATTGCTAGCTACGGGAACAATCTTATTGCTAGCTACGGGAACAATCTTATTTAGAGTTCGTTAAAAAACTTGAAAGAATTTTGACATCAGAAATAAAAAAATGGTAGTTTACGTGCAAAACAATCCCAACATATTGTTACTTTATTACCTTAAGCTGCCTTTTAACTTTATCTTAAGCTGCCTTTTAACTTTATCTTAAGCTGCCTTTTAACTTATTTCAATAAAGAAACTTTTATCTTAACCATATTGTTTAATTGATTTCGAAAAACGAATGTTATATGATCTAGGATAAAAATGATTTTACATTTTCGTTTACAAGTCATTTAATTCTTTTAAGTAATGTAACCTTGGAAAGTGTTTAAAGCTTTCTTTTTTCCATAAAATAATTTTTCTTTTTCATTCCATTAAAATAGCTACTAGAGATGACGCTTGACACACATACAGTGCTATCTTGTCTATGATTTCTAATTTTTTTTTTTTCAATAAAATTCGAATAAAATCATTTTCGGTAAGAATCTTAAAAACTGTTTATAACTTAATAAGATTGAGTGTTTGTGGATTATACAAAAAGCTCTTAAGTCTGATTGATTATTATCCTTCTTGACATTGTCAATAGTAAGGTCGATAGTTTTAAGACACATATGTTGGAATAGATAATACATTTCATTTCTACAACAACGAGATTAATTAAGGGCACTTTGGAAAACACAAATTTCGTCCAGTAGAAAACGGGTATGGTGAACCTGACTGCATTCTTATCTGACTATCCGAATGCTAGGATAATCAACGTCAATAGTTTTTTTCCTATAAATATATTGCAGATAATGATTTTATATTTGAAATTCTGTACAGAAATTTATTTCGGACGTGGGTCTTTCATAAACCTTTTGTTAAACCACTGAAATTGTACTAGGGTGAGCTGAGGTCTTAAAATCAAGTTAAACCTTTCTAAAATCATTGACCTCGTCAGCGGTTGCCTTTTGTTCGAGCGGAGCGTGCTTTTGTTATAGGTCTTATAGGATTTTATTGTCAGATCTATGATAGCCTCTCCTAAATTTATTCACATCTTTTCTATACGAATTAGTGCAAGATATATTGTAAAATAGATGTTTATTGTTGAAGATCATACCTTGGTCTGTAGATGTTTCACTTATATTTTGTTTCGTTGGATTTATGCATCATTGGTGAAGCCCACGTCTCTTTTATTCATATGCCTAAGCACACATCATCAACATATGAACCCCTTTCCTGCCTTCGTATTGCCCAAAGCGAGGGAATGACACCCAGATACACCTGATTTCAGATGTTTTTATTCAACTTCCTTGCTAAAACCACGAGTTTTGTGCGCCATGAAGAACCATCGTTTGGGATATCTCATATTTCTCTTGAAAACTTTATCATCCCTTCAATATTCAATATGATTTGATGTTTAAATTATGAATTTCCCTTTATTGCATAAGGCTTTTTGTTCTATGTTAAGTGTGAATATATTTGTCCTCAAACTTGCATCCGGCACTTTAAGCTTTCGACATAGTTTAAACGCGGACCGCGAAGAAGACCCAAAAATGAACTGTCGGAATCTGAGCTAGAAACACCAAGTGCTCTCATCAGTTTTGGTTTTTTTAAGTAAAGAATTTGTGATATTTCATCTTTTCCCTTTCAAATTGTCGAATCATACTATCGTTTTCCATGTTAGGGCAACGGTCTTGCCACCTATTGATAGGTCAGGAATTGGCTTTTCCCGATGTCTGTTTTTTTGTTAGCAGACAAAATTTATCAAAATCGGTATCCTATGACACCATATACAAGGCAATACATCGTTCGAACACCAAAAAAATACTTGAAATTCAAGACTTTTAACGGAATACCGTGTTATGTTAGAACATACAATTGACATTCGAGAAACTGTAGAGACACCTAATGAACACATTATCTATCATAAGTGATATTTGCGGCCTTAGTTAATCGTCGACGTCAGCTGCACTCCTAAATAAAGTAGCATATCATCTAAATATCGTTTTCATTTACACGTTCCTGTTTCTGTTTGCAGTTTTACTAATTTAAACAAAGCCCCCTTTCCTCATTTTACAAAGTACAACATGAAGATCGGTCGATTCTTAGCTACTGATCAGAGCCAATAAATTAACAAATCATTGAGAATATTTTTATACAGTAGTTTCATATTCAAATTAGATAAATATTTTATAAATGTTTGTGCTCTTTATACATCATGAGATGATCCCTTCTCAAAAGGTTACCATAGGTGTAATCGTCGTAGTCGATAAGTTATCGAAAATGTTTAATAGAGATTTACAGTAAGTGTCGAACTCGGTATCCGGGTACGATTCAAAATAATGTTGGCGCTAATTTGTATTGGAATGGTAATATGAATAGGCCTAGCTAATCTAAATTGAGGTTTCGATATGTTTTTTACCCATGCAATTGTTAGTTTTGGTCTTTGTTAACGCACACATATTTTTTTCTTAAGAATTCCACAACAATCTTATGTTAAAAAAAACTCCAACTATAATGTGTTTGGTTCCTCTCATAAGATAATGTTTACATTAATTTCCATTAAAAATTTTCAAATTACGGTCAATTAAAATGTTTCATTGGTCACGGGTATAAAAGGAATATCCAATAATCATGCATTGAAAGAATAAACCTGATCACGGTTATTCCATCAACATTCTATCAACCAAGCTTCCAACTGATTAATATAGATTAATCAAAGCGCTGAAGAGCTCTGAGGGGAAAGACGGCCATTGTTTCTTTTTTTTGGGGGGAGGGGTATCTTTGATAGTCTTCATATAAAGAATGAAAAAAAGAACACCTAGAATATGTAGAAAGGTTGACAATATTGAAATCAATTGTTGTGTAATGTAATTTCGTTTCCTTAGTTTCAATTTGGAAGAGATCTGCATCTTCTAAATCAAAACATTCGATTAAAGTTGAAAGTTAATTATCTAAAATTCAACTGAATTCTATCATTTAACAACTGCTACAATATTTTTTGAAATTTTAATTGTGTACCACTGAACTGCAGGCTAGGGCCATTTTCCTTTTTTTGTGACAGTACTCTAAGATTTTAATTTTTTTTCTCAAGAAAGTGAGGACTGAAAAATCTATTCAGTTTTAAATTTCCATTGATAAAGTTCCCAGTCACAACTCTCATCACAGGGATACAGGTACTAATAAAAACCAATATGATTGATGTAAACTGTGTGAAGCTTGTTTTCCAAATCCTACATTTTGATATATTTGTAAATTTCATGAATAAATAGGTTTAAACTACAAAATGCAACATTTTTAATATTTTTTTTTTACCATTACAATGATTATGTTGTTAAACAAAATTTAGTTTTAATGGAAGACTATTAATCATATACTAAATGTCACATTTTAGTGTTCTGATACATTAAAGAGGTACTAAAACGCACATAACCAGTAATTCTTATCTAAAAGTTCGAAATAATTGATAAAAAATGCAAAAAACCCGATGCAATTTGGTACACTAATTACAGAGATAATAGCGTGTAAAGTTCAACTATTTTTACCTTAGGAAAATCCAATCAACGCTACTTCTGGAAACAGCACTAAAACCAAATCTACCGGAAGTGACGTACTGTGGGTCGCTTCTTCGGCTTGTCTTAACGTTGTTTAATAATGAACTTTCTTCTGATCGTTGATTTAAAGCACTGCCAATGAATTTCGCTACCCATCCCAGGCTCATTCTTCATTATGACCAATTTTTCAAAAGGAACAAAATATGTTTCAGAAGGGTTGATTTGATTTGATTTTTGGTGTTTTAACGCCACTTTTAAGCACCGCTTTTGGGCTATTTCGTGGCGGCCAGTTTTTATTGGTGGAGGAAGCCGGAGTGCCCGGAGAAAACCACCGACCTTCGATAGGAAAACTGACAATCCTAGTCAATTAAGATTGGAGTCGAGTGCACCTGTTTCAGAAGGGAAGTGTATTTATAACGTGTTTCAATAGAAAAAGGGGGGATGGGGTTGGGATAATTTAACATTGAGTTTTCAACTGAAAATAATATTCCTGATCGTAGAACTGAGACAAATTGACGGTCAATATATCATTCATCTAGCTATTAATTAAAAAAAGAATATTGAGTCGAAAAAAATATGGTTTATATATACATGTACGTAAAGTTGCATAACATCTTGACAAGATATGACGGTAGAGGCTTCTGTTCTATGTAATAAAAATAATTAATTGCCAGTTAAAAACCGGGTATGTGTAATACCTTTTTAATAATGTTAATTATCAAACTTTAAAGTTTATCACTTTATAAACAACAGGTGGCATTTCTGCATGGCCAAGTTGTTAATTACCTGAGTGGATGGATAATAGCTACTGTTTGATCTTAATTACCTTACTGTATACAGGATGTTTACTTATCAGTAGTGTCAAAGTGCGGACTGTTTTAATTACCAGGATCAAAAGGTGATCCAGAGGATTAATATTTTTCTTGTTTGGTTATTTATTTGTCATTCATTTGCTTAAATTTCAAATGAAAGAACAGGTCAATATTTTAAAAGCAGTATGGTATATTTTTTTTTATTTAAAAAAAAAGATTGGTGTGATCATAACATTCAGGATTTAGGACACAAGTAATTTGGGAATGCGCACCCTTTTCTAAAGATTTTATATCAGTGGTTTTGTTGTAGTTTTAAATACTCTAATATATTTTAACTTATTTAATAAATCATTGCTCTTATATTTCTACGATATAGGTTTTATATCTTATTTTCTAATAACCCAAAAATAATATATATTTACATATATTTACATATAAAATAGGCCTGTGATTTAGGACACAGGCATAGATTACAATTGTATAATATGTCTCTATGGCAAACGTACTAAAAGTTACAGTACAGAAAGTAAAAATTGATAGTACAAAAGTCACACATACTATTTGTTTAGTTTTGTTTGAAAACATAGGAAAAATGTCTACATTTTTTTTTTTTTGGTTACTTGCATATATTCATTTTACAATTTATGAAATAGTTCATTTAAACCAAGAGTAATGAATAGATGTCAAATTTTATGCACGAAAAGGATATATTTATTGGCACTATGTCATAATGAAACCATTTAAGTACCAAGCCACTTTGACAAATTGTTATCTTTACAATTTTTTTCATTATTGATTTTTCAGAATAAATTTTGTTTACAAAGTTGCCATATATATAAAAGTTCTAGAAAAAATACAAAAATTATTTTGACAAATGTTTTCTTATTAAAAAAAAACAAACTAAAAACAGAAATGTGAATTTTTGTACTGTGACTTTCTATCCTACATTCGTCCGTATGTAGGACTATGCTTATGATGCTGGGATCTGATATAACGTTAGTATATATGACACATATAGCAATATTTTTACATAAGGTCCAAGGATTACGACAATCATATATACTTGTACTGATTTCCATTTTAAAATTTTGTTTGATTTTTAAATCTCCGTATAGGTTAATTACAAGTCTATCCAGTATTTTTCATTTTTAATGAAATGGTTGATCAATACATATTCAGGTTTTTGCTAAACCAGTCAAGCAGATTACTGTGACTGACAGTTCTCAATTCTTCACATTATCTGGAGAATAAACTTATATAATTTTGAAATGCTGCTGTAACTAAAGTTCTTCGGTAAG
Organism: Mytilus coruscus; assembly: GCA_017311375.1. Lineage (NCBI taxonomy): Eukaryota > Metazoa > Mollusca > Bivalvia > Mytilida > Mytilidae > Mytilus > Mytilus coruscus. The sequence continues at coordinate 91,529,026 of CM029600.1, forward strand.
AAAGAATTTGAATTTTTTTGTAGTTCTGAAAAACCCACATAGTTTAATTTAACAAATCAACAAGTTAACGCCCTCCGTCGTCTTTTGGAAGCACGTGTTGGGAGTGTCCTATTTTGAATGCCGTTTTTCCGCCATAGAAAATAACATGCACGGTTCTACTTCTGCTTCTACTGCCACTTTAGGATGCACATGTTTATATTTTACAGAAAAAAAGAATGATTTGTGTTTTTCGTTTTTCAATACTTTTCTAATTATAAACATTTGATTAAAATATTTATGCGATTATCAAGCCTCGACAAATGGTTATCAATATTCTCAATGTAATAATTGTCACCGATATATGTCAAAACAGCAAGCCGTGATCTGTTTGCATGCGATATAACACACGTATTTGATGAGGGTGACCCACAGTGCGTCACTTCCGTTGGGTATAAGTAGTGAGTTGTAGTGGCGTGTTTTACTAAATCGTTCAGGTGTTCAAATGACAAACTGACAGTAATTTGCAAATATCTCGATAATTACAAGATGAAATTTTATAGGGTTTTTTGCATTCTTAAACGTTAATTACGAACTTTAGAATAAGACAAACATGATTTCAGCGTTTTAGTACCTCTTTAACTTTTATTTTAGTGGATTATTACTCATCAATTGAGGTGCTCCTGTATTGGAGGAAGATTCTCAAAACAGAATTTTACAGAAAAAATGAAAACTGTCGTTTCTCTCCCCAATCTCATGTATCCCCACGGCCATTGTTTACTGTGAAAGTTACAAGTTGACCTACAAATTAAAGCATTGCATGTTGATGTTTTAATCAACTATAGCAAACATAATTATGTTCAAATTGAACAAATACCAATTTAAAATTAGTACACGAACTCTGAGAATGATTTAAATAATCAATAAAGGATATCCCTGCTTCTACGTAGTGTGGCATTCCAACAATGACTTCACTATAATGTAGGTTGGATATATTTAGAATATCTCGTCATTCTGATTTTTCCGGATTGTAAAAGAAACGTAAATAGTGTAAGGGAGAGCTGAAGATACGATAATTTCGCGAGAAACAGAAGGGAAATGTGTTAAAAAGTGTTTAAAGTCAATCTATTCATTTGTGTGTCTCCTTCTCTTCAATCTCAGTAAGATTTTTTGGGGGTGTTTTCCACACTATAAAAACAAAATGAATGACGTGAGGGGTTGTCAGTCTGGTCAACCACATAGGGGATTGACGGCTTGAAGCCGTCTTTCCCCAAAAATACTATTTTTTTAAAACCTAATCGATTGTTCAGCGGCAAATTTGGTCCTACAGAGAAAACATCTTCGATTTTAGAACGTAATAGAAAATCCACACGTTCCTCATTTTTCAAACAGACATTTCTCCGAGATCTACGAAATTTGAACAATCAGTACAATGTAGCAGTTTGGATTTTCTTATCCACACAAATCAGAAGGAGATGGGAGGTGGCTTGAGATAAAACTACTTCAATATATCAAATATTCTTAAAAAGATTCATATATTGTAACATTACTTTTTCGAAATTAATGTAAGTGTTATTTACGATTGGTTAATTCTTTGGGTACTGACATGATTAATAACATACCTTTCTTATATGTTGTCCGTTTATAGATTTAGAATTGTTTAAGAAACTAAGGTTTCAACTCTCTCAGGCAGAGTTGACCTTAGATGATTTTGGCAATTACTTTAGTTCCATTTGGTCATAGAGCTTTTCAAATGTTTCGGTTCTTATCAATCCTTGGCTTTCAAATATTCTGCTTTGAGCGTGTCTGATCCAGGTCAATGCAGAAAAGCGCTTGGGACGCATTAAATTTATAAAGTGTTGTTTCCATTTTTTTTTTTGGCAATCCCTCTTTATCAAGAGCACTCATTTACTATTCACAACCTTCCTTTCTCGATCAAAATATATTTACTCGTGTATAAAATATATCCATACCGTTACCATATTGTGACGCCTTAGACAACACAATAGAATAAATGTTTTTATTATTTTGAGATCGGCCCCGTATTTCCTCAGTTTTATTCAGTTTAGAAATGATTATGATAATGCAGGTTAACGATATCTATCATACGAGTTATCTCCTGCTCGTAGAAATGTAACGTAAGTTGACAACACATTCATGGGTTTTTATGAAACAAATATGAAATGTATCTTTGTATTACGAAGATATCAGTTGAGTCAAGTCATTTTTTACATTTATGTCAAAACATATTTATTATAAGATATATCATTTTTAATTTATGATACATTATAACATCTAACACCTGCCTTCCCCTCCCCCTCAACAACCTTCCGTTGCCATTACTTGCACATCACGTCAAGATTAAATGATATTTTAAAGGAAAAAAAGAGTAGCATATATGATAACACGTCGTTATTAATTGAGTATATATATCGATATTAATTTAAAAAATTTTAAATTGCAACTTTTTCAGAGGGTAGCTACGAGTATATTTTGTTATTCAACAATACTCTTTTCTTTGTTCTGTAGAGAAACTATATTCATGAAGAACTAATTCATGTGATATCAAAGATTGTGTACATTAATTTGCCTCGTAAATGTTAGCTCTTTACTAAGACATTCATTATTTTAAAACGACAATACATCATAAATATATGGAAAAATACGGGTACTTGAGATTTGTATAATGTAAATAAAAAACCTATAATTTATTAGAATTTTAAAGATGACGTTCAACACGTGGTGGTATCAAAAACACGTCACATGTAGAGGGATTAGATGAACGATCACACAAGGTAATACACTAAATGTGCGTCATGTAGTATACATACTTAATATAAGTAAATGTGCGAAAATTTGTCATGAGACACATACTTATAAGTAAATGTGCGAAAATTTGTCATGAGACACATAGTTATAAGTAAATGTGCGAAAATTTGTCATGAGACACATACTTATAGGTAATCATGCGATAAACGCCATGAGATACATACTTATAAGTAAATGTGCGATAAACGCCATAAGATACATACTCATAAGTAAATGTGCGATAAACGCCATGAGATACATACTTATAAGTAAATGTGCGATAAACCGTCATAAGATACATACTTATAAGTAAATGTGCGATAAACCGTCATAAGATACATACTTATAAGTAAATGTGCGATAAACCGTCATAAGATACATACTTATAAACATGATATTCTTAAAAGTAATTAAGGGCAACATTGTGACACAAAAGAATCTGAGACTGTCATTGAAAATTACCTTTCAAAAAAGATATGCATCAAAGAGACACAACCCAAAAAACACTCAGATCTCATTGTTTGGTCTTTATCCACACTTGTGTCAAACATTCTTTCATGTATATAAATTTACCAATTTAAGAAAAACATCAGACTTGTTTTATTTATTATGTTTTTTTTTTTAATTTCAACAGGTCGCTCAGCATTTCTCAACAGAAGCGTAAACGCAGTACATCACCATGTTTAGACAACAAGAGACAGAAGCAAGACAGATTACCTAAGCCGCCATATTCATACACAGGTATGATAGTCCTTGCCATAAACAACCAACCAGACAAGACAATCACTACATCAGCATTGTTTGAATTCCTCCGCACTCTGTTTCCATTCTTCTGTACTGCTTACACTGGTTGGAAACACACCGTTCGCAAGACACTCAGCATCAACAGATGTTTTGAATGTATTGACCGCATACATAATGGTGGGAAAGTATGGACCGTAGTCTTAGCCAAAGTACCACGTGACGTGTTCCTGTTGCAAAAGAACAATATAGTTGACTCAAGTAAATGGGCACCAACTCTTTATCAACATGTCAAGTTACAAGAGATAACTCTACCCGTCAACAATGTTTGTACTGAAGCCATTCCACTCAGTTCCATGTCCCAATGTCCGTTTTCTTCAATCACATCATCATCTGCAATTATTGCCGAACCGTCATTTCATTCCGTCATTCCTGATTTCACCTTTAGTATAGACAGCATGTTTACCAATATCAATCAATCACCCATTGTACAAGAAGAAACCGATGATTTCAGACGTGCAGACTGTTTCGACAGCTCACCTTTAAATGTACTTTCCATGCAACCACCTCAACTACACATGAACAGACGACCAAAACCTAGCAAGATAACTAAAACCAAAAAGTACAAAGAGTTAGAGCAGATGATAAACAACCATGCTTCAAATTTGTTCGTCAGTCCGGATGTAGCCGTCAGCAATCTACGTATGTTGTGCGACTCAGTTACGTCTATCTTTCACGATGATCATCATGTCATTCCAGAACAACACAGTGTTGTTCCCTTTGACTTGCCTCCATTATTCGTCTCTCCACCAGCTGACGCATCAGTTCTGAAATCAACTTCTGCTTACAGCCAAATGCATGAAAGTACAACTCTACCTATAATATCATTTCCAGTAAACGACCGAGCTTTGTTTTGTTCAAAAACTCTTCCTTTAGCTCTAACAGTGGAATCGCCAGTGTCCGCAGGTAGTTTTACCGCTTACCCATCACAAAATATCTTAACGCAGGACTCAACTTCCGGTTCAAACAGCCATGGTACTGAAGCAGATATTCCAAGTCTCGTTACGATATCGTTACTTTCCTGAATATTTAAAATTTACAAAAATTAGAAAGTTAATAATAAACGATCATATGTTGAATATTTAATTAAATGTATGCAATTTCTTTTATTGTATAGTTCCGAATTGCCATATTAATTAATGTGCTAGGTTTGCATTTTACAGAATCACAAACCATTTCATAGGGAATTGTTTTTTTTTTTTGTTTTGATTTATTTCAAATACTATTCGTCTAATTACCTATTTATTTATTTATTTTGCAAATGACGTTATAAGAAATAATCAGTTGAATTATTGTAGGTTCACGAGTCTTTCGTGAATAAACTCTGGTTTAATTGATCATGATTTTTTTAAAATCTGAATTGATTATATTACACTACTAGTATATACATCATATACTTCTAAATCAAGACTTGTCAAATATTCGCTGAAGATGTAGAAACATGAATTGACTATTAAATTGTTACCAATAATTAACACATGATAAAAAAATAGCATTGATGCATTTTTTGCCTTATTATTTACTTTTGAAGGTATCAAAAGCAATTTTCATGAACTTTACTTAGTGCTAGTTATATGTTTACATGTGCTCTTGTTTGTATGATAATTTATAAATGTTTTATTGTCAAAAGGTTGGTGGCACTATGCTTATAGTATAATAGAAATAAATGCTCCAAAAATTTCGATTAATGAATTAGTTTTTTTATTAAGCTCTATTGTCAAAAATATTGTTCACTTATTCCGTGGATATACGTCAATGAGACACCATCTGATCAAACGACACAAAAAGGAAAATGTCATCTCCAACGGTAACGGTCTTGTGGAAAAGATTTTACGCATTATGTCAAGCTCTAAATCGTCCGGAGTATTAAAAGAATAAATAAGTTCAACAGGGAAATATCAAAAACTATCATCAATATTAGATTACTTAAATTACTAAATAGTATTTGGTTACAACTAAAAAACAAATACTGACGATGCTTACAATCATGGAAACAAGTGCATAACATCTATCATAATGAGACAAATGAAATCTTTCCAAGCACCTGTCAGCATAGGGTACTGATTTTAATACATATGTTTATCTTTAAATTCTGAAACACATTTTAACAATTGAAAAAAAAAAAACAAATAGAAATAAGAAGATGTGGTATGAGTGCCAATGAGACAACTCTCCATCCAAGTCACAATGTGGAAAAAGTAAACAATTATAGGTCAAAGTACGGTCTACAGCACGGAGCCTGTAAACTGAAAGCTAGTTAAAAGCCAAAAACAATTAATAATAAAAAATCATGCATCAGAGACTAAAATCAACTAAAACTATTTATGGTAACGAAATCCCTGACTTAATAATTTACCAGTGATGCATTGATTACGTTCGTTAAAATCTATGACATCGCTACACACACGGGTATAACGAACGAGTTGGGATATATATGATGGAGCCAAAGGAACTTGGACGTCTAAAAAAAGGAAAATTAACAATAGGGAAAGAAAAATCGTCTCTTTTGTCGTAAATTTTAGTATGGAGTTTCCCTTTAGAAATTGAAATGTCTAAATCTAGAAAAGGACAACTACTGCTGTTTATGTTAGATTTATTCAAAGCAAGTTCCTTTGTGTAAATTTCGGTAGTATATTTAGAGAACTCTGGATTATTTAACGAAACAATATCATCAAGATAACGGTAGGTATTGTTGAATGTGTCAACAAAATGTAACAATGACGTGTCTTTACTGAGTTTGGTCATAAACTGAGATTCATAGCTATACAGGAATATATCTGCTATTAAATGGGCGCAATAAGTGCCCATAGGAATACCTACTACCTGTCGATACAATAAATGTCTTTATGAATAAATCATTCTAAAAAGGAGAGAAGAGAGCAATCAAAATCATAATTACAATACACCTTATCGCTATTTAATCCAATCCGGAAAGAAAAACAGTCACTTAGACAACTTCCTGTTTGGGTCAAGAGTCGCAAAAACAGAGGTCATCAGTAACGAGTATCGGGGGTTTAGAAACTTTGATAGATTATTATCCATTTTTTTTTAAACACAAACTTAAATCATAAAAATTATTTGTTTGAAGTGTTTACGATGGTATACACATGTCTCTTTGAAAAGTTTTATGCATAATACATTGTTTAAACAGGGCTCCAGATAGCTTCAACTGGATGAAAAAGTTGTGTAATTTCAGAACTTATCCGGATTGGAATAAATAGCGATAAGGTGTAATAAAACAGACAAACCAACAAACGACGGAAAAACAAGTAACAACAAGTTTGAGCTTTCTAAAAAGCTGTGGACTGCTTCGCTCTATCCTAATTTAAGGTAATATGTGTGCATGTGGTTGTTGATTTAGTATTGGAAATGTGGTATTTTTAGATATTGATTGATATAAAATGGATGTCTTAGACTTGGAATATCAATTTTTGTATATATATTAAGATGAACTTTTCTGAAATTTTAAACTGGCTGTTCAGTGTTTAGTTGTCAATGTGTTTTTGTAGAGTGTTGTTTTCTAGTTCTTTCAGCTGGTCATTGACTTGCGATTTTGATTGCTAATTATGTATATAATTACTTTAGATATATATGAATGTTTAGGTATGTTGATTAAGAGTGACATGATTTCGAGTGATTTTAATTTAATAATATTTGATTGCATTAATCAAGCAATAGGATTGGACACAAGTTATAACAACTTTTATTAAGTCCTCTCCTTACATATTCAATACACATATATGATGACAGCAAACACATACATAATAAAGCGACAGTTATAGAAAATAAAGGAAGGAGTCATACATTGGCATGGTAACAAAAAATCAAATAGGACAGAAAGAAAAAAGAAAGCTGCTGACTTAGAACGTTAAAATCGTTTTGACTGTTTAATGAAATAACGAACTTTATCAAAAATTTCAGAGTTAGTTTCGTAATTATATGCATCTTTTCCAAACAATAGCGTTTCAATATCAATGTGTATGTTCATATTTGTAAGATCATTAATCAGAAATATTCTTTGGTTATAATATAATTGACATTCTAGAAAGTAATGGATGGTATCTTCAACAGGAGAGCCGCAGGAGCATTTAGAACCATTCACTACATTTATCTTATTCAAGTCTGCATTTAATGAACTGCACTGGTGCCTTAGTCTTGTATGCAGTATATTAAATTTTCTAGGCCCTCCACCATAATATGTTGGAGGTCTAAATAGTCCACCCTTTATTTTTCGTTTAAATTGTGGGATAGTTGGTGCGTTTCTTATTGTTGGATTTAAATTATTCCATATTCTGACAGTAGATGGTACGAATGACTTTTCAGTTATTCGTAGTCTACATCTAGGGGGTATATAATTATCATTATCTCTTAGGTTGTATCCACTGACATCAGATGTAACTGGAGGTAGATAGTCGATTAAATATTGGGGACACAATTTATTATGCATTTGATAGAAAATTGTTAATTTTCGTTGTCCTCGCCTTTCTGCTAAAGTTTCCCAGCCCGTTTCAAAATATAAGGATTCTAAACTTGAAAATTTTGTAAGCCCTGTTATTATCCTTGCAGCTTCCAATTGTAATTTTTCTAATTTATTAGATTCATATTCAAAACACCCATCCCATACTTCGCATCCATATTCCAATAGTGGTCTTATAAAAGTGACATAGATATTGGATAAGCTTTTTTTTGGAAAGTGTAAATTTTAGTTTCCTTAGTACATTTACTTGTTTTAATGCAGACTTTGTAATATTATCTATATGGCTGGTCCAGTTTCCATCTGATGAAAGTGTGACACCTAAATGCTTGTGCCATTTAACAGTTTCAACGTTTTCACCATTAAATAAAATATTCATTACTGGTGGTTTAACATTTGCAATAACCAATGCTTTGGTTTTCTTTGGATTAAAATCTACCAACCATTTGTTGGCCCATTCATTTACACTAAAAAGGTCTTTATTAATATCACTTTCAATTGTTTGAAAGTTGCTATCAGAATATGAGAGAGAGTTATCGTCTGCAAATAAACGGGCTAGGTTATGGAGATTATCTGTAATGTCATTAATATATAAAAGAAATAGTAGAAGACCCAATACAAATCCCTGCGGAACTCCTGCCTTGATTTCGCCCTGAATTGAAGTTTCATTGTTTATAAAAACAACTTGCTGTCTGTTGCTGATATAGTCCTTAATCCAGTCTAATAGTTTACCAGATATTCCATACGAAAGTAGTTTTTGAATAAGGCCTACATGCCAGACTCTATCAAAGGCTTTTGATATACATGTATCACAAAATACTATAATGGTAGATAACTTTTTGTCTAGGTTTTGACAAACCCTATGATAGAAAAAAGTAAAATCACAAAAAATACTGAACTCCGAGGGAAATAGATTTCCAAGAGTTGGTAAATAGTCGAATGGCCTTTAAGAAACCCTGACTGGTATGCATAGATTGCTCTAATATATAATTATAAATATGTTTATACACTACTCTTTCCATTACCTTTCCTACAGAACTCAATAAATATATTGGTCTATAATTTTTTTAAAAGAAGCCATAACTCTAGCAAGTTTCCATTGTGTTGGGAACTTACGAGCTTGAAGTGAATTATTGAATAGAATCAGTAGAGGTTTATAAACAGATTCCGCGATGCCTTTCAGCATTTAATGGCTAATTCAATCATTACCACATGCTTTGCCTATTTTCAATGTTTTTAGTATATCTTTAATATCTTGCTCAATTATTACCAGATCAGACAAAGAGAAATTGATTTTGGGTATTATAATTGGTGCATCATGGTTAGTATCGTCAACAGATGAAATTGAGCAAAAGTATTCGTTTAAAAGACTTGCTTTGTCTTTATCATTGTATACTGTTTCGTTTAAATTACTATCAAATAGTGGTGGAATATTATAACTACTATTTGTTCTCTGTAAAAGTTTTTTAATAAGAGACCAATAAGCCTTTGAATCGGTTTTCGATATAGAGTCGAAAAGTTCATTGGCACTTAAGAAAAACTGCTCGCGGGCGTATTTCATCATATTATAACTTTGTTTCGCTGAAATTTGTACTTAATAAGAGCATAGTTGGTTTTGGTTTTCCTATGCACAGAATGGAGACGATTCCGAATTCTGATTTTCCTTCTGATTTCCGAATTAAACCAAGGTTTATCGTTAGGTCGGACAAGAATTGCCTTGGACGGTATATGTTTTCGTATCATCTCAAGATAATTGTGTGTAAATCTTTCAGACATATCATATACATCTGTAGTTGAATTCAGTAATACTTCCCAATCGTAATTATCAATTTCTTCGTTTAATGAAATGAAATCTGCATGTTTATATAACCATACATTTCTAGTATAGGACTTTTTGTTAAGGAACGGTATTTTAAGGTGTACTAGTGTTGCATCATGATCACTGATAGCTCTATCTACCTGGATTACTTCTGCATCTATAGATATATTAACATTAGAGATCAAAATTGGGTCTAGAAGTGCCCCAAATCTGGTTGGCTCTTTTATAACATTAGTCATATTATACAACTGAATAATCTCATTAAGTCTGTGGTTGCATTCAGTAAGTAGATCCACGTTAAGATCGCCAGTAATCACGACGTTGCTAGTAACATTTAAGGCTTGTTCTATTGAATAATCAAAGTTATTCCAGAAGTCGGTTCCGTTTCCGGGTGGTCTATATACAGCACAAATTAGTAGTTTAAAATTTGGAATTAAGACTTCAAACCATATTAGTTCGCCTGATCCAAATTCTAGATCTTGTCTTCGTTTTACACAAATATCCTGAGATGCATATACAAGAAATCCACCCCAAAACAGCTCCGATCCTTCCTAAAGGTGTCACTTGAAAAGCCGTCGATTTGAATTTGAAACATTATTGTCTAAGTGGCTTTCAGTTATACAAATTATAGATGATTCAGATGCTATATCTTCAATGTAAGATATCTTATTTCGAACACTTCTAGCGTTCAGGTGAAAAATAGATAGTTCAAATTCGTGAGGACCAGGATTGGGATGGACGTCGTTGTCAAGGACTAGCAGCAACATTAAGATAAATGTATAAAAAATATTAGAAGTAAAAGATGCAGTCATTACTTTGGCAATCATATAACATATTTTTGATGAAAAGAAAAATATATTTTTTAAATTCAGGATATGAAATTGAAAATATTTTGTACACTTTTTAAAAATAGATGAGTAAGCTCGTATATAGAAATGACCTATCGATGACCTATATGCACATATATCATTACCCATTGTCAAAGACAAAACTTGTAATAAGTAATAGTCGATAGGTTTCATAAAATGGTACAAACGACAAGTCAGCAGTGTCAGCAACATGAGATACAAAACAAACAAATAGAAAATACATAGGACTGTAAATACATAACATATACAAATAACCGTGAGAAAAATAGTTTACACTATTTACAATAGGTTGTGAAGACTGTATGCAATGTTCATAATGAAAATATGAAGCAAAGAAAAAAAGGGACAATATTACAATTAGGAACATTTTGATACGGACTGTGTGCTTGTGTGCGTTTAAATCCACATTACACCATTATAGCTTATATTTCGTTTAAATATCAAATATGATACGAGCAATAATCACTCCTTTTAGAATTTCTTTTTCTTTTAAATTCAATTTCTTTCTCTTTTGAAATTTTAGCTATGACCAATATATAAATGCATCTTGAGCTCTCGATTTTTCCTTTTTGAAAAAAAAAAAATAATAATAAATAAATAAAATAAAAGAAGTGTTATTTCTGTGTCCAGTCCGGTAATGATGGAAGGTTACTTATGACTGAGGAAGAATATCGGATACGATTTCTGGCACACTTTTGTCAATTTACCATAAAGCTTGCCATGCGAAGCAATAACATATAATTGTAAACAGCAATAAATATTTAGTTTCAGTGAAAATGATGTTGTTCTACTTTAAGAGTGTGCGTTATACACCCATGCTTTTAAAATTTTGTTCACTTTACTTGTTGAAAATTAAAACATTTACAAATGGACACGACTCTGGAGGTGTGCCTCTCTGGAGGTGTGCCTAGATTGGCAGAAGTTATAAAATACAGATAATGCATTTTTGTAAACATTGTATAGGAACATTGTTTAGCAAAACAAATCGTGCATATTGCAGACTAACAAAGCAAATAAACACGTATTAATAATTGATATTTCAATATTGAATTTCAGTGTGAAATATATGCATAATAAAACGAACATGAAATATTGACAGTTGATCGGAACTGAAATACACATAGTTAATTTTCCGGCATTTGATGTCTTATCCTGATACGAGAAAAGTCTGTAATTCTTTATCTCATTTAAGCCAATAGCTGTTGCTGTATCTCAGCCGCATCATAAAGCAACCAATCAGAATTTATATGTGATAAGTAATTATTTCAATATGGCGTGTTTATCGACTGAAACTAATAGCTCCGCACCGTGATGCGAAGCAATAACAAAACCCCTACATTGAAAACTGAAAATTAAGCAAAATTAACCCCACCGAAAACCGGAGAAACCCAAAGTACTCCGGAAGGGCAAGCAATTCCTGCTCAATTAATGGCACCCATCGTGTTACTTATTGCAAGTTAAATTCAGTAATAAATCGCATTCGATGATGTCACAATAGAGGAAGAGGGATTGTGGTTACTATATTTAGTTGAACATGTTACAAGAACATAATCCCACTGTTACTAAATGAAATTAAAATTGATTAAAAAAGCAAACAAAATTAGTCCGTGATAAACGGAATACAGTTATTGAAATCAACGAAACTACTTCATGTCTTTTCTGAACACTGTAAGTTTATAATTAGTTGACAATGAGAATTTTGAAAATAAGTGTAATAATCAAATTCACATGTAACGTCTAGTATCCATGACATATAGAGCAGAAGCAACAAACCATTTAATATTACTGTCTATTTTGTTTTGTTTTGATTTATTTCAAATACTATTCGTCTAATTACCTATTTATTTATTTATTTTGCAAATGACGTTATAAGAAATAATCAGTTGAATTATTGTAGGTTCACGAGTCTTTCGTGAATAAACTCTGGTTTAATTGATCATGATTTTTTAAAATCTGAATTGATTATATTACACTACTAGTATATACATCATATACTTCTAAATCAAGACTTGTCAAATATTCGCTGAAGATGTAGAAACATGAATTGACTATTAAATTGTTACCAATAATTAACACATGATAAAAAATAGCATTGATGCATTTTTGCCTTATTATTTACTTTGAAGGTATCAAAAGCAATTTTCATGAACTTTACTTAGTGCTAGTTATATGTTTACATGTGCTCTTGTTTGTATGATAATTTATAAATGTTTTATTGTCAAAGGTTGGTGGCACTATGCTTATAGTATAATAGAAATAAATGCTCCAAAATTTCGATTAATGAATTAGTTTTGGCCTTCAACACGGAGCCTTGGCTCACACCGAACAGCAAGCTATAAAGGGCCCCAAAATGAACAATTCAAACAAGGAAAACCAACGGCTTAATCTATATAAAAAAAAAAAAAACGAGAAACGAGAAACACTTAAGAATCACATCAACAAACGACAACCACTGAAACAAGTTCCTGACATAGAACAGGTGCAAACAAATGCAGCGGGTTTAAACGTTTTAACAGGCGCCAACCTTCAACCTAACCTGAAATAGTAGTGTAACATTACAACATGGAAAGACACACTACAAAATGTCAATTGAAATGGCTTAATTCAATCAAAAAGACATATTAACAAAAACAAGTAACATACACTGAACGAATAAATTTAATGTATGACACAATGTCAAAAAGACAACTATAACCTTGGACAAAATGGCATTAAATAAAATAACGTATACAGGTAAATTTAAATATAATAATTTTGTTGTTGGGAGTACGGAGATATTTTTTACAAAATAAATAAATTTGTTATTCATAGTACGAGAACAGCAGTGAAAATTTATCGTCATACTAAATACTTATCAAAGGTGTTACATACTAAAAATAGTGAGATAAGATATTACACAAAATAAGTAAACATTGAAAAACAAAATGCATTACAAATTCTGTAACAGGTCAAATCAACACGAAAGTACGATTTGAGAGTACTGCAGTTACTGAAAGCTAGTTAAAAGCCAAAACAATTAATAATAAAAAATCATGCTAAAATCAGAGACTAAAATCAACTAAAACTATTTATGGTAACGAAACCTGACTTATCGATTCGCTCGTGTTTGTAACAACGTGTTTGATTTCAACGAAAGAAACATTTACTAAATTTTATCATCGGTACAAGGACATCATTCGTAAATATAAATCAACATGTAATGTCTTTTTGTTGTTGGGATGTACAAGTACCCTGCCACGTCCACTTGTATTTTGTCCATCTGATGAGTTAAGCCTTTTTCAACTGATTTTATAGTTCGTTCTTATGTTGTACTATTATATCACTGTCCCAGGTTAGGGGAGGTTGGGATCCCTTAACATGTTTAACCCCGCCACATTATGTATGTATGTGCCTGTCCCAAGTCAGGAGCCTGTAATTCAGTGGTTGTCGTTTGTTTATGTGTTACATATTTGTTTTCGTTCATTTTTGTACATAAATAAGGCCGTTAGTTTTCTCGTTTGAATTGTTTTACATTGTCATTTCGGGGCCTTTTATAGCTGACTATGCGGTATGGGCTTTGCTCATTGTTGAAGGCCGTACGGTGACCTATAGTGGTAACGAAATCCCTGACTTAATAATTTACCAGTGATTCATTGATTACGTTCGTTAAAATCTATGACATCGCTACATACACGGGCATAACGAACGAGTTGGGATATATATGATAGAACCAAAGGAACTTCGACGTCTAAAAAAAAAGAAAATTAACAATAGGGAAAGAAAAGTAAATTTTAGTATGGAGTTTCCCTTTAGAAATTGAAATGTCTAAATCTAGAAAAGGACAACTACTGCTGTTTATGTTAGATTTATTCAAAGCGAGTTCCTTTGTGTAAATTTCGGTAGTATATTTAGAGAACTCTGGATTATTTAACGACACAATATCATCAAGATAACGGTAGGTATTGTTGAATGTGTCAACCAAATGTAACAATGACGTGTCTTTACTGAGTTTGGTCATAAACTGAGATTCATAGCTATACAGGAATAAATCTGCTATTAAAGGGGCACAATTCGTGCCCATAGGAATACCTACATACCTGTCGATACAATAAATGTCTTTATGATTAAATCATTCTAAAAAGGAGAGAAGAGGGCAATCAAAATCATAATTACAATACACCGTATCGCTATTTAATCCAATCCGAAAAAAAAAAACAGTCACTTAGACAACTTCCTGTTTGGGTCGAGAGTCGCAAAAACAGAGGTCATCAGTAACGAGCTTAGGGGAGTTTAGAAAGCAAATATTTTGAAACATTATGATCCAATTTTTTTAAAACACAAATTAAAATCATAAAAATGATTTGTTTGAAGTGTTTACGATGGTATAAACATGTCTCTTTGAAAAGTTTTATGCATAATACATTGTTTAAACAGGGTCCCAGATAGCTTCAACTGGATGAAAAAGTTGTATAATTTCAGAACTTATCCGGATTGGATTAGCGATAAGGAGTATTAAAACAGACAAACCAACAAAACAAGTATGAGCTTTCTAAAAAGCTGTGGACTGCTTCGCTCTATCCTAACTTAAGGTAATATGTGTGCATGTGGTTGTTGATTTAGTATTGGAAATGTGGTATTTTTAGATATTGATTGATATACAATGGATGTCTTAGACTTGGAATATATTTTTTTTTTGAATATATATTAAGATGAACTTTTCTGAAATTTTAAACTAGCTGTTCAGTGTTTAGTTGTCAATGTTTTTTTGTGGAGTGTGGTTTTCTAGTTCTTTCAGTTGGTCATTGACTTGCGATTTTGATTGCTAGTGATGTATATAATTAATTTAGATATATATGAATGTTTAGGTATGTTGATTAAGAGTAACATGATTTCAAGTGATGAAGACAATAATAATCAAAACCAAGGAGTAAACAAAGACTTGTACAACAAAAGATATTTACAACAGTCAAAATAAATAAGAAACAACACGAACTCCACTAAAAATCGGGAGTGAAATCAGGTGCTCCGGAAGGGTAAGCATTCTCACCGTTTACGACATCCGTCGTGTCATTTCTGTGTCCAGTCCGGTAATGATGGAAGATTACTTCTGACTGAGGAAGAATATCGGATACGATTTCTGACACACTTTTGTCGATTTACCATAAAGCTTGCAATGAGAAGCAATAACATATAATTGTAAACAGCAATAAATATTTAGTTTCAGTGAAAATGATGTTGTTCTACTTTAAGAGTGTGCGTTATACACCCATGCTTTTAAAATTTTGTTCACTTTACTTGTTGAAAATTAAAACATTTACAAATGGACACGACTCTGGAGGTGTGCCTCTCTGGAGGTGTGCCTAGATTGGCAGAAGTTATAAAATACAGATAATGCATTTTTGTAAACATTGTATAGGAACATTGTTTAGCAAAACAAATCGTGCATATTGCAGACTAACAAAGGAAATAAACACGTATTAATAATTGATATTTCAATATTGAATTTCAGTGTGAAATATATGCATAATAAAACGAACATGAAATATTGACAGTTGATCGGAACTGAAATACACATAGTTAATTTTCCGGCATTTGATGTCTTATCCTGAGACGAGAAAAGTTTGTAATTCTTTATCTCATTTGAGCCTATAGCTGTTGCTGTATCTCAGCCGCATCATAAAGCAACCAATCAGAATCTATATATGATAAGTAGTTTCAAGATGGCGTGTTTATCGACTGAAACTAATAGCTCCGCACCGTGATGCGAAGCAATAACAAAACCCCTACATTGAAAACTGAAAATTGAGCAACATTAACCCCATCGAAAACCGGAGAAACCCAAAGTACTCTGGAAAGGCAAGCAATTCCTGCTCAATTAGTGGCACCCGTCGTGTTAAAGTTTAATTCAGTAATAAACCGCATTCGATAATGTCACAATAGAGGAAGAGCGGACGGGATTGTGGTTACGATATTTAGTTGAACATGTTACAAGAACATGATCCCACTGTTACTAAATGAAATTAAAATTGATTAAAAAAGCAAACAAAATTGGTCCGTGATAAACGGAAAATGCTTTAAAGTTTTACATATCTATATCCACAATTAATGTCTCTTCAGTGATGTTAGGAATCGAACCGGTATTTGGAAGGCCATATGATTTACCTCAATTTAGGATAGACTCTTGAATTTTGAAGAGTCGAAATAGGACGAACGGATCATTCAAACCCGAAGGCAAATTTAATACAAGCCCAAACAAAAAAATATAAATCAGTCTAAATTGAAAACAACGTTCAAACCTATGCATGATTGCGTTGGATAAAAACTACAATTTTTATACGTGTGCATGCAAAAACAAATTTCTTGGTAGAGGGGTCTAAATACAGCACAAACAACATTTTTCAAAAGACCAAAAAAAGTGAAAAGGTATAATTAAACAAATTGATTTACTTTACATCAGAAGACTCTTTTTTTCGTCTTTATTTTCGTAAAAAAAATCCAATAAAATCGTTTATTGTCATGAGAACCACAGGTATACATACAACAACTATACCAACAGCACCAATAGCAACCGACGATTTCCGGTCATCACGTGCACTTGTGTGACGTCGAATATATGCTGACGTAGTTTTCTTGTCAACCGTAAGTTTTTTCTCTAGTTCTTTAATCACAGCATACAATTCTTCCTCAGATAAATTCTTGCTAACACATGGACAAAAACACTGATGTGGTTTAAAAGCAACAGTTGTTTTCTGTTCAGTTATAGAAATGATGTCACTTGTTGTTTGCAGATCAGTTGACGAAGTTTTGTCAGTCGTTGTTTGCAGATCAGTTGTCGAGGTTTTGTCACTTGTTGTTTGCAGATCGGTTGACGAAGTTTCACGGGTTGTTGTTTGCAATTCAGTTGTAGAAGTTTTTTCATTAGTTTCAGCGGTTGTAAATGTTGTTGATGTTGTAAACACTGCAAACGGCAACAATACAAAATTAAGATGATTGATTAAAGAAATTGTCACTTAACAAAAATGTTTGTGTTTGTTAGCCTTCAATCTCTTAAAGGAAAACCTGATTTGCCAATATAAACATAGTCATGTAATCAGTTATCGTAACATCTTGCCATCCACTTCAAGATGCCTTGAGAGTGTATTGCATGGCATGTGATATAAGCAGCTTTCTCTTATGGTTGTGGCCTGTTATCTATTTCTTGCATGAAGAGATATTTCTCGTATCACTCTGCACGGAGTGTGATACTAAAAAGTGATACGAAAACTGCGTTAATCAAGTTTGATATTTTGAAACAGAGTAGCGAACGTCATTAATTTAAATGGTCCTCCAATTCACATGATTCTTACTATTGAACTCATCCAAGTTTCTGTTGTCTTAAAATTTGAAGGGATCCGATAAAATGATGCACTATACCTGAGATAAGAAGTTAACATGAGATATTCTTTACCCCCCCACCGGCCCATCATCACTTATTCACATTTTTCTGATATTCGAACTCATTAATTCATTTGGAAGCATCACTCTTAATATTTTCACGTCAAACAAGACATTTATAGTTTTATGATATTGTCTTTTATTTTTTTTTTTTCGTGTGTAATGCTTTGGTGCGGACCTTGCACACTCAGCAGTAATCTCTATCAGAAACAAACAGATCGAGTGTACCTTTGCATTTTTCGAATGACTTGACTATTGTCGTACGCAGTGATGATAGTTCGTAAATTGTTCAATTAACACAGCCCTCGTTTAAAAATGTTATATCTTTCTATGGTCATCGTTTTAGAGTTTTTGACGTACATAACTATGGATCGTTGTAACGAAGGTAAAACTTATCCTAACTGAACTCTTTCTCTGTGTAAAACGGAAAACCTGTTTTAACCAAATCTTCTGCATAACATAGAACCGATCGTAACCGAACCCTCATTAAAAAAGAAACGATGTCTTAACCGACCCTGTGAAAAGCAAAAGACCTGTCGTGACAAAGCTCTCTCTGAACTTGACAGAAAATATGTCTCAAGCAAATCCTTTGTAAAAAAACGGTCTTAAATGAACTTCCGTGTGAGAACATACACTAAAATTCATCAATTATTTAACCCGGCTATGTAAATAGAATGATTATCTAATTGAACCAAATCTACAGTTAGGTTAAGCAGGATTAACTCTACTTCAGTGCATTGGATGATTATGAATACAGATAACCTGACCATATACCTACCACAGTATTGTACATCGCAAAATTCCCATCTTATAGCCGGGTCCATTGTATAACACCAAGGACCACCTGTTTCATTGTCGGGGTTGCGACAATAATTTTCCTGGTCACCAACCAATTCTTTGTAGTAACTACCATGAGGATAATCAGAATTCCATTTTTTACATTGAATGCCTGATATTGTGACGTTTATCTGGCCTTTATATTCTGTCCCTAAAGCTGTTATTTTGCATTCTAATTCTGAAAAAAAATAGAAATTAATCTATTAGTTGCAAAATGTATAGAAATAAAGAGTTTAGCCAAGCCTCTCATAAGTAGTAGATAACTAACAGTATAATAATTGTAGTCTGGTTACTTTCGGTTGAGAACAAAAGTTTACGTCAAAAGAGATGAGTTCAGCTTCCCAGGTGTTAATTTTCATTTCTATGTACAAAACAATGAAGAAACATTCCAGCTGCGCCTGCATATGGAGTAACGTGAGGGTACCCAAATTGCACCTCTTTTTGACAGTTTTTTTTTTATCTACATTTAATTGTGATGTAGACAAAAGTTTCCATTCTATGTTTATTTTGTAGATGTATCCTTATTTTCTATATAGTTCCACCAATTTAATCTTGAGTTCATATTGAATCATAAAAAATGGGTTTGAACCGACCTCCAAACGATCCATGATCTTCAATGAGGAGCACCCAAATTGCATCCATGCTTAAATTCACATCCGTAAAAATCGAATAACAAATGCTTTGTTTTATGTATCCAAATATTTAGAACAATTTGACAAAAGTCCATGTTTACTATTCATTTTTTTAGAAATTGATGCCTGTAACATGTTGTAATCGCTCATTATTAAAAGTTAATTTATTGTGGACTTCGAATGGCGACGTTTCCGGATGTTGACGTTTCCGAATGGCGACGTTTCAGTATATTTTACATTTTCAGGTGAATACTACTCTGTTGATAGATACTGCGAACGTTTTGTGTATATCTAAATATATTCCTGAAATATAATACTTTTTAAATAAAATACATTTCTTGCTATGAAATTTAGGGTCTATTTTACACAACACTGCAAGTGTAATATTTTATTTTTATTTATGTATTATTTGCACACGAAACCTGAAGTGATTTTTGTTTTTTTCGTTTCGTTTTGTTTTTTGGAGTAATCACACCTAGCTGGCGTGCACAATTAGTGCCTACTGGAATACTGACCGCATGGGAATACTGATATAAAACTAATAGATAACAAACAGAATAGCCATTCATTTGCTGTTAGTGAAAATCACTTTTAGGCAAATTTGCCCTTACATGAATTTAGCTGTTCATTTTATGTCCCTTTTGTTGATATAGCTTCTAACATGTCTACATATTTTTACTGACTTTGAAATGTTTAGGTTGAAGCCTCCCTGGTGAAGGTAAACACAAATAAAGCGCCCCGAAATAACGAAATTAATAACGTGTTATTTTCATTGAATAATTCAAATTAAAACCAAATATGTTTCGTTTAAAATTTAGGAATCAATACCTGATTAACACCACTGTAAAAATACACCTTTTTTGAAATATTTTGAAGATTTTCTTTATATGTTGTAAGAATAATAGTAATAATCTTTGAAAAGAGGCTAGTGGAACATTTCGAAAATATCTCTTTTTAGTTTTCTCTCATATATTCTTATGTAGTTTTGTTTTTGCTGTATATGAAAGAGAAAGCGATATTGTTGTGTATTTTTTCTTCTTCAATATAAAGAAGGAAGTTCAGCTTTTTTTTCAGACATTAATAACAAATGTACTGATTTATAATTTCCAAACTTAGAATGTACAAAGTTCTTCCCTCTATTGAAGGAGTTGGGACTAATGGGTGAGTATTTACGATGTCAGAATAAACCATTTGTATGATAGAAGGGGCATTAAGGCCCAGTTTTGGCCCAAGAAAATAAAGTCATGAGAACTTATTTCAAATTTGCACATAATGTTTGGAAATATATAAAATCAAGAAATATAAATGAAATACATAAGATTTTTGATATTATGACTTCACAATTACGTCATAATATGCACCATTTTAATGAAAACAAAGGAAAACTGCTAAATTTATGCAGTTTCCGTCAATATTTCCTTTGTGGAAACATCGTGCGCAGGCAAGAAACAACAAAATTATTTAAGAGAAGTTTTATTATAACCATTGACATATATTCACCAAATATAAAGTTGTTTCTTGGGTGCGCAAATACTTTTCCAATCTAATATATACTTTAAAATTGACGTAAAACAAGGAAAATTAAGAAATAATACAAAATATAAACATTTTGTCATTGTTTGTTGCCATGGTAACTAGTTAAATGTGAAATTTGTTTTTATTTTCTGAACACCTTGTACCTAAGCAGTGCAGTTTGGACAAAGTAAAAAATATGTAAGAGTTACTTTTTAATTTGCACTAATATTTGGACCAAATTAAAATAAGGATCTTATTACTAGGAAGAGACGGAAGATAACAAGGGGATATTAATACTCATAAGTCGAAGAGAAACTAACAACGCCATGGCAATAACGAAAAACAACGAAAAGACATCCAAGTCCACATAACACTACACAGCAAACTAAAGACTGAGAAACACAAACCCAACCAAAAACAGGTGGACGAACTAAGCCATCTAACAACTACGTTCTAATATAAGGTTTTTTGTTGTCTATGATCCGTCAATTATTACAAAAATCATATATGAAGTGTTCCTACCCCGTCGAGACCGTCACTGTCGTCATGTACTTTTCAATGCAAGAACACATACCGTAACGATCATATAACGGATATTTAAACGCTCTCCTCATTGTTTTTATATAATCTGCGACTCAGTGTTATTCAAACAGATGTAGACATGCTCAGTTTTATACAGGTACAGTAGACACGTTGTTGCCTAATACGAACATGTCTTCTGGACACATACCAATCATTTGTATTTTTGTGTATTTGGACATACTCTACACATGTTTTGTTAGACCACGATGCTTTGTAGGCTCATCGATACTTCCCAAATTTCGGAATTGTTTGTCCAATTTTGATAAGATAAAAGAAGAATGTGTCCATGGGACCCAGTTGTCGCTTGTAAATATGTAAGAGTCAACGGTAAATTCAGCATTTTTTTTCCATTTAGAAAGGGACATTACTCGAGAATGGTAAAAGTGACTCCACCCAAATTCCGACTTGATCTGTATTTGTTGTTAATAAGGATTGTGTATAAGTTCAACACATTTGGTTGAGCAAACTAAAGTTATGGTGCTAAATGTCTTATTTGGCATTTTTCCATTTATAAAGACACATAACTCGAGAACAGTGAAAGAGATGCCACCGAAATTCGATCTTAAACTGTGTTATGAGATTGTAATTATTATAATTATTTAACTTGGCCCAATTTGTTGTGTGTGGCCTTATAAGAAAAACAAACAAACAAACAAACAAATACTTTCTTTGCCAATCACGGCTCCCAAAGTGAGCAGAATAATTTCAAAATAATTTTCAAACATAATATAAAATTAAATTAAAAATAGGTTAAACAAAGTATATAACATGATTAGTTTTGATTGAATTGATTAACATATAATATCAAAGTAAATGAAATAAGTAATTTGCAATAATAAAATATATAACATAACCCATTGTTTGTTATTCTTGACCCTTTACTGGACAGCACACCTCATAGTATAATATAAATAAGAACATGTGGTATGAGTGCCGCCAATGAGACAACTATCAATCCAAGTCACAATGTGTAAAAAGTAAACAATTAAATATAAATAAAAACTAACGTAAATGCATATGACGTTGCGCACGGTATCGGTGCTTCTTTGAAAAAATGCATTTGATAGCGGGTTAATCCAATTCACGCTCTTTTCCTACACAATATTTATCCATGATCGGTATATCATTCGAAAGGAAATAAACCACAGAAATCAATAAAATAGATGAATTTGTGCTATGTATATTATGTAAGAAAAACTTTGCTCATTTCGACGGCTATAACGTCATTTTAAGGGTGTCCCGCTGTTACAATTTTGTTTTGTGTGCGTCTTTGAAATCACAATGCGGACTAGTAAGTAGGTTAAATGAGATAACAATTTACAATAGTATTGTATACAATTGATGAAAAATAGCGTTATAAACGTTTTAACTTTGAGTGAAAGAAGATTGTTAGGAGCGTTGAGCTTAGGAAGAGAAAAAATGTCCCATTCAGCTGCTCAGCTCCTATAAAACTTTCTGCCTCCACCATTACAAGATATAACAGATGAAAGTGGCTTTTAATAATATCAGAAAATGTATACTTGTCCTAAAGAAGCTTTATGAAGTCATCACTATATAACTGCAGTCTTACTTTCAAAACATCGTCAGTTTTCCCGTGTCCAATAAAATGTCCCGATGGATAAAATGACGCATAGAATAACCCAGAGGCTGTTTATTAAACGAAATTTTATTTGATCCCCAATTTTGAACACCCTTTAACCGATATGAACGGAAAATACATTTCATTTCTTCTAAAATGATGTGATATATATTTTTGTTTGAGCTGCAGGTATAAAATACGAAACGAACTTAGATGTCCAATAACATGTCCCCATAACTGTAATTTGACGTTCTTGTCATGATAACGCTAAACTATATATTTTTTGTATATTTGGCATACAATTAATTTTATGAAATTATCTGATCTATATTAAATAAAGTTCTTGTTTGAATATGCATCAAAGTAGATCTACGTTGTATAAATAATTCAAATATGACGAAATATCTAACTCGGATGCTTGACAAAGACCAGGCTCCGAGGCCAAAAATGTGAGACAAGTTCACATACGATCACAGTCTCACTTTTAAAAAAAAGAACATACAGTAAAAATGAAAATGCATTCAAAACTCAAAATGAGCTCACATTATTGTTTTCCCTTAGCCAGATTATAAACGACTCAAACCCAAGCTATACACCTGACCTTAATTCCTAGCGTTGCAATTAAAGAATCGGAACTATATATGTGAATCAATTTTTCTAGCAAGTTTGCAGAGCCGAGATTTTGTGTCCGTACTTGTATTCTTAGCTCCATGTTGTAGTATAAATATATAAATGTTTACTGTGAGTAGAACAATCTCTTATCATCTACCTAGCAACATATGTATGAAAAGAATTTCACAATGTTACTTCTAGAAGTAATGTGTGGCATAATGGAGTTTGTTGTCTCGAATCTCCAACAGAATTTACTGCTACATAGGCATGCGATGGACGAGTATTAAAATGTTAATTGAAACTTGTCTTTTACATTAATTTGAGTGTTAGGGTAATAGTTGTCCGATAAATATGATGGATTGCACGCAACTATGTATGTATCAGGTCCAGTGTAATAATTTAAAGACACTCCCAAGTACATTTTAACCTAGTTTAAGCTCCCGTTAGAAAAAGTCACCATGCACTCTACCCCATATCTTCCAAAAAAAATCTATCCATATTTCTTGAAAGCGTATATTTTGTGGGAAGTATATCATTGTTTGCATGCATAACCAATTTATAGAAAAACTAAAGAAAGAATATTAAATACAATAAATATACTGCATTGAACACGCTGTATGTGTAACAAATTGACACCATAGTTTCCTTTTTACCACTAAATCAACTACAAAATGTCTGCTGTGTGTACCGGCGGTTCTCTCTGAGCACTTCGGCTTCCTTCAACAATAAAATTGACCGCCACGAAAAAGCCAATCGTGCTGAATTTGGCGTTAAACACAAATAAATCAGTCAACCAATCTGCTGTGTGGAAAAGTTCATTTTGTGTATAGTAGATTTATTTTTCTCTTCGCAAAAGTCACAAAATGGCTGGAACATTGCTTTTATACTTGTTAAAAATCAAAACACTCAAAACCGAAACCCGAAACCCGTAACTTGATAACTCGTTTGAAAACGGTCTAAAATGTCAAAGAAAATTTAGTGTTAACCAATACCCAGTTATATTTTAAAATTGGAAGCACTAAAAAAACAATTCATACTATAAAACGTACATGAAATGCACTCCTAGTCCATAGTACTTCCTTTCAGAAAACATTGATCCATGTATATTTACGAAAGCAGCTACTTAAATAATAATGACTATATTTTTAAAAATCGCTTTCACTCTGCTGTTGGTCAAATATCAGTTGATGTACCTTTATTTGGGTCTATATAAAAAGGGGTAGAGTTTTTCATTCCTTGACCAAAATGCTATAATTTCAAAAACATAGTAAAAAGTATGGAACGCAGACCTTTTTAGAGCTTTTAAAAGTTTGTGAAAATGTTCAGATTTTGTAAGGATTATACACGGAAATGTAAATTCATGCGAATATAAAGAAAACTAAAAGATAGAGTTTTAAATAATATATATGAGAAGACAGCTCTTATAATGTGCTCTCCGCAAAAACAAAAACAAAACGGAATCCCCATTCTCGTTTTCTTACTTCATTACAAAATAGATAAATGTATTGTAAATTCCTTTATAAAATAAATTATAAACATTCTGGATTATTTGCCTGATAAAACAATCATGATTTAAAATTTTAATCAATGAAACCTTTTTTTTAAATGAAAAGATGTAACCATAACATAAGCTCATTATTTATTCTTTTCAATGACAATTTCACAAATTAATTTCATTTATTCATCATTCAATCTTGCTAACAATAATACTACATATTTTAAATCGATTATTTGTAGCTTTCTGCAATAAAAATTGATAATTTAGACCCGTTCTACCTTCAAATATTGAAAATCAACAATGGCAGCACAAGTACACGTATTTCTATTTCAAACGTGATGCATATTCCATTAAGTTTTTCCCAAGGGATTTATAAAAAAATATTGCTTATTTTAAACAATTTCCACAAAATCGTTATTGGTGTCAAAATCGTGAACTAATACGCATATGATGATGATTCTTCTAGTTAAACCGATAATATATGAAATATGAATTATAACACTAGTATAAGCAACTTTTATTTTAGAAAAAAATGAATACAACGGACCTCTTATGAATAAAGTGGAGATAAAATGAGATTATGAAAAGAAAATATCAGGCTATCGTCTATCAACATCTTTCAAATAATCAAATTAAGAAACATTTGAATATTAGCTAAATTTTAAAAAGACAAACTGAGGAGAGAAAATACCAACATCAACAACGTAACGTGACAAAAGAAACTAATAATAGAAGGGTAGAAACAGAAACAAGAAACAAAGTTTTAACAATTTTACTAGCCAAGATTGAAGAAGTCTTGCGGCACAAAGAACATAACTTAATTTTTAGAAAAGAAGAAACTGATAATACAGATATATATACTCATAATATTTTGGAAGCACACTCTTCATAAGAGAAACACGGTAGTGTCAGTTTTTCCCTACATTTGTTTCGCTCATTGTATCAAAATCAGTTTTGAAGTTTCAAAACATTCTGGATTTTGAAAATGAAAGACGCTAAATAATATACGAAAAGATGTTAAATCTTCTCACATACAAATGATTCAAAACGTCAAATTGTTATTCAGTGCTAAACATTGCTGTTGGGGCAATTTTCATGAGTGTTTTAAATATTTTTAATTCTATGGAAATTTGGATATCAATGTTTGCATTTTTAATGCCAACCCCGGCATGGAAAATGAAAATACATAATGAAACGACTACGAAAATCTCTGGAAAATGAAGACTTCTTAAAAGAATGTAAATTCTACGGTAACTTTAAGTGGCATTTTCACATAAGTAAAAAGCTTGTATGCTTGAAACGTTCTTTGAAACAACGTCAACATCCTTGTTTTATTGGGACGTCGTGTAACGCTCAGTGGTACCAATATCGTGCGCAACGTCATATATGATCATAAAAATCTATAACTCTATATAAAATAATCTAGTTTAATATTGTATTTCTGTTTTTATTTAAAACCTCTAATAATTGACAAATTATTGTCAAAATGTGTTTATCTTCATTTCCAATTAACCAAATAAATAGAGATTTGTTATCAAGTTTTGAAATATTTTTATTTTACAAAATATTTTGTTTAGAAAGGGATTTCTAACATTAACCAAAGGTTTACATGTTAAAAGAAAATGCATCTCATCTTCTATTTCCTCATTACAGAGTTTGCATATTCTATTTTCTAGTTTTTAAATTATATTAAAAGTAACGACCTTTTTCTATTTCAAGTTTGTGAGCTTTAATTCTAAATCTTGTTAAAACACATCTTTGAAGATATGGTAATTTCAATAAGTATGGCTCAAAATTAAAGTTTGGTTTGAATAATCGATAAGTTTTAAGTTTATTTCCAGAGGTCTTATTTTGTCTTTTATTATTAAATAATTCTTTCTTCCATATGTTACAACATTTAGATATAATTTCTTTTTCACCATATTTTTAATGTTTGTTTAAGATGATAGTACTTGGTACTAAGATATTTACATATTTTGGGTGTGACCTGTTTATAGTTTGTTTACAAAATAATGTTATTAATAAAGCTGTTCATCAAGAGAAATGTCAAATAGCAAAACGTAACGTGGAAATTAGACCGCTTTCAGGTTTTTTTTATGATCTATTGTTGTTTGCATGTTGTTGAAATGTAACAGATTATATTAATATACAGATTTTCTGAACTAAGAATGGTCACAAGCCCTTTTATAGGGATGTAGT
Organism: Mytilus coruscus; assembly: GCA_017311375.1. Lineage (NCBI taxonomy): Eukaryota > Metazoa > Mollusca > Bivalvia > Mytilida > Mytilidae > Mytilus > Mytilus coruscus. Next base: position 91,556,640 of record CM029600.1, read on the forward strand.
TTGACGGAATCGTGTTTAGCGGACTACTTTTGTAACCTATATAACATGGCGGCTGCGACTAACCTTACATATACAAATTATATATACATGTAAACATTATTTACAATTGAAATGTGTTGAATAAAAAGCGAAGTTGAATTTTCGAGATAACACACGATGTTTGGGATTTTTTGGAGTGTAATCTGGACTCATTCAATCACAAACCTTACAGGAAATTCCGTCCAGAGGACTTTAATTTGTTTGCAATTGTGAGAGTATAGTATAAGGAGGCGTTGTGTGATAGCCAATAAGACACCTATACATCAGAGCTCAAATAACGTTAATTTAACCAACTTTAAGTCACCGTACGGCCTTCAACAATGAAAAAAAGTCCGTATAGTCAGAACTAAAAGGCCCCGAAATAATAAAATGTGAAAAGAATCAAACAAAAGAACCAACAGCCTGCTATATGACAAAATAACAAACAAAAAACAAATATGATCGACAGCAAACAAACGACACTACTGAATAACAAATTCCTGATCTGTGATAGGCACATATAGAATGATTATAGGATCAGTCAGTAAATGTATAACAATACATATTTAGTTATCAATAATTGATCAAAAACAAAATCTTCATATGTACCGATAAAAATAAAAATTTAAGGATCCAACTACGGTTTTAAATTGGTATCCTTTATAAGAATAAGTTTATTCAAAGGATTGACGAGTTTACATGGATTGTATCCAAATTTCCGGACTTTCCTAACATTCCCGAGGTGAAAATTAAGATAGGATATCCCGTTTTCAACCAAAGGTACAGCCAGACTTCAAAACCAAATCTTTGTACCTATGAAAGAATTTTGGTAATCAAATTTTGGTAACGAAATCCCTATATAATTTACCAGTTGTACATAGATTACGTTCATTGAAATCTCAAACGTCACTACAGGCATGGATATAGCGAACGAGTTAGGAAATTTATGCTGTAGGAAGGGACCAAAGGAATATTAACAATAGGGAATGAAAAATCGTAAATGTGAAAATAAGGAGACGTGGTATTATTGTCAATGAGACAACTATCCACCAGAGTTCAAATGATGTGTATATTTGCAATTATAGACCACTGTACGGCTTTCAACAATGAAAAAACCCATGCCGTATAGTCGGTAAATATAAATAACAAGATGTGGTATGTGTGCCAATGGGACAACTATCCATCCAAGTCACAATGTGTAAAAGGTAAACAATTATAGGTCAAAGTACGGCCTTCAACACGGAGCCTTGGCTCACACCGAACAGCAAGCTATAAAGGGCCCCAAAAAGAGTAGTGTAAAATGTTTGTTTTGATTTTTCCCGTGTGAAACTACGATATCCAAATATAGAAAGGACAATTATTGCTGTTAATATCAGATTTATTTTTTAAAAAATTCCTTTAGTAAATTACCGGAGTATAATTATAGATTTTTTTTTTATATTTTAAGCACAAATATTATCAAGGTAACGGTAAGTGTTATAAGATTTGTCAATTTTAAAATTAGAATCAGACAGATCTTTTTGCTATAAACTGTGATTTATAACAATTCAGAAACAAGTATCCTATTAAATGCTGCAATTGGTTCTCATTGGAAGACCTACATCATATTGATAAAACGTACACAAATGTCGTCAAGGAGAAAATTTTAAGCTTTTATCATTTCATCATAGTTCCAGTAAGTATATCTAATATAAAGGATCATCAAAAGCGCTAATTTATCCGAACAGTTTTTTACCCTTACTAACATTATAATTCATTTCATTATTTTCATATTCTTTTTTTTTCAAAAGTTATTAACAAGTTCTTTAATCAAAGTAAAAGAAACATTTTTAAGCACAGACATATTAATTGTAGAAGCTCAGATGAAAGGCACAGATTACACATGCATAAACTCCGGGAAACGGCATTGAATACTAACAGTACCATTTTTGTTCTGTATCGATCATTTGTTTTCTTCATTATGTTTCCGTCAATGTTCATACTTTTGCAGTTATTTGTGTAAATAAAGTTCTTTTAAATACGGTTATTAACACAAACTTTCGCAATTAAACATGCGTTTCTATTTAGACTGTACTAGTAAAAAGACGTGTTTGTTTTGACAGCATGGCCTCTACAAGAATAATGAAAAATATATATTTTGGTTTAAAAAAACATTTGCATGATGATATTTAACATGGATTGAATAAATAGAACATACAACCTCTTTTCAATACTTTTTCGACTTCAGTCTATAGAGAGAACTAACTGTTAAGATGTATTATTTAAATCATGCGCTAGTACCGAAGCACTGACCACTTCGGGTGATATTCACGGCAGATAATGGTCCACTAGCATCGGTAATAATCCATCGGTGGAAATAATAACATATTATAACCGGCAAAGCAGACGACCCGTGATTATGAAACAAGCTTTACCAGGTACATTATTGACCACCAAAAGTTTGGACAGAGAGATTAGATGATATATGAGGATGTGGATGGGGGTTCACAGAATAGAGAATAATGGGCAAAACATATAAAGAATAGAGAAATATGAACCCAAAACATAAAGAATAGATAAAAATGAACCCAAAACATATAAAGAATAGAGAAAAATGGACCCAAAACATAAAGAATAGAGAATAATGAACCCAAAACATATAAAGAATAGAGAAAAATGGACCAAAACATATAAAGAATAGAGAAAAATAAACCCAAAACATATAAAGAATAGAGAAAAATGAACCAAAAACATAAAGAATAGAGAAAAATGAACCCAAAACATATAAAGAATAGAGAAAAATGAACCCAAAACATAGAAATAGAGAATAATGAACCCAAAACATAAAGAATAGAGAAAAATGAACCCAAAACATAAAGAATAGAGAATAATGGACCCAAAACATATAAAGAATAGAGAAAAATGAACCCAAAACATAAAGAATAGAGAAAAATGAACCCAAAACATAAAGAATAGAGAAACATGAACCCAAAACATAAAAATAGAGAATAATGGACCCAAAACATAAAGAATAGAGAAAAATGAACCCAAAACATAAAGAATAGAGAAAAATGAACCCAAAACATATAAAGAATAGAGAAAAATGAACCCAAAACATATAAAGAATAGAGAAAAATGAACCCAAAACATATAACGAATAGAGAAAAATGAACCCAAAACATAAAAATAGAGAATAATGGACCCAAAACATAAAGAATAGAGAAAAATGAACCCAAAACATAAAGAATAGAGAAAAATGAACCCAAAACATAAAGAATAGAGAAAAATGAACCCAAAACATATAAAGAATAGAGAAAAATGAACCCAAAACATATAAAGAATAGAGAAAAATGAACCCAAATTATATAAAGAATAGAGAAAAATGAACCCAAAACATAAAAATAGAGATAAAGAATAGAGAAAAATGAACCCAAAACATAAAGAATAGAGAAAAATGAACCCAAAACATATAAAGAATAGAGAAAAATGAACCCAAAACATATAAAGAATAGAGAAAAATGAACCCAAAACATAAAGAATAGAGAAAAATGAACCCAAAACATATAAAGAATAGAGAAATATGAACCCAAAACATAAAGAATAGAGAAAAATGAACCCAAAACATATAAAGAATAGAGAAAAATGAACCCAAAACATAAAGAATAGAGAAAAATGAACCCAAAAACCCAAAACATATAAAGAATAGAGAAAAATGAACCCAAAACATATAAAGAATAGAGAAAAATGGACCCAAAACATATAAAGAATAGAGAAAAATGAACCCAAAACATAAAAATAGAGAATAATGGACCCAAAACATAAAGAATAGAGAAAAATGAACCCAAAACATATAAAGAATAGAGAAAAATGAACCCAAAACATATAAAGAATAGAGACAAATGAACCCAAAACATAAAAATAGAGAATAATGGACCCAAAACATAAAGAATAGAGAAAAATGAACCCAAAACATAAAGAACAGAGAAAAATGAACCCAAAACATAAAGAATAGAGAAAAATGAACCCAAAACATATAAAGAATAGAGAAAAATGAACCCAAAACATATAAAGAATAGAGAAAAATGAACCCAAATTATATAAAGAATAGAGAAAAATGAACCCAAAACATAAAAATAGAGATAAAGAATAGAGAAAAATGAACCCAAAACATAAAGAATAAAGAATAGAGAATAATGGACCCAAAACATAAAGAATAGAGAATTATAGACCCAAAACATAATGAATAGAGAAAAATGAACCCAAAACATATAAAGAATAGAGAAAAATGAACCCAAAACATATAAAGAATAGAGAAAAATGAACCCAAAACATAAAAATAGAGATAAAGAATAGAGAAAAATGAACCCAAAATATAAAGAATAGAGAAAAATGAACCCAAAACATAAAGAATAGAGAAAAATGAACCCAAAACATATAAAGAATAGAGAAAAATGAACCCAAAACATATAAAGAATAGAGAAAAATGAACCCAAAACATATAAAGAATAGAGAAAAATGAACCCAAAACATAAAAATAGAGATAAAGAATAGAGAAAAATGAACCCAAAACATAAAGAATAGAGAAAAATGAACCCAAAACATATAAAGAATAGAGAAAAATGAACCCAAAACATATAAAGAATAGAGAAAAATGAACCCAAAACATATAAAGAATAGAGAAAAATGAACCCAAAACATAAAGAATAGAGAAAAATGAACCCAAAACATAAAGAATAGAGAATAATGGACCCAAAACATATAAAGAATAGAGAAAAATGAACCCAAAACATAAAGAATAGAGAAAAATGAACCCAAAAAATATAAAGAATAGAGAAAAATGAACCCAAAACATAAAGAATAGAGAAAAATGAACCCAAAACATAAAAAATAGAGAAATATGAACCCAAAACATAAAGAATAGAGAAAAATGAACCCAAAACATAAAGAATAGAGAAAAATGAACCCAAAACATAAAGAATAGAGAAAAATGGACCCAAAACATAAAGAATAGAGAATAATGGACCTAAAACATAAAGAATAGAGAAAAATGAACCCAAAACATAAAGAATAGAGAATAATGAGGCGATTAAATACAAAGAATAGAGAATAATGGGCAAAAAGAACAAAGAATAGAGAAAATGGCCTAAAATATTAAAGAATACAGAAATGAAGAACACCCTACCAAACCCTCATACATTAACAGGGCGAATTCTTAATTATTTTTGTATTTCACTTTTGTTGGAATTTATATTTATAGCTTAAACAAGTGCGGACACAGATCAAGGTGGATTATGCATTGACTACAACACCAGATGATTTCTGATCTACTTCTGTGTTTCCCTCATAGAGCCCTATATTAAACTGTGTTCCACAGTGACAGCAATCTTAGATTTTCAGATAATTAACAAAAGCTCAAAATTAGCAAAATGCAGGGTTGGACATTAACTTTTTTAACATATCATATATTACTTGTTCTAAAAGGACAACCACTTGTCCAAATTTTGTACTTGCTTCAGCACAGTGATATATTGTTCGAAGGAATTCTTACTTCCTGATTCGGTTACTGGTATTTACATTAGAATAAAAGAAAATTAAATTTACTATTGGACAAAGAACACCTTCAAAAATTAGCATTAGTGGAAAACATTATGAATAATAAGAAAGATCAACATATCAATATATTAACCTAATATATATTTTTTTTCTACAAACACTAATGTGTGTTATTCAGAATGCAAACATATTTACCTTTGTCTCGACTTCATGATACGTTTGATCTTACAGAGAAAAGAATATATGAATTTTATCGCTGAGTAGTACATTTGTGTATTTAATATTTAAAAAAGTTTATAAAAAAAGGCTGGAAACCACATTTTTCTCGCTCACATCTCTTTTTCGTTGCCCTCAAAATTAAAACTTTAACTGACGTTGACTTAGGAATATGAATAAAAGAAATAGATGGCCAATAGACAGCAACCCAACAAAAATCCAAAAGCCATCTAAAGGTCGACATAAACTAGACAAATACACAATCACTAACTTATAACGGTTTTAAACGGTTTCATCAATTCAAATCCAATCTCAATGTTTGCAAATAACAACAAAACATAAACACATTCTTGATATAAATTCTAACATGAAATTTAAAAAAGCTGAAAAGTGAGAAAAAAATACCCCAACCCCTCCCTTTAAGCAAAGTTTTTTTTTCCATAGTCTGTAACTGTGAACTTGCATTTAAAGTTATTAAGCGTCAACACTGTAGGAATTAGAGAATAAAAAAATTAAAACTTTTATACTTTTTCAATAGAAAATAAAATGAAATACTGCTATCTTTTTATGGCAAAAAATTGAACAACAAATAACAAATTTCATTTTTTAAATTTTCATAAACATCGCATTCAACGAAATGTACCAGAGTTGGTTCATTTACTACAAAACACAAACCATATGAAATTGAGAATGGAAACGGGGAATGTGTCAAAGAGACAACAACCCGACTAAAGAGCAGAAAATAGCCCAAGACCACCAATAGGTCTTCAATACAACGAGAAAATCCCACACTCGGGGCCGGCTTCAGCTGACCCCTAAACAATAATGTATACTATTTCAGCGAAAATGGACGTCACACTAGACTCCGAAGCATATAAATGAACCAAAGTTAAAAAACCCATACAAGACTACAAAGCCAGAGGTTCCTGACTAGGGACAGGCGCAAAAATGCGGCGGGGTTAAACATGTTTTGTGAGATCTCAACCCCCTATACCTCTAGCCAATGTGGAATCAACATAAATCAACCAAGGACTACTAGCAGTTACAGGCATGCCATCTCCAGACCTCAATTGAACTGATCGAAAGATTATGTCTTTATCATATGAAAATCAAGCACAATCCCTCCCGTTAGAGGTTTAGTATCATACCATCATAAATATACAAAATGAACATAACCCTATCATGCCAATAACTGGTTTTAGAATAAATGTGTTTATTTCCGATGCAAAGACCCTATGAGTGAATCAATATTAGTTCCAAAAAAAAATGCCATCTTTAATGACCTGATAGCAGTATCGCAACTATGCATATTTTGTCATTTGTTCACAACAGACCATATTTTGTGCATATTACATAACCTTTTACGAAAAATTTTGGAGACATTACAAAAATATATCAACATACCTTTGCTTTCCGTGTTCGACGAAAAGAGACTTCCAAATATAATTAGTTTGATGTATAGCATACCGTGAACATAGAATTACAACATCCCATAAACTTCTTGGATCAGGAGTTACATTATTATACCTTTATTCTATAAACTCCGATAAAACAATAATTATTAAAACTAATATTTCCGCAGAGGGAACAAATAATCATTTAAAATTTAAACTATTTATTCCATGTCAATAAACATTTGCTTATGATATTGTTCAAATTTGATTCAGTTTAAACAGTAATAGACTTTTCTGTCTGTGAGTGCATTCTGGTTGAACTAAATCAATAAGAATTTTGTAAAGAATTCCATAAGGTCCTCGCACTTCAAATTGAATCCATGACAATGTATATCCTACAATACACGGCAACTAAACCTGAAAGATGACTGGTCCACTAGGTGCATGTAGCTTGATGCGACAAAAAGCCGTCGAACCAAGTGAAGAAATATTGGACACAGCACTGACAAGGACATACTAGTAGTCAAAATGCAAAAGTATTGGACAAAAAGAAAATCGGACAAAAAGTAACGGACAAAAACAAAAGTTCGAATAAAAAGGAAACTTCAAACAAAAATCGCGATCAAATAACGATGAAAATTAATACTGAAAGGGAGAACATTTTAGTCAAAAACATATAAGGAGACAAAGATGGGTGTTTGCAGCGGGTTAGGATTCCTTCATTTGCTTGGGAATTGAATAATGAAAATCAAAATGGACAGTTAAATTTTCAAATTTATATCACGGGTCTTACAGACCGTTTTAAACATTTAAAATTTAAGTGTCAAAATTAGAGAAATATCGTATTGCACGGAAATCCGTGGTGAAATCTATTTCTCTAATGATTTTTACACGATATGTATGCAAAAAAAGTATAACTAAAATACCGAACTTCGAGACAAATTAAAAAAAAGGAGGAAGTCCATAAAAAAGACAGAATCAAACGCTATCAATAAATGGAATAAGTGAAAAACAACTTCCATATTCCTGACTTGGTACAGGCATTTCCCGAAGAAAATGGAATCCAACGACCAAAACTGTATAAACATACATGACAGACATACAGTACAACCGACTATAAAATTCAAACAAACATAAAAATAAATCTAATAAAGAGTGAAAGAGACAAAAAAGGGTGTACTAATAGATACTAGTAGTAAATTTGACAAAGACGTCAACACGTTTACATATCTTTTACGTTAAGGTAGTTCAGGGTATACCGCCATCTTGAATTGTACAATCACGGTACATAATCGGTCTAGTTCTTTGCCCAAATCTGCAAATTTGGAGACAGGTTTGCAATTTATTGGTTACACTGTTTATTTATATAAAGAAAACTTAGTGATTCATTGCATTATCGAAAATGTTTTATCAAATACCAAATATTTGTGTTTTAAAATCAACTTTTCAAATAAGCCATTTAAGGGTAGATAACTCTTTTTTACAAAATTTAGACTGGACATACAGCAAATTTTCATTTTTACTTGTAGCAAGAAAAGAGTTCAGTGACACCATTTTTCTTTCCATTTTCTTAAAATATATTATAAAACCTATCTTCTCATATTTTATTTCAAAATTCTGTCTTATAGATTTCTTTTAAGCACAAAATGTGTTTTTCTGAACAATCTAAGCAAATTTTGGCAATTTTGAATGACTCGTACCTTGAAAAATAGCGCGGTGACCCATACTTTTTATTATTTTTTTAAAAAGCATAGTAAAATCTTCATTTTGGCAAAGTATAAGAAAATTCTGTCATTTTTTTCTATACCCTGAACTACCTTAAGCTCGTACATGTTCACAATATACGATATTCGTCATTAACATTGGTGTGCTTTGACACAAAAAATGCTCCAACTGATTAACGAATAAGAACAACTGAATTCGACTACTACATCCGTTCACCATCACGACTCACTTCCGACATGTTTTAGCGTTCAGAATATTAGAATAGTCGTTTGATATGTAATTTAATGATTATGTCCTATTCCTGTTTATCACATTATAAACGTCGATTCGTATGGCGGGTGGTACATGCATAGCAAGACACACGAATAGTCCTTTTCCTTTTAGACTTCATGCGATTCCCCAAGTTTTTATTTTTTACCTTGATTTGTATCTTCTTAATGTAATAAAAATAAATGAATGAGATACGAACAATTTGGGATTTTTAAGTTTGTAGTGTGGCTGGACAATAATGCACTTTTAAGGTAAATTAGACTCATATCAATCCGTTTTTACTTTGGGAAAGGTTACGTCTTTTAAAGCATTAAATGCGCTACAGACTGATTTGGGAACTCATTATTGACGTCAAAACTGACCCGGAAGTCTTTTGATAAGAAACTAGATCTGAGCAGGCGTTAACAGTATTGTGACAGGAAGAAGCTTGCTCATGGTCAATAGCATCTTTGGAACGTGAATTTGCTAATTACTAGATAGGTAGTAACCGTTGAATTCCCAGTGACGCCATTGGCGATGTGTCTAAAAATTACCTTCCAGTCTTGTCGAAATTATTGCAATGGTTTTTACTCAAACAAAAAGGTATAGAAACACATGCGCTTCACCCACCGATCACAATCAACAGACAAACTACTTTTTAGTTAGTTTTCTGTAGATCTGATCATATGTTGATACTATTCTATTTTATTTCTCCTCCAACAATTACCATTGAAACGGCCTTGGGTCGAATCCGGGACCCCTGGAACCAGAGCTATACAAACCGTGCTAAAGGAGCAACAAAATGTAAAAAGCTCTTTATAATTTGTTAAAATTTTAAAAAATAAGGACGTGTAAATTCTTGAATACGTGAGGATCTACATGTATGTGGATATAAGAAGATGTGGTATGAGTGCCAATGAGACAACTCTCCATCCAAGTCAAAATTTATAAATGTAAACCACTATAGGTCAAAGTACGGTCTTCAACACGGAGCCTAGGCTCACACCGAACAGTAAGCTATAAAGGGCCCCAAAATTACTAGTGTAAAACCATTCAAACGGGAAAACCAACGGTCTAATCTATATAAAAACGAGAAACGAGAAACACTTATGAACCACATCAACAAACGACAACTACTGAACATGTACATGTTATTTGGTAGTGGATATGTAGATATAGAAAATATCAGCCTGCGAGCCAGAATATGAAGCTAAATGTCGAGTCAGCGTAGCGAACGAGCCATTTAGCTTCATATTCTGTCGAGCGGGCTGATATTTTCAATATCTATACAATCCACATTCAGATAACATTTTATCATCTTTTAAAGCAATGTTTTTATCAAAATTTCCTTTTCAATAATTTCGCGGGAATTATTACGAGAGTGTCTCTGTTATTACTAGGCAACATATGTCATCAAAATATTAAACCGCGGATACACCTTGTGGCCAAAATACGCAGAATAAAATATTCCCATTAACTACAGGAAGAAAAATGTTTCGTGTACATGATAATGCATATATGAGAGTATAATATTTGAAGATGATACAAACAAAAAGAAATATTAAAGATTATATTGAAAGATCGTAGTATTTCATATCACCAGAAGAAGAAAATTTCTACTCGCTGACTGCTGAACAACTTTTACAACCATTTGTACTTGAGAAGACAAGGAAGGTAGGTGTTATTTTTGTATCGAATACCCCACCAAATTGCATTGGGACGGTATTCTGGTTCGGGTTATGGGTACCATTTCCTATAAGTGCTTTGCCAAATGTTATCATTGAGGAAAACATATTTGGTTCAAACATGTCAAAATTTTCCGTCAGGTATTTTCTTCTCTATTGAAAATAACAGAACCAGATCACCTGGATTTTGAAATATTATACAAAATTGCTTTGCTGCATTCTGTTGGTCCATGTGCATTGATATATCATTCTTTTGATAACTTGGAGTTAAAATGACAAGGTACATCATGTTTATGATTCTTGAAAAAAATTATGCTTTCAGTGTATTCAACTAGGTAGCTCAGGGGTCAGAGCATCTCTTTATGAGAAGGTCTTAGGTTCAAATCCTTAATTAGTTACACTGAATTTTTAAAATAATTTAAACTGCCACCCCGCATTGTTGACATTTGTATCGATATATTGATCTCAATACAGGTCAGATCAATAGTTCAAATTAGGTCAAATAGTTCAGTTTTTAAAAAGTAGTCCCGGCAGAACTTATCAAGAATGTGGTCGGCAGCTTTTTATCTATATCTCGTTTGAGAATATAAAGCAATTTTAGGAAAAAGAAATGGTTCATTGTAAAATATGTACTGCAAGTGTAATTTATTTTATTAAAAGAATTTATTTGGTGACTTATCACCATTACAATACAAGGCAATATGTTGGGAGAATTTGTTGAGAAGTCCTGCTCACTTGATAATGTCTCCTCACCTGCACGCGCTAACTGGATACGAGTTTTACAGATATGTTGAGGAAGCTGATATAGCGGTAGGGAAGGATGATAAATGGACTTAATCCACCAGCAACTTATCCCCAGCGCTAGAAAATGAAAATAACACTATAAATATGTTTGGTGCGTCCGAAGCACTGGATCTACCATCATCAGTAACAATCAAACCTAAAACTAACACAGGTGAGCGGTTATATATCTTCTGAAAAGGTGAGCGGTTATATATCTTCTGAAAAGGTGAGCAGTTATATATCTTCTGAAAAGGTGAGCGGTTATATATCTTCTGAAAAGGTGAGCAGTTATATATCTTCTGAAAAGGTGAGCGGTTATGTATCTTCTGAAAAGGTGAGCGGTTATATATCTTCTGAAAAGGTGAGCGGTTATATATCTTCTCATATCTCTTATTCACCATCTGTTTATTCTTTTGGCAATTCTGGGCATGGAAAACAGTGCTTCATTATGATTGTTACTATGAATAATTGAAATTTGATTTTATCAAGGAATGTATTATGTCGGTTAAATGCAAGTATACTATGACTTAGAGGTTTTATTTTAATAGTTTTCATAATTGGTTATATATTTTTATTTTGATAATTATTCATTGACAATTATTGCGATCATTAAAGTGTGAAATTGCTGTATATGTTAAGATTGATTTATATTTCTCAGTTCACTTAGCATGGAAATGAAATAGTGCGAGCGGGGCATGGTGTACTATGCATAAGTCTTCTTTCTAATATTATTGTACTTGCATATTGCATTTGATAACTAGTACTGTTGTTTTAATTTGTTCCAGTTAACGTTTCGACAAAAACATTCAACTTTTCCTTCCAAATTACAACGGATTATCAGACATGAAATATTGATGGGGTAAAATGAAACACCCGCGACAACAATAACTTGAAGTTTTTAGTTATATATATTTACAGTAAGTATTCAATTCAAATAAATAATGACTGAAAGACGAACCATTTGATTCCGTTATATCCTTTCATGTCGTTTGAAAGCAACTTATGATGATAGAATTATTAGATCCGCCTACCTAATAAGTAAACATTATTTTTTCGCATTGTTGTTGTACTTCGTGCAAATTATATAATAGTCGTGTTTTACGGGGTTCCATAAACGACAAGTCTAGGGTTCTTTGATAGGCCAGGAACACTACATTTCTAGGACACTCATAAATGTTTTTGTTCAGCGAATGTATTTAATGTAAAATATCCATGTATAACATAATCTTCAATTTGCATGTTCAGATTAAAAAAATATTGTTTACTGGCTTTACGATTCGACTTTCTTTTTCGCCTTGTAAAAGTAGTTGAACAGGTTTTGTCCATTGTTGTGCATTGTACCTGTGCATTAACTTCACGTGGAACCGTGAAATTTCCAATGAAGTGACCACTGTCCGGTATAAAAATCATCTGAGCTCTTTTAAACCTGTCAAAACGGTTTAAAGGAATGGGTTGCACGTCTATCTATATATATGCTATTGGATTTTTCGTATCCTGTATAATGCCATTCCGAAAACATTGCTGCTTAAAAAACACGAAGAAATGACACTGAAACACTGCTTAATTTCAAGCATGTTCCCGTTGTGGCGTTACAGGCTGCCCGGCAATATGGGTGTAACAACAGACGCAGACTTATCTGTACTAGATGTGTAAACTTTTTATCAGGACCTGGTCTAAAAGTAAGTACATCATATTCAGTATTCTCAACAAAAAAATGTGTATAAAAAGCGGGGACGGTAAATAGCTTAACATATTTTGTATACTTTTGACCATCGATGAAGTCCGTCTGTTGCTTATTTTATCCAAAAATATACCTATAGTGCGTGATAACATTTTGTGAGGGAATTCGATGTTTGCTATACCACGGTTCATTTCAACGCACTTTATGACAATACCACTATTCCAATCAGAATGATATTTTTTGCAGTGTTTTAAGAAATGATGTTACTTTGTATCTATGTGTTATTTGTGAAACATTGAATGTATTAAAAGGGCGTATTTTCTATATAAAGTCAATAATTATGGAATATTGAAGCCCAAACTTTCTAATGCCTTGAATACGCAAATGAAAGTTCCGAAAACTACACCAATACAGATTTACATGTTTTTCGAATTATAGCAAAAGTTTTGGTTGACAAATTTTTATTCGTTATTGCAAAATTGAACTTAAAATATCTGCCATTTTCTCCCTACCCAGTTTACCCCCTATTACTTATTATAATGTGGACCGGTCATTGTCATTGAATCTTACGCAATTTGATTTGATCATGTTATATTATTATTAGTTTACCTTCAAACTGTTTATTTTTTTCATACACGTGTATTGAATAAATCAGAACATGCATAAATGTGAACCGTAACTTAAATGACCTTCAAACTGAACACTGGACGAGTCATTATTATTTTTTATCAATGAAACTAAAGTTATGAAAGGTAAGAATTGCCACTTCTTATAATTTCGAAAAATTTTCCATATATAGAGTAGATAAATTATTTTTTAATAGCCTATTCCTGAGAAAAAAGAGAAAGTTTAAAAATCAGACGTTTTATTCCATTACACAAGTCATTTTTCGAAGAGAAATGCATACATTTTACGCACGGCTACGCCAGGTAGAATTATTGTTCATCTTAACAAACAAAAACATTTTTCAGTCTCATTATAATGTTATAATTACAATTAATCCCAAACAAAAGTGGTCAGTAAATAAAGTCAAAATATGTCTGATCTGCCTTTTTTTGGACATCAAAATTTAATACAATCGTTTTGAGATCAGTTTCGTCTATCTCACACAATCTTGTTAGGCACTATAAGAGGTATTTTTATCGTTCGGCTGCTGTCCTATCGACTTATGTGCAATATCTTCAATCATTTAAATCCTCCGGATCATAGTGGGTGCCGTGTTGCCCATTTAGGTTTTCTAAAACGTGCTGTTAATATAGAAATAAGAAGATGAGGTATAAGTGTCAATGAAATATATTTCCATCAAACAGTACGACCTCAATGCGGAAAAGTAAGGTATAAAAGCGCCCCAAAATGACTAGTGTAAAAAAATTCAAACGAAAAAACCAAATACCTAATTTATATACAAAACGATAAGCGAAAATCTATTTGTCGTTTTAGTCTTTAGTACGTGATGGTTTGACTTATACTGTTTAGCATTATTAACCAATATATAATTAAGTGTATTATAAATAAAACTGCACCTTTATCAATAAAAGCCAAACCAGTCCATTACAGACGTACGCCTGGTCATTATGAATGAGCCGGTCCATTCTGAACGAACAGGGTCATTATGGATTTTCAGTTGTTATCAATTTAAATAATATTATGGGGAAATAAAGCATTATGAAATTGAGAGTTCCAAAGTTCTTATTTGACCCATAGGACAAATTTATATTTTTTATAAAATCTTTTTAGAATAAATAAATATGAAACATACATAACAAGCCAAAATTCATTCAACTTTTATTTTTGTTCCATGAAATAGTTTTTTGCAAGCGGGGATATCTTTGATCACTAGATCACATATGTATATGTATTACCCCGCTTTCATGGTAAAGCGGGGGTATATAGTGATGGTCCGTCAGTCCGGCTGTCCGTCAATCTGTCCGTCCGTCCGTCTATCCAGCTGTCTCTCCATCTTTAGTTTTTTGTATTCCACAACTCCGACCCCCTGAACCACTTATCATAATGAGATGAAACTATCTCATATTCCTTACCATACCAATACCAAATAAATGCCATTTTGCGCTTCAAATTTTGTTTTTGTTCAAAATTGTTTTGGGGTTTTCTATTTTCTAAACATAGAATTTGCCATTGCTTTATATGGGGGTAATCATATTGTATCCGTAACTCCTCCTAAACTATTTATCATGATTTAATGAATCTTTCTCAGATTCGTTATCATATAAAGCCATTGTGCAACTCCTGTTTGGTTTAGGGTTACAACTATTTTTGGGGTTTCTTTTTTCAAACTATAGACATAGCCATTACCTTTTATTGGAAGTACCCATTTTGTATCCACAACTCTTCCTAAACCAGTTATAATTTAATGAAACCTAAGTTAATATATAATGCATAACTTACATGTATGATGAAACTAGAACTGGCTTAAGCTCACATGCTAATATCAAACTAAATGCGTCGCAATGTTCTTAAGCGGATTATCCTAGCTTTTAATTATACTACCAACTTGAATTTTATGTAATATTTGTCGCTGAACGTACAATAGATATAGGTCAATGTCGCGGTTTTTCCTTACAAAATGTTAATCATAAAATAAATTTTAAGTACAAAAGACACTTTTGTCTTATATTTTGCCTACGAAAATCTTACCTCCATGTTCAGAAAGATAATGTCTTTAGAATGACTCGTTAAAGAAATATTGCAACCAATTCAATACTTGATTTTATAAAATTTAAGAGAAAAAAGGTGAACATGCAGATGATATCCAAATGCCGCCTTGTAAAATAACCAAATACACGATGGTGGATAAAGATAGCACATCCACAAGTGTTCCTGTGAATAACAGACACTCTCGAGTTGTTCAGACACAACTTACCATGTGGATAAAGATGTTCAAACCTGTGGAACTGTTGTCAATTTGATTCCGTGTCACCAATATTTTAAGAATTGTCCGGACAAATACAAAACTTTAATTTCTCATTGTTGAAGGCCGTACGGTTGCCTTTAATTGCTTACTTCAACTCCTTTAGAACTTTGGTGGATAGCTGTCTCATTGGCAATCATACCTCATCTCCTTATTTTTATATTGCATTGTCTTATTTCCGAGAAAGATGTGGTCATTAATAGTTTATGGAAAGAAATCGAAGACCTTTGCAGTATTGAAACTGAGAAAGATCGAATACATGTTATTGAACAAATTTTTCTCAAAGAAAAAGAGAGTTTAAAAGGTTGCGATTTTTCTAAAGATGTAAATGGTTTGTCAATTCTTTCTCCAAATGATATATATGAAAAACAAACGCCTATAGTGAGAAAAGTAGTTGATGGTTTAACCAAATCTGTTTCAGATGTTGATACTTATGGAGATTCTCAAAAACGCCAATTCCGCAAGTCTTTTGGCAATTGAACTGTTGCTTTCAGCAAAACATTTGCGTTATATTTCTCCCATGTCACTTGCTTCCTTGATTTTATTGTACAATTCAACAGGAAGTAAAACTGCAGTTGACATTTTTCATACACTTTTATCATCAGATGGTTACACTTTTGTACAAAACTGGTTGCTGTCATTGAAACCTAATCCATGCGTCTTTTCTATGAATGAAGTTTCTGATTTAGTATATGCCTTGACAACAATCAGCGCCTAAAATGTTTTGGTTATCGAGAAATTTCAATAAACAGACATTAGAAGTTATGACAAACATAATCAAATTAGAATTAAATGGTTTCAATTGTCAAAAATTTGAAATCTTGCACCCACGACATTGGCGAAAATTTTAAAATTTAGGACCTTTTGAAGAACCACAACCGACTGAAAATGACTCGCTTAACGTTTTAAAAACTACATTGAAACAATTAATAATATACTGAAGATACGGATACAATACAAAACAAAATCATGGATAACAATATCAAAGCTAAATTCAATCAGTGCCATCAATGCAATGAACAAGATAAAATGTGATGTTTGTAAAATTAATCTGAGAAATGGGACACTACCAGGAAGCTATATCAACAAAGATTGCACCAGAAAAAAAGAAAGAAAAGGTCAAAATTATTAACTTCACAAAAAACTTCTCGGATGATGGAAGTGATACTTTAGTAAGCGAGACATATCAAACTCAGCAATACTGCATCACTCTTGAGGAGATGAACATGGTAAAATCCTTTAAAATCCTTTACAGAGATGTTTTTTGGATTTCACATTTAAAAGGTTTTTTAAAATGGGAAACAGTAACTAAGAATTACGATACGCTTGAAATATTGACGGAGAACATTAACTCCTTACTTGGAAGAATAGAATATATGAAGCAACCGAGACAAATACAGGAATTTTAATCCGAAAGGGACCTGTTTCGATCAGAATTAAGAAAAACAAAATACCTGTATCCAATAAATGAGAGAGATATAATAGGTTTAGATCCAACGCTGCAATTTTTACAAAACATATCAAAGTTCACGTCCTTGTCGCACATAAACATGGATAGCATCATAAATGATTTATTAAGATTGGCAAATATCCAAGTCCGTTAAAAATATAAAAAAAATTCCAATATCTACAATGGAAGAAAACGAACTTAGCAAAGGTAAAAACAAAACGAAACTACAGCTGCTTGCAATGATTGAAGAAAATATTGCTGCATTACCTTCAGAACAAAGGGAACAGTTTGAATAGAAAAAAAGTCCAACCGTATGCCAAAAAATAATACTTATAGATTTTGTTAACATTGTTAGACAAGAATTAAGAAATGTCTTGAGCAGTTTCGATGAATTATGATAGATGATATAGGTTTTATACATGTACTGTACCTGTCAAATTCTAAATATAAAAATATAACACAGAATTATAAAGTAAATACAAAGATGTATCTCTTTTCAAGATAATGGAAAAACAATCTTTCTGAAAGGTGTTTGTGTTTGTTTCTTAAAGACAAATTAATAAATACATACCCTTCCTTGATTTAAATGACTTTTTTAATCATAAAAGAAGGTACACTATCATAACATCAATTTTGTAAAAAGCTGGGATATTTTAGTGACCCCAACAGATATTTGACACACTCTAATTAAATTGAGAATGGAAATGGGGAATGTGTCAAACAGACAACAACCCGACCAAAGAGCAGAAAACAGCCAAAGGCCAACAATGGGTCTTCAACACAGCGAGGAAATCCTGCTCCCGGAGGCGGGCTTCAGCTGGCCTCTAAACAAAAATGAGTACTAGTTCAATGAAAATGGACGTCACACTAAACTACAAAACATATAAATGAACTAAAATTAAAAAAAAACATACATGACTAACAAAGGCCAGAGGCTCCTGCATGACTTGGGACAGGTGCAAACATGCGGCAGGGTTAAACATGTTTTGTGAGATCTCAACCCTCCCCCTATACCTCTAGCCAATGTAGAATAAACAAACACACACCAATACGCACAGTAAAACTTAGTTTAAAAGAAGTCCGAGTCCGATGTCAGAATAGGTAACAAAAGAAACTAAGCAAAATGACAATGATACATAAATTAACAAAGAACTACTAGCAGTTACTGACATGCCAGCTCCAGACCTCAATTAAACTGATTGAAAGATTATATAAAATCAAGCACAATCCCTTTAGGGGTTTAGTATCATACCTTCATAAAATATATGAGAAGAATATATATAACCCGTATCATGCCAACAACTGGTTTTAGAATAAATGTGTTTTTTCCGATGAAAAGACCCTATGAGTGAATCAATATTGATACTAAAATATGCCATCTTTAATGACCTGACAACAGTATCGTAACTATATCCCTTCTGAATAAGTCTGTTTAAAGGTTTGGTTAGCTTTTGATGTGAATGTCGACATTTTTGTGCTTTGTATAGAATATTACCATAAAAGATTGGATGTGAAATACCTGAACGTATAAGATGTCTGCATGTTGACTTATGTTTACGAATATCCTTGTACCGATGATAAAATTTAGTAAATGTTTTGACTAGTTTGTGATATCGAAAACCCTGGTGTAATAATTTTTCAATAATACAGAGGTTTCTTTCGTTAAAATCAAATACGTTGTTACATACACGAGCAAATCGAACAAGTTGAGATATATAAACACCATAAGATGGTGACAAGGAAACGTCACCATCTAAAAATGGATAATTAACAATAGGAAATGAAAAATCATCTCTTTTATCATAAATTTTGGTATTAAGCTTCCCGTTAAAGATATAGATATCAAGATCCAGGAAAGGGCAGTATTCATTATTAGTATTAGCTTTATTTAAAATCAGTTCAGCAGGATAAATCTCTTTAGTGTTCATACTGAAGTCGTCATTATTGCGAGCCAATATATCATCCAAATGTCTATAAGTGTAATTAAATGTTTGTATCATATGTTGTTTCGATGGGTCCTTGCTGATTTTAGTCATAAATTGTTACTCATAACAATACAGAAACAGGTCCGCAATAAGTGGGGAACAGTTAGTCCCCATCGGAATTCCGATAACTTGACGATATAAGGAATCTCCATAGCGAACAAAAATATTATTTAGTAAAAATTCAAGGGCAGTTATCGTATCAAAGCAGGTCCAATTGACATAGTTCTTTTGTCTGTTGTTACTTAAAAATGATATAAAAGAGTTAGAACATATATATTTGCATTTTGACTTTTTAAATAGATATAAGAAGATGTGGTATGAGTGCCAATGAGACAACTCTCCATCCAAGTCAAAATTTATAAAAGTAAACAATTATAGGTCAAAGTACGGTCTTCAACACGGAGCCTTGGCTCACACCGAACACCAAGCTATAAAGGGTTCCAAAAATTACTAGCGTAAAACCATCAAACGGGAAAACCAACGGTCTAATCTATATAAAAACAAGAAACGCCCATTTAATTAGGTGTGTGAATTTTTTCTTAAGAAGATTATGAGGTAAAGTGGTATATAGGGTAGAAAAATCAAAACTTTGAACAGATTCGAAATCACCAATATTAGCATGCAATTTATCAAGTACTTCCAACGAATTTTTAACACTCCAAAAGTAATTAATTCCACTATTTTCAAAGGCCTTATTTGAACAATTTATTACCAGGTTTTTGACCAAGTGTACTAGTAAGAAGAATAGACAGTTTAGTAGTGGAACAATGGCTTGAAGACGAAATAAATCTATATTTGTCTCATTGGAACTCATACCACATCTTTTTATTTATATTGTAAGGTGTTTTGTGCAGCTTCGGAAGCCAGTACAAAGTTGGAACTGTCATTGTATTTGGTTCTGCTTGTAAAGAGGGAGCTAAAAGTTTATGTTTGTTACAGGTGTCATTTTCCGAAAATGGAGTCAGTTTGAATGTTGGTGAATTGGTGATTTCCTTTTGCAGAACCTCAATGTAAAATTTACGTCAAACAATAATGATATTATTAGCAGCCTTATCAGACGGGACAAAACAAATACCTTGGCGAGTTCTTTGAGCTTATGTTTTATACGAGAAATAGGGCTATTATGGTTGTTGTTAGGAGTAAAATGTTCTTTAAAATGTTTAATACGAATATCAACTATGTTCATTACTAAATAAACAAATTATTATTTACAAAATTAAAAGTCTTCCCCTTTTTTACGAATTCAAAATTCAAGGATCCCTTATTTTTTAACTATCTGAATGAAAGTTGATCTTATTTCAGTAAATAACACGTGTTCTCGATTGATCGTAAACACGTAGTAGTCCATCATGCAATGTTACTCATTTAGTAGATTGGTCAAAAACCCAGGTGAAAAAAATTGCGTCATACGTAATTAAACAATTACATGTGCGAGGACACAAGTATGCTAATTTATGCATATCCATAAGGTAGTGTTCCCGATCTAAGGTAACTTCAAGTATACTTATATCGGTACTTTGTGTTTTTTTTTTTCCTTATGTTAGTTATGTTTTTGTGTTTCGTGCCAATCCGATGAATCAAGTCATTTCCAACTGTTTTCCAGTTTGATCTTATGTAGTGCTATGACACCACTGTCCCAGATTAGTGGAGGTTTGAGCGCTCGTACACATGTTATCCCTAGCACATTCTTTATGTGTATTTCCCTTATCAAGAGCCTGTAATTCAGTGGTTGTCCTTGGTTGATGTCTTTATGTGTCTTTCCCTTATCAAAAGCCTGTAATTCAGTGGTTGTCGTTGGTTGATGTCTTTATGTGTCTTTCCCTTATCAAGAGCCTGTAATTCAGTGGTTGTCGTTGGTTGATGTCTTTATGTGTCTTTCCCTTATCAAAAGCCTGTAATTCAGTGGTTGTCGTTGGTTGATGTCTTTATGTGTCTTTCCCTTATCAAAAGCCTGTAATTCAGTGGTTGTCGTTGGTTGATGTCTTAATGTGTCTTTCCTTATCAAAAGCCTGTAATTCAGTGGTTGTCGTTGGTTGCTGACTGAATGTGTCTTTCCCTTATCAAGAGCCTGTAATTCAGTGGTTGTCGTTGGTTGATGTCTTTATGTGTCTTTCCCTTATCAAAAGCCTGTAATTCAGTGGTTGTCGTTGGTTGATGTCTTTATGTGTCTTTCCCTTATCAAAAGCCTGTAATTCAGTGGTTGTCGTTGGTTGCTGACTGAATGTGTCTTTCCCTTATCAAGAGCCTGTAATTCAGTGGTTGTCGTTGGTTGATGTCTGTATGTGTCTTTCCCTTATCAAAAGCCTGTAATTCAGTGGTTGTCGTTGGTTGCTGACTGAATGTGTCTTTCTCTTATCAAGAGCCTGTAATTCAGTGGTTGTCGTTGGTTGATGTCTTTATGTGTCTTTCCCTTATCAAGAGCCTGTAATTCAGTGGTTGTCGTTGGTTGATGTCTGTATGTGTCTTTCCCTTATCAAAAGCCTGTAATTCAGTGGTTGTCGTTGGTTGATGTCTTTATGTGTCTTTCCCTTATCAAAAGCCTGTAATTCAGTGGTTGTCGTTGGTTGATGTCTTTATGTGTCTTTCCCTTATCAAGAGCCTGTAATTCAGTGGTTGTCGTTGGTTGATGTCTGTATGTGTCTTTCCCTTATCAAGAGCCTGTAATTCAGTGGTTGTCGTTGGTTGATGACTGTCATATTTGTTTTTCGTTAATTGTTTTTGTCATAAATCTGGCCGGTAGTTTTTTCGTTTGAATTGTTTCACATTTTGTCATGTCGGGCTGGATATGGATTTTGCTCATTGTTGAAGGTCTGCACACGGTGTTGCTTACATTCACATAAACAGAGATTTCGACAGAATCATAATATACATATTATTAAATATTCCAGTTTTTGATAAAAAAAAAATCATTAAAAAGGAAGCTTATGACTAAGATATATGCATATCGTTTGTCATTAGAGGTTTTAAATATTTCAACTTATTCAGAATATATTTTGAAAAATATTGACAAAAATCTTGATTTTCATTATATTTGAGAATTTTTCTGCTTTTATGATAAATCTGGTCATGAAATTTTGTCAGTTTCCTTTTAACAATTAGTTTAGTAATGTTTCAAAAAGAGTTCTATTGTGATAATCGATGTTGCTCCATTAATAACATAAATATTAAAATTATTGTTGATTTTTTAATCAAAAACGAAGATTTTAATCCATACTCATCAGTTTTCACCAATATATCCATCTCCGCAATCGTGGCATGCCTGGGCGGTGCTGGGGGAAGATTTCTCGCCTTATGGGTTATTGCCAATAGGTTAATTTTCTGGCCTTTAAGGTTGGTTTATCGTGTTTTCTGCCTTAGGACAGGCCTGCTTTATATGGAAAAGGCGTCTGATAGTTAGCAATTGCTTTTGCAATGCAAATGGCACCTCACTTTCCTTAAGTCAAAAAGATCCGGGGTCGGTATGGTCAATATTGGCGTCTGGCTATCCGACAGATAGGTAGGGGTAGATTAAAATTGTTTTGGCTTACGTTCCCATAATTAAAAATAAGTAAGGATGCAGGTAAGAAACAGGGATCCTTAGTGGTAGTTTGGTTCCTAATATACCCCTATGGCATGCCTGGGTGGTGCTGGTGGGGGGAAGATTTTCCTCTTTATGGGTTATTGCTAATAGGTTTATTTTCTGGCCTTTATGGTTGGTTTATCGTGTTTTCTGCCTTAGGACAGGCCTGCTTAATATGGAAAAGGCGTCTAATTGTTAGCAAAGGTCTTTGCAATGCAAATGACACATCGTATGGACCTATAGCAGACTCTGCACTTTCCTTAGGGCAAAAAGATTCGGGTCGGTATGGTCAATATTGGCGTCTGGCTATCCGACAGGCGGGTGGGGGTAAATAAAAAAAAAAAATTGGCTGACGTTCCCATAATTAAGAATAAGTAAGGATGCAAGCAAGTACGAGGGGCCCTTAGCGTTCCTCTGAGCCATAATATTCCCCTATGGCATGCCAGGGCGGTGCTGGGAAAGATTTTCCGCCTTATGAATTATTGCCAATAGGTTGATTTCTGGACTTTTAGGTTGGTTTATCGTGTTTTTCTTTAAAATTGAACGGATTGTAAAAACGATCAATGTGTTTAAGATTTTATGGTTGTATATCGATTAGCATTAGCGTAAAACATCAATATTCCGATAAGGAAGAAGTTTCTTAATATCTCATTCAGTCCGGAATATTCCGGATTGCCATTATCGAAACATTTAAATCTTTTATTCATGTGATTAGATTAGAATACATGTGGGAAAAGGTTATAAACTTGTACAGAAATACAGCAATACTATCGCAAAAATCCAAAGAAAATATGTTTTTATTGTTAGAAAAAAAAAAGAAATATCAGTTAAATAAGTGAGCCTTCGAAAGAAATTTCCATATGTTATAATCTAAAACTATAGTACCAACATATCCGAGCCTAAAAATATAATGGGTTGTAAAACTGGTCCATGGGTTTTAGATTTTATGGTTCTATATTGATTATCCTTAATGTAAAACATTAATATACCGATATATATCATATGGTGGTAAAATAACGAGCTTTTTATGTGTCCGTTTTTTTTAATTTCTCATTCTGTCCGGAATTTTCCGGAGTGCATATTTATGTAAAATTTAGATATTGCATTTCTGCAATTTATATTCATTTATAGAGGGACAAAATAATTGATTCTTAACAAACAATACATAATCTGTAATAAAAACTTCCAGAAAATAAAGGTATTACTGCTAAATAGACAAAATTTTGAATTTATATATGACCATGGGTAAAAAATATCAAAATATGAAACTAACTTATTGTCGCTCAAAAATCGACTGGGTTGTTAATATATATCAATGGGTTCTATTTCGGTTATTCATATATGTCCATATGTAAATGTTTAACCTTAAATGGTAAGTTTTTTTTGGGCTTTTGATTTTGCCATTTGATAAGGGACTTTCCGATCTGAATTTTCCTTGGAGTTCGGTTTTTTTGTTATTTTACTTTTTAAAGCATCTATAGAAATACCAGACCATTCACTTACAGTATAATTTTTTTGTTGAAAGATTGTGTTTTTATAGCAAAAAAACCCATTTGCAGAGTTTGGACACAACCCAAACAAACAGATTTAAACCTCAAATATCATTACCATTGGTACAGAAAATATTAACAAATACCCCTCATACTTTTACGGTCGCTTTGCTTTACTATATGCAATAATACTAATATGCATACATTAAGCTATCATGCTTAAGAATAACAAACAAAAAAAAAAGAACGGCAAGCTTCTATTGAAAAAAGATAGTTACTATAGATTTACACTTATATTATTGTAACCTATTTCTTTAGTATTGAATTAAACAAATTTGCAAATTTCATTTTCATAATTCAGGGACTAATTGGACAACATCAGTTCCCCATTCTTTCTGTTTTAGAAAGCATCAATGAAATATGTACTTTTTATAAGAGTTGTCTCTCATATCAATGGAAAAAAAACCTTTCAGACAATAAGCCAACTAGGCCAAAAATTAGCATAAAACCAACAATCCTGAAATATAATTTACAAACCAACTGCCTGATAGTATTCAAGAGATTTTCCCCGAAAGTAGCCAGTGCATAGGGACATTATACAATAAACTTTCTTTTGGTGAGGTAAAAATGCTATTTTATTCCATAAAAAGAGCTTCTAAAATAATTCTTATACGAAGTAACTTAAAAATTTAAATCTTAGGACCTAGGCTTTTAACTGAAAAATCTGTGGGTTATTTAGAAACTTAACTTTCATAAAATATAGATAAGGAATCATGCAGACATGTTTTGTGGTAATCGACTTATTTTGGAGATGAGTACATTCTCGAACTGTACATATGAATTGCAGTACATAATTAATATTGAGATATTGGGGAAAGTCAATTCAATCATATTTTCAGGTGTGTTTTATGTTGTTTTCATGTTCATTGTCTATTGTCTATTAACTTATTATATTTCATTTTAATACAAAGAAAATAATTTCCCATAGGAAAATAAAATTTTCGTTTAAAAGTATGCGGTCATTGATATTATTTGATTTTAAAACCCTTTATTGACATTATTAAGTTGCACAGTGCCGAAACGACACAACATAAGAACAAAATGTAAAAAAACATTTGGGAAGTGCTTGACAAATCAGATCGGTTATATATTAGATCACAGAAAAAGTACTTAACATGTTGTAAAAACTCGAAAAAGGGAATCGTACCCAACTTGAGAATTAAAATGGATTTTCACCCATTACTAGGAATTTTGTCTAAATTTAGTAGGTCGAAACCATCCCTTCGTTGTTTTACGGGTGTCATCACGATTTTTGTTTCCGTTATCAAATATCTATGTCACAGATGACAACGGTCATGTTCCACTTATCGTAGCAACAATCAGGTCCTCTTTTCCTCGATTGTGACAATACTGAACGCGACTTTATCATCAGATTTGATCTAGTCATGAGTAACACGACAAGTGCCACTAGTGGAGCAGACACTTTACCCTTCCAGAGCAACTGAGTATATCTTCGGTTTTGGGTGCATAAGGTTCTTGTTGCTCAATCTTTAGTTTTCGGTGTAGTGTCTTATCATCGGTTTTCTCTTTTGGCATATTGGCTGTTTTATGCGACTTGTGATTTTTGCCACATGATATCTCCGCCCAATTTTTAAGTGCTAATAGTACTCTGTTTCACCAACACTCCGATACTTACTCCGAGAATGAAACAAATACAGAGGATATTGTCAGACTTTTCTCATAAACAAGCAAACAAAGAAACATTTAATACAGAAGTAAATGCGTTTAAGCATCTGTTGAAATACCAGACCATTCGCTTACAGTATTATCTTTTGTTGAAAGAGTGTGTTTTTTCAAAACAGTAACCCCTTTGCAGAGTTTGGACACAATCCAAACATGCAAAATTTAAACCTCAAATATCATTACCATTGGTACCGAAAATATTGACGAATACCCTCATATTTTTACGGTCGCTTTACGTTCTTATATGCAAAACTACTATTACGCATACATTAAGCTATCATGATCTATCCTTCTTCACTAGCCAAGGGTTTCAATCCTGTAACCCTTGGCTAGCGAAAATGTGATCTATCATACTTAAGAAAAACAAAACAAGAACAGTAGGATCCTACTTAAAAAAGATAATTACTTGATTTACACTTATATTATTGTAACCTATTATTAAGTATTGAATTAAAAAAATTTGCAAATTTCATTTTCCTAATTTAGGGACTAATTGGACAACATCAATTCCCCCTTCTTTCTCTTTAAGAAAACATCAATTGAACATATGTAATTTTTGTAAGAGCTGTCTCTCGTATCAATAAAATAAACAAACTTTTAGACAATAAGCGAACTAGGCAAATAATTAGCTTCCTGAAATATAATTTACAAACCAACTGCCTGATAGTATTCAAGAGATTTTCCCCCGAAAGTAGCCAGTGCATAGGGACATTATACAATAAACTTTCTTTTGATGAGGTAAAAATGCTATTTTATTCCAATAAAAAAATCTTTTTAAATAATTCTTATACGGAGTAACTTAAAAATTTAAATATAAGGACCTAGGCTTTTAACTGAAAAATCTGTGGGTAATTTAGAATCTTAACTTTCATAAAATATAGATAAGGAATCATGCAGACATGTTTTGTGGTAATCGACTTATTTTGGAGATGAGTACATTCTCGAACTGAAAATATGAATTGCAGTAAATAATTAATATTGAGATATTGGGGAAAGTCAATTCAGTCATATTTTCAGGTGTGTTTTATGTTGTTTTCATGTTCATTGTCTATTGTCTAGTAACTTATTATATTTCATTTTAATACAAAAGCAAAATAATTTCCCATAGGGAAAATAAAATTTTCGTTTAAAAGTATGCGGTCATTAAACAATATGTGGAATCATTATTCCATTCTTCCGGAACATTTCCAAATGAAAAGATGATACTTGCTTGTCAAAATGAGCATGAAAAATAAATATATGATCAACAATGGACGATTTTAGGCGTTTACAATATACAAACATGTCCGTTATTTATAAAGATATTTATCTGTTTAACTTCGGTTTACATTTTTGAATAAAAATGTCTCTCTGGTGTCCTTTCCTCTTATCTGTGTTCCGTAACGTGAAAGACACTCAAATATTTGACCCTTTGTTTATTCTAATCAGTGTCTTTATTTTATAATACATTGTATAGACAATTACAATTTGTAGCTTTTATGGTGGCATTTTCTTAAACACAACTGTTTTCATAGGTTGCAGGAATTCAGGAATTGAACGTCTAGCGATAGTTGGTTTGGTATTTTAACGGCATTGTTGTTACGCTGACAAGTGCATACCAAAAAAGGTGGACGATTTCCGTAGCTTACTACTGGAAATAATGAACTACTCAATCAATCGTAAAAGGCTTCATATTTTCAGTGGTCTTTCATGTTTTTTTTTCTCAAGGTGTCAGCCAGTTGTTCTTTGCACAAACATTTTCTGTGATGAACATTTCAAAAATATTGAAACTATTTTTACGTTTTTCAATCCTAGCATCAACAAGGGAACAACATAGATATTGTATCTTCATCTCTGCAGCGACAGATTATTGACGGTAAAGATGTTAATATTGCTGCCTTACTTATTCCAAATTATGAATGCCCACAATCGCATACCGTAATCGCTGACAGCATTGAGGTTAATCTCCCAGGAAAACCCGACATAAGATTAAACCGTACACTGACCATTCAGGAATTTATCAAAGCATTCGGCAAATACAAAAGAATTATGTCAAAAGCCTACCCAGAAAGACGCGCCGAACTAGATGCATACGAAGAAGATATTATTGATATAAGTAATTTTTACGGCTCGAAGTATTATGATTACCATAAAATGTTTTCCGCCAAAGCGTCGACACTACTTAGAGAACAACACGTTAAAGTAGATTGGAGTAAACGTGACCGTGACTTATTCACCCTTGTACCGGCAGGGATTCAAATCAGTGTATGTAAATTATGCCACATGTGCGATCACACTACCGAATTTTGTTCACTGCAGCTCAGAAACAAAATAAATCATCAAGAGGTTAATAGTTTGAGAAATGATGATCGTAGCGATAAGTACAGCCGACCAAAATATTTTCAGGACGGTAAAGAGATTTGTAACAATTTTAATAGCAGTAGAGGGTGTATAAAACGCACCTGTTCTTTCTCACATGTTTGCACCAAATGAGTGATCATCACATTTATATAAATTAAGTTTCGATAATAAGATGTTATGGTTAACGGTGTCAAATGCTTTTTAAAATCAAGAAATAAAACAGCAGTGAAATTGCCTTTGTCAAATTCTTCTAACCATTTGTCAATTATTTTGATAAGTGCTGTGTGGCATGAGTGTTTTCTCTAAATCCAGATTGTTGTTGTACTAATAGTTTGTATTTAGTTAAAATGAATATAATTGTTTAAACACAGCCCTCTCAAAATCTTGGACACTGTAGGTAAAATTGAAATAGGACGATAATTGTTAGGATCATCCTTATTACCGGCTTTGAAAATTGGAGTTACTTTTGCATACTTTAGAATATCAGGAAATATACCTGTACATAAACTAAGGTTTATAATATGAGTGAGAGAATCTACAATTATTGATTTTGATACTTTTAATATTCTTGGGCCAACTCCATCGGTCCCGGTTGATTTATTAATATCTAGATTTGTGAGATATTTAAAGACATCACCATTTGTGACAGTGTATAGTGAAAATAACGTGTTATCATTAATTTTGGATTTCACATAATTGTTTATTTTCTCTCATTCAAAGTTAGAATGGGGATGTGGAATAAGTTTTTCTCCCACTGAACTAAAGTGATCATTTAAGCAGTTTACAATGTCAATTTTATCCGTAAGATTCTTATCTTCGTATGTTATCATATCAATATCATGATCCGTTGTAGAGTTAAGATCTTTTAAATGTCTCCATAGAGTTTTACAGTTTTTATCATTATTGATGGCTTCCATAAAATACTTAGATTTTGAAGAACGAATCAGTTTATTTGTTAGATTCCGATATTTCTTATAATTATCCGTATCTTTCTTTTATGATAATAATCTCTCTGGTGAGCTGATTTACAGATTTCATCTGTATACCACTCTGGTTGATATTTATTTTTATCCGTTTGGTTACAACAGGGCATGTTTATCTAAAACATTAATAATAAGATAATACCACATATTTATTGCTTCATTTGGGTCACTTATTTCATGTATAACATTAAAGGTTGTTTAGACAAATCATTTAAGAATAATTCTTCATTAAATGTTTTGAAGTTTCTGTATTGGATCTCTAAATGTGAACCAGATTTATCCTTGATAAGCTTAGTAAATCTGTTTACGGTGCAGCTAATGGGATAGTGATCACTTAGGGCATTAGATGGCACTGTAACATCGATAATATTTGAGGATTAGTGCTGTAAATATGGTCAATTAATGTGACACTAGTTGAAGTAACTCGAGTAGGGTCAATAACCATTTGATGAAGACCATATGTTGAAATAAAATTTGACCATCTAATAGGAAGTGTCTTCATATAATCAATATTAAAATCACCCATCAATAAAATATTATCGTTTATAGAGAGGGAATTTATGAATTCTTTTTCGATATTATCGTACCAGGAAGTTTGACTGTTTGGTGGTCTGTACACAAAGCATAATAAAAAAGACTCATTATGTTTTTTGGAAAATTTTAAACCACATAGTTTCGATGTTTTCACTTTCTAATGAAGTTAGTCTTTCATATTTAATATTGTTATCAAAGTAAACTATCCAGCCTCCACCTTGCCTGTTTTCTCTATCTTTTCTTGCATTAGTAGAGCTGTAGCCAGGAATATTGATCTCATTTGAATCCTGCTTGCATTTTTTTTCATTTAAAAATGTTTCGCACATACCGATGACATCTGGTCTCTGTGATTTATTAAGATTTTCAAAGTTAGCCCTTATTTCATCAATTTTAGGTAAAATATGTTGTATATTATGGCATGTTAATTTTAAACCTTTTTGGGAATGGCCATAACTATTGTTAAAATCTTGAATAGTTTTATTTTGCCTAATTGTTGTGTTCATTAAAGATTCAGGGTCATGATTAATCCTTTTTTTTTTACAAGAGTTATTAATATTATTTATATTTAGCTGGTGGTTCTTAGTAAGGTTACTTTCATTAATCATGTTTATAGAGGACACATGTTTACAACAACAATCAAAACAATCATTTTGACATACATCACACAC
This sequence comes from Mytilus coruscus, assembly GCA_017311375.1. Taxonomy (NCBI): domain Eukaryota; kingdom Metazoa; phylum Mollusca; class Bivalvia; order Mytilida; family Mytilidae; genus Mytilus; species Mytilus coruscus. The sequence goes on from CM029600.1 coordinate 91,587,604, forward strand.
AATTGTATTAAGTACCTCAAAAGTATTTTTTATACATATGTTATCTGATTGATCTGATTGACATTCTTTGCCAATTTTTCATGCTGAGTGGTTGTACCAGCAGTTAATCTCTTTATGTCCAAGACGAAAACAAAAGTTACATTTGATCCTTTGATGATGTGTGCAGTTTGACAGTTTGAGTGTGATAATTTGATCGACAGTTGTAACAGTAGGAGTCCCATGTATTTCTGTCATAGGTTTGATAAGGCTGCACTGACGAATTGACATTTCTTATTGATATTACTTTGTTAATGTTATCAATTAGTTTCGTGGTTCCCGAATTTGTTAGATGAACACCATCTGTGTGTATCAAGCCTGGCACTATTTCCCCATTTCGCAAAACAAAGCTATCCAAATGGTTGATAAATGTGACATTTTCCTCTATACTTATTTCCGAAAGGGCTTGATTGATGTGTTCGTTCGTCAGGACATTCACAGGCTCTTTGTGGGAAACGCCCATCAGCAACGTTTTCATCCAATCAGACAGCTCCGGTTGACAAGGAAACTCCAAAGACATCTCGCAAAATGTGACTAACTAAATTTGATGTGCACGCTACTACACCGGTCAATAGCTAAAACGTGAACTAATGAATCATCCCGACAAACATTTCGTTGATTATTTATGTAATGGGTTACAATATGGCTTTGATACTATGGTTAAATATGACAGCATTAAAACAATGGAATGTAGAAAAAATTTAGGTTCTAGGTCACAAAAAGATACAGTTTCAGATCTTATTAATACAGAACTATGTAACGGTTTCGTATATGGTCAGTTTGAAATTTTACCTTTTGATGATTATCGAGCAAGTCCGTTGGGAGTTGCGGAGGGTAAATATTCTTTCAAAAAGCGACTTATTTTAGACTTGTCCGCACCGCAGAACGATAAAAACGTTAGTATCAACGACCTTATAGACAAAGATCTATGTCGTATATCAAGATAGATGACGCAATTCGTCTCATTATCAAATACGGAAAAGGGACAAAACTTCGACATTCAAAATGCATTTAAAGTAATTCAGTGCCACTGAATCAATGACCATTATTTTTTTTTAAAATGGGAATCTCTTTATTATTTTTATGTGCGATTGTCATTCGGATGCCGTAGTAGCCCAAAAATATTTGACAATATCTCTACAGCGATTTGTTTTATAGCAGAACATAAATACACAGTTAAACATATTCTACATTTACTGGATGACTTCCTTACTGTTGACCCTTTAGAGTTCGATACTGAAAGAACAATGGCGTAAATGGCCATGCTATTTAATTGATCAAATGTTCCACTTGCGGCAAACAAAACCATGGACCCACTAACGTGCATTGAATATCTTGGTATTGTGTTAGATACAGATAAATTAGAGGCTAGATTACCTGCAAACAAAGTAGAAAGGTAAAAGAACTTCATGCACATTTATAATTTCCATAATTCAAATGGAGTCAACATGTTTGAAAAATGAGAATTGTTGCTAGATTTAGACTTTAGAGGCCATTTGAACTATCATAATCCTCTAGAAACGCCTTTTGGCGAATTTTTACCAAGACTTTCTCTGATTTTAAAATCTGTTAAACGCATACAAGGTTCACAAACTAGAAAAGGTTGCCGATTACTTTTCCAATTTTACATGAAATTTGCCTCAGACTGAGAAGGGGCGTGTATAATAGATATATTGATTGTTTAATAGAAACAACTTGTATAGTTGCCTTTTTTTGCCTTTTTGAGATGTTGACTTAGAATTTTGGCTCCGATTTCTACATAATTGGAACGGAATAAACATGTTTTACGACTCCAATTACACTTTTAACTTCGATATGCAACTATACACCGATGCCTCTTCTACAATTGGGTACGGAAGTTATTATCAAGGAAAATGGTTTTGTTCGACGTGGTCAAAAGAATTACCTTCTTTAAACGATAAATCGTTATTCGATGTATTTCTAGAACTATATCCAATAGTAGTAGCTGCTCTTTTATGGGGGTAAAGAATGAAAATGCGAGAACATCTTCTTTCTTTGTGGCAATGAGGCTACTGTAGCAATTGTTAAAAAGGGAAGATCAAAATGTATAGAAATTATAAGCTTATGCGACAGTTAACGTGGTGCGCATGTGTAAACAACTTCCAGGTAACTGCACAACATATTGAGGGTCGTAAAAATAACATTAGTGACGCTTTATCTCGTTTGCAGATGGAAAAATTCCACCGCCTAGCTCCACATGCAGAGAAGCTTCCACACAACTGCCCGAGTGTTTACGAAGTAATGTGGTGTTGAACGAAACAGTCGAACAATTATGGACACATGCTGTTGCTAGCACAACAAGATCTTTGTATACTATAGGTTTTTCTCACTTTGTTAGATTTTTGTTGCTGAATGGTATTATATATAATTCTCATGATCTACCTCTTATATCAGAGGACGTACTCATCTACTTTATAGCATATTGTTTTAAAGTTTTGAAACTCAAACACACTACTATAAAAATTTATTTATGTGGTATAAGACATGCTTATTTGAAGTCAGGATATCATAATCCTCTAGAAACGCCTCTTGGCGAATTTTTACAAGACTCTCTCTGATTTTAAAATCGGTTAAACGCATACAAGGTTCACAAACTAAAAAAAGGTTGCCGATTACTTTTCCAATTTTACATGAAATTTGCCTCAGACTGAAAAGGGGTGTGTATAATAGATTTATTGATATAGTTTAATAGAAACAACTTGTATAGTTGCCTTTTTTGCCTTTTTGAGATCTGGAGAATTTACCGTCATGAATGCCGAAAAGTTTGACCCTTTAACTTGCTTTTGCATATCTGATTTTATTTTTAAGATTGATCATGCTATTTACAGACTTAAAGAGTCTAAAACTGATCCATTCCGAAAGGGAATAGATATTAAACTTTTTAAAATAAATAACTCTATTTGCCCCTTTTTGGCTTTAAAGAGGTATTTAAGTATTAGGCATTCAGCATTTGGTATTGGGTTTCCATCTGATCCGCTTTTTATAACAGATAAAAAAGAATCTTTTACTAGACATTTTTTTCTAGTTAAATTGAAGAATATTTTAGAACTTTGCGGTTATGACCGAAACTTGTATAATGATCATTCTTTCAGATCAGGTGCCGCATCAAGTGCGAGAAAAGCACGCGTAGAAGATCATATGATCAAAGTACTTGGTCGATGGAAATTGGATAGTTATTGTAGATATATCAAGATTACTCCATCTTCTATCAAATGTGCTCAACAAAGTTTAACTGAGTTTTGAATTTTTTTTATATTTGTATATACTCATTGTGTAATATAGAATTTACTTATGAACAGATATATCATGTTAGGAGGGTATTTGCGAAAATACCAGTCGAGAAATTCTGTTAAATTTCGCGAGCCGTAAGGCGAGGGAAATTCATTCTCAAGACTGGTATTTTCGCAAATACCCCAAGAACATGCTATATCTGTTTAATTGCCCCGAATGATAACGTTCAAAAACGCATTGATGATCGTGACGTTACAAGCGTCCAGCCGGATAGAGTATTTTTTGGCAAATACCACGGCAGAGAGGGTAAAAAAGGCATATCCTTTTTGCATATACCCCGGAGGCGTTAAAAAATGAACGATATTCATTTGATAACAGTAAATTGGTGAAAAATACACTGGCTATCAACCAATCAAAACCCAGGATTCTTACATAAGGTGTAATTATGTTTATTATTACACTTATCTTTAGTTTTAGTGGTTAATTTTTACTTGTCTTTGAAGCATGGTATATTGAAGGCCAAACCACCTAACACCACCATTATTATAAATAAGTAGTCTGTTTAGAAGTACTATATTTTCTACTGGGTGTTCTTTGCCAAAAGTCGCCAAGATACATATTTATTACTTTCGCGGTCTTTATCAATGATCTAAATAGATACTTGTTATACAGTTTTAACTCACACACAGATAATGTTCTCTACAGATGTCTATACATTTGCGGTCAGTCAAAACTTTGATGTATCACTATTTAATTAGTATTTCGATAAGCACGTGCATAGTATGAAAGAGATATTCCGGACATTAAGCTGTTCTTCATCTAATTATAGAGTTTCAAATGCACATGGACTCTTGGGTCATTTAAAGTCTTTCACCTCTAGGATTTCGGGATGATTGACATGAATAAATGTTAGCTTACATATAATTTAGGCGTGGTTTATTCGTGTAAAGCTCGTGTCTGCATGTGCGACTCTTATTGGTTGTTCCTTATTTAGAAGAGATACACGTGGCAGAACTCAACTTTGATAATTCTGTTTTGGAAGAAGGACGCTATTTTATATTGTGAAGCAAATCTTTTGTTTAACCGCCGTCCTCCCCACCTCACGCTTTCAATATATCAATGATCAGGGAATTATTTCAGCTACTGGACATTAATGAAATTTTATTGTCTGGATCTATAAACCAATGTTCATTTATTCCCCCAAGAATTCAGTTGTCTCATCACCACCGTCAGTTCAACTCGTTCGGCAGCCATGCTGCGCTGTCTAAAGCAGTAGGGAGCCATGCTGTGTTCCTTCGAACTGACGCGTGTATCACTGCCTTTGAAGTTTGCTTCTCATGAATGCTAATAAACTTTTTAGGCAGGGACCGGTCAAAATTTATACATAGCTGAGATGATTCCCAAGGGCCAAAAATATTTGTATAATCATAAATTTATGTATATCTATTGAATAAAATTTGTTTTTTAACAAACTTCTTGTCAGCAGCTATGTCCATTATTATAAATAAGTAGTCTGTTAAGAAGTACTATATTTTCTACTGGGTGATGTTTGCCACAAGTCGCCAATGAGACATATTTATTACTTTCGCGGTCTTTATCAATGATCTAAATAGATACTTGTTTTACAGTTTTAACTCATACACAGATAATGTTCTCTACAGATGTTTACAATTGCGGTCAGTCAAAACTTTGATGTACTAGTATCACTATTTAATTAGTATTTCGATAGACACGTGCATAGTATGAAAGATATATGCCGGATATTAAGCTGTTCTTCATCTAATTATAGAGTTTCAAATGCACATGGAATCTTGGGTCATTTAAGGTATTTCACCTCTAGGATTTCGGGATGATTGACATGAATAAATCCTGTGTTGACTCAAAGAATAAAAAAATAATGACAAGAACTTTTTTACCATTATGTCAAAAATGCTACCTTTACCCTTTTCCCACTTACTTGATATAATATATCCGTCATGTGGGAGAGTATCCAGCTCCGCTATTATCCCTCTACGTAATCATTTCATATGAATAATTTTGTTGTTAACAACTAGGACAGAGCACGACTTGTTAACAAGGACACAGATTTGAGAAAAGAAAGGACTTAGATTTGTGACATCTATGTCACAATTACGGATAGGACACAGATTTGAGGAAATTACAGATTTGACGCTGGACATAGAATTGACTTTTACATATACAGGTGATTTGGTGTAAAAGGAATGAAAATGGACATTATGCTGCCACTGAACTTACAAAAATTGTACAAGTCAAATATCCTGTAAAAATCCATAGTGGTAAATACATGACCTAAATATTTACATGCATAAAACCAACAAAACAGCGCTTCAACAAGCAAAGGTTCACATTTCACTTCTATTTCAAATGGCCGCTAGCACCGATTTGTGCATTACGTTTATAGCACTGGGATGATATCAACAAGTTATAAATTATTTCGGACATACTTTTCATACCGTAAAGAAGCAATACAAACATAAAGACAAACACGAGGAACAACAAGATAAATGTTAGACAAGAAATCATTTATGAATAGGGTAAACAATTCGGGTGCCATAAACAAAACAGTTCGACAGTTAAAGAAGCAAGTCATATTAGAATACAGCTGGGTTGTATTTGAGTACTCCGGGAGATAGAGCATGACATATAAAGATCTGGGGTTAAGTCTAATTCGGGGTTGTAATAAATACGGATAGGAAAAAAGGAATCGTTGGATAGTTGCTACGACAAATGGAAGATATCTTTGGTGTTCCTTGACACTGTTATTCAATAACAGTCAACCAAATAACAATGGCGTATGTTATACTTTTGAAGAGCTAACTTAAACTCAACCATTAGTAAACCTTTATTTAAAAGCTTCTTTGCCAGCAGCAACTCTCTATTAAAGACAGCCCAAGCTCTGGTAAATCATGAATAATTGAAAGCTAAATACAATAAATGGTTGCTGGAAATGTGCCAATGAGACAGCTATACACAAAAAGTCCAAGTAACTGTACGACATTACTACAAACACTTGTTGAATAACGATTATTCTTATTCAAGATCAGTTAGAAAAAGACAGTAGAATTTAAGAATGAAAATGATATTATGAAGTACAAAGAAGAGAGAATTAAGGTAAATAATATGAAAAATAGCCATAAAAATAACTTTGATAAAACCGAAATTATGATTTTCTCAAATATTGAGATTTCAAATTTCAACTTTTTCTTTAATGACAAAAATACCCCTATAAGTAACATTCAGAAGTGACTCAACATGGAACAATGCAATTGAAAGTAAATTACAAGTGTAAAGAAACACTTTAATGTTCTGCATAAACTTAAATACCGACTGTTTCGAAATAATTTGGAAAAACTCTACCTAATTTTTATTAGACCTATTTTTGAATATGCCACGGAAGTGTGGGATAATTGTGGGATTGTTATTTAAATAATTTTTAAATTTTGCAATTGGAAGCCGAAAGAATTGTAACAAGTCTATCAATTTTCACTAAAACTGAAACTCTGTACTCTGGTTGGCTGGGAATCTTTATTTGAAAGAAAATTACTGATGTTTTATGACATGAATAAAAAATACACCTAAGAACCAAAGTAATCTTGTCCCTCCATGTTTACAACGTGCAACCAAATATCCTTTGCGAAATGGTCAAGATATCATTGCTCCATTTTGTAGACTTCCTTTACTACTGAATCTGGTATTCCTTCCATAATACGAGAATGGAATGAGCTTGATCTAAAATTTCGCATTATCGACTCTATAAACTTAAGAAAGAATTGCAAAGATATAGTATCAAGAGTTAAGTTGTATTTACATGAGCAACAAGACGGGTGCCACATGTGGAGCAGGATCTTAAATTCTTACGTTTCCGGAGGACCTGATACATTCCCGATTTTTGGTGGGGTTCGTGTTGCTCAGTCTTTGGTTTTCTATGTTGTGTTTTGTATACTGTTGTTTGTCTTGATTGTTTAAAATTTTTTTTTTACTATTTTAACTTAATTGCGATGTTCCGTATCATTTTTAAACTATGACATTTTCAAAGCTCATAAAACACTATATTGGATCCTTCCTGTCAGTCTGGGTCAGTATAAACAACGGAACTATAAACAACTGTCATACAAGTGGGTTTGATAGGTTTAGATAGCTATAAAACAAGGTTTAACCCACTATTTTCTTCGAAAAATGTCTGTACTAAGTTAGGAATATGACAGCTGTTTTCCAGTTGTTCCGTTGGTTGATGTAATCGAGCGTTTGGTCTTATGGACTTTCACTTTTTGAATTTAACTTGGAGTTCGGTATTTTTTATAATACATCTTATTCAGATATTGAGGATGTTCATTATTTTCTTTTCGTTTGTCCAAAATACATTACATGTAGAGAAACTTTACTTTTCTGTAAGTTTACTTTTACGAAAGGTTAAATTATTCGAAATACTTACCTATAAATTCTTAAATCCACTTCATTTGAACTCTGGTGGATAGTTGTCTCATTGGCAATCATACCACATCTCCTTATTTTTATATAGATAGCCTCAACTGTATTTGGCAAAACTTTTCGGAATTTCTCATTTTCAATGGTCTTCAACTTCTTTTGTTTTGGAATTTCAGCTGTTTTGATTCGAGCGCCACTGATGAGTGCAATGAAGACAAACGCTTCTCTGGCTTAACAAGTTATAGGCCTGGTATCTTTGACGAGTTTATTCAAATGTCAACCAGATGTCTTGTACCTTCATAATTTTTTTATTGAAACAGACACGGACCATCGCCATCGTTGACATCATCATCAAAACCTAAGTCATCATTATAGCATAATATGATTTATCAATCTTTGCCTCTTCTTCTTTTTCTTTTCTTTTTCTTTTTATTTATAGCTCGTGTATTCGTGTTGAAGGCAAGCTCTATATATATAAATATACATATGTTACTCTAAATATCAGCACAACAATGTTAAATCTACAAATTTGTGGAAGCAAATTTTTGTTCTTCCCTCGCCGGGATTCGAACTCATGCTATTGGGATATCGCTGTAGACCACTCGGCCACCTAGACTGAACAAAAATTCAGCTTTCGGTGGCCAAGTGTTACCTTTCTTCGTCAGTAGAATTTAGAGAGTTGTAACACAGTTACATGATATATTAGGCATGAAGATGGAATTGATTGCAGATTAGCTAAATTATCTGTCGTAAAGGATCGTAAGATGAAGTCACAGAAATAATTATTTAAGTACGTCTAAACAAGTGCGTATAGAGTTGTCACTTGTTTAGACGTAAATATACATATGTATATATACATAATTACTCTAAATATCAGCACAACAATGTTAAATCTGCAAATTTGCGGAAGCAAATTTTTGTTCTTCCCTCGTCGGGATTCGAACCCTTGCTTCCTTGCCACGATGTCACAGAAGCAAGGGTTCCCGCTGAGCATGCTGAGGGAAGAACATAAATTTGCTAACGCAAACTTGAAGATCTAACATGAGACGAATGGGATATATATATATATATATATATATATATATATATATATATATATAGGCCTATATAGCGCTTGACATGAGGCTAAGCGATTGGTGCTGTAGTGTATCTGAGGGACAAAAATTTGTCAGCATAAAATTCTAATTCTAACACTGTTGGGTTTAATGTTCAGACTTGTATAAATTTTCGTATTTACCCTGTATCTCAAACACACTGAGATCCAGTGGGCATATATATTGCATGGTTGTCACTAACCTAGACTTGTTTGTATGCTACCATATTTCATGTGACTGTATAATGAATTGTATTATTATCCCATACGGTATATAAAATTTGTTGAGTTAGATTGCTGACAAATAAATTACGTTGTGTATAAAAAAAATAATATAACATCAACAAACGCTTAAACACATGTCTTGTGTCTATCTCTAGATTCGCCTTATGTGACAAGGTAACACTACGACTATTGAAGTTATATTTTTATATAGCGGTTGTGGTCGAGTGGTCTAGAGTGCTGGACATGAGGCTAAGCGATTGGTGCTGTAGTGTATCAAAGGTGTGAGTTCAAATCCCGTTGAGGGACAAAAATTTGTCAGCATAAAAATCTAATTCTAACACTGTTGGGTTTAATTTTCAGACTTGCATTATGGAGAATAATTCATAAGTGTGATTTACTTGTGACTCATCCATGTTGCTTGAATGTAGCTAATACAATATGTTTTAAATGAAAGTAAAAAAGAATGAAAACAATAACACGTCACCGGAAACCTTCAACAATGACCTGATATGTTGCTTCATGAATACAGAAATATAAAACAATAACGATAACCGGACGGCCTTCAACAGTGAACAGAGTATGATTTGTCCTTGTCTTACACAGTGGTCTTTCAACAAATTTGACCTAATTACTTCGGTCATATTCTTTTTCCTGTTTGCTGCATTTACCTCATAAAGTTAAGATTTTTTTTTATTACAAAACTAGATCAAAAGAACCCAGACATTCATATATATTTAACTGTACAGTAATTAATTTTGGTCCCCTCTCTCTCTCTCTCTCTCTCTCTCTCTCTCTCTCTCTCTCTCTCTCTCGCTCGCTTTTCTTTAATCATAATCGTCACTGGAGTCATCGTCGTCATCAGTGTCAATATAATATGTAGATGATAGGTTATACTCCGAGCCTTCTTTTTCTGCAATTGCATCTTCTATACTTATCAAATTTAGAACTGCTGCATAAACCTCGTCAAAGACTTCACTATTTACCAATCTTTGTATATGATCCTGAAACATCAGTATTATAAAGCATGAATTGACAAATTTTCTTATAACATACAACTATTTCCCATTAAAAGTTACTTACCATTCCAATTTATGAGTCACACAATACAACACCTTTATTTTTTATTCAGAGAAATCCTTTCATATGAGTTTATTGTAAAGGTGCAATTTAATAGTTCTTATTGTCTAGTTGGATGGTTTTACTGGCCGTAATGATGAGAAGTTTTTCAAACAACTGTTCATGCTATTTTTTCCAATTAAATATCTGACATATTGTCAACAGATTAAGGAGAAGACACTTTTTCGACTTTTTTCTACTCGGGAAATGTATGCAAATAAGGGTTGACAACGGAGTTGACACGAGAAATGTTATGATCTTTGCATCAGATACTTAACATATAAAAATCATTTGAAGTAATATTTACTTTTAGAATAAATAAGAAATAAAAAAGTACAGGAGGTCACAAATGAAAACAAAATATCTATTAAGTAATTAGACAGACGTAGATAGACCTTGTTAGAGTGAACATCTAACTAACCATCTATTTAATTCAAATGGATAATTAAGATGGATGGCACCACAAATGATCAACTTTCCACAATATTTTGAACAATATCATATTTCCGAATTTCTTTCGATAAGCTTTGGTTTTATTTGGTCTATATAAATAAGAAGATGTGGTATGTGTGTCAATGAGACAAGTCTCCATCCAAGTCACAATGTATAAAAGTTAATAATTATAGGTCAAAGTACGGCCTTCAACACGGAGTCTTGGCTCACAACGAACAGAAAGCTATAAAGGGCCCCACAATGACTAGTGTACATCTCATGGAAGTATTATATCAACATAATACTTCCATGGTTAATAAGACAGCATCATACAGACACAATTAGCCTACAGAAATCAACAGGACAACATACAGTATTCAACAATAAACAGCTGTATGTACAAAATGTTCATCTCAAAGACGTCTTACGGAGGGAAATGTGAACAAAGTTTTGAGTGAACTTAACAGAAACTATAAAAGATAACAAATTAAAAAAAACAATACTACATTGTATATGACACAAGCTGACCACTGACGGGGTTTCTTACTTTGGACAATCATGTGACATTGTGTCGAGATTAAACTATTTTTAAGTCATCCTCCTTCTTTTTCGATCGGTGGATACCAAAGTTAAATTAAAGAACATCAAAGAACATTTCATGAATATAATAGACAAGTTATGTCAAGTAATTGGGCATCACACACGAACGGATTGATAATTGACTCTTATGCGAAATACTGATTTCATCAAGCAGTTCAAATGCTGAAGCACATTAATAACTTTTAATTTTTCGTGTTTTTGTTTTGTTTTTTTTTTTTTTTTTTTTTTTAAATATCCGCAGTATGTCAAACTATTTCTTTTAAATCGAAAGACATTACATAATTCACATTAAAAAGTGGTATTTTTAGTTAGGGGCCAGCTGAGGACCACCTCCGGGTACGGGATTTTCTCGCTGCATTGAAGACCCATTCGTGGCCTTCGGCTGTTGTCTGCTCTTTGGTCGGGTTGTTGTCTCCTTGACATATTCCCCATTTCCTTTCTCAATTTTATGCATTGCCATAGTTATCACCACATGGATCATGGCATATAAATACCTTTAACTTGTCGATGTCCTTTCTGTTTTTCTGTACAGTTCTCATAATGTCGGAAGTAATTTCACATGCTCTACTGGTTTGCAGTACCTTTATAATTTGCCTAAAGAAAAATTACTTGTAATCTTTGTCTGTTTCGGAAATTTTATGTAGCATTTTTATATTTCACTGGCATTCTTTGAATGATACATTTTCATTGAAACTATCAAGTCATAAATTATGTAATCATTCTTAATCCAAGGATGATAACTTTATTTTTGGCTTATCAGAAATAAGTTTCATAATAAAAAAAACAAAGGAAATGGGGTATCCATCCATGACACAAAATCACTACATGCACAGCAAAAACACACCATAAGCAAAGGAACAGTGCTTTTATTGCTGTTCTTCATCTCAAAGTCACAACTACAAGCAACGTCCTTCGAACATAACTATTTTGAGTTTTTAATCAGCTTATTTTTTAGAAATAAAGTTTAAAAAGAAGTGTATTTTATGATTTTTTTTCAATTCACAAACCAAACAAATCCAACTAATTCAATGTTTCCGTACATTACGAAATACAAATTTTATCAAGTGTAACACAAATATGCTTACCAAACCCATTTCTCTTAACTTTGGTCTTAGGATACATTTCAGGTTGGTTTCCTTGAAAAACCATTCATTATTTACGATCAATTCTTATCTTCTTCGAATTTGGTGATAATATTTTTATTGTCGCTTAAGCAGTAACTGTCTACCTCTAATCTGAATTAGTTTTTTTTTTTTTATTTACGTTTAATGTGCATTTTATTTGAACTGATTATATCAAGTTAGACTTTGACAAAATATTCCGATGATATTTTTTTCCAAAAGAAGCTATTAGAAAACGATTTTTTAGAATAAACACAGAGGTTTAGTTCACATGTTATTCCTTATTTTTTAGAATAAACACAGAGGTTTAGTTCACTTGTTATTCCTTATTTTTTAGAATAAACACAGAGGTTTAGTTCACATTTTTAGAATAAACACAGAAGTTTATTCCTTATTTTTTAGAATAAACACAGAGGTTTAGTTCACTTGTTATTCCTTATTTTTTAGAATAAACACAGAGGTTTAGTTCACTTGTTATTCCTTATTTTTTAGAATAAACACAGAGGTTTAGTTCACTTGTTATTCCTTATTTTTTAGAATAAACACAGAGGTTTAGTTCACTTTGTTATTCAGAGGTTTAGTTCACATGTTATTCCTTATTTTTAGAATAGAATAAACACAGAGGTTTAGTTCACTTGTTATTCCTTATTTTTAGAATAAACACAGAGGTTTAGTTCACTTGTTATGTTATTCCTTATTTTTAGAATAAACACAGAAGTTTAGTTCACTTAAACACAGAGGTTTATTCCTTGTTATTCCTTATTTTTATTTTTAGAATAGTTCACTTGTTATTCCTTATTTTTAGAATAAACACAGAGGTTTAGTTCACAGAATAAACACAGAAGTTTAGTTCACTTGTTATTCCTTATTTTTTAGAATAAACACAGAGGTTTAGTTCACTTGTTATTCCTTATTTAAGTAAATGTTAAACAGGTAACTTTATTGGCAAAATATATCTTACGATTGTAAGAAATTGGACCTTTTCTCTAACTCTGCTTTATCTGCCTGGGAAAGTGTCCTTCCTATCAAATGTAAGCAAAGTTAACATGTAAAGTTGAAGCAGTAAAGGCGTATTTTATATGCGTTCCTCACAAAATAAAAAAATAGAAGATACCAAGAGAACAATAATAAAAATTCAATTTCGAAGAGAAAAGATAATAACAAAATACTGAACTCCGAGGAAAATTCAAAACGGAAAGTCCCTAATCAAATGGCAAAATCAAAAGCACAAACACGTCAAACGAATGGACAACAACTGTAATCATATAAAACAAAGCAATATCACTCTATTAGCTCACTTATTTTTCATGTGCTTCATGATTCTGTGTTGAATTTTAATCAAGTAAACGATCGGTAATCTTGGCAGCAAAATCCGAAAATCAGTAAACAACTAAAATTGTCGAGCAACAATCACTGAATGAAATAGTTTTTGTTGATTATACGTTATGGATTCGTAATAAATGTTTTTAAAAAGGTGCATAGAGGTTTATAGTATATATGCATGCCTTGGTGCGGTACTTTTCTTAACATTTTAACAAGAAACTCGTTTCATATGACTTTAACACAAATATCAGTAGTACAGCTTTAAACTCATATCATAAAAAGTAAAATCACAAAAATACTGAACTCCGAGGAAAATTCAAAAAGGAAAGTCCCCAATCAAATAGTACATTAATAACCATAATTATACAGTTCTTCACAGAATTATACAGTTCTTTACATAATTATACAGTTCTTCGCATAAATAGTACAATTCTCAACATAAATAGAGCAACATTTACAAAGTGTTATTTTCATTTACCACCAATGGGTAAAACCGCTGCTGGTTGTATGCTTGTCCCCGAGTGTATCATCAGCTTAGTAGTCAGTGCTTCGATACTGATATGATTGATATGTTAATTTTCGGAAGTTTTCCATTGATAACTTTTGAACATTTTCAAGTAACTAAGATTCCAGTATCACAGACAAAATGGATCTTAGTTGGACTTTGCTATTCTTTTTAGGTTTCCTCGAGTATTTATACATCCTTGAATGTAAAAAAAGGATTTGAATGTTCCTGATAAAGGTAATTCCCGAAAAGCGCTTCAGATGCACCATTTTCATGAAGACTTATTTCAATGTTTATCAACACTATTAGTACAGATCTTACCATGAAACGTATGGCTTCAACTAAACATGAATATTATTATCAACTACAAAAACTTACTCAATACAGTTAGTCCACCATCTTTACGTGAGTATATTTCTGTTGAATAGAATGTATCAACATTAATGATAAATTACGTAGAAACCATATCATTTGTTGTCTCTTTGTATTTGCTATAATATTTGAAAATATTTCTGCATTGAACATTTTTCCAATAGAGATTGAATTAATGAGCGGATAACAATGATCCTTTCATCGCAACTGAGATAAGATTATTTTTTTTCAAATATGATTTCTTGTAATTACCAATAGGTAAGTTTCAAAGTATTCTTGAAGAGTAAGAATCATTATTTTAAGCTTTATGGATGTCTGTTACTGAATTAGACATCGTATAAATTCCTGATTGGTTATTAGTAACTTATTTTTAAAACATGCATTTATTGTATGATTTCACTATCCACACATCATTTGCAGATTTGTGATCCTTACACAAAAACTGCTAGTCGACACTACATAAGTTTCACGATCTCCATCACGAATTGGTTACCCGATACGATATGTCTATATCTTAACTCTATAGCAACATGTTTCCGCAGTCTAAGATTTTTTGATATCGGAATAGTAGTCTTATCTGCAATTTTAACGATTGTGTCATTTTCACCCAGTTTGGACTCGCATAGTGGATGATGCATGCATAGCAGGAGAAAATCACCCTGTCGATCACCCGGTATCGTTCCATCTGTAGTTCATGCGATTTCCTCACTATTTGCATGTTACCTTGATTTGTCTTCTTAATCTATTTATAAGATTTGAACATCGGTAAGCTACTGTTACGCTTATTCAGCCTGTATAAAGGAAAACATATTTTTAGGAATGAAAAACAGTTGATAGGATGGTGGTAACTATGTCAAAACAGTTGTTGACATGTTTGGCACTCAAGACTGAAATGTTGTCCAAAGCCTTTCAGACTGAACTGTCACCAGAAGCCGAGGAACATTTCAGTCTGAGGGCTAAACAAAACAGCTGTTACCCTAAAACCTTAAGAATTACCTTGATCATCGTCGGTTAATATTGCTTTACGAGTCCTTTCAAGATCACTTGTTAGTTGTAAGCAACTCAGTTGATATTCGTGAATCATATTTTTAAGTTTTCTTATCTCTGTATTAAGTTCTTCTTCGCTGTTTTCCTTGGCATTTTTCAGTTCTCTTAAAGAATCTAAAAAGATCGATTATTAAGCATTAATTCTTAAAATCAAATCTTTTGTTATCCAAGCGTACAATGCGTGTGTCTGAAATCAGGTTTGCTCTAAACCGAAATTGAAAAGCAATTATTTAAACGTTGAAGTTTAAAAACCAAAAGGGGCTAATTCACCTAAATACAAATTTGCAGGAGGGAGATGAAAGATTACTAATATTTAGGCACGAGGTCTGAATGATACCAAAATCAATATGCTGGCTTATGAGCAGATGGTACACTTGATAATTGATAGTCCAACTGGAGCTCTAAGTAACTTAAAGTTTACAATTTGGAATATTTAGGTAGACAACTTTTCTTCAACAGAATTATGTAAACGATATGAAAAGAAAAATGAAAAAAGTGATATTGAAAACAGTCCATCAGATTAATGAAAAATGTGTGAATTTAAATGTCAACCAACATTTATACTACAAAGACAGAAATTGATGCTCGTTTGTAAGAAAAAAAATACATTAAGATCAACAATATAGATGTAACGGCATATTCTTCGAGTGTCTTTGACCGAAAGAAATAAAATGTGAAAATGTGAACACAATTCCTTCATTGTATGCAAGACAACTCGTTGCACAACTGCATTTAAAAATCTGTTTAAAAAAGAGGGACGAAAGATACCAGAGGGACAGTCAAACTCATAGATCGAAAACAAACTGACAACGCCATGGCCAAAAATAAAAAGACAAACAGACAAATAATAGTACAGATGACACAACATAGAAAACTAAAGACTACGCAACACGAACCCCACCAAAAACTGAGGGTGATCTCAGGTGCTCCGGAAGGGTAAGCAGATCCTGCTCCACATGTGGCACCCGTCGTGTTGCTTATGTTATTACAAATCCGGTAAATAGTCTTATTCGGTAAGTCACATTCGTGAAAAGGGAAGGGTATTGTAGTTACGACATAAGGATTTACTTGTGCAGGCAGCAGGAACTGTTAAAGCGCTTGGAAAATTTCGCTTCCGTTAGAATTTTCAAATTCAAAGACTTTTATGCCGAAATAAAATGATCCATCTAAACGGAATTCAAACTTGATGTCAATATCTATAGTCATTTTTCATGAATCAAAAGTATGCCATTTGTTTTTAATCTGTACAAAGAAAAACAAATCAAAATATGCAGACATGATAAGAAATAATCATCACAAGCACAGTATGCATACTCTCCTTAGAATGAAAAAATACCATAACTGAATCAAAGGTTGCACAAATGCCTTAACCGTTAATACTCAAATGTTTCTGAAATGTTTCTGTTTTTTAATGGTCTTCAATTTCGTATTTAATTCAATATTCAAACTGTTTTGATTTGAGCGCCACTGAAGAGTCTTATGTAGAAGAAACGTGTGTCTGGCGTACCAAATTATAAAACCTGGTATCTGTGATGAGTTTATGGCAAGATTTGATTTTAAATGTGCTTTAACTTCTTTATTTAACTTTTCTTTCAACTGTTTTGATTCAAGCACCAACAATGAATCTTGAGTAGACGAACAGAGTAACTGGAGTTCTTAAATTATAACTCTCCTTTCTTTGATTACTCTTTGCAAATATTTGGTTGGTGCTTTTTCAAGTGGACGTTTTGTTCCCGATGGTGAAACCAGCCATAACCCCTGTGATGACATGAAATATCTCATTCGAAACAATAAGATTTAAGCTTCTAAATAGGGATGTCTTTATCACGATTTGGCACACGTTGTTCAAATTGATTGTTGCTAACTTTTAGATTCAAACGCTACTAATGAGTCTTTAGATAAAATATATGGTGTACTTGTTATCTTTGCTGACCCTTGTAAACCGGAGCAAAACTTTTAAAAAAGACAAACGACAGTCTTCAAACACTACACAAACGAAAACCATCAAAAGCTAGAGGTGTTCTCAGGTTCCCATGACGGGAAAGCCGATCCGGCTCCACTAGTGCCACCCATTGCGATATTCGTGTCTAGTAAACATCGATAATAAGACGCCTTCGATGATACCACAATCGAAGATAACAGGATGGGATTGTGGAACATATCCCAATGACGGTCACCAAATCATGAACGCGTACGTAAAAACTTTGAAGGTATAACTTCAATTTTACCAATAGGAATGCTCGGTTCAACAGCTGACCTGTAATCAAAAAACCCTCTATCAAGAAAACCATTATAGGAAAAGCAAGCTCTAAAATATCGTACTAACTAGGAGGACCCCAAAATGAACCGTCACAGAAAAAAGTAATATTCACATTACTGTTACCTTGATATGGAAGCGGAATAACAGGAGAAAAATAATACAAATATTTATACGTGTACCTGTTATTTGTACAATTGTTGGCTGATTGCAGAATAAAAGTCAATAAGAAGAGAAAGAAGCACAGCGATTTTCTGTTTAAAACACGTCCTCAAAATTTAACAAATATGTTGTATACATAAAATCAAGCAAATCGATTGTGTCACTTTCAGAGAACTTTTTTTTTAATAAGATTTATTTTTTTACACAGTATAATGTATCTCTTCCTAAAACAAAATAATTGTATTTATTGACTATTCTGTTTTGAGAACCATAGCTAGACTAACTCTTTCCATCTTTCAAAACGTTTTGAATGAGTTATAATAGAGTGAAGAAGAGAGAAGGAAGTCAAATTTTGTGTTCTCTCACGCTTAGATTGTATGTACTACTGTATTATAACATTTTAACTATATCTGAACCCCTCATTATCGAACCAATAGCTAAAAGTCGACATAAAAAGATAAGACAATGAAAAAATACGAGTATGGCTGAAAACTATAAAAAGTCAATTAATAAAAAAACTCCAACATTTCAATTCTTAAATTGTAAGTATATAACTTCTTAATATTTTAGTTCTTTCTTTGTTACATTGGAACTTGGTAATTTTACGTCCAAGAATTGCAACTTTTACATTGCAACTAGGCCATTCTTAATTTTAATGTTGATGTTCCATACTTGCTACATAGTATATTTATGATTTGTACCATGAAAATCGGCATCTTGCATTTCTATAGATTGAAAAATACATTATTCAGTTGAATACTGGTAAATAGATAATTTGCTGACATGAATTGTAATTCTTAATTTTTCGCGTTTTTTTAACTGCAATATTCGATAAACGCTTATTTATAATTAAGATACGATCGTTGTTCTAATTTCGAATTATCACAACAGACGTCACTGCGTTAGGACTTTCGGTATCACTCTGGATTTACCTGTAGCACAAATAGTAATTAAGTCCCGTTTAGACTTAATGATTTGGTATTTTGTCGATGTGCTACCTTGATCTCGTTCTCTGAGGTTGGAACAAACTCTCAGACCAAACATGTTTGTTCAGGCTCTCCTCCTTAAGAAAATAAGGATAGAAATTTTTTCCTTCAGTACATGGGAAACCTACAATATTGACTAAGTCTACAACCAAAACTGCCAATAAAAATTAATACTTGATATTTTAGTATATAAAAATGAAACTTAACAAAACACCGGGTATTGATGGTCTTCCAATTGAATTTTATAGATCTTTCTGGTCCAACTTACAATATTTTGCTGTAGATGTCTTTAACCATTGTTATGAGAAAAAAGAATTGACAAATTTACAGAAACTAGGATTAATTACCCTTATTTACAAGAAAAATTACCCGTTAAATTTAGACAATTATAGGCCAATTACTTTATTAAATGTAGATACCAAAATTATAGCATATTCTCTTGCACAAAGACTTAAACCAGTATTGCATAAAATCATTCACAGTGATCAAAACGGGTATGTAAAAACAGATATATTGGGTTTAATATTAGACAAATCCAAGATATTATAGACTTTTCAGAAAAATTCAACGTAGACGGGGCAATTCTTTTTAGATTTTCAAAGGCATTTGACTCGTTAGAATGGGAATTTATGTATTGTTCATTAAAGAAATTTGGCTTTCAGAAATCTTTATTGAAGTGGATAAATACTTTATATACAGATATAAAGGCTTGTATATTAAATATTGGGTGGATTTCAAGACCCTTCAGCATTGAGCGCGGGATCCGTCAAGGGTGTCCCGCGAGTTCTATAATTTTCGTTATTGCTGTTGAAATTTTAGCCTGTAGATTAAGACAAGATAAAAAATTTAAAGGTTTTCAAATCAAACTAGATAATAAAACCCATACTCTAAAGTTAAGCCAGCTTGCAAATGACACCACTTTATTTTTAAATTCAAAACAAGAAGTTTCATTAACTTTGAACATTATCGAAATTTTCGGATCACTTTCAGGCCTAAAGCTTAATCGAAATAAAACAGAGGGGATATGGCTCGGAAATTTAAAATCCTGTAAAGATAAAGTTGAAAACATTAAGTGGACACAAGAACCGATAAAAGTATTAGGAATATATTTTGGACTTAATAAAAATGAGTGTAAAAAATTAAACTTGCAAAGACAATACGAAAAATTGGAAAAAATAATTAAAGATTGGAATAAAAGAAAATTAACTATGTTAGGTAAAATAACTCTTGTTAAATTACTAATCCTACCAAATATAACCTATGTTGCATCAGTAACAGAAATTGATAAAGAATATCTCGCAAAATTTAAAAAATAATATATAGTTTTATATGGAATAATCAACCAGAAAAGTTAAAAGAGCTATAATAAGTAAGAATTATCTTGCCGGCGGGCTTAAAATGATAGACATAGATAAATATATAGAATCCATAAATATTAATTGCTTAAAAGACTCATTGATAATGAAGACTCATCACCCAATTGGAAAGTCTTACCAAAATTTTACTTAGACAAGTTTGGACAAGAATTCCTTATATTTAAAATGGACTTTAACAATATTAATCTAATCAATAAACTAAAAGAAATTGTTCCAGAATTTTACTTAAAAATAATTATATCATGGATAAACTCAAAATCTGAAAAGAATCAAATCGACTAACATATAAGCATATCAGACAGCAACTAATATGGGGCAATAAGCATATCAAATTAAGTAGTAAATGTCTTATTTACAAAAATTGGATAAACAGCAAAATTTTATTTGTAAATGACATAATTGATGATAAAGGAAAAATTAATCAAAATAAGATTTTAGATAAACTATCTTGCCATGCTAATTGGTTTTCGGAATATACTAAATTGATGAAGCAATACCAAAACAGTGGTAACAAGAGCTCATAAAAGAAGATTCAATCAAAACAAAAGTTGCTACCGACTCCGAATTTAAATTCAAAGATAGAGAAGGAAAAATGGTACCAATAAAAATATTTTCCTCGAAAGATATCTACATCTCGCTTTTAAATAGATATTATGAGAAAGCAATAGGATTTCAAAAATGGGACAGAATTCTAAATTTAGATAACAATTCAAGGAAAAGAGAACAAATGCTGTACTTCATCTTTAACTATATCCAAGATAATAATTTGAGAATGTTAGGATGGAAATTTCTACATTACATTTTACCAACCAAACAATTACTTTTCTCTTGGAAAATAACTAAAACTCCTCTATGTAATATATGCAATGTCATTGAAGATTATGATCATTACTTTCTGACATGCAAATATCTAAAATCATTTTGGGATCAAATAAAACTAATACTAGACAAACTTAAAATAGGACATCATATAATATCACTGGCATCACTTTTGTATGGATATAAGATAAACGATACAAATTATTACAATATCAACGATTTTCTAACAATCATACTTTTACTATATATAAAGTGTATTACATATCCGAGCAGAAAACAAAACAAATTAATGTGTTTGAAATTTTAAAAGTGAACTTCTCAAACATTACGAAATATTGACAAATAAACAAGGCAAATATAAAACTTCTACAATTTGGTTGCAGAAAAATTAATGTTTCTTCTTAACTAAGATTTATGATATATCATAGTAATTTCTTTTTATTCTGTTACACATTATTTATTAGCAATACTGTATGTTGTGTACTAACAAGTACTAACCTTATGAAATGTTATATACTACGTCAACGAGACCGGGATAAGGTACCGGTACTTTATGTATCTCTAACAAATGTACATTTCAAATAAAATTATTTAAAAAAAAAAAAAAAATAATATGCAAGTCAGATAAATCTATAACTTTAGAAACTAACTCAGGTAAAACTGGATATGCTATCTATGGTTGAATCAATTATGAGTACATTTTGTAATTTGTGTACAAAATAAAACATTTTAAGAAAAAAAAAAAAAATTAAAAAATGGGTTAATAAGGAAACCTTAAAACAGGTACTAGTATACCAATTTTTGTTCCGTATATGATACTCAGAGGTAAATGGAGTAAATGTTACTTCCCACACTAACAAACTGGAAAGACAATATTACCCTATAAAAAAAACAAATGTCCCCATTCATACGTGTACAAAATTATATCTAATTCAGATATCCGCTTGACAAGGTCAATACATATGTGATGGTCTCAATTGTTTTACTATCCCAAAAACTACATGCTGCCGACATTTATATCCCCACTCTCGCAAAAAATGCAATAGCAAAAAAAAAAAGATCCTCGACAAAAATAGTATGAGCCTATATGTAATGAGACTTTGCCGCCAAATATGCCTGCGGGACCAGAAGCGACATGTACACACTGGCATGCACATATCCGTATCTAAAGTCTGCATTTCAATTGGTACTGAATTGAAAGTCGAAGATTGCATATGCAATAATATGAGTCCTGGAGTCAAAGTCTCATTTATATCGAGTCCGCATCTTTGATAAAAATTGGATAAGGTTTTTTGAAGAAACCAGATCGTGATTATGTTTGTGCATGTAACAATCTAATTCAAAAACTTAAAGAATGAACCACAGACAAAAGGAAAGTACATCGTCCGTAATTATGATTGGGTTAAACTATTAGTACCAACGTTTACCTCTTTTATTTCGTACTTCAAACTAACCATGTAATAGTTTTGAAAAATAGAAACAACATCATAAAGTAGGAAGCAATGAAAAAAATGGTTACAGCATTTGGGACCATATCGATTTTACCGAAATTCCTAAACGAACTCTTGCTGAAAGGGTCAAGACAGTTTGAACCACAGATACACATTAAATTAAGACATTAAATGTTGCATAAAAAGTACAGATTTCGCGAAATTAATGGAACTTTGAATGCCTTTGACATGTAAAATATTGACTTGAGTACCAAAAAAAAAAAAAAAAAAACAATCAGTTAAGCCTATATAAAAAAGCAAAATTGATGCTAAAAGTTCACAACTACTAGTTTAATCAGACAAGTGACATTTCTCAAAACAAAATCGGCAAAAGTAAACTTATTTCAGATTATAAATTATCAGAAAAAAGACAAGTGTTGTGAAATATCATGAAATATTTGCCGCTGAACGCAGTTGTCATTCGAATTATTGATCAATCAAGTAAGACTTTATGGTTAAATCATAAGTCAATACAATGCTATATACTAGTATCCCGATTTTTGTGGTGATGTATAGTACAAAGTGTTAAGTCGGACTCTTCATCGACGGTGCTTTAGAAAAAAACAGACCCGTGTCAACTATGAAGAAGCTGAGAACACTGCCCGTCTTTTGAATCCCTTGTTATATTAAATCTTGCATGCTCCTTTATATAAAAATACAGTAATTAAACTATATTTTCTTCAACATATCTTTATTGTTTGTAATATTTATCATATTATAAAAACCTTCATTTATTTCCATATTGTCGTGTTTTTTTTTATAGTATTCTTGAAAAAAAATAGAAATAATAAATTAATTTCGATTTCCAACCCAAAAACTTAAAAAATCACAGAATATACGCAAGGTCCGCTACGTGTACTAAAGTTTAAAAATGAATCCCGAGGATGATGGAAATTTACCCGAATGTATGATATGTCCAATTAATCGATTAACGAGGATAACGTGCATGTGCTTGTAGGTAAATGTGTTGACGTTACGTTACGTATCGTTTTTAGTAACGTCATTCAAATATATATGGCAACGTAACAATGTGAAAAAACAACGTCTCGGCGCTCAAAGGGTTAAGTGTATGTTCATAATTTTTTTTTGGGGGGAAGGGGTGAACAAACAAGTAGGTATTTATTGTCCAATTGTGATGAGATTTGATATAGAACCCCCCACCGCCTTACGATTTAAATATTCTTCACATTAGACTTTTAGTTCCCTCTCAAGAGAACGAGATCAATGCTACTCATAGACAAAATGCCAACACATTTGGGCCTTAAACTGGACTACAAATGTTTTTTTTTTTAATAAAACTGCCTAATATCTTTGAGTTCATAGACAGGCAGGACTTGATACTCGAAAATATAAGGCAATGACGGCATGTATCAGTGCAGTAACGTCACGTGTTCATGTAAATCCGCATTAATTTACCTCAATGAAATGCAAGCGACTTCCTTAATTCAACCGAACAAATATTATAACGTTTTGTGCGCGTAAAAATCGTTTTACTAACTTTTTCATTTTATTTCGAATTCTCTACCAAAAAAGAAAACATACAATTAAGACAAATTGCCGATAAAAGGATAATGGTATTTTATTTCTTGATATTGACTTCATCAGCTCGAATATTAGATTGCCCTAGCTGGCTCGCTTTATATCATTGCTGATAAAGTCAATTCAAAAACAAAAATGCATCATTCTATATATATCCGTACCAGACCTCATCATTTACATATTTTTTTAAAGATGATCTTTCTTCAGACCTGTTTGCGTTTTCCCTTATATACTTATAATTAAATGATTGAAATGATTTGTTTTACTCCGTTGGCTTTCAATCGAAAACTTTATCCCCATTATTTGATTTCAAGGCATAGTTGTTTACAAATATTAACAAGGAAATAAATACCACTGTGATTTGAACTATTCTCATCCAATTTGTTGGATTTATCTTCATATGCTATCTGATACCGTTCTAAATCTCTTTCTAGTTGTTTATTTGTTTGTAAAAGTTTTCTAACAGCAACATCTTTGTCTAAACTAGGAATATGTTCGTTGTCTTTGAAATCTGAAATGTAGGTTATAATAACATCAGTATACTTATTGATTTTTGTAATCTAAATTGATGGATATATTTAGAAAAATAGCGGAAAGAAAAATCATTGGAAAAAAGAAAAACTGAAGTTTCATACTATTAGACACTTACTCTGTCGAAGAACCATAGGTTCATTCGATCCTCTCTAGTTTTGTTTCTTCTTGGTTTGCAATGAATTCACGCGTTTAAAAATAGGTTAATGAATATATTGATATCGTTACTCTGGTGTTAGTACCAGTGTTTGAAGGTGTCATTTTGCTGTTTGCATATCTCATACCAATATATTTTCTGTTTAAGAGCGTTCCGGATGCAGGAGAATCCATGAAAGCGATTCGGACGCACCAAAATTAGAAAGTGTTAAATTCATATTTTATGAAATTAAAGAGATTTGGTACGATTTTCAATGAGACAACTATCCATCAAAGGATCAAAGTTAAATGATGACAACTATAGGTCACACAAATGAGCAAAACCAATAAAGCATAGTGTGCAATAAAAGGCCCCTGATAACAAAATGTGAAACAATACAACAGAAAAAGCCTTATTAAAGTTAGTAGCATTAACGAACAACGACTATGACAGTCCGCATCTAACCCCAAGAAATTTACCAAAGACTAGTTGCGTTGGACTTTTGGACTGTCATAAAAAATGATTAACATGTTTGTGAATCAGAGCTTAACCTTTTCCTAATCTGGGGAACAGCACGACAGTAAAACAGACTGTAAAATTGTTTCATTGTCATCATGGTGTGATACCATAAACAAAATAACAAAAAGAAAAATGACACACCGTACCGATCTAAGATAACTCGCAGTCAAAGAAAAAATAATTGAAACACTGTCATTGCAAAAAAAAACAAACCAAAAGACAAACAAGTTCACAGAAAACAACATTTGAAAAAGAGAGGCGATAGATACCAAAGGGACATTCAATCTCAAAAGTCGAAAACAAACTGACAATGCCACAGGATTGTAGTTACAACAATTGGAACATATCAGTCCTCATCTGTGAAACACATATATCATAACGGTCAACAAACTCGTGATGGCGTCCGTAAAATTTTGGAAGGGATGATTTCAACTTCACCACTTGATTCAAAGCTTCCTTGTAAGCAGCAAACCTGTATCAAGGAAATCATGATAGGAAATGCAAGCTCTTGAATATCGTATCAACTGGGAGATATAAACTTCATATGCAGGTGCTGCTGAAATGTTGCTACATATAAATGAAAAATTCACAATTGGGAAGCATCTCTTTTTCATTTGATTTCTAGGTGCAAGTCAAGATATGATGCATACTTAACTGTATATGTTGTATCCTTTATTTCAAGTTCGATGGGATAGATGTGTTCAACATAGTCACCAAAATTATTTAGTGAAAGGACACCATTTATTTAGCAGAACGTGTAGTTTAAAGATAATGCTAGCTTCTTTCCATTCTTCATAAGAAGCTCGTGTATGAAGTCAGCCTTGTATGAATACAGGAACAAGTTGGCAAGTTAGTTCAAAGCACACTCGGTAAATAAAACTTAAAACATCAGTAAGATACTGTTGCGTATAATTCCTAGTATACATACCTTTAATGGATTCAAATAATGTTTTAACATACAATTTAACCTGTAAAGGAACATTCTACCTTACCTATACAGTCAATCAGTCGTTCATCAACTTTGAATCTATCTACACCACATGAATATAATCTTCCTTTTTCAGTTTCTGTAATCTCAAGTAAATATTCAATGCAGAACTCTGGTATCATGAAAGTTATGTGGATACTACTTGTAGGTTCTATCCCATCAATGATAATATGTCTTGGTGGGCAACAAAGTAAATTTGACAGACTATTTCGGAGCTCTTCAAGATCCTGTCGACGAAAGTCTTTTGTACCTCGGATGTGAAAATCAACATGAATGTAACCATTTGCTGTTCGAATTATAAATTAAATCGATCATATAAGAGTAGGAATTTGAAATTAGTTATTCACATCACGCATCATTATGTATACAAATCTTTGAACCTATTGTTTGTTAGTTGATAATTGATAGAGGTAAATGAATTTTGCAACATTAACGTTTAAGAAGTAACATTACAACATAGTAAAGGTCAGCTTCACACATTTCTTAACTTTTAATGAATGAATGAATAATTTATTTATTTATTTATTTATTTATTTATTTATTTATTTATTTATTTATCTATTTATTTATTTATTTATTTATTTACAAGTTTGATCGTTTATATAAATATACATTGTTAATTTCCATTGTTTAATGCAATGTGGGCGTACATATAATAATAATTTTGCAGCTGATTTAATAGTTTTAGGTAAATAAATTGAAGAAAATCTACGTTTTCTTATTGGTGCATTCTGAATAAAATTTGGATCTTTCATAACTTTCATTCGTATACACCTCTATGTCTTGCATTGTTCTGGACTTAATATTCAGTTTCATGATGTATCATGTGTTTCCTTCAGTTCACCATAGTACTATCTAATGGTAAGGTTAGTAATGTAATTTATTTATTTATTTATTTTTTATTATTTTTTTTTATCATTATTATTTATTTATATATTCATATCCAGCTGTTTCTATTTTAGACATCTCACTTCAAAATTATCATGATCAGTTTATTTTCGTTGAGAGTAATACTCGGGGACGATTTAGAGCTTGACTAATTATATAAAAAGTAAAATCACAAAAATACTGAACTCCGAGGAAAATTCAAAAAGGAAAGTCCCTGATCAAATGGCAAAATCAAAAGCTCAAACACATCAAACGAATGGATAACACATGTTTATTGTTGAAAACCGAATGGTGATCCATAGATTTTCTTTGGGGTTTTTTTTTTTTTGTCTAATGTGGTTGCTGTCTCATTACAATTTCCTCTTATTCAATCAATGGAATCTATTTACCTGAACTAATTTTACCTAATCCAATGTTAAGAGTGACCATTAACCCTTTTTAGACCTTAATATCAAAATTGTTCATTGTTATCTTCAGCCAAAAACTTATAAGAAACAAGATTTTTTTTAATTTCTGTTTCATTTCCAAATGATGGTGATAATTCATTTGGCTTCTTTCTATTAAGTTTTGAATTGATATACACACATTGCCGTCGAAAATTATTTAGCCACAAATATCAAGGGGTTATTTCTCTTCAACTTCGTACTTTATTTGGCCTTTTTAACTTTTATTTATTCGAGCGTCTGTCGTACATAATTCCAATCTTGATATCTATGATGAGTTTATTCCATATGAAAATTGTTTCAAGATGATGAATAAACATGTCAGAAAGTGAAATAGTACGAGCTTTGTCGAATTTTTCTAATGAAAAATGACCTTAGATTTATGTAGCTATTGTTATTAGGTCTCTTTTGGTCATAATGATTCTACGTATTTTCTGGCTTTTAAATGTTTACGTATGAGCGTTAATGATGAAGGCAAATCCAGAACAATGCTTCGGACGCACGAAAATTAAAAAGTGATATTTTCATTTACACCCTAAACAGGCCAAGAATGGAGATTTTGGAAAATCGTACGATAATCTTTTTTTTTCAACATCATTTAGCGCGGTTTTCGGCAAACTAAATATTCAAGTCAGACATTGTTATATCAAACATAATGTTAACAGATTTTTTTCGTCGACGCAAGCGTTATGTGTTTCCTTTCCTGAAAACCGATCAAATTTGGCCTGTTAAATTGAATTATATGACTTCTTGATTAGAGATTTCTGTTAATTCTATCACTTATAGTATGAAACAGGACTAGATGTTTCTTCATTTTTATATATTAAAATCTTATACACATACATGCACTACACAAGATCTTGTCTTTCTACATTGTTCATTGCGATGCTGTATGAATCTACTAAAAATTACAGCTGTCGATAATAAAGCGAAAGAAGGCTTGGATTCGGCAGATTATCTTGTGGCCTTACACAGTGCATACAAAAAGCTGAATTTGATTGCTTTCAAATTAGTAAAAAATTATCGAAATTGATTTTAAAGCCGCTGAAATAGAGTCATTGTGTGGCTGAGGGAACCAGACTGAGGATATGCCTAACGTTGGCAAGTTTAACGAATTGTATTTCTACAGTATTCCTACTCTAGAACGTGTACATACATACACATTTTTAACGAACGTAATCAATGCATCACTGGGAAATACTAAATTCTTTCATAGATACAAAGATTTGATTAGTAAATTTGGCTGTACCTGTAGAAAACTTATTAAAATGGTATTTCACATCCTAAATTTTACGGTAATATTGTACTTAAAGTGAGGAAATCACTATGTGATCCGTGTAAACTCATCGAACCTTTAAACAAACTTATAAGTAAGGGTTATCGTACCAATATTGTAATTAGATCTCTGAATATAGTTTACATTGGCACTAATATCGATTTTGTCATTAGCAAATTAAAACATAACTAAGTTGTATCTTCTTTTGAGGCGGGATATTTAGAGACACACACGTTATTTTTATCTCTTAAGAAGTAGCTCCTCACTATCCTACTACCTGTCGATACATTTATTTTGGCATTGCACAAGTCATGTCTTCTCTGACTGTTCATGACGTTAAAATACTAAATCCCTGGGATGTGTTTTAGTTGATTTTAGTCTCTGATGCATGATTTTTATCATTAATTGTTTTGGCTTTTAACTAGCTGTCAGTAACTGCGAGTACTCTCAAATCGTACTTTCTTTTAATTCGACCTGTTGATACTATTTTTAATACTTTTTTGTTATTTTATATTAATATGGATCTTGTCTGTATACCAGCTTTGATTATTTGGAATATCTACTAATTTTCACTTCTTCATACTACATTTGTATGAACATCAAGATTATTCTCCTTTAATCTGTACAGGGAAGTTTTATTGTTGATATTTACCCTTCTGTATCTAGTGTTAAATTAGGTATTTATATGACAGACCTTTCTTGGTTTTCCTAATTATTGGAAGATTTTATATAGACAGAAAAAGTATACCTAAAACGACAAAGTTATTTTTCATTTACCTGTATATATTATGAAAACCGGTTTTTTCAAAAGTGATTATTTTCTAAGGGTTTAATATTTCGCGGTGGTGTATTGCCATGGCTTTATTTGGACTTGTTTGTTTGCTTTTTGGCCTTGAATGTTTGTCCCTAATATTTTATTAACTATGTATTTACTTTCAGGTATCACAGATCGAATTTATTCGTTCATAGTGTGTTAATTTACGTTTTTGATTGAGTTAAGCCTTCCAATTGATGTTTTATCGTGTGTTTTCTATGTTGTGATGTTATACTATTGTTTCAGAAAAAGGAGAAGGTTTGGTACCATTAAAACGTTTAATCCCGCTGCAAATGTTTGCACCTGTCCTAAGTCAGGAATCTGATGTACAGTAGTTGTCGTTTGTTTATGTAATTTATACGTGTTTCTCGTTTCTCGTTTTTATATAGACTAGACCGTTGGTTTTACCGTTTGAATGGTTTTACACTAGTACTTTTGGGGCCCTTTATAGCTTGTTGTTCGGTGTGAGCCAAGGCTCCGTGTTGAAGGCCGTACATTGACCTATAATGGTTTACTTTTATAAATTGTTATTTGGATGGAGAGTTGTCTCATTGGCACTCACACCACATCTTCCTATATCTACATACAAAGTCAGAAAGTCAGCATGTAACTCTACATCTTTCGTTAATGAAAAACATTATAGTTTGCATGAGGAGTGCCACAAGGCTTGATTTACTGCAACGGTATTTTCTTGTGTTTTTTTATTTCAATATTTTTTCATTTAGTTAAAGATGGAAAAAAATGAGGTGGGGATAAAATATCATGCATCTTGCACTTAAGTGTTTAGCGACTTAATCGCACACATTTAAAAGCATCTATAAATCAAATGAATAAAAGTAGCTGTAGCGTATACGTCAATGATTTATCAATCCCCAAAGCAGATAGAAAAAATCAACCAAATGAGGACTCGTTTGCATTATTAATAAATATCGTACCTAAAGTCTCTGTATTAAGATTGTAATTAAACTCGAGTTAGAAGAACAACACACAATGTAGTGTGCTTTATCAAATTATAGCTTGAAACACATATATCATTTTTCAGTGATAGTTTTAAACCAATTTGTGTGTCCAAGTGCTCCACGAAACCTCTTTCAAAATTATTAACCTTAATTTTAGCAGCAACCAAAGCCGGGCTTCTCAGTTATTGCGAAACTACCTATTCTAGAGGTAGCGTGAACCAGATGTGGATATTAAAAATTCCAAATAGAAATAAGAAGATGTGGTATGAGTGCCAATGAGACAACTCTCCATCCAAGTCCACAGATCTTTTAGAGTACATACAATCTAAGACTCTTTCATCTTGCAATAGTATTAAATCATTTGACTTTTCTACACTTTACACAAGTATTCCCCATTCCAAACTAAAAGACAAATTGGAAGAGTTGGTCCTGTTTTGTTTCATCAAAAAGAATGGCCAACATAGATACAAGTATCCTTTCTTAGGGAGGGATAAATTATTCTTTGTCAAAAATCACTCTGATTCAAACAAAAAATTCCGTGAAACTGACATTATCAAGATGCTTGATATCTTGATTGACAACATATTTGTTACGTTTGGAGGACGTGTTTTTCAACAAACAATCGGCATTTCCATGGGAACCATCTGTGCTTCTCCTCTTGCCGACTTGTTCCTTTTTGCGTATGAGGCTGAATTCATACAGGAACTTCTTAGGAAAAAAAGAGTATCCTTTAACTTCTCTTTCCGCTATATAGATGATGTTTTCTCGCTAAATAATTCAAAATATGGTGACAATGTTGAACGCATCTATCCCATCGAACTTGAGATAAAGAATACAACAGATACAGTCAAGTCTGCCTCATATCTTGATTTACATCTAGAATTTGACAATGAGGGTCGGTTGAAAACAAAACTTTACGACAAAAGAGATGATGACAACTTCCTTATTATGAACTTTCCATTTCTTTGTTTCAACATTCCAGTAGCGCCTGCATATACGGAGTATATATTTCCCAGTTAATACGATATTCCTGGACTTGTATTTCCTATCATGATTTTCTTGATCGAGGGTTGCTACTCACAAGGAAGCTATTAAACCAAAAGTTCCAAATGATGAAGTTGAAATCATCCTTTTGTAAATTTTACGGACGATATCACGAGTTTGTTGCCGTTATGGAATATCTGTTTCACAGATGACAACGGATATGTTCCAATTGTTGTAATTACAATGCCGTCCCCTTTTCTCCGAATCTGACCTATCGAATGAGACTTTTCAGCGAGTTTGTACTAACACGAGCACGACGGGTGCCACAAGTGGAGCAGGATCTGCTTACCTTTCTGAAGCACCTGAGATCACCTCCGGTTTTAGTGGGGTTCGTGTTGCTCAGTCTTTGGATTTCTATGTTGTGTTTTGTGTACTGTTGTTTCTCTGTTTGTCTTTTTCTTTTTTTGGTGTTTCAAAACATTATCATGATATTTATCAATGTTCACTATACATGTTTTACTTTAACTAAATATATATTTATGTGGCGTTGAAATATTTACCTGGTTTATCTGATGGTGCAAAGAAATGCAATATTTCCTCTCGATTTTTACAAAATTCTACAAACTGTTTATACAAATCTTTTCTACCTAGGTGCCATATCATTGCTTGGAACGTTGCGAGATTTTCATTTGACAACATGTTTAATTCTTTCATATGTCTAAAAGGCTAATGCAATCCTCTATTTTCTCTAAAATTCCTTTTGCCATGCCATTTTTTCCTGGTGATAAAATAATGCAAAAGAGTAAATAATTCTCAATTTTAAGTTTCGAACAGTTATAACATGCAAGGTTTATATATGTTCTATAATGTAGCAAAATCAAATCAATAACTGCAGAAATAAAGAAAATAAAAGAAGAATGTAGAATGTGTCTGAGGACACGAATGCCCCCGCTCAAGCTTTGCAACAAAAATGAGACGAACGGGCAGAAAGACGGACGGTCAAGGGTAACAGTTAATACCCCCGTCGCCTATGGCGGGGCATTAAAATCTTGACAGCTGTTTCATTTCGGCCGGACGATATTTCAGAATGATAACATGGATAACACTTTAAATCCGACCACTTAATGGCATGGTAATGAAAATAATATAAAACATGTGATTGCATAAACATGTCCTCGGTTTTTCAAGGTCCATGTTACCGTACAAATTGGAATTCAGTAGGATCCAGAATCCTCCTAGTACAAATACGAATCCCAATATCTACTAGTAGAAATTTGAAATCTGAATTATACCAATGAAAATCCATTATAAATTATAATTACAATATCTATTAGTGGACATTGGGATATCAAGATTTGTACTTGGAGAATTCTGGATTGTTCTAAATTTCTAGTAGCATCAAGGATATTACTAGAACTGTAGTTAGTATAATTTTGTATTGTACTGTTACTATTATACACTAAAAAGTACGGAAAAAAATAATTTTAATGATTTTTAAAAACGTATTTATGTCATACTACTTTGGTAACTTTTTCACAATTTCGTGAAAAATATCTATAAGCTTTACAATTGCCACCCCACATGTTATCCAGCGCCCCGAAATGACAAATGTAATACAATTCAAACGAGAAAACTTACGGCCTGATTTATGTACAAAACAGTAAACAAAAATTTTAATATACAGCAACAACGGTTTATTATAGCCCAAATTGAATATGAATTTACAGTGAAAAAATCTTTTGAATTTAGCAAAAACATTGAACAGAGCATTTGTTAAGGTCAATAGCAGTAATTTTTCCAGAAATGAATAAGTTGCTAGATTGAACTCTCTGAAAAACAATATCTTCCAAGGGGCCAAATTCATAAAGAAAAGTTGCTAACCAAAAGTTGTTGCCTTTTATGTAATCATTTACACTTAGTAATATTTCCTTTGAAGATAAAACCTTCTTTTGCACAGTAAATATATATCCCGTTTGTGGTATGAAAAAACTCACTGCAGAGACCAGCCTTATAATTTTGTGCGCTAGACACGTTTCGTCTACAAGAGACTCATAAGTGACGCTCGAATAAAAAAGTCAAAAGGCCAAATAAAGTACGAAGTTGAAGAGCATAAAAGGCAAACAATTCGAAAGGTTTTGCCAAATACAGCTAAGGTTATCCTGTATATATATATATATTACAAACGGCGTGTAATAGCACTTTGGGTAATTTGTCCAAAACTGTTGAAGACGATGTTTAAAATTGTACATGTTTTTGTCAAATTATACATCGAATAATAATTAACATAAATCGAGAATTTGTATAGTAAGTCGTACCATACAAATCATTGTCATAAAATAATTATTTAAATCTGAAAGACAATCATATAGAACTACTTCTAAAACAATATCGATTTTAGTTAAGAATGTTCTTTTTATTCGTTTTATATATTTACCAAAACCTGTCAAAATTGAAGTTTTGAACTATCTATAGGTATCTAAAATTCGATGAACTTAATGTTCAGAAATACACTAGTTAAAATGAAGACAAATAAATTCAGAGGCAATTGGTCCATTCTCTTTTCTTTTCAATTAGGACATATTTCATTATAAGTTTATTTAATCATGAAGTTTATTAAAATTGTTATTTATGTCTTTTTAAGTAGTAGATTTTGGAATTATGATTTGTCCTGGATTTTGATAGTATAAGTCCGAAATTCAATTTCTACTAGTTTTACGAGTAAAATGGAAGTTAGAAGCAAGGACTGCAAAAAGAAATGATAAAAGCATTCTTTGAAAATACGTACCTGAACAATAAAACTTTATTTCGTTAAACTCCTCGTCCGTAATTTGCCTTGCAATTTTCATTAAAAATACGTGGAGTTGATAATCATCTGACGGATTCAGTCTGATACCCTCTAATTTTCTGCTTTTAGATTTATCAGGTTCCATTTCTTCTCATAAATCGAAAATACAATTAATCAGTTCCGATAAAGGCAATGACAGCTTATCAATCTTTAAGAATAGTTAGGTTTGATTGTCTTCTTCTCTTTTTACATATTCACACATATATAGTAGAGATCATATGCATAAGAATAATCTTTTGTTAAAACTATGCTGTTGCAACAAAGTAAATGTGATTAAATAAATATCCATAGATAACTGTACAAAACATATGACTTTAACGGATTTTCATGCAAGAGGTACGACATTACCTAGACGTCGTCCGCCATGTAAACAACCGACTTTATCATTATCAATATAAAACTTAAATGGAATTTAACAGAATAATAGATTTTATTGGTTATCGATATTCTTTACCTTTGACACATGTAACTAATATAATTGTCATTGGCAGTTTTCCAAATAAATATCATTTCAAGTTAAATCTTTTCAAATAATGGAAGGCCCATAACTTTTATCTTATTTATTTGACAAAGTTATACGTACTAGCAAATAGATAAAACTCTTCCATGGCTATGATTTTTCACCTGGAACACAAAAAAAAGCCTTGATAATGTAAGAATATAATATTTGCTCCATTTTTTAAAAGAGATATCTTTAACCAAAATTATGATTTCAAAAATAAAATATTCAAATCAAATGCAATACATCCCGATTATACATGAATATGTGCATGCATTTTCACAATATAAACATCAATTATAATCTCAAATTTATTTGTAAGTTCCTAGATTTACAAATGTCAAATCTTTTCATG
Organism: Mytilus coruscus; assembly: GCA_017311375.1. Classification (NCBI taxonomy): domain Eukaryota; kingdom Metazoa; phylum Mollusca; class Bivalvia; order Mytilida; family Mytilidae; genus Mytilus; species Mytilus coruscus. Next base: position 91,623,038 of record CM029600.1, read on the forward strand.
TATTTCTATATGAAAATTCTACACGACACTGATAATGATTCGCTCGAAAAGTTAAAATTTAAAAATAGATTTAAGATGTGTTTTATGTCTTAAAGTCTTGTTTTCAGTGAATATTTGGCTTGGTATTTGTCTTATTTGAATAAATGTACAAGAAATATCTATATGATGAGTATTTAACTTTATATTGTACAAGAAATCACAACTTCTAATATTTTATTGCACTAACAGTTGTGAACAATGCCCATTAGAGCTACAATATTAACACTAATGTTTCTACCTGTGTTGTTAATTGCTAATGACATCAGGGCATTAATAAGCAAAATTAACATACATTTAAGTTCTGTGTTAGTTGCATTTTACAAAGTATTTCTACGAGCACACACATATATATTTGTTGACAATGAAACAATCAAAGGAAAAAATCAGGATTTTTGTCCGCCTTCTGTTTTGATTTTAATTTCGCCTTTAACCCGAAAGAGGAATTAATCGAACAAGCATGGCTTGGAAAATAATTTCATTAAAAGGTGAGTAAGTATTGCATTTATTGTGATTGTCTTTTCAATAATATCAAACTACTCAAAGAATTCAGACACGGAAGAAATGTGTAAAGTTTGTAAACATAATATGATCGACAATCTCTGCTACGTATATAAAAGAAATCAAGAAAGGATACCCCTTTATTAATTCATTGTCGATTGCTTAAAAACTATAACATATATTTATAGCATAGTTCTAATAAAAAAGAGAAATATAATCAAAGTTCTAAAATTTTCCTCTGAAATTTTCCCAAACATGGACTATCTGGATGAAATAAAAATTGTATTTAATTTCATTTTTTAGGACTGACAAATAAAGGCAACAGTAGTATACCGGTGTTCAAAAGTCATAAATCGATTGAGAGAAAAAATTCCGGGTCACAAACTAAAACCCAGGGAAACACATCAACCATAAGAGGAAAACAAAGGAACAATAGGAACACTAAAGTGCAACAAAAACAAACGCCACATACATAGAAACGAACTATTTGATAACAACTGCCATATTCTTAACTTGGTACAGGACAATTTAAGAAAAAAATGGTGGGTAGAACCTGGTATTATGGCTAGCCAAACCTCCCGCTTTTATGACAATGTTAAAAAATATCGCTGAAATGACAACACTACGTGACAGAAATACAGCACAAACACACGCAAGAACACTCATCACAGAGAAACGCACACACAAGTAATATAATAGTCGACACAACCTGCAAACCGCAGAACAACAACGAACATCTGCCATGAACGAGACACCACAGGACATCAGAAAAAGCGACGCACTTATGTAACGAACATGCAATCTCGAACTTTATGCAACTATTTTCACAATGTCAGTCCAAACAACTTTAATGACAATATAATGATGGTATTGAAAAGCAATTTTATAATTATTTGGACTACAAACGATAAGACATATCACATTATCCAACCGAAACCATAACAGAAACATAAATATAAATACATGAATGTTGGATGTACAAAATACCGAGACACGTCGTATAGCAATGCAAATTCACACTCGGTATAACAGTCATATTCCCGAATAGGTCACGTTCGGTACTTAGCAGACAGACGACATATAGATGTTAAACCACAATCTAAGACGTGGTAAAAATGTCATTAGTTAGTTCTCTTTTTCTGAAAAGTAAAAACATTTATAAATCACAAATCAAATCAGTGTTATAATATGATTAAGTGCGTTATATTCAATATCTTCAATTTTATATTCTAGTACAAGATTTTTAAGACATAAAACATGTTGATCAATATCAAAATATATAAATATTGTGTATATGAATGACCGATAATTTTTAACCCATTTGCATTTAAAAAAATAGTTAGAGTTATCACATTTGAAACAAATTTCACAGTTTGGATTATAAGATACTTTCCAACGATACAAATTATGACTGATTACTATAATGTTGTGCAGCAATTTCCATCTGAACCTTTTCTTTCTATTATCTTTTAAAAAACAAAATGTAAAGGAAAGGTTTTTCTTTATAAAATAGGTAACCTTTTTAAAAAGTAAATTGATTTTTCCATCAGCGGAACCCTACTGGAAGCTCTTTATCATACCTAATTATAATATTATATATTTCTTTTAATGTAAGTCCAGATTGTAATACAATACATGGCACATCGTCTTTATATCTTGTTGAATGTGAATTTTAGTATTTATATATATTTTATTCTTTCATTTCTCTTTCCAAGATAATGGTACAGCTTTGCGTATAGTACATGTCCCAGCTATCAATTTTTTTTTTTTTAGTTTATCTAAGATTTTTACTTTTCGCTACCACCTTCCCATAAAAATTATCACTTAGATATAGTTTCTTTGCATAGATTTATCTGTGATGCAATGTATGTAATATTAGGAATAACCAGTTTTTTTTCTGATAATGATTTCCTCTTTTCCAATCATTCATTATACTTTTCTGATTTTTCCAAAAAAAAGAGTGGTATCATCTGCTAGTTGTGAGATAAAGAGTTGTATCATCTGCTAGTTGTGAGATAAAGAGTTGTATCATCTGCTAGTTGTGAGATAAAGAGTTATATCATCTGCTAGGCTCTGGGCTCTTTTTCGATTTTAATTAGTATTCCTTTCAGATCATCAGAGTATCTAATTCTGCAAGCAAGTGATTCAACTGATAAAACAAACAATAAAAGGCATCCTTTTCGAATTCCACGTTCAATGTCAAAGGTTTCTGAAATCGACCCATTATCTAAGATACATCCTTTTATATCATGCTATGAAGTTTTGACCCACATCTTTAATGATTCATTAAATCCAAATTTCTAAATGATTCCAACATAAAATTCCATTCTAGTGAATCAAGTTATTAAGAAAAGTCAATAAATGATATATTGATCAAAATGTTCAGAATAATCTATAAGTTTTTGGAATTGACGTACATTAAATCCTATATAACGATTTTTATATATCCATTTTGGTCTCTGTGGATCATTAATGGCAGATTTGTTTGTCTTTGTGCTAGGGTATATGGTATTTATTTCACATCTGTATTTGATAAAGTTATTGGATGATAATTATCCCAGGTCAAAGGGTCTTTTTTTTCAAATTAACGATATAATCCCAAATAAGATAAAGTTTCTTTGTCATAACAATTGTTAGATACCTTCAAAACTATGTTATTTAGTTTTGGACAAAATTGTCGATAAAACTCAACTGTTAAGTTAGCTGTCCATGATAAGGTATCTGAAAAGAACCGTTTATATTTGTATTTTCAATGTATGTCTAAAATTTTAGTTTCAGACTTCAGCTTTTCTTCACAAAGAGAATATTGCATGCCTCTTTTATCTGCTTAAATCTCTTGATTGTAACACCGATAACAAGTAAAAGTAAACTAGTATATTAGCCGTAAACAGAGCTCATATATATATATATATATATATATATATACTTTGCACAAGTCGAACACTTGACTCTCGAAACATACAGTTTTTCCAAACAATACACATATAAATAACTTCTGAGGACTGTCATACAAAAGAGGGACGAAAGATACCAAAGGGACAGTCAAACTCATAGATTGAAAATAAACTGACAACGCCATGGCTAAAAACAAAAAGACAAACAGACAAACAATAGTACAGAAGACACAACACAGAAAACTAAAGACTAAGCAACACGAACCCCACCAAAAACTGGGGGTGATCTCAGGTGCTCCGGAAGGGTAAGACAATCCTGCTCCACATGTGGCACCCGTCGTGTTGCTTATGTTATTACAAATCCGGTAAATAGTCTAATTCGGTAGGTCACATTCGTGAAAAGGGAAGGGTATTGTAGTTACGACATAAGGAACATATCCGATATCATCTGTGAAACGGTTATTTCATAACGGTCAACCAACTCGTGATGGCGTCCGTAAAATTTACGAAGGGATGATTTCAACTTCACCATTTGGAACTCTTGGTTTAATAGCTTCCTTGTGAGCAGCAATCCTCTATTAAGGAAATCATGGTAGAAAATACAAGCCCGTGAATATCGTATCAATTGGGAGATATATACTCCGTATGCAGGCGCTGCTGGAATGTTGCTACATAGAAATGGAAAGTTCACAATTGGGAAGCTGAAATCATCTCTTTTGTCGTAAAGTTTTGTTTTCAACCGACCCTCATTGTCAATTTCTAGATATAAGTCAAGATATGAGACAGACTTATCTGTATCTGTAGTATCCTTTATCTCTAGTTCGATGGGATAGATTCGTTCAACATAGTCACCAAATTTTGTATTATTTAATGAGAGAACATCATCTATATAGCGGAACGTAAAGTTAAAGGATATTGCTAACTTCTTATCTTTTTTCCTAAGAAGTTCCTGTATGAAGTCAGCCTCATAATAATAAAGAAACAAGTCGGCAAGAACAGGGGCACAATTGGTTCCCATTGGAATTCCGACAGTCTGTTGAAAAACACGTCCTCCAAACCTAACAAATATGTTGTCAATCAAGAAATCAAGCATCTTGATAATGTCAGTTTCAGAAAATTTTTTGTTTGAATCAGAGTGATTCTTTACAAAGTAGGATTTATCCCTCTCCAAGACAAGATACTTGTATCTACGTTCGCCATTCTTTTTAATTAAACAAAGTAATACCAACTCTTTCAATTTGTCTTTTAGTTTGGAATGGGGAATACTTGTGTAAAGTGAAGAAAAGTCAAATGTTTTAATACTATTGCAAGATGAGAAAGTCTTAGATTGTATGTACTCTAAAAGATCTTTGGAATTTTTTAGTATCCACATCTGATTCACGCCACCTCTAGAATAGGCAGTTTCACAATAACTTTGGAGCCCGGCTTTGATTGCTGATAAAATAGATGTTAATAATTTAGAAAGAGGTTTCGTGGAGCACTTGGAAGACCCAGCAATATACCGTTGTTTGTAAGGACACTTATGTAGTTTAGGTATCCAATACAGTGATGGAAGATCCAGTTCTTCATCTTTGGTTGAAATTCCAATGGAACATAGAACAGACCTATGATTATCCAGGATTTCCTCTTTGGTAAGTGTCGTGAGGGTATATGTTGAGTTTCCATGTGAATTGTCAATACCTAATTCATTTATCGAGCAGTTTATGTAATGATATTTACACACAAAAACGATGTTGTTTGGGGCTTTATCTGCGGGGACAGCAACATATTTGTCATGGAGGTAGGACAAGTGTTTTGCAACATTTGGGTCTTTAAAATTGACGTAGCATGGGTATTGATAGACCCATTTAGTTTCTTAATTCGGATTTGTATCAACGACCTCACAGCCTTAATCCATTCGGAAAGAGTATCTACGTCTTCTTTCTCGCGTTTAGCCCATTGCCTGGCATAATCCTCGACTGAATCCATCAGTATTTTGAAGTTGTATTTCCAATTGATGGATTTAGGCTCACGATATTTCGGACCTTTGGATAACAAATTTCGCAGGGAAGTGTTATTGACAATGTTGCGGTCTCCGGTAATAATGTGGCCAGCCGGAATATATGTGAATTGGGAACTAGCACAGGTGCAATCAGGAGGTTTAGACTTGAAGTCGTCAATGTTGAGATCCTGCAAAACGTGTTTGTAATTGAAAATTTTAGTTGCAATTGGTTTGATATAGGTATAAGAAATTATTGGTACAGACTGGTCTTTAAAATAAGGAGGTATTTTCGACTGAACTAATTTATACAAGTGAGAGGTTGTTTAGCTAGCTATAAAACCAGGTTTAATCCACCATTTTCTAAATAAAGAAATGCCTTTACCTAGTCAGGAATATGACAGTTGTTTTCCATTCGTTTGATGTGTTTGAGCTTTTGATTTTGTCATTTGATAAGGGACTTTCCGTTTTTAATTTTCCTTGGAGTTCGGTATCTTTGTTATTTTGCTTTCTCCTATTCCGAGTTCTCGAAAGATTCCAATCGTATCTTTGTTGCATATTTCTTAGCTATCTGATTAATATTTAGAAGTAATTTTGGTCCACACTGTTTCATCTTAATTATAAATAAGATGTGGTATGAGTGCCAATGAGACCAGTTGGACAGAAAACTTTTTCAATCTCCAAGTGCTTTTATTCCTTGGAAATCTACGGGAATTCATGTAAAGATAAGCCTTGGAAACATAATACATTCATTTTTAAAATGTTAAAAGCCTCGTCTAATATAGCTCTGATTTTTTTTTGAGATACAAAATAAAATAAAACAAAAGATATGTATGTGTTGCAGTTCTACATTATCATTTGAAATTTACCTGAGACCACCCTCGGTTTTTGGTGGAGTTCGTGTTGCTCTATCTTTAGTTTTCTATGTTGTGTTTTGTGTACTGTTGTTTGTCTTTTTGTCGTTTTTCGTTTTTTGCCATGGTATTGTCAGTTTGTTTTTGATTATGAGTTTGAAAATGCCTTTGATATCTTTCGCCTCTCTTTTAAAACATGCTCTTATGATGAGATTGAAGAAAGCCTTTATACAGCCGAGATAGAAAATGCTTTTGGAATAAAATATACTTGAAACTACAAGGAAACTACTGCATGTGAATGAAAAAATGTTTGTAAATTTCTGACCAAGGAAAAAAATAGAAAATCAAAGAAATGAAAGCAGTAATGGAAAGTTTACCAAGAAAAAAAGAAATTAAAGAAAAATTGAGCAATGTCTTCATTTGTGAAGACAAATTAGAGAGACAATTGCATTTGAGGTAGATCCTATCCTGAAACCAATTCAACTTCCTGTCCGAAATGTTCCGGTTGCAATTACGGAAATCTGTACTCTAAAATCTGAAATTGATACTAGTAGATTACATGCCTGCTCCCGAAGACTTTCAAAGGAGGACGAGAGATACACAAGATATAGAAAATTTATAATTTGTTGAACATTTGAGTTTGTGGTTAACCTGTACCTTCGACATCCACATAAATCGGTATCCCACGAATTATATTGAATCCACAGTACTCCATGCGCTAACGAAGTTTGAATATTGCTGTTAAGGTGAGAAAAATTTATAATTTTAAAATTGAAATCGTTCTGTTTGTCATAGATTCTGGTACTGAGATGACCGAGAACATATGTTAAATTAGACTATCCCTTCGGCATCTTCTGCCTCTCTTTTAAATATAAATAAGAAGATGTAGTATGAGTGCCTAATAAAGCTTAGATTGAAATGAGTAAATTATCTTGGCCACCAAATTTCAAGCGAAGGCCTGGGAGTTGATCTGACGAAAATAAAAGCCATTACTGAAAGATGAAAACAACATTTTGTATATTTCAGGTGTCCGAAGCGATCTTCTGTGATTACCTCCATCAGGTACGCTCAAAGCCGTATATTTAAAAGCCTAGGATGTATAAAATATTTATTCCTATTGTCAGACATGGAGAACAGCAATTACTCGAAATGATGTATGCGCTAAAATCTACAGCTGGACTTTCAGAATAATCTGTGCAGATCAAAAAGATACTTAAATTAAGGCTAAAGTAGTTTACCGTTGTTCAAATCTCGTAAATCGATTAGGAAGTAACAAATCAAGGTAACAAACAAAACCAGAGTGAATCGCATGAGCTCCAAAAGGAGCGAGGCTGGTGCGTCGACAGTGTAAGTGTCTTGTGTTATACATGCATCACTCGCCATGCTAGTTTACTCTCGAAAATAAGACACAATCGGTAAAATAACAGATCCGACGACGATACTGTTATCTTAAGATGAAAGACCGCGAAAGCATGTCGTAAGTGATTCGCGACACCGATCCATCGTATCGGTCAACCAATTCGTGATGGTAACAGTAAAGTTTATGAAGATTCGATTTTAGTCGCAGTTCCTCGTAACTCTGTTAGAGCATTTACTGCATAAGAAGCAAATCCTTGTTAATCAAATCTGCATAGTGTTAACATTAACGAGCGTTATTTATTAACTGAAATATGTAAACGCCATAAGATGGAAAAGAGAGTATGTTACTGCTGAGAAATGGAGGGTTCACAATTGGAAAGCTGAAATCATATAGTTTATAGTTTAAGTCGTCCATCTGTATCAAGATATGAAGTAGACCTTCTACTTTCGATAGTATCCATAATCTCAGATTCACTGGGATATAGATGTAAGCAAGCATTGAAATGTGGGTCAAATCAACGACAGATCATCATAAATGTGTCTTAAATTCAGGAACTTTGCAAGGCTTTTTTTTGTTTGTCTAAGAAAAGAATCTGTATGAATTCTGCTTCTTATGAGTACAAAACAAGTCGGCCAGTAGTGGTGCACAATAAGTACCCAATTCAATTCTGACTGCCTACTGAAGTATCAATCCACATAAGACAGTTAGTCAGTTTGTATGTAACATAGATGTACATGGGAAATGCCTTACTAAAATTAAATATCTTCTAATCCTGTGCTTAAGCACTTCGATCAAGAAAAAGCAACCGCTGTGCTATGCGATATGGGCGGTTTTGCTAGCTATAAACCAGATTTAACTCACCATTTTCTTCGGAAAATGCTTTTACCAGGAATATGACAGTTGTTTTCAATTCATTCCGTTGGTTGAAGTAGTCTAACGTTTGATTTTGGCAGGTTTTATAGACTTCCCCCTTTTTGAATTTACCTTGGAGTTAGGTATTTTTGTTCATCCTTTTTTTATACATGTATGATGCAATAAGAGATTATATCGTTGACATAAACTAAGTGAAATTAGCGTAAATTGAAAAGGAATCTGTGGCTATCGTTTTTGGAATTGAAGGCTTCGAGAATTATGCGTATGGTAGAAATGTACTAACTGAATCTAATCACAAAACACTAGAAAATATAACAACAGCTAATTAGTCCGCCGAAAAGATTGCAAAGAATGCACTTACATCTCCAGACAAAATTATTTGTTGGACAAATTGACGAACAAAATGGTTGCAATATAGTCCCCACTCCTAGAGTTGGGGTATAATTAAATGACGTTTTTGCCAATAATGTTGTCTTATTCTTTTCTGCTTGTAAGATTATTTAACGTTTATTTGAATCTAAAGCGTCCTTGAAAACAAGTGATTATTAACTCCGAAGCACCTGAGATCACCCCCAGATTTTGGTGGGGTTCGTGTTGCTTAGTCTTTGGTTTTCTATGTTGCTTTGTGTACTGTTGTTTGTCTGTCTTTTATTTTTTGCCATGGCGTTGTCAGTTTATGAGCATGAGTGTCCCTTTAGTATCCTTCGCCTCTCTTTTTAACAATTAAGAATCTTTGGAAAGAGGGATTCAGTACTTCGCTATCAGAAAACCAAAACTGTTTTGTTCAATCTTTACTTTTCTGTGAAGTGATATTTTATTGTTGTTTGTCCTTTCGTTGTTTATCTTTTTGGTCATGGCTTTTATACGAACTAATACTATTTGATTGTCCCTTTGTATCTTCTCTAACTTTTTACTAGTTGCATTTGTTAGGGCTGTTATACATTTGGAAAGACCATGCATAGGAAGAGCATTGTCGTGTTCAATTGCTACCTTTAATTCAGTTATAATTGAACTTCCTCATATATGATCTTTTCTCTTCATAATTATGTAATTGTACTAAACTAAGGTTGCAATTTCCTAGGACATTTCCCCCAGAAATGTTGGACTGTTTTACTTAGACCATTTTGATGTTTTAAGTTTTGAGTATTCCATACTCTTGATTACGACCAAACTGACGAAGGTCGTGTGCATGGAAATTACATTCATGTTTGTTTTACTTTTCAAAAGACTTTTTAATTTTCCGTTGAAACACGAAAAATGTTTTTGCCTTCAATTTCTTTATCCCTCAAAAGTAAATTTAACTGCAAATGATTATAGTAAGTTTTCGCCATATAGCATTTCTTTTGTATTAACAATAAAATATTATTTGGAATCATGATAAAAACTGTTTAGGTGGAGCAAATCACAATTTATCAAATTTTCGATAAGGTAAATTTGAACGCTGTACAGTTTATAATTCTTGGTCGGAGGAACAAGTTAATGATATGGTTCGATGTCTTTTCTTCACTAAAATTACATCTTCTATTTTCTTTAACCGTTGAACAGCTGCGTATACCTTGTCGAAAACGTCAACATCCACTAGATTCTGTATGTTTTCCTTTAAAAGAAAAAAATAATCATCTCTTTGAAATCTGTAATATTTAAAGACCAACCTTATTATAAATAATTTTATTTATATCATTCTAGTGTTGAATTGAAATCATTGCAATCGGCTTAATGTAAAATTTGTAAATCGAATCATACTAAAGTTTCTCGACACATTGGAATGCAATATGTTTTATTTCCCTATGAAATTATGAATCATAACTTCGCGATAACAAAAATAACGAAAATTGCTATGTGCACAAACACAGCAATGGAAACGCCAATCACAAAATCTATATCGTATTAAAGAAATTGTTTACAGCTATCAAAAAATCGATAGAAAGATTCAAAATATCGAAAAACCTGCGATTTCTCTTTTATAGATAAATTTGTTAATCAGTCAACATAATGTTTTGTAAGAATACCTTTAGCTTTTCCAGATTTTTTCTCTCTGTTTGTACGCTTTGTACTATATCCGATGTAATTTCACATGCTTGACTAGTTTGTAAGATTTCTATAATTTGCCTAAAAATTATAATGATAAATAACTATTTATAAGATTACCTGTTAAGTAAACTTTCATTTATATATTACTGAGAAATTCAATGAGTAACTACTAGTTTTTAAGGAACTGCCTATCCTTTCGTAACACTTGAGTTCATACCCTGTTTTGATTGGGTTCGCGTTGCTCTTTTTTTTATTTTTTTCTGTGTAGCGACTCCTACTGCAAAGTTTTCGATGTTTTATAGTATTCTTTCATGATCCTCACGTGTACCCGTATTTCCCTTTTAAGTGTGATTTTAATGTTTATATGTGTATTTGTTATTGTTGTTTCCGAACGTCAGATGGACTCTAGCTAGATTTACATTGTATATTTATATGCATATGATAGTCAAAACACCATATTGTCCCCATCCCTACCAGAAAATCACCAGCCCAGTAGTCAACACTTTGGAGCTGACATGACATATGATATGTTCATTTTCTGTAAATTAACTGTTGATAAAATGGTGAAATATTCAAAACAATAAAGGTTTTCTACCCCAAATATTGATCGCCTTATCCGTATTTGACAGAACTTTTCGGAATTTTGGTTATTAATAACTATTTATTTGATTTGGCTTTCCAACTGTTTAAATTCGACCTCGCTGATGAGGTTTAAGTAAACAAAAAAACGTGTCTGGCATACCAAATTATAAGCCTCATATCTTTGATGAATTTCTAACGTGTTAGAAGAACGTAATGATCTTTGCGGGAAAATGTAATGCACCGAGAAAAACAGATACTTGAGACATGTGTCATGCCTGTGTTAAGATGTTTTAAAATGATGAAATATACAAAAGGGTCAAATTTATTTGAAATATGGGTTCTCAAAAAGTAATCATGTGCTAAAATTCTGTCATTTTGTAAAATGGCAGTACTGAAAGAAAAAAATAATAGCATCTTAAAAAATGTAACTCATCTTTCTTCGAGTTTAATTGTAATTAAAGAAAGTTGACAAGGTCATTTTCTGTAAATTTACTGCTCATAAAATGGTAAAATCTTTCGAAACAATTGGTTTTTTCTAACCATACATAGATGGCCTAATATAGATTTTGCACAACTCTTTTAGAAATGTTTGTTTCCAATGCTCTCCAACTTCTTATTTGTTTTGGCATTCCAGCCGTTTTGATTCGAGTTTGACTGACGAAACGCTCTTCTGACATACTAAAACATATAAAATTGGCATCTTTGGTAACTTTTCGCCATCACTATTAAAGTTTTATTTTGATATGAAAATTATAGCTTACTGTTCGGTGTGAGCCTAGGCTCCGTGTTGAAGACCGTACTTTGACCTATAATGGTTTACATTTATAAATTTTGACTTGGATGGAGAGTTGTCTCATTGGCACTCATACCACATCTTCTTATATCTATAGGAAACTGACATGATCGATAGTGTATTAAAATACTTGTTTGTATTGACCTTTTGCTTCAGTCCAGCAAATATTACTTGTACTGTGGAAATAGAATGTGTATTGTTATGTGACACTTAGTGAATGTTGAATTCGTGGTAAAACACAAAGTAATTAAAAGATTAGCATTCTGTAATTGTAATCTTTTGATCTTCATTCAGTGAATTGTAGCCGTCACGGTTTACCGTTCCGGGTGTGAACAACATTTCGTATGAATGATAAACGGGATTGCTGGTTTTAGACACAGAAAATATAAAAAAAAGAATTAAAATTAATTTAGTGGAGTAATTAAGTCGCACAATAACTGGATAGTCGTTGTATATTTTTATATTTTGCGTAAGCTCACTTTTAAATGAATTATGACCGCCGATACTTTTGTAACGATGAAATACTGAATTAATTTAATTGAATAAATTTATAAATAATAATAGCCTTCTGAACACGAGTGTATGAACAAAAAAAAATGTGCTATTTTAAATAAGAATCGGTAACCTTGAATATATGAAACAGATCATTACCAATTGCAATTATAGAATTTAGTCCATCCAAAACGATCTTTATTTACATATTCAGGAATTAATGTTCTCATCAAAATATTTTAAATCTCACAACGCATAAATACTTCAGCTATTTGAAAAAAAAATTGACAAAAAATTTAAGGATCTTCTTGGAATGGAATCGAAAAATTACGAACAAATATTCTTTTCAGGTGTGAAAAACATCAACAAAATTTATACATAATCGGGAATGTCCCTATTAAAATAATCTTCGTCTCACAACGTATAATACTTTAGCTTTTTGACCAACGATGTTTAAAAAAAAAGACAGAACCAATTTGATGTCATCTTTCCCTATTTTTGTATATAATTATAAGTCTGTTTTAACTGGCAAGAATACCCCTAAAGCGGACAAGCAGTTTATTCTTTAAATTTCTGTTATTGAATACCGAGAAAGAAAATAAATCCGAAATTAATTTGAAACTTTGATTTACGTCCAGTAACATATATATAACATACATGTCGGAACAGGAAATTTGGCATAAAACACTTTCAGAACCATGTTCACATTATTATCCATTATACCCAACAATTGTGATGATGACGAATTTCTTCCTTTGTTCCGAGAACAATCTAATTGAAATATAAATCTGTAATTTTACTATGTCCATAACTTCGGTGAACCAAAGCAAGTTAGATATCGACCTGTATTTAAATCAAATTGGTTCTCTTCTTCTTCTTCTTTTGGTATACAATAGTCCATCGACATCCGATGATTACATACTGTTGGCATACGTGGACTAGTCTATTTACAAAACTTTTACCCCAATTTAAACAAAATGTATGTTTCTTTCTTATGTTCAATGTGTACATGTATATTTTAAATTGCGGCTATCTATAGTATGTTTCAAACTGTCCTTCATTACTGACAACAAGTATATACTTACATTTTCCCAAATTTACCCGTGGAAAAAATATGCAAATAGATTTTTATTTTATCATTTTTTTATTTTTTTTTTTTTTGGAATTATTAAGATTTTTTTGTAAATAATATTCTTTACACCAGAAATGTTATTTATAAGCAAGCGTATGAGTTAAGTAATGACTAGTATATCACTATCGGACACGCAAGACAGAGATGTATATTATACACCTGATAGTTCAAAATAGAAAGTTACAAGTTATCGGCCGTGTACACTGATCAATACCCTCAGAAGTGAAACGATGCATGAATTTGCAAGCCCAACAGGAAATCGCTTGAATACCTGGACATGTCACCTCACAATACCTTTGGGAGTAATACCTTTAGCCATGCTGGTGATCAGATAAGGGAAGGTCCAAATTTATTTAAATAAGTTTATTGCATAATAGAATTATGAACAAATTAGATTTTCGAAAATAATTTTCACGGAACACTTATTCATGATCATTAATGAATTTGAACTTTGACTTTTTAACTAATTTCCATATAAACAGTTTAAAAACGACAGACCATGGTTATTTAAAAAATAATAACATTTTCCGTATCAAGTTAGTAAGTCGGATAAAACAACCGTACGATTGAAAAGATATCGACACGCAACTCCGACTACATTAGGTTACTGTAGTTTTGGTCCTTTGTGGTTTATAGACCTATCGTGGTTTCTAAACGGAGAAGATATCAAAATGGCGGCACGCAGAGAATTGATACTCTAAATTTAAAATCGATGGTGATCTCTTATCTAGCAGAATAAAACTTTAATACTTATGAATTTGAGCTTTTTTACACAGAATGGACATAATATCAATTTTTGATTTTTTTGCGAGGTTTCCCTTTAAGTGATAAAGATAATCTTGCAAAAAGCAATCCTTTTTTATCATTACTTCATATTCATTGTTGAAACTAATTTATGAACAAAACGGATTAATAAAAGAAGCATTTTAGTAACACAACAATTGAAAATGATTTTTGACACAAAATGTTTATCGAACTCCAGCGCACTAATGGTGTGTATACTGAGGATATTCGCTTCTTTCTTTTTCATGTAACTCCTTCTATAGACAATACATTAGACAGGTTCTTTCAGCAACTCCAATATTTATCAATGGGTTTTTTTAAACATACAATTCACTTACACCTCTGATAAACATCTTAAAATTCTTGAAAATTCTACTGCATTTTTGTACAATTTGAAATTCAATTTTCCCATAATGTATCTTGATGAGATTTTACCTATTATTAAAATAAATAGATATGCTTTTTCGCGAAAATATCGAATTGGCAAATGCTGGCCTCTTTCAAGAATAGACAATATCTATATACTAAAGTTTTATGTATTAAACATTTTCTTCATTTTGAAAAAAATTGTCATTTTTATTTCTGCTCCGAACACTCTTAACACAATTATTATATCTCAAATGCTGAAAAAAGGATTAAGTATTTTATTCAAATCACTTACGACTGAATATCACACGACTTTTCCTCCAGTTCCTCTATTCCTAACTTATCAAGCTGAGACAAAGATCTTAGTACTATAAAATACACATAGCACAATAACCTATTATTAACGTATATACTTATATAGAGTTATGTCTTTTAGAATGATAGATCATTCGTTTGAAGATACAACCCGGACGATACCAAGTTTAAATTAAATGTGCTTTAAGGCATAAAATAATGACCTGTGTAAGGTCAAATTGCAGTTTATTAAAACATTTAATTCATTTAATAGTAATCGTGTGTTGTTCAAATTGGGATATTCTGTACAATTTTCCATCTTAAACATTCTTGAAAGGTTTTAGGCAGAAACAATCCTTTCCTCTTTTGTTAGATTAGAAATAAATTCCTTGTAAATTTAAAAAAAATAATTTGCTTTTCCATGGTTCAAATGTTATGAAACCAGAGAAAGAACATAACCACCCCTTTCATAAATATGATAAATTACTTATTAAATGTCTCATATTTTTCATATACACATTTGTCCTCGTCATTAGCAAGTGGAATCAATGGCTCTATATTCTCAGAAACCTACGGAATTGAACAAAACTGTATACGGAACTAAGCAACTTATATTTTTGTCACAATCTGCATGAACATTTTGATAAATTCTACCAAAATTATCATGTTGTTGTTTTGATTAAAATCAAAATTGAGATTATTATAGAGGGCAAGCAGTATGACCAAATATGACCTATAAAATAAGAAGAAAAATTCTAAAGGCCAAAGCGAGTTCATATTTTAGCTTTTGTAAATTTATAATTCATATCCTGAGAATTAAAAACATGTTAAATCATGAACAATATCGAAACATTAACTGCAGGAAGATGTTCCTAGATTTGCATTTTACTCTGCTCTTGAACTTTGCGTTAAAAGACAAACTTCACATTTTGTTGTTTTTTTTTCTTCTTTTTTTTTTTTGTTGGTTTTAACTGTTGTTTTATTTTTTTACTGCGTTCGACGACTATTATTTGATTTTACAGTTTTAAGTACTGCATTGATTTTAATAGTTAAAAAAACTTACAATAATCATCTCCTTTTGAGTATAATAACGTTTCTGCAAAATAAACACAGACATGGGCACAAAGCTGACAAAAAATGGCTATAAGTTACATAGAAACTTTCAAAACCTGATTGAATTATATTTGATATTAAGTCAAGCAATTCTTTAGCTGATGTGTTTTAAGAGATATATTCTAAGATATAATAAATAAAGACAACAGTAGTATACCGCTGTTCAAAAGTCTTCAATCGATTGAGAGAAAACTATCTTCTAACATGACTTTTATATAAAAACAGTTGATATATTGATTTCGTACTACATTATCTCCACATTTCGATTTGTTTTTTTTTTTTTTTTTTTTTTTTAGTTTATTTAGATTACCTTTACATCCATATTCTGAAATTCTGTTTCTAGTTTCTCCAAAGTTACTTTCATCAACAATGTTTTGAAGTTTACAGATAATTTCTTCTCTTTCCGTTTCACATTTTTCAGCAGTGTCTTTAAGGTCCACTAAAGCATCTGAAATATAAAAATGCTGAAATTACATATCCTTGTCGTTTAATATATATATATATAGAGTCTATAAGAATCTACCAACCAGTAAACTTAATAGGTATTGGATCATCAAAATTGACAATACTACACAAACAGGGAATATTATATGAGTCTAAAGATTGTGTAACAATACCGATAAATAGATGGAAAACAAAACACTAAAAGTGTTGAATATCATTGCACAAAGATGGAAAAACTGAACAGATGATATAAATTATACAATAATTGCAAATATTTCGGCTCAACAAATGGCCTTCCTCAGTGTAAAAGTTTTAACAATACTGATATATAATGTATAAGGTGTAACATAGATCAGTAATAATACAGGTGAGTTTTGGTCGATTGATTTTAATCCAAAATCCCGAACATCATAATATAAACATTAGACTGTCAATTTAATTATTTCTTTCTATTGATTCCATCTGGATGGGGACACCCAGTGTTTTTATCCAAAACTTCTCCCGATTCTCTCTTTGCCTATTTTGCCATGTACAAACATGAACAAACGCCTTAATGGCCACAGGAGTGACCTCACAAAAAAACCATATATTCCTGTCAGCCAACACTTCAGGTTACCAGATCACAATCTGAAAGATTTTGATCACATGAAGATTCTTGTGATCGAACAGGACTGTACATGGCAAAATAGGCAAAGAGAGAATCGGGAGAAGTTTTGGATAAAAACACTGGGTGTCCTCCATCCAGATGGAATCAATAGAAAGAAATAATTAAATTGACAGTCTAATGTTTATATTATGATGTTCGGGATTTTGGATTAAAATCAATCGACCAAAACTCACCTGTATTATTACTGATCTATGTTTACACCTTATACATTATATATCAGTATTGTTAAAACTTTTACACTGAGGAAGGCCATTTGTTGAGCCGAAATATTTGCAATTATTGTATAATTTATATCATCTGTTCAGTTTTTCCATCTTTGTGATGATATTCAACACTTTTAGTGTTTTGTTTTCCATCTATTTATCGGTATTGTTACACAATCTTTAGACTCATATATATATATATATATATATATATATATATATATATATATATCAGCGTGGTCTGGATTTGCATAGTCAAGTACTCTCAGTATGTCCGTTGGTAAACCGTCAGTTATACAAAATGAGTAGTAAAATGCTTACAAGGAATAACGATCGCTACTCATTTTAATCATCATTTTAATAAATATAGGTTTACCTTCAAAACACAAGATATAATTAAAATGAAATAGTTCTAAGAAGGTATGTCTTTACATATATACGTTTGATTTGACAATTCCCTTTGTACATTAGATAACAGTTCTGTCTAATGATTTCCATATTTTACCTATAGTTAGTTAAGGAATAACAACACGGTTGACCGATGTTAGTGCGTATGACATGCATGTAATTCTGGAATTCGTTCGACACCCAAAAGTTTGAAAGTCAAAATATACAAAATATGAGAAGTTCAAAATCAACAATGCTTTAACAAAACAAACAAAACTGTTTACAGTTAACTTTTCCTGGTCGATTTGCGAAGCTTTAGGTATAAAATGTTAAAGTCATTAGTAAGACTTGATGACAATAGTTAAGGAAGCCAAACATATATAGTCCTAAATAAATAAAATAGGCAAATCTATTCAGATCAAATTTGGCCCGTGACAATTGCAATCGTAGTTTTAGTACAATTATTGCACAATTCATTAACTAAAATACATTTATAATATATAATTTGAACGAGTCAGTTCCGAGGTTAAAATTTGACAATACGATGTAACAATATGAGTACCATCATATGTAATGACATGTCATAAATTTTTATAACCACTACCTTTGCAGAAATTTTCCGACGTTACAATATGAGCTTTTTCAATTACTTTGTTTAATTCAGAACATCTCTCGTCATATTCGTAAATAATATTCTGAAGTTTACGAGTAATTTCATCTCTTTCTTCTTCACATATTTCCACGGCATACCTTAATTCTAGTAAGGCATCTGAAAAGTAAAAGATCGAACTAATATATTAACTGATCAAAATGAACAGTGCTCATTGTTCTTTTCTTGGTGGTTATGTTTCTGATTTTGTTCTACTTTTATGAAAGTGTCATGGGATGCATAGAAACTTGATAAATAAAAGATTTTCTATCTTTTCTGGTTTTGTATTTCGTGTTTTTCACTCACAGTTTATAATCACCACTCACTTAACACTGCCTGTTTTTTTTTAGTATTTGAAGAACATGAATTAGGACAAAGGTATATGGTGTAGATGTACAGAAGTACATTGGTGAATATATTGTGGAGCAAAAAAAATTTCTTTTTATTGTAGACATTATATGTGGCCTATAATTGCTTATATCCACTTCATGTGAACTATGGTGGATAGTTGTCTCATTGACAATCATACCATATCTCTTTTTTATATATATATAAAGTACTTTGAGCTTGTTTCTAACATCAGAGCGGGCTAACAACATAAGTGTTTTCATGAAGCTTGATTTCGATCTGTTCTAATAATCCCGACTTATTCTGTTTTTGGTTTTTTGTTGTTGTAAGCACGTCCCTAATTGTCAACTGAATGAACCAAGTGGCAATTTAAAACGGCAATCTAGTATCAAATCTATTGTATGTCAATTAAAATGCCTATTCGCCTTAAGTCAATAAGACAAACGAAGACAGCAACAACGGTTAGAATACTTACTTCGGGCACATTTTATATTATTCATGTTGTGTAAGTAGTCAATCCTCCCTGTATGCTAAATGAGACAGGAGTGTAATAGAAGACGATGACAATCAGTTGGAATGGACATTACTCGTCAGGGCGGTACATAATGTAAAATTAATAAAATAAATAATAAGACACTAACAGTACCAACATTACTTGCAGTTAATGAAATAAACTTTAAAAACCAAATTCTTCTTATCATATCTTTGCCGAACTTTTATACTAAGAGACTGATCTTATTTATTAACCAGTATACAGTTGAACATATTTAAAGTAAAATCATCATAAACAAATCAAAAGATACGAGCTTGAGAAATTTAGATATTGGTAGGATATTAAATCTAGAGAGCAAAATAATGAATTGTAGATAAACATAATCTTTCTATAAATATCTAAGATTTTCTCAAGAGTTTATATCAAAAGCAACCTTGACGAGATGCATATTTCATTTTCAGCGGCTCATCTTGTTATCTTGTTATACCGCTTTAGAATGTACAACGTGCAGTATAGGGTATTCTTTTTTTTTTTTTTTTTTGCTTGTGTTTAATCTCCTGATTGGTCATTAAGTTAGTACAAAGTTTCCTGGTTATCCTTTTGGTTAATATAAATGGAGGGTATTCATATTTTCTTGTTAGTGTATCCATGGCAAAAATCTGCATTTATTTGCTGTAAAATACAACACAAAGGGGTTCGAAGATGTCACATATTTCCCCAAAATTTGGCCAAAAGTAGAATTTCAATCCCATTGAGTGATATCTTTCCTGAAACGATTTACATGCATCTATTAAAATCATGGTCTTTCGTCTCATTTTTTTCGTAAATTTACGTCGAAAGGTGTAAAAAAAAAGTGTTTGTAAACATTACAACAATTTCTAGACCTATGGCCGGTCTGGATATGAATATAAAGACTGTCAAACAGAAAATAGCCAATAAAAACAATTATGCCTTTGTTAGTCTTGTATTATTTTTACTTTTAGTTTCTTGTGTATAATTTGGAGTTTAGTATGACGTCCATTATCACTGAACTAGTATATATATTTGTTTAGGGGCCAGCTTAAGGACGCCTCCGGGTGCGGGAATTTCTCGCTGTATTGAAGACCTATTGGTGACCTTCTGTTGTTGTCTGTTCTGTGGTCGGGTTGTTGTCTCTTTGACACATTCCCCATTTCCATTCTCAATTTTATATGATGTTCACATAAACCCACTTTGAAGGCTTAATTAGTCATCAGCTATCTTAAAATGAATTTTATTGCACAATAACTTTCATGTATAAAAAATCCACTGGGGCCAAAATGCGAGACCACACTCCTAACTGTGTATTGCTACCCTAAGTACAAAAATGGCAAACGGACCCCTGGAGTCGTCCACTACGATCCAGTTAAATATGATATTATGCAAAGAAAATATGACTGTTTTAGCAAAACAGAAAGGTAAACGAGTCCTTAACCGTTTACTTTTAAAAGTTTTAACATATATTTCGTTAGCATTAGATGTTTGCGTGACTCACATAAATCAGTGCATTAATTCTTATGAATTGTATATAGAAACCTGTAATATTCGATATGTATTCTTTGGTGTTTTCCTTTTCTTGTTCAATAGCGAGCTGATAGTTCTCAACATCCATCTGCAGATCTCTGTTTTGTTGTAGAATTTTTTTTACTGCAGCATCTTTATCAAGAGTTGGTTTTTCTTCACCCTCTTTAAAATCTAGAAATATCGAGGTAATTCGTTTTATCTCTGTAGGGATAACAAAATTTAGAAGAATTTCCTTTCTTTGTACAGTTATGATTCGGGAAACATCAAAACATTGAGGTATTTTGAATATTATAGACTGTAAATCAAAGATGGAAGCATTTAGATTAATATTAAAATTTCTGATATTGATAAATTTTTATAAAGTAATCATTCTAATTTCTATAACTGGAATACCAATTATTCGAGAAAAAACAGTTTCAATATTTATGATCCTATTTATACTGTGAATTCTGAAAACTTGAATCAATTATCTTTCTTCGGAAAATGCTGTACCAAGTCAGGAATATGACAGATGTTTTCCTTTCGTTTTGTTGGTTGATAAACTGTAACGTTGGATTTCGTCAGATTTCATGGCTTTCCATTTTAGGATTTACATTGCAGTTCGGTATTTTTGTTAATACTTTTCTATCTTTAATTTAAAGTACAGCAATGATTACCTTTGCAGTCTATAAGTAGTTCGTCTACTTTAAACCGATCTACCCCATGCAAACATAATCTTTTTTTCTCCTGGTCTCCTAAGTTCAAGAGAATCGCAATACATACTTCTGGTATCATGAAGGTAATATGAATGCTGCTTGTCGGTTCTATACCATCAATAATGATGTGATGCATTGGACAGCGTAGTAAAACTGACATGGCCGCTTTTAATGCTTCTAAGTCATCTGAACTAAATAGATCAGTTCCTCTGATATGAAAATCCACATGTCTGTAACCATTAACTATCAGCGACACAGAGAAAAATAAGTTGCATGTGAGTGATATCATTGATATATATATATATGTGTATATTTGGATAGGTTCAGGTACTTATAAAGATAAGATAAGATAACTTTATTAGCACTAACACATTACAATAAATGGTTATGGCAACAAAATACAGACAAACTACACTAACATATGTACAATTAAGGAGTGACAGCGGATAAGTATGAGAAAAATATAAATAAAATCTAGAACCTTTTGACAATGAGTTTCTCACCAACAAGCATGCATTCAAATAATTCACAACAAGTTTTAATACTGTTGGAGAATTACTATTTAGAATTAATATAAGCAAGTTATATGATAACGAAAACATTTTATTGTTCAATCGAACATTATTTAATCTTTTAGGTAATGAGCTTTTAAATGATTAATGGCGGATATATGTTGGTCACTGTTGATTAAGAACTTGATGCTGGAAATAGTTGTCTAGAGAATCGCATTTTCAGCTATAGACGTCCTTGATGGGCTTTAAGTATGTTGATTGATTGTTGTCTCATTTACGTAACTCCGCATAGCCTATATATCTTTTCATTTATATTTGGCATACATTTTTTCATTCCCACACAAAAAATGTCATCTAGCAACATGGGTATCTCCAGACATGAACACTGAAATCAAATAGACCATGTCTGCATCTCCAAGAAGTTTAGGATAAGTTTACAAGATGTTCCAGTTAAAAGAGGAGTAGACACTGCCTCTGACCATCACCTTATTGTGGCAAAAGTAAAACTGAAGTTAAAGAAACCCCAAAACAACACATCAAAAGGTAAACGATTTAAGTATGTATTCTTCTGAGGTTTCAGGCCCGCTGAAATCTCGTTCGGGAATTATTTCCAAAACATGTGATTCAAGTGGAAAATTTCAATGAATATACAAAATATTATAATAAAGCTAAACTCTTTGAAAAATTGTGTACTTACAATAAGTAGTTTTTGAGTAATAAAATTTTCAAATTGTATAACCCAATCTGGTAAGTGTCATCAGCCAAAATGTTGAGAAAATAGGTGAGGGTACAAAGAAATGATTTTAC
The DNA here is from genome assembly GCA_017311375.1 of Mytilus coruscus. Lineage (NCBI taxonomy): Eukaryota > Metazoa > Mollusca > Bivalvia > Mytilida > Mytilidae > Mytilus > Mytilus coruscus. Next base: position 91,645,867 of record CM029600.1, read on the forward strand.
CAAAGATATGTACATCCCATATCATTTTTTTTTCTTTTCAAAATTCTTAGATATGTATTTTTCAATCATTTAAAACAAAGAAGTTGAAATAATATGCTTTTGTTCTAAAAAAAGAGATAAATCCCAAATTTACAAAATTGACAGCATGGTCAATTGACACGAAAGAGTTTGAAAGGTAAAAACATCAGGAATGGATATCACCAGAAACACTTGTTTAATTAGAAGAAAGGGAAATACTATAAAACATATCCTGAACAACAGCAAAACAAACAGCCTAAAGAGCGTACACTATAGCTAACAAGGATTTCAGGAACAGTCCAAGAAAAGATAAGAGGGCCTTTGTAGACAATTAACAGCAGAAGCAGAAGAAGCAGCCAGAGCAAACAACACCAAAGTTCTATATGACAACATAAAACTGCTAACCGGGAAATAACAGAAAGGAGGTAGACCGGTAAAATCCCAACACACATAAAGAGCAAATGAAACGATGGGTGGATCATTTCAAAAATGTGCTAACCCAAGAGCCACCGGTAAATAAAGTTGACATTCCACCCTCTGAAGAGCTTTTGGCAGTTGACTGTAAAAGACCATCTAAAGAAGAAAGCCATAAAATGCTGAAGAACAACAAAGCTCCAGGTCCTGACAACATACCTGCAGAAGCACTGAAAGCAGACATTGAAACATCAACTCAAATGCAATTCGAACTGTTTGGAATGATCTTGGAAGAAGGAGAGGTCCCTCTAGAATGAACAGATGGATAATGGTAAAGCTTCCAAAGAAGGGCAAGTTAAGCATCTTGACAACTATAGATGAATAATGCTACAATCAGTTCCAGGGAAAGTTTTAATTAGAGTTATGTTAAATCGTCTCAAAAATGCAATAGACGAAAAGCTTTGTGACAACCAAGCTGGATTTAGACAAAACAGATCATGTGCAGACCAAATAGCAACTTTGCGCATCATCCTCGAACAATCATAAGAGTTCAATTCACCGCTCTATTCTGTTTTTGTCGACTTTGCCAAAGCCTTTGACAGCTTAGATAGAAATGGGTTGTGGCAGCTATACAGGAATGCAGAGCAAGATCATCCTTGAAAGTCAACTGGCAGAGGCCTCTGATATAACAACTTGGGTAAGACAAGACTGTCTCCTTTCACCTATGCTATTCCTCCTGGTGGTTGACTGGATCATAACGCAAGCCATTGACGGCAAAAGAAACGGTATCCAATAGACCATGTTCACCCAGTTGGATGACCTAGACTTTGCCGATGACATTGCCTTGCTGTCCCACAACCACCAACAGATGCAGGACAAAGTAGCACAGGTTGAAAAGAGAGCTGCAGAAACAGGCCTATCTATCAACTACTAAAAGACAAAAGTTTTAAAGTCAAACACAAGGACTCGAGCAAGTCGGATGGTTAACATCAAAGCTTTAGAAGAAGTGGATTCCTGTACATACCTTGGAAGCGTGGTGGACAATCTTGGTGACTCAGATAAAGATGTAAAAACCAAAATTAGCAAAGCTAGAACTGCATTTAATATAATGGGAACAATTTGAAAGGCAAGAAACATCACTCTAAAGAGACCAAAGAACGCTTGTTCAATTCCAATGTAAAACCATACTCTTATATGGAGCTGTTTTCCAAACAACAAAAAACATGCTTCAAAAACTTCAAGTCTTCATCGACAACTGTCCAGGCGCATCCTTAACATCAGATGACCTGAGAAAATATCAAACCAAGATCTGTGGGAAAAAACCAACCAATCCCCAGCTGATGAAGAGTTGAAAAAGAGAAAGTAGGGAGGGATAGGGCACACACTGAGGAATCAAAATAACAGTATTACAAGGCAAGCCTTACAGTGGAACCTTCAAGGAAAGCGTGACAGGGGCAGACCAAGTTACACCTGGAGAAGAAACGTTGCAGCCGAGATGGAAAAAGAAGGGTACAAGTGGCATGATCTGGAGAAGCTAGCAAAAAACAAAACAAGGTGAAGGAATATCGTTGGTGGCCTATGCTCTACCAAGGGGCAACAGGATTAAGCAAGTAAGCATACATTTTTGACCATTTAACACACAATAACATATTCATCTTTCAAATTTTCAAGTGTTAACGTCTGAACTTTGTTAAATAAAGGCAACAGTAGTATATCGCTGTTCAAAAGTCTTAAATCGATTAAGAGAAAATAAATCCGGGTTACAAACTTAAACCGAGGGAAACACATCAACTATAACAGGACAACAACGGAACAACAGAAACACTGAACTGCAACAAAATCAAACGCCAACATACATAGAAACGGAATATTTGATAACAACTCAGACAAACAAACAAAAATGAACGTATCAATAATATTTAGATTAAAACAAAAGTGCTTACTAATGGGCTGCTGATACCTTCGGGGATGAAACGTTCACCAGCAGTAACATGTAACACATTGAAATGTATTCGACATTATAAACTTCTTATATTTTATGTTTGCCACGATTTAATAATACATATACCAGATGCCTCTCTGACTATAATACTATGTAGTCAAATTTATTTCTACTCTACATGCAACGAGAAATTTCAATATATCAATTTAGATTAATTGCCATTTAGTTTAAAACATGTTGGAAATGATATTTTTTTGACACTGTGTTTTTTGGTTCAACATTATTAAATTGGTGATCTTAACATGTATATACACACAAATATTAAACTCCTTTGATTTGAAGCTTTGTGAAATGTTACCGGAAGCTTGTACAGTTACCATGAATACCCTCCAGAAACTTTCTATCTTACCTGGATGTTCCGAAGGAACAAAGAAATGAAGTGTTTTATCCTGTGAATTACAATATTCCAAGAAATCCTTATATAAATCTTTCCTTCCCAAATGCCATATCATTGCTTGTAACGGCGCAAGATTGTATTTAGTCAGAATCCTGCGTTCTTTCAAATGAGTAAAAAGACTCATGTAATCCGTTATCTTCTCTAAAACATTTTTAGTCAAACCACCTTCGCCTGCAATATAACCCTTGACATGATAAAGCAGTTAAGATTCGAACAATTTATAGCAATCTTATATTTCTAGCAGCAAAAGTTTACTTACATATTTACAAAACTATTTCTTTTGTTGTGATATTTTAAATATTGTAACAATTATAACATAAAAATGTTCTTGGTAACTTTATTTAAGTTGCAGTTTCTGTTGCACAACTATCTAAATGCATTGACTGTGAAGTCAGAACTTCTTCTTTTTTTCTTTTAAAATTAAAGTGTTCTGTAATTTGCCGATTTTATCTAACCAGAAGATTCTAAATACAGGTTCTAAGAGTCGTCCTGGGAGTTGTTTTGGATGTGTATAATCTTATTTATGATTACTTCCCACAAAACATTTGTGTTTCTTTACGTTTCATTAATTTAACTTGTACTTATGTCGAGGCGTTATTCGGTTTATCGAGAACTCAGTCCGTTCATCTGCATTTGCATTAAGTTACATAGGATAAAAGTCCATTTATCGAGTAGATCCTATTTGGTCATATAGCTTTTCAACTGTTTCGGTTCTTATACATCCTTGGCTTTCATATATTCGACTTTGAGCGTTCCTGATGAATTAAAATCCAGATGGTTTCATTTTCTACGAGTCATTTCAGAGCAAGTTGTGAAAAACTGCTACAATTTTTGTAATTTTTTTTTATTTCGTAGTAAACGTGTTGTTTTTGCAAATAATGTTGAGTATCTAGCAAAATGGTTCAACATCACAAATAAAAAACAACGGTAAAACGGTAAAAGGAGTCAAATGTTTAAAGTGTCTGATTAAAGTGAAAGGCGATAGTAGTATCCTTCAAATATTTATGACAGTAGTTCACACAATTGATAATAAACAAAAGAGGAGGAGACATTTACAGCAAAATGCGCACCTAGATGTGGCAGGAACACTGAAGGAACTTGATATGATGCAAATGAATAATTTCCTAAGCAAAGAATACAAAATACAACATATTTTCATAAGGTGCAGGATGGACGCTGAAAGATAATATACATTGAGTTTAGACATCAGCAAACACGACATAGAATAGGCTTTTCCTATAAGCAACTGAACCATGTCACTCACATATAATTCTTTTGAAATGTTTTATTTTTGAGTAATTTATTAAATAATTATTTTTCCAAATATTTTGTGTTTCAGATATCTGGTTTATAATTTAGTACGCTAGACTCGTGTTTTGTCATATAAGACTCATCATTTACACTCGAATCAAACACTCCAAAGTTCAAATCAAATAGAAGAAATTGAAGAGTATTGGAAATCAAAACATTACGAAAAGTCAGAGTGCCAAATACGTATCAGGCAATATATGCCTGGGGGTAGAATACCTTAGTGTTTCAAATAACTCAACATTTTATATTCAGTCAATTTTCAGAAAATGAAAGTATCAATACTATTTCATGTCAACACAAAAGTGCTGACTTCTGGGCAGTTGATAACCTAGGGTAAGAAACGTGTAACAGCTGTGGCGATGACCAAGTGATTATAAAGGAGAATGCCCCAATTTGAAATATCTTCCATCGCCCATTACAAAAGGATTAATCGTCCGATATCCAAAGTATAATGTGTGTGGTTTCTCCTGGTTATTCTAATAAAAACTGACAGCAAGAAATTTAAAGAAGGTATAGTACAGAAGAATAAAAGAAAAAGACAATGCATTGAATGCTGTTTGTGAAAATTACTCATCTTTTATATTGGTTTTATACCTATTTGTGCTGGTCTATCTCAGTCTATGTTAGTAATAAAAGAACTCAGTGAGTACCTGTCTTGCTTTACCTATGTATAATCTAAAATACCTGCACAGCAGAATTTGAGTTTTTTAAAGTCTTCCTCTGTTAGCTGATCGCCAATCTTTAGTAGAAACGTGTGAAGTGCATAATCATCCGATGGAATAATCCTTATATCATCCAATGTAAGTTTGTTTGTATCCATTTTCGGTTATTCAACTTTGTTTGAATATCACGGTAAAGGAGAATGCATGAAAACAGAGTTGTATATCCACTGTTGCTTTAATTAAACTATCTTCCTAGGATTCCTTTAAATAATTCGATGAATCTACATTGGCTTCCATTGAAAGTGTACAAATTATAAAAAATCCATACAATGCCAATAGACGATTGTCATTGGTAAGAAGAATCTGCTGAAAAATTCAGTAACAATCACATTAGCTGTATATTCTTTTATTGACATTGACCTAATTCTTGCAAATATCTATTTTCATGTAAACTGCCGACACTAATAATCAATATAAAATTTAAATGGACCTTATTTATACTTAACATAAAATGTAATATAATGTTTAAAATATCACATGTTTATGATCTATGATAATATAACGCACTGAATCATAATAAGTGTACTAGCTTTGATATTTTTCCAAAAAGTATAAGTATATCATGACTAAGTTTGTTCAATCTTAATGAAAAATAATTAACAAAAAAATCTATATAATAACAAATGATTAAGTGGACCTTAAAAAGGCATTATAAAGAGAATTAACTGCATAGTCTAAAAATCAGACTTATTTAATACGTATTTCGAGAATATAAAAAAAATGAATAGAAAAAATAAAAAAAATGAAGTGCTAAGTTCAACACATTTAAGCATACTACTGAGTTATTGTGAAATACAATTTATGCACTTGCACCCAAATGATTCAAATAAAGTATGAAATAGGGAGCTCACTTAATGCATAGTATTATACTGAAATAGTTTGTTGTGTTCATATTGTAATTAGTTCTCCTTTTTTATCTTTCAGATTATAATTACGATGCAATGTTACAATGTATATTACGATGGACAATACTGTTTTATAACATCAATTACAAGGAGGCAAAAAAGATAAACATATAACAAATAACAAAAGCATAAAAAATTCTAACCAGATAATACAAAATCGTCAAAAGTCATTTTTCACCATCGGGAGCCGAAATACTTGCCTTAGAACAATCACCAAATTTATAAAACTGAACATTGACATAATCATCAATGTATCATTCAAATCGTGCAAGCGCTGACCACTGGGTGGATAGTATTCTCTGAGTGAGACTGACAGTCTACCAGCAGTGGCTCACGTCTCTGGAATCAAAATGCCAGTACTGGCGCATAGGCTACAAGGCGGGTGGTCCAATGGAGACTGGCAGTCAACTTCCATAGTAATGAAACACACTAAGGTATTAGAGTAAGTGAATAAATGGGTTGAATATCTATACGTTTCAAAAGCTAACTTAGTTTTACTTCTTCTTGGAAATATCGGATGCAGAAGTTTTAAATCATTGGTATAATAACTGAAATCTGTTGTGGGTTTTTTTCAAAAGACTCTAAAAAATGGTTTAAACCAGTATTTTTTTCTAAGTCATTCGTTTCAATGCCAGATTTCTACCGTTTCTCTCTGTAAAAGTTAATTTTCGATTCCGCGGCCATTTAATTGTTGTTAGATTGGCAATTCGTTGCAATTTCTCACTCATTTTCAAAGCAAACTACGTATATGTGATAAATAAATTAGAGAGGGGTTCGGCAAAATATAGATCGACCTTACGGATAGACGGAAACTTTTGATTTCAATCAAAAACCATAAGTAAAAAAAACCGAAAATCACATGGCCAAAGGTTAAAATAGAATAGATAAACAGCAGCCTACAGAAAATTACTCAGAAATCTAGAGATTCTAGAACTCTATGCAACCAAACTTGGTTGTCTTTTGGTTGCTCTCTGTCATAATTGTTTTTCTTATTGTTTTAAGTATAACCTAGGCCTTTGTTTTCTCTTTCTGGATCGATACCACTGCTGATGGGTGTTTCGTCCCTGAGAGTATCTTCAGTCCAATAGTTCGCACTTATGTGTTGACATGAAATATCATTAATATGTTCTTTTTTTCTGCTGTAATACTGTTTATAAAATATTCAATCATTGGAAATATATAGGTTTTTCTACCCCGGGCATATATTGCCTTAGTCGTATTTGGCACAACTTTTTCGGAATTTTCAGTTTTTGATGATTTTCAACTCGGTATTTGATTTAGCATTCCGACGGTTTTGTAAGTTTTGAGTCTAATGTAGGCAAAACGCGATTTATAAGCCTGATTTCTTTTATGAGTTTTACATTTTGTCATCAGGGGGCGGCGGCCCTTTCATAATCTTACTATGCAACATAGGTCTTGCTTATTGTTGAAGGCCAACGGTGATATATAGGTGTTTACATCCTAGTCCTTATGTCTTTCTTGCTTTTTGTCTCAATGGCATTCACATCTTTTATATCGATATACATGTATATACTTTACATATGGTTGGTACTTACATGAGCAACACGTAGAAGATACGTGGAAGATACCAGGTTTATAATTGTGTACGCCAGACGCGCATTTCGTCTACAAAAGTCTTATTAGTGATGCTCAAACAAAAAAAGGTAAAAAGCCAAAAAAGTACGAAGTTAAAGAGGCCAGCAGTGGCATTGGCATTGACCCAGTAACTGTAAAAATAAACTGTTCAAAGAAAATCAGACTTCAAATTTTGTCCGCCAATCGCCCATTTCGTTAACAAAAGACTTGCCAGTGACACTCGAAATAAAAAAAAAGTTAAAAGGTAACGTACGAAGTTAAAGAGCATTGAAAACTAAAACTTTCGAAAGATTTTGCCAAATACAGCGGATTGTGTGAAGATAACTGTTTACAGGTGGTATAATCCATCTGACGATAACAACAAGTATGTGTAGATAGTAAGTCACGGATTTATCATAGTTTTTTTTAACATTTTTTACTAATTGTGTGTAAATTGTTGGTTACAGATGATATCATACATGCTTCGATATCACTGATTGTGTGTAGACTGTTGGTTACAGATGATATCATACATGCTTCGATATCACTGATTGTGTGTAGACTGTTGGTTACAAATGATATCATACATGCTTCGATATCACTGATTGTGTGTAGACTGTTGGTTACAAATGATATCATACATGCTTCGATATCACTGATTGTGTGTAGACTGTTGGTTACAGATGATATCATACATGTTTCGATACCACTGATTGTGTGTAGATAGTTGGTTAAAGACGATATCACACATGTGTAGATAGTTTGTTACAGATGGTATTAAAAATACGGTGCTTCTACTGATTATTGTAGATAATTATTTAGATGGTATTATACATTTGTCGATACCATTGATTGTGTAGATAGTTGGTTTCAGATTATATCATATATACATATGTCGATACCACTGATTTTGAGTAGATAGTTGGTTACAGACGATACACATATGTTGATACCACTGATTGTGTGTAGATAGGTGGTTACAAATGATATCATACATGTTTCGACACCACTGATTGTGAGCAGAAAGTTGGTTACGGATGATATCATACATGCTTCGATATCAGTGATTGTGTGTAAATTGAAGGTTACAGATTATATCATACATGCTTCGATATCACTGACTGTGTGTAGACTGTTGGTTACAGATGATATCATACATGCTTTGATATCACTGATTGTGTGTAGATTGTTGGTTACAGATGATATACTTGCTTCGATATCACTGATTGTGTGCAGATTGTTGGTAACAGATGATATCATACATGCTTCGATATCAGTGATTGTGTGTAGATTGTTGGTTACAGATGATATCATACAAGTGGCAATACCAGTGGTTGTGTAGAAAGTTGGTTTCAGATGATATCATACATTCTTCGATATCAGTGATTGTGTGTAGATTGTTGGTTACGGATGATATCATACATGTTTAAATATCACTGATTGTGTGTAGACTGTTGGTTAATGATATCATACATGCTTCCATATCAGTGATTTTAGTAGATAGTTGGTAACAGATGATATCATACATGTTTCGATACAACTTATTGCGTGTAGATAGTTGGTTACAGATGATATCACACATGTGTAGATGGTTTGTTTCAGATGGTATTATACATATCAATGCTGCTTCTACTGATTATTGTAGATAATTATTTAGATGGTATTATACATTTGTCGATACCATTGATTGTGTAGATAGTTGGTATCAGATGATATCATACACTTGTCAATACTAATGATTGTCAGTAAATAGTTGGTTACAGATAATATCATACATGTGTCGATACCACGGATTGTGTGAAGAGAGTTGTTACAGATGATATCATACACGTGTCGATACATCTGATTGTGTGTAGAGAGTGGGTTACAGATAATATCATACACGTGTCGATATCACCGATTTTGAGTAGATACTTGTTACAGATGATATACACGTGTCCATACATCTGATTGTGTGGCGAGAGTGGGTTATAGATGATATCTTTCACGTGTCGATACCACTGATTGCGAGTAGATAGTTGGTTACAGATGATATCACACACGTGTAGATACCACTGACTGGGAGTAGATATAAAAATAAGATGATGTGGTATAAATGCAAATGAGACAACTCTCCACCAGAGACCAAATGACATAGAAGTTAACAACTATAGGTCACCGTACGGCTTTTAACAATGAGAAAACGCATACTGCATAGTCAGCTATAAAATGCCCTGTATAACAGTACACCTTTAATACAATCATTCCATACACAGAATATAGATGACCTATTGCTTATAGTATAAAAGAAACAGACTAAACCATGGGAATTCTATATCAGGGATGGGCTGTATGACAAATGTAAAACAGTCCAAACAAGAAAACAAACGGCCTGATTTATGTAAAAACAATGTTTCATACATATGTGGCTTCCACTGATTATTGAAGATTGTTAGTACCAGATGGTATCATACATGTGTTGATTCCAGTGCAGCTATGTAGATCGATGGTTACAGATTGTATATATAATGATTTAAAGTTTTGATTTAAAGATTTAAGTTGATTTTAACTTTTTGTTCATGATATATTCAAGTTTACTTTTATGGTGCAGTCTCCTTAAAATAGATGATCTTTTACAATTTATTCTGATAGTTAGGTAAGGATCTTTTTCTTTTTAATTTTCTTATATTTCTTGTATCAGTCAACATATGTGATTAAAAAGACACATTCAGCTCAAAATTATCCTTTGGTGTCTGATTTGGTCCTTGGTGTTTTCCCCTATTGAAAGTTATTTTGAAATATAAATATATGTTTATGCTATGTATATTTTATTTGATGGATGGATAAATGACTGTTTAACGTCCAGTGGCAAATTAAATGCATATTCAGGACTAGAAAATGGTAATGTGATATGAATAAAACCCTACTTTGTACTAGACCAAGAAGCAGCCAGATTTTTAGCGTGCTAACAGTCAGCACGAAGACATGTCATCCTACCAAGACAAATTATTCTGAATTCAAGCCCAACCATGTTTGCTCTTACTCCTAAATGCTGCATGCTTAGATGAGAAGGAGTAAATATCAATATTCCAGCCTTTTGTTTGACCCAGCTAGGGTTAGAAACCCATGACCTACACGAGATCACAGAGGCAGTTTATTTTATTTGATGATATGACAATCTTTAAATGGAGCAATAATGAAAACAATTATTTTCACTTTTATATTAACTTCATCAAACAAAACACAACAAAGATCTTGTAAACATAAATAACATACCAGGAATAATCAATTTTACCTATACAACCAATATTCATGTCATATCTTTTTTGCATATTTCACAGAAGTAAATTTGGTCCACATTGCTTTATCTTAAACCCAGATGGACAGAAACTTTTGCAATCTTCCAGTGCTTTCATTCATTGAATATTTAGGGAATTTTTCCAAAAAAAAAAAAACAATTTAAAGAGAAGTCTTGGAAACAAGACTACATTCATTTTCAAATGTTAAAAGCTTCATCTGACTAACTATAATATTTCACTTCAACACCAAAAAACGAAAATGGAAGTCAAAACGATTTATGGTCAAATGAATTACATGTATAATTATAGAGATTATAATGCCCTATAATGTATAATACATGAAAAATCAAATATGGCTAATACAAAATGGAAACAAAATTAATCTATCTTATAAAAATATTCAATGAGTATTTTGTAAAACATCATGCACTGCTTACTTAAACGACAGACATTCCATAAACTCAAATGTTTCTTCTAGCACTGAAAAATTGATAAAAAAGCTATTTAATTGCTAACACAATAAAAATTTGAACAAAAAAACATGTAAAACAAGTAAAACTACGAGCTACTGCTCACTGATGATACCCCGCCCAAATACTTGACGGTAAACAGGAAGTTGTAGAGCGATGAATCTGAAAACGCACCACACGGTATACTTGACTTATGTAAACCCTGAAACCAAATTTCAGAAATCCTTGTAATGTTCCTGAGAAAGATGCGACAATATTCATGGGACGGATGAACGGACGGATGGATGGACGGACAGAAGGACAGACAGAGGTAAAACAGTATACCCCCCTTTTTTAAAGCAGGGGTATAATAAACAAATAAGAATGTAATATGGCATACTATACTGTGGCAGGGGCAGATAAATGCACTCCTTAATTCAACATTCAGAATTCAACACATTTTTTTCACCTTGTTGCTTATAATAGCCATCTGAAATACACGGACATTGGTTGAATATATGGCTTGCTATCACCGATAATTCTTACTTCTTACCTTGAAGATTAAATCAAGCATCAAACCTTTAAATGTCTATTAACTAACACTTTACAGAAGAAAAAAAGTGAAATTTTGCACCTTTGTTTGAAAATTGTATTTTTCAAGAAAAGGATTGATATTTATCTATATTTTGACATTTTTTTAGTTTGGCATTTTTACAGAAAACAATGGACCTTCGAATACATGTGACATGTACACACTTCATCTACATTTGTATTATTTAACTTATCCATTATTATCTTAGAAGAAAATCATTTCAAAGAACTAACAGAAAAAAGATAAATGCTTTCAAACATTTTTTCATACATTATGATTCAAATAACAGAAAATCAGACTTGCCAACTTGCAGGATTTATGGGGGATTTCCCCCATGAGAGGTGTTGACATGAATTTTGAAATTCTTTATCAACAAAACCTCAAAACAGGCATTTAAATGAGTTAAAAGGCTGTTTAAGCACATACATACTCATTCAAACAATATAGTAGTAGATTAAAAACATGTATGACATGTATGAAAGTATAACAGGAGCATTAGGTCCTCATTCGCTTAAAAGCCCGGACCTCTCTTTTGTGGGAAAAATTTAGTTGATTATATAGGGAATCACTGAGGCATGACTGGAGCTGTCCCCCTCTTAGGCAGTCAGTGGGCCCCCCTTATGAAAATTTCTGGATCCCCCACTGTTTCATGCCTACACAACTTATTTATGGAATTTTTTGTTTAAGCACCGTTCAGTAGAGACATTTTTTGGTTAAGCACCATTAAAGTCCAGAACCTTTCCCTATGAAATCTATGTACAATAGAAAAAAAATATGTGAAGTTTGCGAGTTAATATTCCTGGAACCAAAGGATTTCATTCATGTGTATATCCCTATTAATATATCACAGTGAAATCGACATAGTGTTTTAAAAGGCTACAAAAGTAGTTTCAGAACATGGTCCGTATTTAAATGTAAATTATATAAAAATTATTGATTAATTCTTCGCTTTTTCATCATAGTATGCACATCTTTATATAACAATAAACAAAGGAAAATCTTAGACAGCAGCCGCATAAATGCAAGTATTGTTGCAACTATTTTATGTGGAAAAGCTTCAGAATCTGGTTAAAGTCATATGAAACGAGTTTCTTGTAATTCTAATGTTTATCGAAAATATTGAACAAATGCATTCTTATATGCTAAACTAAGTCCTGTATGCCCATTTTTTTATATTTATTACGAATCTATAACGTATTATCAACAAATAATATTTTATACAGTGATTGTTAATCACAAGCTAATCAGTTTTAGAGTTTGTTGCCCAAGTTTACCGGATTGTGACACTGATAATCAATCAACACAGAGCATGTGGAGCCCTTGACAAAAAAGTGAATAAATAGAGCCATGATATTATTTTTTTAATATTTTCCATGCGTTCTCATTTGTTAAATTAAACTTTTCCTGAACAGTTGTTAAATGATTTGTTGTATTAATTTGTTCTTTAAGAATCAGTTATTACTATTTACCTTCCAGTGCACGTTTGTTTACTGTCTTTAATCACAGTTTTCTCCCTTGCACTTTGGTGTACGGTGGCTGAAGTTTTAACAAGAGGTCTCGTAGTTAAGGTAACTGCATACGGGAAAATATCAGTGAATTAGTGTACAGGAAGACAACAATTCAATAGCAGTACATATATGAAGATTTTGATAATATAAAGGATTTTCTTTTACAAGAAAGTTTATGTAAACTTGTTTTATAGTTAAACTTAGCCATACAAGTATACAAAACAAATTCAACTTTTTTTTTATTAGAAGTTTCATATGACTTTAAAATAGTAAAAGTAACATGGTTAAACTTGGATCGAGTATAGTACAATAGTGCAACTGTAGGTATTGTCATATACTGACTCTAAAAGTAATCAGTTGATTTGCTGAGCTTATCAAACATGTCAAATGACTTTTGATCAATTGTAAATGAACTTTTTAGTCACAGGCACATTTTGAATAAAATTTGATTTTCAAATGTTTTGGCCTTGAGCATCACTTGAGACATTTTTTGTCGAAATGTGCATCTGGTGCAGTGAAATTGGTACTGTTTATGTTACAAATGTATTATAAGCATACAGTACACTGTAATCATTTTCCCTTAAATTTAACAATTATATTACATTAAACATATGTTAAAATTGTTTAATACATTACTGTAAAATATTGGAAAATTGTCAATATAGAATGCTCATTTATCAGAATAAAACTGGAAATTCTGAATAAGATATAGTAATAAATAAAAAACAGCTTGAATTCTTCCTGAAATATTTATAGCTAGTGAAAACTATCTTCACTGTTTAACATTTTTTCTGCTTTAAACTATTCTGCCAGGCAACTTTTTAAATCTCCTGTCCCTTTTAACTTACATTGTAGATATAACTGCAAAAACATTTGATAAGAAATTGATCATTTATATATATGTACCAGTATTCCAAAAAGTCTGTTCTTATACCTCCATTTGTTTTTAAATTACATGAAATTTATAATTGTTTTGAAACTTCAAAAATATTTGGTACATAAAAGCTGTGCTGACAGGAGAAAGAGACAAGATAATATCAGTCTTGTTTTAGTGAGAGATTGTATTAATCATGTTAATGGTCCTCTGTCTTGTAGATATGTAAAAATAATATAAACTAACACTGTTCTACAATTGTAAAGCCTTAGTCATATTAATGATTACCATGATCATGTATTATGATGATCATGATGGTCATATATCATTCTTTGAAACTTATCTACATTGTAAAATAAAGGAAATACATGTAAATTTGTGTATGCTACATGTAGGTACAATGTACACATGTGCATGAACATCATGTGCATTCAAAAATATCTAAAAATATTTGAAACCATATACATGATGATGTATACCCAAATACATCAACATGTACCAATGAAAAGCTTGTACATCATGAAATTCTTTTCAAAATGTTTAATTTCTTATCAAAAATAAGTAGTTGTACAATTTACTTGGTCTCACACAGTCACACCAAACAATGTTTAACAGACCAGTTAAATGGGAAAAAACATTTAAAAAACCCATCTCAATTTAATTAGGGGAACTATTTTTTTACTTTCATACATGTAGTTACATGTAGCATAGTTTAGGTCCCAAATTTATCCTCAACTGATTTTGTTCTTTAACAATTGGAAGCAAGTGCCACAAATCAACTACTGATCTTTTAAACTTATCATTCACACCTCAATCTATACCATCTATATCACGTTCAGCTTCTACATAGAAATTTTTCACATAATCTGTGTCAAAGAAAACTACAATTATAGAAATATCATCACGATAGCTTCTTGCAACATCATCATGCAATGACAACATAGTCGACAGTCTTCCATGTTCTGGACCCAGAGCATTTCTCATCAAGTGTGTGGCAACATTGTCATCAGTTGGCACATTAGATAGATGAGATTTTCTTTGTCTGAGACGTTGATTGATTTCTTTTATAGTGCAGCCCTTAATATCAAAATTTGGATCCACCAGTACTTGTTTTCCTTCCATATGTCCTGCTACCAGTTTGACAACTTTTTCAGGTGGAATCATGTCATACAGACCATCTGATGCAATAACTAAAAATTTATCTTTAGGAGTTAATTTACGGTGAATGATTTCTGGCTCTGCTGTCAGGTAAGGTGGTGTAATGTAATGTTCATGCATCAAAACTTCACTGTATACATTGAAATTAGGGTGCTGCTTGAAAAGTTTCAGAAATTGATTACGTTCCTTAACAGACCACTTATACATCATGTCTCCAAATGCCCTTAATGGTGCTAAACTTCCAAAGAGACGACCCCCTTTGATCACATGGGAAGATTCGTTGGGATGGCCGTTTAAAACTCTTCTTACTTCTTTTGAGTTGTAACCTGTGTGTGCATGTGACATTTCTACTGTATTCCAATGGTCCTCATCGACTTCAACTCCTAAAACTGCTTTACAGTCACCGGTGTTAGCAACATACAAATCTATATCATCAACCAATGCAATACAAGCACAAGACCCTGACAAACCATTTTCTAAAGCTTGATCATTTATGCTCAAGTCATGACCTACTGGCAAGCATTCTGACATGATGTCATGATCAAGACGGAGAAAAGCATGCCGCAAATGTTCTTCTACTGAGCATTCTTCAAAGTTTGCTAGTGTTTCTTTCGCAAATTTAGCCAAGTTTTCCTTGTATACTTGATCAAGCTCATGATTGAAGTACTGTGACTGATAAGGATACCAGTCTACAAGTTTGTCATGTCCATGGTTTTCACATGCAACGTCTTTCAAAATGTCTTGTGTTGACATTGATACTGAAATATAGTTAAATAAACGTTCACTGAGAGCTTGAGAACATGCACTTCCACCATGTCCATCATAAACACCGAAAATGTACTTGTTTTTTTCTCCATGAGTCAACTTTGCTGCCGTGTCTCGATCTTCTATTGGTTTATTTGCTGGTAATTTATTCACTTCAAAGTTTTTAATAGGGCCATCTGCATCCACTGAAACTTCATTTATTTTCAATATAGATGAGACTTGTTTTCGAGTCAAAAGTGCGACGTCTGAATTCCTGAAATACCCATGGTTCTGTTTAAATTTTAAGAGAAATCTTCTAACGCTTTCAATTTGTCCTTTCGTATGAACTTGTTCAAATTTTTGTGGGAAGACTTTTTTCTTCAAGCCTATATCAATCCTTTTGAAAGGAAAAGATCTTAACATCCTGTTTTCCACGAAACATCTGTTCACTCGATCTTGTCCTTTTCGACCGCTTACTCAAGGGCTACTCTCCCTTTATCTGGAGAATGCGGTAGCTAATCACTGATCAGAACTAAGGGGTCTCACTAAACAGCGACAGGAAGACTATAATCGTCAAGAAATCTAACAATTATTCATTTTCATTATTTCATTATACTGATGGATGAAGAAAATAAACATCTGTTAAAAAAATCGGGATGTATCTTTTCATCATTATCAAGGATAAGATAAGATATATTGTTACCAATTAAGGGCCCACAAGGGGCATATAGAGAATACATGTAATGTATAAAGAAAAAGAACATTGATTAGCATAGATACATAGACTTTAAATACACAATTACAATACAATAAGACTGTAAAAATAAGCCCTTGTTTTATAATATATAATATATTTATATAACTCATATTGACTTGAATAAATTTTCCAACGGCATTAAGGACATGATTGTCTTCACAGCTTGATAAATATATGAATTTTTTCTGATATGTTGAATATAAAAATAAGAAGATGTGCTATGATTGCCAATGAGACAACTCTCCAGAAGAGACCAAATGACACAGATATTAACAACTATAGGTCACCGTACGGCCTTCAACAATAAGTAAAACCAATACCTGATAGTCAGCTAGCCTATAAAAGGCCCCGAAATGACAAATGTAAAACAATCCAAACGAGAAAACTAACGGCCTGAAGTTTGTATTTACTGTTATCATGATGCACACAATATTCAATTAAGGTAATCAAAACAAATATTTTTCAACTTTCTTTAGAAGAATTTATTGAAACAAAAACAAAATATTGTTTCCTTTACTAACAGTGCAATTCATTGTTCTTGATAGGAACAACAATAGACGTGGTTCATCTTAAGGTATCCACAATTTAATAAATCAATATAAGAATAGCGATTCGCGTGTCCCTAGTTTAATTTCCAAAATAACATCCAATTAACAAGTTTAACTTAGTTTATCTAAGTACATACGACAGCCTATGCAATAGCAAGAGCAAACATATACAATCCTTGTATATAATAAACACCTGTAAAAAACTCAACATTGTCTTTAATATTTTTTAAAATGTCGTTCAATGGTGCAATACTGTACACACAATACATGTATGAACACAAATAATGCAATTTGCATGCAGTTTTATATTTATTCCTTAAAGTTTAAATTTCTGTTAAAGGTCTGTAATTAATTTCCCCGTAGAAAATTGATAAGGATAGTTTTTAAAAATTATACAATAAACATATAAATGTTCTAAAAGGCTGGTAAAAATGATATAAAAATCATAATAACGGGAAAACATGGTATTTGCTGCAATAAATGTATCGGAAATATAAGTAGCAGTTAGGGCCAAGAACCACCCCCAAAAAACCCATCTTTCAAAAACTTTATTACTATATTTTTTACCAAACTATTGTATTATTTCTATCCAATACTGATCTGAGACTCATATAACACATGCATTATAGTAGTCTTAGTAATAAATTATTAAACTTTTTATTATTTTGAACATCTAGCAATCACAAATCCCTGTCACTTCTGGTGTTCCACAAGGTACTGTATTGGGCCCTGCCTTGTTTCTGGTTTACATTAACCTACCAGACTACTTGACCCACAGTAAGCTCAGGCTATACGCAGATGACAGCATAATATACAGACCAATCAGATCCCAGAGTAACTGCGATAAACTCCAAGAAGATCTAGACGCGGCAGCTAGTTGGGAGAGGGATTGGCTGATGGCATTCCATCCAGATAAATGTACTGTGAAATCTGTCACCAAAAAGAAGCAACCTATACAGCACAGCTACATTTTAAATAGTCATACACTTGTATTAGTAACATCAGCTAAATACCTTGGTATCACAATACAGTCAAACCTCAAATGGGACAAACATATAAATGCATTACATCCCAGGGGCGTAGCTACCTTCTTAATGAAGTGGAATCACAAACTAAAGTGCGAGGGGTCTGGGGCCGCCTAAGGCCCCCAGTAGGTCCAGGGCAAAGCCCTGGTAGAGGGGCCAGGGGGGCAAAGCCCCCCGGAAGCTCAGCATATATAGCGTTTCAAAACAATCACAACTGAAATAAAACTTGGACATTTTTGTTGTGGTTTTTTGTTTAACTTCGAGTCGAATGAAGACTTAACATTGTAGTTTGCGTTTTTTGTACGTGAAAGCTTTTAAAATCACGGAGATTTGTTCCATATGCTAGTATTTGTATTGAGCAAAGTAGATGAAAAAAAATAAATAAATAAACATAAACACAATACTATATGTGGAGTTTCTGTTAGCATAAACATCATTAGATACCAAATACTTGGTGGACACATTCTCATATATTTTGCTTAGCATATGTATTTATATGTTTAAAAATTTTGTGGGTAAACTGGGAATTTCGAATTTTACGTAGTTAGGAATATTCGAAGTTGAAATTAATGAACTTTTTCAGAGGAAATGGTACTTTGATCACGATCTTTTTCATGGTCTGTGTTTTTTAATTAGCCAGGTAATTAACAAATGCATATGCATTGTACCAGTTGTATGGCAATATCTAGATGATAACAGTAAAGATACGTGTAATAAAAGTTTGGTGTATCTTCGAACAAGTATAGCAGTTTGGTGTCAGACTCGGACAGAAAGTTCTTTTTAAAATTGAATGACCTCAGTAAAAGTCCAGTAAAACATGTTAGAATTACCAATTTATTTAAATGCTTTTACAATCAACCATTCGTTTAGCCGGCCCATATAGAATCGACTTCGAATTATCGAATCTATATAAAAGATTTGTTTTTGTAAAATAAATAAAAACGTAATACATGTACTGGAAAATGTGTACTTTTTTTTATAATAACAGCGGTTCCAACTTCTCATCTACTAGTATACGAAAACTTTTGATTGATTGAATGGTTATTAATGTCCGGTAGCAAATATTACATGCACACAGGACGAGATACGTTGCCGTGATGTAAAAATGAACTATTCGATCGTGTTATCAAGACCTACATACTTAGTCAATTTTGAACTAGTTCACAAGGTAACAGTCATTATTCTCAGATCGATACGAGTTGAAGAGTCTTCATTCTAGTAAGATGTGTGCTTTGGGGCGAAGCGGAAAATAATAATTTTCAAGTTTTTTTGTTAACCCTAAAGGGATTATGTTTTTTTTTTTTTTTTGCTCTTAAAGCGAGTATACGTTATGGTTGTGGTACCGACAACTATGTAGCTGGTATTTTCTAAACAATGCCCGTAATATTAAAAGTATCGCTAAGTTTACACCAGCTGTATGTATTTATCGTACACATACATGTCTTACAGGATTAAAAATTCCGCTGCATGTGTATTTCTCTTGCTTTTATTCTTTGTGTAGTTTTAAAATGCATACATATGTCTGTTCTATGGTCGGGTTGTTGTCTCTTTGACACATTCCCATTTCCATTCTCAATTTTATTTTATAGAAAGACCAATTCCTATGTGTTAACTTTGTCCTCACTCTCTCTCTCTCTGACTATCTCTTTTTTTTTTTTTTTTTTTTTTTTGTTAAAACGACGTGGATGTACGTGCTGTCGTGCCTCCGGGTAGCTACGCCCCTGCATTCAAAGGTAACAAATCACTGGGTTTTCTAAAACGAAATCTAAAAACAACAAACACGCATAAAATCCCAGGCATACAAAGCACTCGTCCGACCCAAACTAGAATATTCTTGTTCTGTTTGGGACCCTCACACAACCGAATCGGTATCCAAAATTGAGATGGTCCAACGACGAGCTGCTCGGTATGTCTGCAATAAATACCATAATACGACGGTAGTGTTACAAACATGCTCACAACATTGAATTTACCATCACTAGCAGAACGTAGGCTACGCACAAGATTGGTAATGATGTATAAGATATCATACCATCTTGTTGCTATTCCATCAGTCATACTCATTAAAGCAGACTCAAGAACTAGGAAAAACCATTCACTCTCATATAGGCACATACATACATCTAAGGACTCCTACAGACATTCATACTTTCCGTATACAATACCACAGTAAAACCAGCTCCCTGTGGTACTTGTTCAGGCACCATCCATTGATAGCTTCAGGGAACAGCTCACTTCAGCTGTTTTCTGTTCTATGAATTAATAGCATTATAAATTAAGATTGTACATAGTTTTAATCACAAATTTGATATTTTCATTGCACTATAATTATATTTTGTTTAAATTGGGGTAAACACAAAATTTTAATCACATTTTGTTTAAATTGGGGTAAAATTTTGTAAATAGTCCACGTATGCGGACAATATGTAATCATCGGATGTCGATGGAATATTGTATACCAATAGAAGAGGAAGAAGACGATACGTTTTGAATATTCTTCATGTTCTGTTCTGGTATAGGTATTTTCCTCCGTTATATATCGGAGCACTCCCACTTGGGATAAGGTTTAACGTTTAATCAAATATTTACAAAGATACTTACATAGTGTGGTGAGGTGCTTAAGTTTAAAAGCTTTATATACAGGTGAGACTGGGGATTTTAAAAACAAGTATTTAAAATAATGTGCTATTTACATCATTTATAGATCTACCTAGGTTAATTTTTTTGAGTTTCTTTTACTCAGACAGAGGGATGTTTATACCATATGTTTAAAAAGTTAAAAATTTTAGAATATAAAAAAAAAAAATAAATAAAAAGATAAAAAGATAAAAATTAAGTTAATTGAAACAAAACAAAAAGAAAGAGAGTAATTAAGTCAGTATATGGTATCAGCTTTAGACGAGATAACCAAAAATGAAATATATCAGTAACTATACATTTATCATATGTCGTAAAATAAGGAAATATGGTGACCGCCTGCCAAGGTCTAAGCATATAGTTAGATGCAAGTCCGCTTTCGAGACGTTTCGGCCATGAACCCGTTCGGCCGTATGACGTTTCGACCATACACCTGTTCGGCCTTGGTTGTTTCGGCCTTGGTCGTTTCGGTCCATTATACTATTGTTCTATTCATAGAAAGAATTAAGTGGGAAGTAGCCATTTCTTTATCCTATTTGATAAGACTTTCGTCATAAAGGTAATTGAAGGTGAAAATGCAGTGTAAGGAAAATATCAATTTTTTTTTGTGTGTTTTTTTTTTGGTCGTGTGGTATTGCATTGCGGTATCGGGTCCGTTCGCCCTAATTACATGTTCGCCCTGGGTCCGTTAGCCCTGAGTCCGTTCGCCCATAGAGTCCGTTCGTCCTATTTTTTTACAAAAAAATAATATTAATGGTTTAATTTAAAGTTTTGTAATCTTATATCAGATATTTAAACGGTAAATATTAAAAATGTATATCTCCAAATTCATGAATAAACATTGAAATAAAAAAAAAGGATTTGTTTTGGAGCCTTAATCAGGCTAATTGGCGCTTCATTGTTACATTTGTTTTTATTCAGGATTACTTTTAATGACTGTTGATTGTAAATAAACTCATCATAGATACCAAGATTGAAACTTTGTACGCCAGACACACGTTTCGTCTACAAAAGACTCATCAGTGACGCTCGAATCAAAAAATTTAATAAGGCCAAATCAGGAACATATATATTGACGTTAGATATACTGTTCCCAGGCCAAATCAAGTACGAAGTTGAAGAGCATTGAGGACCCAAAATTCCTAAAAGTTTTGCCAAATACAGCTAAGGTAATATATTTCTGAGGTGGAAAAGCCTTAGTATTCCGAAAATTCAATGTTTTGTAATTTAGAATGCTGATTAGATATGATTACGATGTCTTTGGTCTCACTGATTGTTGTAGTTATTGTTTTTGATGGATTAATAATGAATTTTTTTTAAATAAACAAGTCAGCTTGGAATGAGTTAAAACAATGATGTAAGAATTGTAAGACATTAAAGGGAAATTGTTTTCGCCGCTTGGTTTCTTTGATCTCAAGGTGTTGAGTGAGTTGGATCTTGTTATACACGTTTGGATTGTTTTGAAATTGTTACAAGGTTTCAAAAAAGATAAATTCATACAGACAGATATACAAAGTACACAATACAGAGTACATAAACAAACAATAAAATCAGTTCACGTGGTCACATTATTAAAAAAAAATAGCATACATAAGTATATTGATTGTCAAACACAAAGTACACAAACATAGTAATATAATATTAATATAAGGCCGAAACGACTTTATTACATGGCCGAACGGGTTCATGGCCGAACAGACCAAGGCCGAACGGACTACATGGCCGACACGTCTTGTTTCCGTTCCTGATCTAGTCATAGATGGTATTTGTGAAGTTTGGTAATAGGACATTGTTTGAGTGATTCTGGTTAGATACCAGTTTACTGTAGATGATTGACTGCATAATACTAGCATTATGTAAAGCAATTTCGACAGAAGAAAATAAATATAAAATGGCACGACTTTTCAGAAATTTTCGCTTTGTATTACAAGTTGTGAACAGCACATCACAGACAACTAAGAGATATTTGCAGGCGAACGTGACTGACAATGCTCAGAAAGTGGCAGTTGCAGGTATACAGGTGTCAAAAAGACACTGAAAGATACATACACGCTGTTTCATAATTTGTAATGTTCATGGGACTAGTAAAAATAAGATATTAAAAGAACATGAATTTTGTCTGTGTTAGTATGCTAATTGCAATATAGATGTTCATAGCAAATACAATAGCAACCCATGTTTTGTTTACGGTGCAATCAACAGTTTTTATACCCCCTTTACAGGCATATTGTGGTATACTGTTGTCCGTACGTCTTTCCGTCCGTCGTCAACATGTCGGATATTAACTCAAAAAAAATTTACCCAATTTCCATAAAACTTTGGTGAATTGTATATATCTATCATGTCTATTGACGTGAGATCCCTTTTGTTTTTCATAAATTTTAGATTTTATGTTCCGAGAAATGGGGTTTTATTCATTTGAAAATGGGGGTTTTCCAGTTTTCGGACAATAACTCAAAAATGCTTTCTCCAATTTGCGAGAAACCTTGGTCAATTGTTTTTTTCTATTGACATGAGCTCCCTTTCGATTTTTATAAATCTAGATTTTACGTTTCTGAGTTATGGGGTTTTATTCATTAAAAAAAAGGGGGATTTTCCAGTTTTCGGACAATTACTCAAAAATGCTTTCAGCAGTTCTCATGAAACTTTGGCGAATTGTTAATATCTATTGATGTAAGCTTCCTTTAGATTTTTAGAAATTTTAGATTTTACGTTTCCGAGTTATGGGATTTTATTCATTAAAAAAAGGGGGATTTTTCAGTTTTCAGACAATACCTTTAAAGTGCTTTGAGCAGATTTCATTAAACTTTGGTGCCTGGTTTATATCTATTAAGATATCCTCCCTTTAGATTTTCATAAATTTCTGATATGACATTGAGAAGTTATTTAATTTTGTTCTTAGAAAACATGACAGGCATATCATGCCCTCATGGTGCAGCTGTTTATTTTCTATGACGTCATATTTTGAGGGACCATGCATATGTGACCCTTAGTGGTGGTATTGTTAATAAAGATACTTGTATAAAACTAGATATCACTGGAATCAGAATATTATGAAATAAGAATAAAGTGTCATTTCAACATGTTAAAAAAAGTTTTACCTCAGAGGAAATGAAAAAAAAAAAGCCCAATCTCAATATGGAAAAATCTGAAATCAGGTCATGTGCATACCCATGTAGGCATGATACAGGCACATTTCACATAATCAAAAGTGTATTAATTTAATTGAAAATTAGTTATCAAGGCTATATATAAAGTTACTGCGCAAAGTTTCAAGAATTCCCAAGTGCTCACTAAAAATTAAAATATTTATGATTTATTTAACAAATAACAAACATATGTTACTACAGATTAAGAAAGTTTAAGGAATAAAGAGTAGACAACTCATGAAAGTATCTGAAATAACACATTTATGTTATTTTCTCTAATAACCCTATAGAATTATACCCTTGACTATTTAGACTTTTACAAATTACATAATCACTTGAAAAAGTTGACTGTACAAAATATTTAGGCCTAACTCTTCAATCAAACTTAAAATGGGATAAACATATCGATAACATGACATCAAAAGCAAACCAGTCCCTCGGATTTATTCGCAGAAACTTTAAAATAGCCTCACCTAAAGTTAAAGCTCATGCATTCAAAACTCTTGTACAACCAAAATTAGAGTACAGCTTAACCATTTGGGATCCACATCAAAACAACAAATTTCACAAATTGAAAAGTACAAAGAAGAGCATGCATCTGCTTTCACAACACCAGCTCAGTTACCTTAATTTACAACAATCAGTATGAGATGCAAGCAATGTTAAATGTCTGATTGTGCAAATAAACAAAGCTACATAATAAGCAGTCAAAAGTCATGTACTCTACAGTATGGAAGTAAAACTGAACATTTATTTACATTGAATGGACAACTTCTTCGAAACTCATTAAAAGCGACTCATTTGGGTATTGATCATATTGTCAACTCTAGATATGGTGTGAAGGATTGCATACCTAGTGGAATTCAGACACCAAGAAAGACAGTGTATGCCCTCATGGGAGTAGGGCTCCATGGATTGAATGGACTTAACCCTAAAGTTTCAATGCATTTGGTGAAAATTTATATGCTACCCAGACTTTTGTATGGGATAGACTCTAATTATTAGACTTTCAGTTTCTGATATGAAATTATTGTCAGTATTCTATACTAAACTCCTCAAGCAGATTCAGCATCTGCCAGAACGCACTGCTACTTCTGCTGTTTACTTGCTTCCTAGTCAGATTCCTGTTGAGGCTGAACTGCATAAGCGTATTGCTTAATTTTTTTGGAAATATCATCAGAAACCATGTTTCTGTCTAGCATGAGGTTGCTATCAGACAATTGGCCGTATTCATAATGCCCTGTGATTCAGATAGCTGGATTGTGAAAATACTTGATTTAACAGATCAGTATGGTTTACCATCACCACCTTATTAATGTGCCACCTGGAAAGATTGAATGGAAAAATATAGTAAGAAAAACTATCACTTCATATTGGATCAATTTACTCAAAACAGAAGTAAAATCCAAAACATCTTTAAAGTTTTTAAATGTTAATGATGTTATTCAAGGAAAAACCCATAATGTCATGAATGTCTGGGACAGTTGTGGAAAAGAGCCTTTTACTTCAACTATGGCTTGTATAAAAGTAAAAAAAAATGTACATGTATGGAACATACACCTTACAATAAGACAGAGCTAAGTTTGACAGATCTGGTGGAACTAAATCAACTTGTAAATTATGGTGCAAAGGGAGTGAGGACATTATACATTTCCTTCTATACTGTGAAAAATTGAGTGACATAAAAGAGCATTTCTTGAATATTATGCTAGTGAAGTTATTTTACAGTGTTGATGTGAAAGTGTAAGGAAATATTATCATCTGTCCATTTGCAACTCAAAATTATTATTGATTGCTCGTCCATGGAATTCCTAGATGAATCCACTATTTCTGAAATTGAATGCATATCTAGAAGTCTTTGCTACAGACCGCATCAGAGAAGAGCCTCGGTACTACAAATTACCTAGTTACTATCGTGATACAATATGACATTATTTTTAAATCAGTTATTGATTGAACAATTACATTTTGAGAACTTTTTGTGGACTTTACATGCAGAAATCTGGATAGCTTGTAGAGGAGTCATGTACATACACTTTTTATACGACCGCAAAAAATTTGCATTTGTATTATATAATAATTGCTATCACGTCGTCGTCCGAAGACATTTGGTTTCCGGACAATAACTTTAGTTTAAGTGTATGGATCTCTATGAAATTTAACCAAAATGTTCAATACCACAAAAGGAAGGTTGGGAGTGATTTTGGGGGTGATGTTCCCAACTGTTTAGGAATAAGGGACCAGAAAGGGGCCCGAAATAAGCATTTTTCTAGTTTCAGGACAATAACTTGTGCTCTCATGCGGGTGCACTCGACTCCAATCTTAATTGACTAGGATTGTCAGTTTTCCTATCGAAGGTCTGTGGTTTTCTCCGGGCAATCCGGCTTCCTCCGCCAATAAAAACTGGCCGCCATGAAATATCCCAAAAGCAGTGCTTAAAAATGGTGTTAAAACACCAAAATCAATCAATAACTTGTGTATAAGTATTTTGATTGCTCTGAAATTGTACCACAAGTAGAAGGTTTGGATTCTTGTTTGGGATAATTGCCCAAACTGTTCAGGAATTTGGGGCCAAAATAAGCATTTTTCTAGTTTTCAGACAATAAGTTATGTTTAAGTCATGTAAGTGTATGGATGTCTCTTAAATTGTACCACATTTTACAAAAAGAAAATTTCTTCAAATATTATTTTTTTGGAAAGGGGAGGGGGTAAATAAAAAAAAATTTTGGGGGTCAATTTTTTTTCCTCAAGATTTAAGAAATAATCAATTTTCCTCCAAAAAAATTGGGGGTCACAATTTATGTTGCTAATTCTTTGTATATAGTCTGAAAACAGATTTTTGGAAAATGACGCTATCAGTGGCATGTTTCCGATACCATTGACCAGAACTTTTGGAAGTCAATTATATTTCTCCGCCCTCCGCACTCGGTTTCATATTTACTATTTTACATACTAACTGGAATCTGCTTGTATAACGCTACACTCGAACAAAGTGTTGTAGTCGGACAGGACCAGTTTACATACTTTATCTTATTTACCAAAAAAATATCTTGACCTGTCCATATGTTTTTGTTATTAAATGGTATTTGGAGCTATCCCTTTGTTATATTTTTCATATTTATTTGAGCTTTCACTTTTATGCACATGTCTTACAATCATAAACAATCGGTATGTATACATGATAAATAGATCCGTTTTGTTATGGTGTAGCCTGGGATCCTGGCTCACTGCTCGACAAGTATTAGATTGGGTCAGGATGCCAGGCTAGTTATTGTGTTGGACTTTTACCTCCAATGATCAGCAATCGCTAGACCTGCAAAGTTTCAAGAATTCCCAAGTGCCTACTAAAAATTAAAATATTTATGATTTATTTAACAAATAACAAACATATGTTACTACAGAGTAAGAAAATTTAAGGAGTAAAGAGTAGACAACTCATGAAAGTATCTGAAATAACACATTTATGTTATTTTCTCTAATAACCCTATAGAATTATACCCTTGACTGTTTAGACTTTTACAAATTATATAATCACTTGAAAAAGTTGACTCTACAAAATATTTAGGCCTAACTCTTCAATCAAACTTAAAATGGGATAAACATATCGATAACATGACATCAAAAGCAAACCAGTCCCTTGGATTTATTTGCAGAAACTTTAAGATAGCCTCACCTAAAGTTAAAGCTCATGCATTCAAAACTCTTGTACAACCAAAATTAGAGTACAGCTCAACCATTTGGGATCCACATCAAAAACAACAAATTTCACAAATTGAAAAAGTACAAAGAAGAGCAGCCCTCTTCACATGCATCTGCTTCCACAACACCAGCTCAGTTACCTTAATTCCCAACAATCAGTATGTGATGCAAGCAATGTTAAATGTCTTGTCTGATTGTGCAAATAAACAAAGCTACATAATAAGCAGTCAAAAGTCATGTACTCTACAGTATGGAAGTAAAACTGAACATTTATTTACATTGAATGGACAACTTCTTCGAAACTCATTAAAAGCGACTCATTTGGGTATTGATCATATTGTCAACTCTAGATATGGTGTGAAGGATTGCATACCTAGTAGAATTCAGACACCAAGAAAGACAGCGTATGCCCTCATGGGAGTAGGGCTCCATGGATTGAATGGACTTAACCCTAAAGTTTCAATGCATCTGGTGAAAATTTATATGCTACCCAGACTTTTGTATGGGATAGACTCTAATTATTAGACTTTCAGTTTCTGATATGAAATTATTGTCAGTATTCTATACTAAACTCCTCAAGCAGATTCAGCATCTGCCAGAACACACTTCTACTTTTGCTGTTTACTTGCATCCTAGTCAGATTCCTGTTGAGGCTGAACTGCATAAGTGTATTGCTTAATTTTTTCGAAATATCATCAGAAACCATGGTTCTGTCTAGCGTGAGGTTGTTATCAGACAATTGGCTGTAATCTTAATGCCCTGTGATTCAGATAGTTGGATTGTGAAAATTGTTGATTTAACAGATCAGTATGGTTTACCATCACCACATGACCTTATTAATGTGCTACCTGGAAAGATTGAAAGGAAAAATATAGTAAGAAAACTATCTCTTCATATTGGATCAATTTACTCAAAACAGAAGTAAAATCCAAAACATCTTTAAAGTTTTTAAATGTTAATGATGTTATTCAAGGAAAAACCCATAATGTCTGGGACAGTTGTGGAATAGAGCCTTTTACTTCAACTATGGCTTGTATAAAAGTTAAAAAAAAATGTACATGTATGGAACATACACCTTACAACAAGACAGAGCTAAGTTTGACTGATCTGGTGGAACTAAATCAACTTGTAAATTATGCTGCAAAGGGAGTGAGGACATTATACATTTCCTTCTATACTGTGAAAAATTGAGTGACATAAAAGAGCAGTTCTTGAATATTATACTGGTGAAGTTATTTAACAGTATTGATGTGAAAGTGTACGATGAAATATTATCATCTGTCCATTTGCAACTCAAAATTATTATTGATTGCTCGTCCATGGAATTCCTAGATGAATCCACCATTTCTGAAATTGAATGCATATCTAGAGGTCTTTGCTACAGACCGCATCAGAGAAGAGCCTCGTTACTACAAATTACCTAGTTACTATCGTGATCCAATATGACATTATTTTTAAATCAGTTATTGATTGAACAATTACATTTTGAGAACTTTTTGTGGACTTTACATGCAGAAATCTGGATAGCTAGTAGAGGAGTCATGTACATACGCTTTTTATACGACCACAAAAAATTTGCATTTGTATTATTTAATAATTGCTATCACGTCGTCCTCCGAAGACATTTGGTTTTCAGACAATAACTTTAGTTTAAGTGTATGGATCTCTATGAAATTTAACCAAAAGGTTCAATACGACAAAAGGAAGGTTGGGATTGTTTTTGGGGGTGATGGTCCCAACCGTTTAGGAATTAGGGACAAAAAAGGGGCCCAAAACAAGCATTTTTCTAGTTTCAGGACAATAACTTGTGTATAAGTATTTTGATTGCTCTGAAATTGTACCATAAGGTTCAATAACACAAGTAGAAGGTTGGAATTCTTGTTTGGGATAATTGCCCAAACCGTTCAGGAATTAGGGGCCAAAACAAGCATATTTCTAGTTTTCAAACATTAACTTATATTTAAGTGTATGGATGTCTCTTAAATTGTATCACATTTTACAAAAAGAAAATTTCTTCAAATATTATTTTTTGGAAGGGGGTAAATAAAAAATTTTAGGGGTCAATTTTTTTTCCTCAAGATTTTAGAAATAATCAATTTTCCGAGAAAAAAAAATGGGGGTCACAATTTATTTTGCTAATTCTTTGTATATAGTCTGAAAACAGATTTTTGTCAAATACCTCATCCTAAATGGGTGTCTTTTACACTTACATCACCAGTCCTTACACCTAAAGCATATAAAAATCAGGGTTGGCAAAAACCCAGGTTTTATGAGTATTGCCCAGCCCAGATGTGGCACTGGATAGTTTGATAAGCCTTTAAGTTTTTAGTTTCTAGTATCAGATATATATGCTAGTTTTTTACACCCTTGGGGGCATTTGTGCAAGTTTCTTCTGATGAAACTTACACAGCTACTTTAGTCCAAGCAATCTTGATTTACATTTATTAATATGAAAATAAACTGTATACTGGTAAAGATGGAAATAAACTGTATACTGGTAAAGATGGAAATAAACTGTACACCCATAAACAGCTGTGTATAAAATGTACATTCTTTGAGATGCATTTAAAATGTACATCTGTGAAAATGGATATAAAAATATCAATAAAGATGTATAAACACTTGCAGGTAATATACACCGTGTTCTCCCCAGGATTTTTAGATAGCACCAGGGTAATCAGGATGACAAATTAGATATATGTCTCAAACATAATTTGCATCACGTTGCAACTCTTTTTCTCTACCCTCCTTAAGGTTAGTTCCCATAGGGTTCTTTTTTTTATTACCTTTTATCCATTTGAGTTTTTCTTTTCTTTAGTACTGTGTTTTGTTGACATTATTGCAGTAAAAGAAATTATATTCTCCATTCAGTGATAGACATGAAGAGAAATGTCATTTATTACTGCTACATGTATGTGTAATTCTAGGGTGGTTTTTAAGGAATTTGACTGGCTTGATAGGCATGGCATGGTTGGTACAATGTCTATCAGACACTGGTTTGATTTTATTGGGAGTATTGGAGACATTAGCTCTCATTTACAATGTATTGTTCCTGTATGCCTACAGAATTTTAATTTTTATTAAATTACATTCCATTTTAATAGTTAGCAATTGTTTGTTTACTTATAAATATTCCTATGAGTAAACATATTTTCAACATAAGAATTTCAAAATAGCAAAACATATAGGGAGTAACTCTTTATGGATTTATAATTATGAAAACGTTGTTTTTGCTGTTTAAAAAATACTCATTATACCTTTGGGTGAAATGACAGAACCTTTTCAAAAGTACCCAGACTGTGACTGTCAATAGAAGTCACTTTAGGGTCCAAATTAATTGTGGCTGGTGTATAAAACTCATTAAATCATCTGCAAAACTGGAAGTATTAAAACCAGCGGTCAAAAACGAAAGTGTTTTTGTTGTAAAAGAGAAGGAGGCTCATTAAAAGAGACAGGATATATGATGCTAGCTTTGACAAATTGCTTCATACATAGTAAAAATATGCATTATTGTCAATTATTATTTAATGGGCCAACAATTAATCTTTTATCAAGTATAAACAATTTTTTTGGCATGTGTACAACTATTGGCAGTGTTAGTGCCCAAATTAAAATTTCCGATTTCATCACTGGTCTACGCTTGGGTGGTGAATGAAGCCATAAAATTGTTGTTAGAAGTCATAAATTATCTCGATATTAATTAAAACACAAAAGAAACAAGTAACAAGTGCTAATTGAGTGATTAAATCCAATCAGCAACAGGTCACCCTCATCAGGTATATCAATCACCTGTTGTAACTATCAACATACTGGTTAAATTTCACCTGTAATTTTGTACCACACAGATAAGATGTAACATGTCACTATTTTACCCAATTAACGATTTTTTACCGAATATTATAGCACCACGGAACAGAAATATAGGACCGTGCGAGGAATTATAGGACCACGCTCGGAAATAATAGGACCGTGGGAACATGGTGCTTTAAGGGCCTGGGGAGAACACTGATACATATCTTTAGATATGTGTAGTTTATATACATCTTAACAAATGCACAGTCAGTTTAAGGGTTCAATCACTAACCAGTCAAATTTAAGACTTTTATAATTGGGATTTGCTGTTTTTAACAATATACGGCACTAAACATGCAGCATTTAGGAGTAACAGCAAATGCTGATTGCCTGAGGGTCAGAATAATGGGTCACTTCAACAGATGTTCAGTTTATATGCATCTGAACAAATGTATAGGTTATGTACATCTTTACATGCAAATTTTAAGCATGCTTGTTTACAAGGTAACAGTCAGCATGATGGCTAGTCATAATACCTTGACCTATTATTCTGACCCTCAGGCAGTCAGCATTTGCTGTTACTCCTAAATGCTGCATGTTTAGTGCCGTATATTGTTAAAAACAGCAAATCCCAATTATAAAAGTCTTAAATTTGACTGGTTAGTGATTGAACCCTTGATTCAAATCACTTAACAAAACATCTTTGAAACCTTTTACACACTTAATTAAACTTGACCCAAAAGATCCTTAAGTTCTACAGGTTCAGAAGAAAATCTGACTCATTGGGGGTTGTAGTTCATCTTTATGATGCTACATGTACATGTATTTGTCAACTTCATTTAATAATCAAAACATGGAAGACTCACATTGTAACCAAATGTTTCAAAATTTCCACAGCAGATTAAAATAAATTTACCTGGTACTCAGTTTTAAACTGTTTTAAACTCATTGTTTTCTAATTAGAAAATATGCTTAAATACTAAAGCTACATGTTTTCCAGTGTTCATCAGTGTTATAAGCCAACACTTCATTTTATATGGATCTTAAATCATTTTAATGATTTTTGTAAAAAAATTTAAACAAGGTTGTTTTTTATTTTATCTAGTTAAACATCCTGATACATTTGAGACCAGGAAAGACATGCCACCAGAAGATATGAGACCTCTGTATATGGATACACAGTCAACCACGCCATTGGTAATAACATTTTATGGTTATTTGTTTATAATTTTCAAATTTCTTCATTTGCACTTAGCAAAATAGGTGCATAAATTTGAAAATAAATAAAAAAAAGATCAAGTCTGATTGAAAAAATAAAAAAAATAATGTACATATTTATACACTGTGTGTAAACATGGTAAAGGCAACAACTCATTTATCAGTACTTAAGATTCTTTGGTAGATTTCTCATGTATAGTAGGATAGTAGGATTTTGCAGGTATGGGGAACCCCAAAATGCTCAGTAAAATACAAATATTTAGATACTTCCATTGTAGCAAATGATGGAACCATAAAATTAGGTACCCTGGAAGTAAATTGAATTGCTTGCCATCTATGATTTAAGAATGTCCTGCCAAATTTTAAATATTTGTTGACATCAAGGCGTCAGACATTAAGATTCAATTTGCTGACTACATTATGTATGATAATATGGAGGCCATTTCATGTAATTGGAAAAGTAATAGCTTCTTTAAAAAGCTTGTAATTTGACAAGTCCTAGCTTTCCTAAAATTTTCCAGTTAGAAATTTAGTAGCATTTCTAAAAAGCTTGTAATTGGATACGTAATTGCCTTTTTAAAAACTTCCAATTAGAAAATTATTAGCTTTTCTTAAAAGCTTGTAATCGGACAAGTAAGGTTGTTTTGGCATTATAGAATAGTTACTGTTGCATATAAATTGTATTGTGGTTACAAAACAAGGAAAGAAAATTGGCTGATATCATTTTGGCGGTGATGTATTATATAAATTTTGGAAAGGAGGTAATTTCTAAATCACAATCATTTTTTCTTATCTCGTTTTCGTTAAGATTTGATTCCAATACATACAATGTACAATGGGGTTTGATCATTAAAGAATGCATTAATATATTTCAAATGGTTAGGCTTCTTGGTTTTTATTTTAAACTAAAAGTTCAAACCAAAATAGAAAAACAAAATCTGTTGAACATATTATATTTACCATGATTCCATATTCTATCTGCTCTTAGTTTTAGTGGGGAAATTTAAGAATTCTGTTCTCAGTATCACATGTGAGCATTGAGAATTCTGCAATGAGTATGAATGGTGAGCACTGAGAATCTGTTCTTGGTATCAATGCTTATATGATGAGAATTGGCCGTCTTAGAATCTAATGCAATCTGGGTAATATTTTCAAAAGCGTACACCAAAACACTGTGATTGGCTTACAACGCCCCAAACAATTGAAATTCAACCAATGACATGACGTTGTTTTCATTTTTGGTATTAACAATGAAATTATCCATAGTTCTTTAGATTCTGAAATGGAGAATTAAGAATTATGCTTTTAGTTAGTGATGATGAGCTTTGAGAAATCTGAGAACTCTGAATTTTGTCTTAGTGCCATGTATATTGGGTATTTAGAATATTCATGATATTGTATTTAGTATTATTGGTGAGAATTGAGATTCTGCTCGGAGTGTCAACAGTGAGCTAGAGGATTCTGTCATTTGTTGACTTAGTGTTGTAATTTCTACTATAAACAAAACATTTATTATTTTTCAGGATCCACGAGTATTGGATGCAATGTTACCGTACTTTGTTGGTTCTTATGGTAATCCACATTCCAGAACACATGCCTATGGCTGGGAAAGTGAAGCAGCTGTAGAAAAGGCCAGAAAAGTTGGTATTATAGGGTTATTGCATGAATATTATATTTGAAAGTAAAAATTGGTTTAAACTAAGATTTTGTCGTTGATGACGTCATAAATTTTGAAGATTTATTGCACTAGTGCAATATTAGAATTTATTGCACACTAACTTTTGGTTACTTTCTGTGGGAAATATTATATTGCTATGCAATAATATCTCTTACAGTTCAATTATCACTTTAATATAGGATTTTATAAAAATAAGTAGTAGTTCTGTCTTTAAGGTTTACCCTTGTCCATATAAATGTCCAGAAACTGCTTTCTGTTCTCTAACTTTAGTTTGCCTCAATCAAATGTTATGGAACTTATACACAATGCTTATTACTACCAAACACATATTAAATTTGAATTTTGGTGGCATTGTTTCACTGTTGAGTTATGTCCCTTTATCAATGGAAAAATTGCAGAATTTGTCGTTTCCGCACTCTAACTCTACTTTGCACAACTTAATGTTCTGTAAATTATACACAATTATTATTATTACCACCAAACACAGATCAAGTTGGAATGTGGGTTGCGTCTCTTTCACTGTTCTAATGTTATGCCCTTTATAGATGGAAAATTGCCAAGTTTGCTGTTTTGCATGCTCTATCACTTTTACTGTTCTGGAGTGCCTCTTTATACCTGGAAATATGTATTTTGTCCACAATCTAACTGTTGTATGTAATGACCAAATGTTTTATTTCCATGGTCAAAAGTTTGAAGTAGTACATTGACTCTTGGATATTTGGAGACCAGGGCTTCCAAAACAGTTGTACTGTCCGGACTTGACCGATAAATTATAATAATGACTTGTTGTGCCGAACTTGAAACGGATATTTAACATGGGTTCGCCATTTTCACATAATTCAGAAAAAATTGAAGTTTTTCTGATCTTTTTGACCTGACCTTTTGCCTTGAGGTGGTACATAACACTACAGGGAGATAATAATCAGCTGAACGTTTTAATCACATTCTATTATTAAGGTAATATTAAGCTTCTCAATGATCAAAATTAGCGTTTGTCAAACTGCTATATATCCAATTTTTCCGATAAAGTGTGTGGTTCAAGTTTTTTGAAATTTTTATATTTTTATCAAAGGGTCAAAGTTAATATTTTGTAAAAATTTTATAAAAATTAAACAAACCAAAATAATTTTAGTCAAGGTGTTTGGTACCACCTTAAAAAGCAACATTTGCAGTCATAAAAGTGACATGGTGAATATTAAAATATTATCAAAACAAGTTCTACTTGTTCAGGGGATGGGTAAACTAATATGTACCAGACTTTGATCTGTCTATTTAAAATTATGTTCATAAATTTCAGCAGTTTGCATTTAATTAATTTAGTCAAAAGATTTAGATTATCAAAAATATGTATATAAATATGATTTGATGAAAATTTAAAAGGTAGTTATAAAGGTTTTAAGCGAAAAATCGTCAAAACCATGTTGTTTGAACCAGTACACACGTGTGCTTGTGCATAGGTGTGAGATTTAATTATGCATCCCAATTCTTCAAAAATGCGAAAACTATCATTGATACCTTTGTCTAATGTTCATTTCAAGTATTTTCTTGAAGAAATAACGTGGAAAGAGCTACTTAAACCCAATCGTGCTTTGTAAATATACACAGATTTTACGTATCCGTCTCTGGTCCGTGTTTTACCATTGTCAAGTCAACATCCGCTATAAGAAAATGTGCCTTCTAAAAACTAAAGTAAAGTTTTTGACAACGTAATTTTGCACAAATAAAGATATAAGTTTGCTAATGTTGCACACTTGTCACTTCGAATGATGCACTGTCAATTTAACAGTTCATGTCAGTACATCGAAATTTGTATCTAAAGCCAAGTTTAATATAGTTTTTATGTCAATCATTGTTTATATGATTCCCAACTGATTATGTTTGCTTTTGTTACTAATTATAAGTCTTAAGGGATTAAAATCGGGATAAGACAAAAATTTCCGACTGGCATAAATATTTTTTGGAAGCCCTGGACTGGGGACATATATATGTGTCACATGGACACATTCTTCTATTATTTCAATAAATAATACACAAGCTCCTAGCACATAAATTGACCAAATATAAAATAATGAGATGTGGTATGATTGCCAATATAACAACTATCCACTCCTAGGTTGATACAAACAACTATCCACTCCTAGGTCGATACAAACAACTATCCACTCCTAGGTCGATACAAACAACTATCCACTCCTAGGTCGATACTAACAACTATCCACTCCTAGGTCGATACTAACAACTATCCACTCCTAGGTCGATAAAACAACTATCCACTCCTAGGTCGATACAAACAACTATCCACTCCTAGGTTGATACTTTGTGTCATTTGTCATTTTGTAAGTTGTTTTCTTAATTAGCACCAAGCTTATGAGTCTAGCCACTATTCAACTGATTTTACAGGTTTATCCGTTAAATCACTGTCCCAGATTAGGGGATGACTGAGTGCGCACTAACATATTCAACCCTACCAAATGCACTTTCATCATGTTCATAGTCTATAAATGTATATCAACTCTCTATCCAAGAAAAAAATTTGTATGTAAAAAGAAATCTGTCATATCCTGCATAACTATATCTTGTCTACAACTTTTGTTTCAGCAAATAGCGGACCTTATAGGAGCTGATCCAAGGGAAGTAATTTTCACAAGTGGTGCAACAGAATCAAATAACATAGCTGTTAAAGGAACTGCTAGATTTTATAAGTCAAAGAAAAACCATGTTATAACAACACAAACTGTAAGTTACCTTTAATAATTCAAAGCACATGTTTGGCAAATGCAAATCTCGTTGAATTTTACTGTAAAGGACCCAAACAATAACTTCATAGGGGATTGCTGTTAGGGTAAATTGCTGCCTGTATGTAATTATCAGCTGTTCCTGTGAACATAGAAATTATCTGTCCTTCTATGAGTCCACTTAATACATCTCAGATCCTGTCAAAATATTATTATTGTTCAGGTTTTCTTAGCCTAATTTAGCATGAAATATTTCAGGGCTCACACTACTTCAGAATCATAGGGAGAAGTGACTTCTCTTTTAGAAACTGATAGGGAGAAGTGGTGAGATTTGAAAGAGAAGTGCTCCTTCGCGACGCTGCGCTACAATGTTTAGTTTCTACTATAGTATATAGGGGTCATATGTAACTAATTTTCTTTTTATATTGTTCAATTCATGTCTGAGTATGCAATTAAAGTAACAGTTCAAATTCAAAGTTGTTTAAGTTAAGGTTCTTGTGAGAAACTATCAACTAAATATTTAGCACTGAAAAGAATTTTTTTTTTATGTCAAAAAGGAAAAGAAATTATAACATATCAATTACAATTCAATTAAAAAAACTATCTTGTTTATCATGTTAATCGTCAAAAGATATATGCAGAGTTAAGCTGGGCCATACCGTATAGCGGGTTATTTTCGCGGGGTGTTTATTTTCGCTTATTTTGGCGGGTCGGGAAATCGCGAAAAATAAATTCCGCGAAAATTTTTGCATACGTTCGATACTTTCTAATAGCTAAAACGTTTAAT
Organism: Mytilus coruscus; assembly: GCA_017311375.1. Lineage (NCBI taxonomy): Eukaryota > Metazoa > Mollusca > Bivalvia > Mytilida > Mytilidae > Mytilus > Mytilus coruscus. The sequence goes on from CM029600.1 coordinate 91,683,839, forward strand.
GGTTACATAATAAAATAAATAATGATATAAAAGTGTAAGGTACGCTGCCAGGTATTTTATCCTAATTAATTAGTGTCAAATTATATAAGAGTTGCAAGTCACTCATGATAATTTTATAATCTAATTAGTACGTACATCAAAGGTCCGGTCAATTTCGTAACTAATCAATCGTAACATTTACAAGAAGTTTGTACACCTGTGACAAATAACTATGTACCGGTATTCTATTGATTAACTGTATCAAAATATAGTCAATAAATGAGACGTCATGCAGGTAAAACAATCATTTAACCATAACAATAGACAACTTTTTAACTGCAACCATTTCAGTATCCGCCAAAATATTTAATTGGGATTAAAGGATCAGCCAAAATAAAAACCGCTATAATTTTTCGTATACTTTGTAGCCCCTTAATCGCGAAATTTTACACCCGCGAAAATAACCCACTATACGGTAATTTATTGATATTAGTGTAATAGTCCTAGAGTTAAGCAACTTTAATCAATAATTTGAAACAATCCATTTATATGGAATTGTAAACATTAATCAGGTAGATCTAACCAAAAGTCTGATAATGCATATGGAATGCGTGATTTTCCCTTTTGGGATCAATATTCTTCTGTCAGCTGTTCCATTCATGCGTCCGTGGTTATTATTGTAAAAATACGGATTTCGGTCATAGCTGGTCTGTTTCCGATCCGTAGTTAGTATATCAATGGCGGACGAAGAAAATTTACAAAAATAAAACGATGTTTGACAAGCTATTTGGAAAGGAATATGACGTTTTTAACGCAATAAATGGATTTAAAATTTACTGGAGGCAATTTTTATCATGTTCAAATGAAGTAAAACACTTATTTTGCCGCCGAAAGTTAGATTGATGTACGCTCTCGAGGAACAAGTACCGGAAGTGCATGAAGTGATAAAAAGTTGTCTTTTTATTAAATAACCTGCAAAACACTGTAAAGTCAATGCTTTAAACTCTTTTCTTAAGAAAGTAAATCGTTTATGTCTAAATTTCTTTAATTATCAATAAAAAATTGATGTTTCATCGACTTGGTAAAAATTGAAAATGTCCGATGACAAAAGCGACTGAAAGCAAGTATGGTGAACAGCAGGGCGACTAAATTTCGCTTTTGACGGTCGGGCAAAGCAAAGTGACAGAGGGGAAAGCGAATTCATCGCCCTAGTCGCCTGCTAGCGTGAGCCCTGATATTTGCTAATGTATGTTAAATTACCAACAGTTAATGATCTTTATTGTTATAAACATTAAAATAAGAATAGAATCATTTCATGAATTCATATTAATCATGCATGTATTTTCATGATTCTTTGCTGAAAACTGAAAAATATGGAAAAATAATTTCTTGCTTATTCAAAGTTTGTTTAGAGATTCAATAATTTGACCCTCCTCAAATGACAGGAATTCTAAAACACAGAGAGGTCTCAACATTGGCTTTTGGGTACAGATGTGCAGCAAAACATCAACCATTTATAATTAACTCTTGAGAAAATCATGACCTATAAGTATATGTCATGACAAAATCATAATCCATTCATGTATTTCTTATTTATCACGTATACAATTTTTGACTTCTGAATTTGATATAAAACTGCATTTATACAAAAGTCTAATCAAAAGATGAAAATTACTGACCCATTGACATTTTACTTGTTGAAATTGTAACCCATTGATATATTTGACATATCAAAAAAGGGACCCATTCCAGTGGTACAACTGCATATACCTTAATATAGGAAGAGACACCCACCCCCACCCCCTACCTCCAATGTTCCAAAATATAACTTGAAGATAAACCTCAACTAAGGAATCCTAAATATAGAAATCAAACACAGGATGCATTTGTTTATTGATAATAAAGAGGTTTTTCCAGATTTTTGCAGTTTCAATCTTAAACAGAATTTTTTAATTTCATAAAACAGAAGTAAGATTTAGACTTGATAATTTTATAGGAACATAAATGTGTATTGTATTCTTGTTTATATTTTGTAGGAACATAAATGTGTGTTGGATTCTTGTCGAGCTTTAGAAGCAGAAGGTTTCAGAGTTACTTATTTACCTGTACAACCAAATGGAATTATTGATCTAAAGGTAAGTCTAGAGTTACTTATTTACTTGTATAACCAAATGGAATTATTGATCTAAAGGTAAGTCTAGAGTTACTTATTTACTTGTATAACCAATGGAATTATTGATCTATAGGTAAGTTTACCATTGTATAGTCGTTGGCTCAGTGAAGATGACATTACTGTGGATTCATTAATATTCATGGGATACTAATTTTGGTGGATTTTTTGGCTATTTAAATTTAAATATTCAAACAAGTACAAATTTTCTCAAAGCGTATATGGTTCAACTTTTACACAACCATGAAATCAAATATGAAAAAAAAATGCAATTTTTGTTTGAATCCCCCAGAAATGGTGCCATTGAAAATAAAAGAATCCACAGTATAACATTTCTGTCCTAGCAAACTCTTGTCTGGATTATCCATTAAAGGCTATTGAAAAATGGAAGTTCTGTTTTCTCTTCCCATCAGAAGAATTGTAGAAACTATCAAGATTTTAGAATGTTTTGCTTAATTTTATACGACCGCAAAAAAATTTTGCAGTCGTATATTGGTATGACGTCGTCGTCGTTGTCGTCGTCCGGCATCCGTCGTCGTCCGAAGACACATTGGTTTTCACACTCTAACTTTAGTTTAAGTGAATGGATCTCTATGAAACTTTACCATAAGGTTCAATACCACAAAAGGAAGGTTGGGATTGATTTTGGGGGTTATGGTACCAACAGTTAAGGAATTAGGGGCCAAAAAGGGGCCAAAAATAAGCATTTTTGTAACTTCCAGACATAACTTGTGTGTTAGTGTATGGATCTCTCTGACATTGTACCACAACATGCACAAGGTTCCATATCACAAAGGGAATGTTGGGATTGATTTTGGGGGTAATTGCCTCAAAATTTTAGGAATTAGGGGCCAAAAAAGGGGCAAAAAACAAGCATTTTTCTAGTTTCATGACAATAACTTGTGTGTAAGTGTTTGGATCTTTCTGAAATTGTACTACAAGGTTCCATATCACAAAGGAAAGCTGGAATTGAGTTTGGGGTAATTGCCCAAAACGTTTAGGAATAAGGGCCAAAATAAGTATTTTCTAGTTTCCAGACAATAACTTGTGTTCAAGTGTATGAATCTCTGAAATTGTACTGCAAGGTACCATACCACAAAGGTAAGGCTGGGATTGAGTTTGGGGTGATGAATCATAAGGGGTTCAAAAATTGGGGGATTTTTCCTTTTTTTCCTTTTTTTTTCTTTTAAATTTTCCATTTTAAATTGGTTATTTCTGATTTATATATAAAAGCAAATAATAATGATATGGTTTGAATAGGTAAATTAAAAATTTTTAAGTTCTTAGACCACATTCATTCTGTGTCAGAAACCTATGCTGTGTCAAATATTTAATCACAATCCAAATTCAGTGCTGTATCAAGCTTGAATGTTGTGTCCCTACTTGCCCCAACTGTTCAGGGTTCAACCTTTGCGGTCGTATCAAGCTGCGCCCAGCGGAGCATTTTATTATACAAATTTTTGCGGTCGTTTATTGGTATGACGTTGGCGTCGTCGTCGTCGTCCGAAGACACATTGGTTTTCGCACAATAACTTTAGTTTAAGTGAATGGATCTCTATGAAATTTTACCATAAGGTTCAATACCACAAAAGGAAGGTTGGGATTGATTTTGGGGGTTATGGTACCAATAGTTAAGGAATTAGGGGCCAAAAAGGGGCCAAAAATAAGCATTTTTGTAACTTCCAGACAATAACTTGTGTGTTAGTGTATGGATCTCTCTGACATTGTACCACAAGGTTCCATATCACAAAGGGAATGCTGGGATTGATTTTGGGGGTAATTGCCTCAAAATTTTAGGAATTAAGGGCAAAAAAGGGGGCAAAAAACAAGCGTTTTTCTAGTTTCATGACAATAACTTGTGTGTAAGTGTATGGATCTTTCTGAAATTGTACTGCACGGTTCCATATCACAAAGGGAAAGCTGGAATTGAGTTTGGGGGTAATTGCCCTAAATGTTTAGGAATAAGGGGCCAAAAGGGCCAAAATAAGCATTTTTCTAGTTTCCAAACAATAACTTGTGTGTAAGTGTATGGATCTTTCTGAAATTGTACCACAAGGTTCTATACCAAAAAATGAAGGTTGGGATTGATTTTGGGGGATATTGCCCTAACTGTTTAGGAATTAGGGGCCAAAAACAATACTTTTCTAATACTTTGTATAAATTGCTTATTTCTTGAACAATTTCAATGGGGTTTTATTCTTGAATTCTTGGGGTTCTTTAAAATGCTGAATCTAACCGTGTATTACGTTTTTGGATTTTGGGCCCCATTTTTAAATTGGTCCACATTGAGATCCTAAGGGTCCAAAATTAAACTTTGTTTGATTTCATCAAACATTGAATTATTGGGGTTCTTTGATATGCCGAATCTAACCGTGTACTTAGATTTTTGATTCAGCCATGCTGGATCTATGCTATCACTCTGGTTTTGGAGATGGTGCAAAATACTAAGTTGAAAACATATCATGAAACTAATTATGTGTTTTTATGACTTGCAGAAACTTTCTACACCATTTTAATCATCAACTGCAAACTTTTGACATGTTATTTGCCCTTAAATTGAGAAAAGATTGGTCGAATAACCCTTTTATTTTAGATATACACTTGCATATAGTTCCTTTGTAAATCAAAATTTATAATGATTTACTATTTATGAATTAATTTGAAAAGTATTTGTACATCAATTGAATCAGTTGATAAGAATTTTGAAAGTATTAGATTAGTATCTTGTACTTGTGTAAGTGATTGTTCAGTGAAATTTGAGTCAACATGTGTATTATTATATCTAAGTTGATTCCCACACTTTTTTGAAATGGTATTACTCCAATTCTTTCCATAGGCAAGTAAGAGTCATTATGATTATCAACTGTCATGATTTTCAAATAATTACACTCAAAGGTGTAAGTGTTAATTAATTGGAAACAACCCCAGTCTTAATTCACCAAAGTTAATATCTCATGACCTGTTACATAATTAAATGGACACAATTTATTACACACCTAACTGAATACACACATTCTTGACCTCAGTAGTATACCTACAGATGTATTATTTATTTTGATCTACACAACATTAACATATTCTGTTAATTTTGCTAGCTAGCTGAATGATTAATCAGATGTGGGTTATTTTCAATGAAAAGATAAAAAATGAAAAAAATATGTATACAAAATGCAAGCAAATTTTATTTCACTTGTAAAAACAGTGTCATTATCATCTGTCACATAAGTCAATAATCAAGTTCTAATTAATTAGTTACAATTATCAGAAATTTGGTTGAAACAATAAACAAAATTGCATAACTCTTACCTGAGCATTTTCTGCCATAAAATTTATTTGTTTGTTCTACATTTATATCCCATTATATTGCTATTTAACAGTAATTGGAAATATCTCAGCATTAGGTATTTGTTCATTTAATTTGAATACAGGAAATGTATTTTTTCTAAATGAAGAATGAACACCAATTTAGATAAAAAGTAGTTATTATATTTTTTTATTTTTGTTGTTGAGAAATTGGATTTTAATGCCTCTTTCTGGAAATTATTAAGCCAGTTATTATTAATGACATATAAAAAGATATATTACTTGTTTGACAATTTCCCTTTCCATTCTTGTCAATACCATTAAATTGCAAATATTTATAAAAAAAAATCTGACAGAGTCTAAAATTGAAATATCAATATTTATATCAATATTTGCATCAATATTGCGAAAAATACCCTACCTTTGGACAATAACATAGAAATTTTACCGTAAGATTGGAAATGAAAAGAGAAAAAAAATATTGAAAAAAGTATAGTCAGAAAGCATATCAGACTAGCTATGAATATGGCTGGATCACAACATCGACGATGCTTTGATTATTTTTTGGTCCCGTTTTCCAATTGGTCTGCATTAAGGTCCAAAGGGTCCAAAATTAAACTTAGTTTGATTTTAACAAAAATTGAATTCTTGGGGTTCTTTGATATGCTGAATCTAAACATGTATTTAGATTTTTGATTATGGACCCAGTTATAAGTTGGTCCAAATCAGGGTCCAAAATTAAACTTTGTTTGATTTCAACAAAAATTGAATACATGGGGTTCTTTGATATGCTGAATCTAACCGTGTATTAAGTTTTTTGATTTTGGGCCCCGTTTTTAAATTGGTCAACATTGAGGTTCAAAGGGTCCAAAATTAAACTTTGTTTGATTTCATCAAAAATTGAATTATTGGGGTTCTTTGATATGCCAAATCTAACTGTTTATTTAGATTTTTAATTTTTGGTCCCATTTTCAAATTGGTCTACATTAAGGTCCAAAGGGTCCAAAATTAAACTTAGTTTCATTTTAACAAAAATTGAATTCTTGGGGTTCTTTGATATGCTGAATCTAAACATGTATTTAGTTTTTTGATTATGGGCCCAGTTTTCAAGTTGGTCCACATTTAGGTCCAAAGGGTCCAAAATTAAACTTTGTTTGATTTCATCAAAATTGAATTATTGGGGTTCTTTGATATGCTCTAACCATGTAGATTTTAATTTTGGTCCCATTTTCAAATTGGTCTACATTAAGGTCCAAAGGGTCCAAAATTAAACTTAGTTTCATTTTAACAAAAATTGAATTCTTGGGGTTCTTTAATATGCTGAATCTAACCATGTATTAAGTTTTTTGATTTTGGGCCCCGTTTTTAAATTGGTCCACATTTAGGTCCAAAGGGTCCAAAATTAAACTTTGTTTGATTTCATCAAAAATTGAATTATTGGGGTTCTTTGATATGCCGAATCTAACCGTGTATTTAGATTTTTAATTTTTGGTCCTGTTTTCAAATTGGTTTGCATTAAGGTCCAAAGGGTCCAAAATTAAACTTAGTTTCATTTTAACAAAAATTGAATTCTTGGGGTTCTTTGATATGCTGAATCTAAACATGTATTTAGTTTTTTGATTATGGGCCCAGTTTTCAAGTTGGTCCAAATCGGGGTCCAAAATTAAACTTTGTTTCATTTCAACAAAAATTGAATATATGGGGTTCTTTGATATGCTGAATCTAACCATGTATTTAGATTTTGGATATTGGACCATTAAAGGTAAATGTCCAATTTAAAATTTTTAAGTTCTTAGACCACATTCATTCTGTGTCAGAAACCTATGCTGTGTCAAATATTTAATCACAATTCCAATTCAGAGCTGTATCAAGCTTGAATGTTGTGTCCATACTTGCCCCATCTGTTCAGGGTTCGACCTCTGCGGTCGTATCAAGCTGTGCCCTGCTGAGCATTTCATTGTAACTATTGTATTGTTCTGTTTGTTTCTTTTGTACTACATAGAATGTCATGTTAAATGTTGTATATAAAAAGACATCCAATTGGAATGGGGAAGTTAAAGGATACCCTTTATTGGGAGAGTGCCATGCTCTCTGCATGTTAAAAGAACCCTTGTAACCACTATAGGTGGCCCATGGTAGGGCAAACTGTCATTCCCTATCTAACATACCCTCTTTTTGTAGTGACAGTCCTTTGTTCCTGCTATTCATCCAAACTGACGCATTTTTGCATATAATACAAATTTTCATTGTTTAAATTTGTTCTCACTCCTGATAAACTTGGACTATTTTCCAGTGTGCATTAAACAAATATCAATCAATGTCAATAGAACCTAAAATAAAATTGAGAATGGAAATGGGGAATGTGTCAAAGAGACAACAACTCGACCAAAGAGCAGAAAACAGCAGAAGGCCACCAATGGGGCTTCAACACAGCGAGAAAATCCCGCACCTGGAGGAGAGCTTCAGCTGGCCACTAAACAAAAATGTGTACTAGTTCAATGAAAATGGACGTCACACTTAACTCCAAAACATATAAATGAACTAAAATTAAAAAACACACAAGACTTTCAAAGGCCAGAGGGTCCTGACTTGGGACGTGCAAAAATGCGGTGGGGTTAAACATGTTTTGTGAGATTTCAACCCTCCTCTATACCTCTAGCTAATGTAGAATAAACAAACACACAGCAATACGCACAGTAGAACCTAACATGTTTATAATGAATTTTTGTTTTCAGTTATTGGAAGAATCAATGACAGATGAAACAGTATTAGTCTCTATAATGACTGTTAACAATGAAATCGGGGTCAGACAACCAGTCAATGAAATAGGTAATTATTTTATTAAATAGTTTGAATACTGTAACCCTTAACCAGTATTTATGAGGCAGGGTTGTAATACCTATACAATTACAAGAGTTCTCAACCATATATCAACAGGACTGTTTTCTGTCTGAGAACAGAAAGTTAATGTTATCCTATATATTGATGATGATACCTTATTCACCTCAGGTACATTTTATGTACCAAAAACCCAGGTGCAATTAACTGTTTATGTTCACTAAAGTAAAATTAGTTTCTTTGTTACCTATGGGCATTCGGCTATTGAAGTCTTCGCATGTGGTTCTAGCTTTCTTTGTGAATAAAAAAAAAACAATTAACCAATAATACATCTAACAAAAACTGTAAAAGGACTGTTTAATTATTGTTATAATTTTCACATACAGAATTTTTTCTAATATTTTAGGTAAACTCTGCAGATCCAAGAAAATATTCTTCCATACAGATGCTGCACAGGCCATAGGGAAAATTCCTATGAATGTTAATGATATGAATATTGACCTCATGTCAATCAGTGGTCACAAAATATATGGCCCAAAAGGTATGTATAACATTGAAATACCCATATCGCCCAGGTATCAGAATTGCAGTCTTGTAATTTGACATACCCCAATTGTAAACCAGAGTTAACCTGGTTCCTTTTCAAATAATTACATATAAAATTTTATTAAGCTTTGCCTTTCTCCTTGTGTCATTTGTATTAGGATTGACAATTCTGGTACCCTAGGCAATCAAAGTAGACCAACATATGGAAAAAACTTTTATAAATTGTAATAGTAGTGTTTAACAGCACTAGTCTGATGCCAGGGGATTGTATTATTTGCCACGGGTTTTTGTGTTTGCAAAATGACTACAGTTATCATGTAATAATTTGTTTGAATAAAAAGCCCCTACTTAGTGAGTTTTGTTTTAAAAATCACAAATCTCAACAAAAAAAACTTAATAGATAATGGATGTTGTCTTTCATTGGAACAATCCTTTTAATTATTAACTGATTTTAGATTTAAAAGTCAACATTTTCAACCCTATTGGGATTAACTGGGTATGATATATCCAAGTGCTTATAGCACTGTTTAATATATGGTGTTGTTAATCTTGATGTGAATACCCTGTTTCATTAATTTAGTATCATAGCATGTACTTAACGTGAGAAGAGAAATTACTTTTTTTATGCCCACCTACGTTAGTAGTAGGGGCATTATGTTTTCTGGTCTGTCCGTTTGTCCGTCTGTCAGTCTGTCCCCCTTCAGGTTAAAGTTTTTGGTCAAGGTAGTTTTTGATGAAGTTGAAGTCCAATCAACTTGAAACTTGATACACATGTTCCCTATGATATGATCTTTCTTATTTTAATGCCAAATTAGAGTTTTGACCCCAATTTCACAGTCCACTGAACAAAGAAAATGATAGTGCGAGTGGGGCATCCGTGTACTGTGGACACATTCTTGTTTTGTATCATTATATCATACTTTATTGATAATTTTGAAATTTGTTAATAGGATACAAAAAATACTGGTACCTTATCGCAGCCTCATTAAACATTAGTAGTATATAATAATTTGACTTGTTTAGTACTTATTAGTTATCTCACTTCTGAAATATATACAGTTCTAGATTATAATATATCCATATAGCTTCCATAGTATCTTTCAATAAAGAAGGATCAATATCTTTGAGAAAAAGAAGAAAAAAATAGATAAATAAAAATCACAGAAATTTTTCAACTTTTGGCAACAGCAAAAATATTTCTTAATTACAGCTTACGAAGATAATTTTTTTGGATTATAATTGTACAAGAGATTTTATCATTTATAATGATGATTATTGAGTTTGTACTTTCTTTCTGTCTCAGGAGTAGGAGCTTTATATATTAGAAGACGTCCAAGAGTTAGAGTTGAGGCACTACAGAGTGGTGGAGGACAGGAGAGGGGTATGAGGAGTGGTACTGTCCCCACCCCTCTCTGTGTAGGAATGGGGTCAGCCTGTGCAGTGGCAATGGAAGAGATGGAGGTATATTTATTACAGATACAACAGAATTTTCAAACGTACATAATTGAAACTAGTCGTTAAAATCTGTTTGCAGTACAGTGACCACATACATACACAATGTCTATCATAGTGAAAGCTGATATATAAGGTCTTCTTTTTATGAAATTTTGCTGCAATTAATGATTTAAATATCTGTAAGACCAATTTCAACTTTTATGCTAATTTGTATGTGCTGTACTTATTCAACATCAACAATCTTTTACCTCTTTATTCTGAATTCCTATGTTACAGGTCGTAAGAACTTATATTCAGATTGGTATATATGCTTTCTAAAATGAATGAAATATATGTATATATGAAAGAAAAAATCCCAATAAGATTATATGCTTTAAGGGCATATGATAAAGAAGATATCTTACATTGATTTTTCCTTGTAACTTGTCAGTTTTGATATGCAAAGAAAAAGATGCCTCAGTGACTTACTACTGGAACTTTTCAAGTTATTTTGGTTTGATTTTTGTCTTCTATAGGTAAAAACACCAACATCTTTTATTTGAATACTTCCCACACACCCCAAAAAAATAACACATTAAAACAGATATTTTCACCTGTTTTTTTTTTTATGAAAGTGTTTCCTAGCTTATAAGCTTTTACATTTCTTACCATTTTGAATGTTAAATAAGGTAATATAAGTGCAAAATTATGGAATTATTGTTGACAGAAAGTCTAAGACAACTTTCTTTAGACTACAAATGCATGATGCAGGACAAATTGGGGTCCATGTGCTTGTAAATTATCATATTCATAGATGCAAAGTAACAAAAATGCTTAAATGTGGTATTTCCATGAAGTCATTTTTGCATCTATTGTAATGTGAAATGAAATGTTTGCAATCGATTGATTTGTCTTTTTTTTTGCAATTCATTTTCAAGTATGACCATAAGAGAATAGTAGAATTATCAAACAGACTATTACACAAGGTACAAGATGCTATTCCACAGGTCATAAGAAATGGCGATCCTGATATGACTTATCCAGGTAAGTATATTGTTTTTGTCTCGTCTGCAATAAAATTGGCAGAATGTTAAACATAGAGATGCTAATCCGGCAGCTTAAAAGCTTCATATTTCAGAAGGAAGAAGACCTGGCTGCTTCATACCTTGTATATAGATGACTAACAATACCAAGTTTCAGCCTGTCATATTTCCATTGTCCTTGACCTCTTTTTTATGGTTCAGCGAGTGATTGAAGAAACTTTTTGTTATGTGAAATTTTCACTTATTTATTTTACTTGTATGGATTGTATGTATTTTCTACAGAATTTGTTGACAAAATATGCATTATGGTTAGCAGGCAAAAATCTATGGTTTACTGCTGATCTGGATAAAACACATGCTCCAATACCCCCAAGAAGTTTTGTGTCACTTTGTCATGCTCACCATTGACATAACCAACACATACCCTCAAATACTGATATATAGTTTGCAAACTACTGATGGTGTATAAAAAGGGTAAACAGCTGAGTAGAGTTGTGCCTTCACATGTACAAACAATACTCCAAATTTTATACATTAGCTCATGATTAATTTTACTTGTTCATGCGAAATATTTAAGTTAAAGTGAACTCAATCTGAAGTTTTCATCTACTGCTAAACGAGGGAAAGTAGCATATCCAACTATCTCGGTCATCACGTGACTTTTACACTTCAGCTGTATATCATTAATGGCCGATTGATTATCAATGAAAATGAACGGGAAACATAAATTAAACAGTCATAACTTTTTGTTACATGGTGTATTTTACCTCCCAACCCCACATTTTACAGTATTTTCATTTTTACAATTAAAAATGTTTTAAGTTTCAGTTCAGATATATGATTTCTTGCTTTAGAATAAGTTTGAAAAATGAGATGACATAACCACACAGCCTCCGTTGACTTCTTCGTTAAAACTCGATAAAATTGCAATGAGACCTTCTTATGTAATCAATTTTCTCAACTTATTTATTGTTACTTATATCCTCCCAACCCCTGAAAAGATCGACAACATATTCATTAAAATGAAATCGAAAACCATATCAGTTTGGATATCAAACTTTTTGCTTCAAAAAGTGATTGAAAAATTCACATTTTGGCATTCATTATCAATATTTTGAAAATGGCGGCCGCTTTTGGAAATAAACAACGAATCGACATGTATTCATTTAGTTATTAATCAAAAAGTTATATTTGAAATATTTATTGAAGTGTGTCTTATTGTACTCAAGAAATTTCTTATTTCAAATTTTCTTTAATATATTTATTAGAAACAGTCTCTGGCATTAGAAATAAAGATTTACCCCGTACCTACTCGCTTATTAGTCGGAAAATTGGGAGTAAAATTCATAATCCAGAGAGGGGTACCGACTAATAGACGAGATCCAGCGACCAGAGGAAAATTCCAAGCTTGAGAAAAGTGGTCAGGAGTGAATTTCCTGGTCAAAACTACGTTTGTGATTGCCAAACCTACATAAATCAATAAATAAAAAGTTTTTGTTGAAAATAAAAGACTACAATACTGTCCTTGTGTTTTATTTGTTCTTTGTTATCAATTTTCTGCAAATTCGTGTTGAAATTCCCACTGTTTCTTGTTTGGGTATTGATTTTCATGGTCAAATGGTTTGTTCATAAACCCAAAAGAAGAGCCAAGAACCAAAATGAAAAGGAGATAACAATGTACCAACTATGTGAAAGGATGTATTCAGCGGAGTTATTGTGTCATTATTGTGATATCATGATATCAATTCAATACTTATAAATCATACAATAATCAAAAATAATTTTAAGATTCACTCCCAAGATCAAAATATTATTCATTAAAATGTCTCAGGTAAACAAAATCACAAAATTGATTGACAAGCCAATATAATCCATTGATAACCCCTAATTAAGAGACAAAGAGTTGTATTCACTAAAGGTGTGAAAATATCAGTGATAGGTAAACAGATGACACTAATGAGTTGGAGTTATTTTAATATAAAGTTGATTAGCTTCACTTAATTTTTAATCCTTTAATCATCACAATATAATAAGAATTATAAAGTGTACATGCTCATTTAACACTGAGTTATGTGTGCTGTAAAAATATTATTTTGTTTGACTTTCAATTTTTTTCAGGTTCATATTGGTTTATGTTCGCTTTTCTCAAACAATAGGCTATTAGTCATACCCTACAAAATCATTGATGCATTACGTAAACAACACATGGCTAATGAAACAGTGAACAAAACAAGAGGAATGAATACATCTTTATTAATTATATAATATATAAAATATCATGATCAACATCAACTAAATTCAAACCAAACAAACATTCATGCAGAAAATGAATATAATTCCTGGATTTGCATTGGTTTTAACGGCGTTCAGTAACTGTCAGCTGCAAAAAAAATGTCCAAATTTTGGCCGACTTATACGAGGGTCAAGACTAAATCCTTGGAATTTGTAGCTGAAAAGGTCAACCGACTAATAGTCGGATCGACTATTACTCGAGTTCCAACGGGGTATATGCATTTCCATGCAGTTTACATTGACAGCTTGGGCCGACCTGTGAAGATATATTTTCAAAGATTTGTAATATGCAAATTGAAAAAATGTTGGATTCATGCGTTTTCAATAATTGTCTTACCTTAAAGCAGCATAGAAACATACATTGTTTCTCTTTGTTAAAGTGGATACATACTGTTTGTTTTGATAAAATTTCGAAATTACATAAAAAAAATGGCAACCAAATAATTTTCAAACGTAGACGATGTTCGACACTTATTTTGCCCATGCAAATAATTCAATATGATTTTACTGTTTATATTGCAATTAAATATGACACGTTATTGTCACTCTAATGATACTCGAGGACATAGCTAGATTATGGAGAATGTGATTAAGTCGTCAACGTGATCAAAGCAAACAAACATGGCAACGTGGCCTAATCACGATGTAAGTTTTGACAAGACTTGTGTAGATTAGTATTGTACGATTCTTAATGAAATCTTTTTATGATAATATTTTTAATATTAACAAAAGAAAACCTCGAATGGATGGTAACAAAGATGAAATATCTATATTTTCAATTTTTCTAAATCTTCACACGGGTAACCAGTACATTTTACATTATCCTAATTAAACCAGTCACATACAGAGTTATCGAACGTAATTATGACTGGAATAGTTGCATATGGGAACATGTTATTTTTTCATTCAGAAATTAAATTTCATTTGTTTGAATATAAAAAATGTTGTTGTGACAATCATTTTTGAAAGTCATAGCTGTTATTTCATTTGCATACATGTGTTTCCCACCTCCCCCAAAAAACTCTAATGTTGTACATCTAAATTTTATTTCATTTAATATGAGTATTATAATTTCAGGCTGCATAAATCTGTCCTTTGCTTATGTGGAAGGAGAAAGTTTGTTAATGGCACTTAAAGATATTGCTCTATCTTCAGGAAGGTAAAATATTCATAAAAATCATGATCAAATTGACATACAGTTTATAGAAGCCTATGGTTAATAGGATAACAAACCAGTCAGCCATGATTATTGTACTATGATACCTGAGACACTGTAAATTTATTGATATACAAATTATAAACCTATTGAAAAATTTAAACTTTTTAAGCTCCTACTTAAAACAAATACGGTTCAAAGCATGAACAAAGATTAGAAGATATCACCTTATTTATCTGGATAAGATTCTGGGCACAGAGACAAACCTACCCATTTGTTTAAATCATTTAAAAGAACAAATCTTATTTCCTGTTTTGAAGTGTACGATAGAAATGTCTGATGGAATCATTATCTTGTTTCATTCAAAGATAGTTCTGAGTAATATACTCTGATGAGGAGGTTAAGTACGCTGCTTTACAGGGTTTCAGGGAATGAAAATAGCACTTTAAAATTTGACGAGTCCGAGGTGCTTTTCTGAAATTAGGTTTATCAGGAATGCATTTATAAAAATTTGAAAACCAAGGATAAATAAATACTTCCATACTTGAAGGCCTATATTGAGAAACATTCAATGGATAAAATATTTTAATAACCTAGAATTTTAAACTAATTGATAACTGGAATTGACAAAAACCGTTTCAACAATTAAGAAAAAATGAGAAGGTTGCCACATATTGTGTGGGAATATATATTTTTGGCAAGGATGGTCTTACTAAAAGTTCCATTGTTTTGATTATGTACAGATGCTAAAGAGAGATAACACAAAAAATGTATCTTAATCTGTTATGAAAGTAAATCTTTATTTGAATACATGTATGTCATTTGATGCATGTAAGTATCCTGCTTTCAAATACATGTAAGTCAGTATCACTATGTTTACCTGTTTTGCCTTGCAGTGCCTGTACATCAGCATCATTAGAACCTTCCTATGTGTTACGTGCTGTTGGGGCTGATGATGACCTGGCTCATTCGTCAATCAGGTAATAAAAAAATTATTTTAGAAATCAAAACTCTTTATGAACTTTAATGAATGAAAAAACAGCAATTGACGTTGCTTTTCAGAGTGTCTCCCAATCATCATTCCTGCAGAGTTGGAAAGACCTCTACATGTGAAAGAAATTTTAGAATTAACCAATCTTATAGGGAATTGGCTCTGTCGGCCAGCTTTTTTGCCTGTTTTGAATGAAATGAATTTTATATGAAAGAACATCAGTACAATATTTCTGACAAAATTGGTTCGGAACATCTTTGTAATTGTAGAGGGAAATGAGTAATCACATTTTGAAATAAATTTTTTTGTTATGAATTATTTAAACAAAACCTTTTCTTAAATAAATTATATTTTCTGAAATAGCTAATAGTTTTGCAAGAGACATATTTTGAAATGAGTCTTTGTGTTTAGATTTGGTATTGGAAGATTTACAACAGAAGAAGAAATAGATTATACAGCTGAACTGACTGTCAAACATGTAACAAGACTCAGAGAAATGAGGTATGCTATAAAGTAGAAATTTCTATTATAATCCTATGAAGAAAAATGTAAAGGATACACATCACATTAATTAAAACTCACATTTTAAATACACAGTGTTATTTAAGCAGTATTAATGAAAATCTCATGAAAATATCTTTATTTTTTTTGTCAGTTGATCAATATTCATATTAATAAATGCAGATTAATATTTCTGAATTTACACTATTTTAGACAATAGTCCTGTGCTGACACTCGTTTTCATAATTATGTCTTAGAATAATAATTTGAACCACAACTTTTCTTTTAATTCAAAGATGTGCTTGTTTGCAACAATGAAGAAGTAAAGAGGGGTTATACTGTTTAACCCCTGTCTGTATGTTCAACAATATGTTCGTCCCTCCCATGAGATTTCCATCGCATTTTTCTCAGGAACTTTAAATTAGAGCCTCCTAAAATTGTAATCAGGCTTCATGTGAACAGGCTGTACAGTGTGATGTGTTTTCAGATTCTTAACTAGGTGAAGCCTTTTTTCCTTTGCTTTTCTATGTCCTGTTTACCAATTTCTTTAAGCAGTGTGTCATTAGCCTGGCTTTCTACCATGTGTTACTTCTTGTTGTTTGTCTTTTTTTTTACAATATTTTTTATTATGAGGTGTCAGTCTTGATGTTGTATTATATTATATACAGAATAAATATGAATAAATTTTTTTTTAATCATTCTGCTTGAGAATATTAATGTAATTTAAATATGGCTTTTCTTAAAATTACAGCACTGAGGGTTGGAGGGGACTCTTAGTTGACCCAGACATATTATGTGTAATATATTAATTGGTTGTTAATGATGTTCTTCTACCTCACACAAACAAAAACTCAATATTTTGTTAGAGATCAACACAGAATCCTCCAATCCCCCCAAGATCAACCAGAACCAGAGTTTGTTATTACAAGGATTTTGGAATAGCCGTTATAATGTATATCTGCATTAAACTAAAATATAAATATTTTTAACATGTAGTTCATTGAAGTTTAACAGTTGGGTAAAAGTATAATTACTGCATAATGATATCTGTGCTTAAAATAAGATTAAATTTATTGTGATTGTATTGAAATACTTTTTATACAACCGCAAAAAATTTTTGTGGTCGATATTGGTATGTCGTCGTCTCGCGTCGTCGTCCGAAGACGCATTGGTTTCGCACTCTAACTTTAGTTTAAGTGAATGGATCTCTATGAAATTTTACCATAAGGTTCAATATCACAAAAGGAAGGTTGGGATTGATTTTGGGGTTATGGTACCAACAGTTAAGGAATTAGGGGCCAAAAGGGGCCAAAATAAGAATTTTGTAACTTCCAGACATAACTTGTGTGTTAGTGTATGGATCTCTGACATTGTACCACAAGGTTCCATATCACAAAGGGAATGCTGGGATTGATTTTGGGGTAATTGCCTCAAAATTTTAGGAATTAGCGACCAAAAGGGGCAAAAACAAGCATTTTTTAGTTTCATGACAATAACTTGTGTGTAAGTGTATAGATCTTTCTGAAATTGTACTACAAGGTTCCATATCACAAAGGAAAGCTGGAATTGAGTTTGGGAGTAATTGTCTGAAACGTTTAGGAACTAGGGGCCAAAAGGGCCAAAATAAGCATTTTCTAGTTTCCAGACAATAACTTGTGTTCAAGTGTATGGATCTCTCTGAAATTGTACTGCAAGGTACCATACCTCAAAGGGAAGGCTGGGATTGAGTTTGGGGTGATAAATCATAAGGGGTTCAAAAATTTGGGGGGTCTTTTTTCCTTTTTTTACTTTAAAATTTTCTATTTTAAGTTGGTTATTTCTGATTTATATTTAAAAGCAAATAATAATGATATGGCAGGAGATACACACCTAACAGGATGTGTAAATTATTATATAGTAAGTATTGTGCAATAGCAAGAAATTTTCAATTGCACAGTATTGCGCAATAGCAAGAAATCTTCAATTGCACAGTATTGCGCAATAGCAAGAAATATCCAATAGCACAATATTGCGCAATAGCAAGAAATTGTCAATTGTACAGTATTGCTAATAGCAAGAAATATTCAATTGCACAGTATTAGCAATTGCAAGAAATATTCAATTGCACAGTATTGTGTAAAGAAGATACTTTGTATAAATTGCTTATTTCTTGACTAATTTCAATGGGGTTTTATTCTTGGACTCTTGGGGTTCTTTAATATGCTGAATCTAATCATGTATTAAGTTTTTGGATTTTGGGCCCGCTTTTAAATTGGTCCACATTGAGGTCCAAAGGGTCCAAAATTAAACTTTGTTTGATTTCATCAAAATTGAATTATTGGGGTTCTTTGATATGCCGAATCTAACCTTGTATTTAGATTTTAATTTTTGGTCCCGTTTTCAAATTGGTCTACATTAAGGTCCAAAGGGTCCAAAATTAAACTTAGTTTGATTTTAACAAAATTGAATTCTTAGGGTTCTTTGATATGCTGAATCTAAACATGTATTTAGATTTTGATTATGGGCCCAGTTTTCAAGTTGGTCCAAATCGGGTCCAAAATTAAACTTTGTTTGATTTCAACAAAATTGAATATATGGGGTTCTTTGATATGCTGAATCTAACCATGTATTTAGATTTTTGATGTTTGGGCCCCATTATCAATTTTTTCCACATTGAGGTCAAAAGGGTCCAAAATTAAACTTTGTTTGATTTCATCAAAATTGAACTCTTGGGGTTCTTTGAAATGCAGAATCTAACCGTGTATTTAGATTCTTAATTTTGGTCCCGTTTTCAAATTGGTCTACATTAAGGTCCAAATGGTCCAAAATTAAACTTAGTTTGATTTTAACAAAATTGAATTCTTAGGGTTCTTTGATATGCTGAATCTTAACATGTATTTAGATATTTGATTATGGGCCCAGTTTTCAAGTTGGTCCAAATCGGGTCCAAAATTAAACTTTGTTTGATTTCAACAAAAATTGAATATATGGGGTTCTTTGATATGCTGAATCTAACCATGTATTTAGATTTTGATTTTTGGGCCCGTTATCAACTTTGTCCACATTGAGGTCAAAAGGGTCCAAAATTAAACTTTGTTTGATTTCATCAAAATTGAACTCTTGGGGTTCTTTGATATGCTGAATCTAACCATGTATTTAGATTTTGGATATTGGACCATAATAGGTGAATGTCCAATTTAAAATTTTAAGTTCTTAGACCACATTCATTCTGTGTCAGAAACCTATGCTGTGTCAAATATTTAATCACAATCCAAATTCAGAGCTGTATCAAGCTTGAATGTTGTGTCCATACTTGCCCCAACTATTCAGGGTTCGACCTCTGCGTTGTATCAAGCTCGCCCTGCGGAGCATTTTATTATCATCTGTCTTGGTATTGTTGTTTCCTTGTGTTATTAAACATATGTGATATTGTCTTGTGTTATCTTGTATATCAACTAGCCTTTACACTTATAATCTGTAATTGATCTTTGTTTGTTTGTTTAACTGGTGTTAAAACAAATGTAACTTTTCTGGTTATACTATTTACTAGTTGATAACATTATTGCCATTGCCAGCTAACACAAACTGTAAATATAGGAATCAAGTCTTTTTACAATTTTTACCTGGATAGATGAACTTAAAAATTGAGAAGAAAATTGTTAATACATGCATTTGTTTGGCTTGATTTGAAAACATTCTGTCATTGTTTAAAAAGTTTTAGCATTATTAAAGATTGCACAAATGCAAGGGAGCATTGTATGCTAATTAGGCTTATTAAGTCTTCAAATAGTCTATTATCTGCAAAGATCATCCAACACAATTCTTATATTAGCAGTTAAGAGTAGTGTGTTCACCTATCTTTTAGTAAGAAACCCATGGAAGTATGCAAATAGAATGTGATCTTTAAGATAAGAAATTCTATTGAAGATTAAAGTTCCACATGGTGCTTAGTCTTTTAATTCATACATAAAATGGGTAACTGGACTTACCAAAAACAATGGACAGCACAACAAACCACATAAAATGGGTAACAGGACTTACAAAAAACAATGGACAGCACAACAAACCACATAAAATGGGTAACAGGACTTACCAAAAACAATGGACAGCACAACAAACCACATAAAATGGGTAACATGACTTACCAAAACAATGGACAGCACAACAAACCACATAAAATGTGTACCAGGACTTACCAAAACAATGGACAGCACAACAAACCACATAAAATGGGTAACATGACTTACCAAAAACATTGGACAACACAACAAACCACATAAAATGGGTAACATGACTTACCAAAACATTGGACAACACAACAAACCACATAAAATGGGTAACATGACTTACCAAAACAATGGACAGCACAACAAACCACATAAAATGGGTAACAGGACTTACCAAAACATTGGACAACACAACAAACCACATAAAATGGGTAACATGACTTACCAAAAACATTGGACAACACAACAAACCACATAAAATGGGTAACATGACTTACCAAAAACATTGGACAACACAACAAACCACATAAAATGGGTAACAGGACTTACCAAAACAATGGACAGCACAACAAACCACATAAAATGGGTAACAGGACTTACCAAAACAATTGACAGCACAACAAACCACATAAAATGGGTAACAGGACTTACCAAAAACAATGGACAGCACAACAAACCACATAAAATGGGTACCAGGACTTACCAAAACAATGGACAGCACAACAAACCACATAAAATGGGTAACAGGACTTACCAAAAACAATGGACAGCACAACAAACCACATAAATGGGTAACAGGACTTACCAAAAACAATGGACAGCACAACAAACCACATAAAATGGGTAACAGGACTTACCAAAAACAATGGACAGCACAACAAACCACATAAAATGGGTAACAGGACTTACCAAAAACAATGGACAGCACAACAAACCACATAAAATGGGTAACAGGACTTACCAAAAACAATGGACAGCACAACAAACCACATAAAATGGGTAACAGGACTTACCAAAAACATTGGACAACATAACAAAACATAAAATGGGTAACATGACTTACCAAAAACAATGGACAGCACAACAAACCATTTAAAATACCAGCACCAGACCCCTCCCAAAAAATACACATACAAATAACAAATGGTCCAGATGGCATCACTTGGTAGAGGCAAAACTTGTGGTGGGGTAAAACCAGTTTTATGTGCTCAAACTGCCATCCCCCTTTTGCCTATTTAGAACATATGACATAACAGTAAAACACAATAAAAAAACCTGAACAATCCACTATCAACAGGATGACCACTTACTTGAACAAGAAAATAAAAAAACAGCACACAATTTGGAAAACATGATCAGAATGTGCACGCTACTACAGGAAGCTAGCTTGGGTCATGTAACCATAGCTATTCAAGAAAACAAAAACAATAGATGCAGTACACCTAACAGGTTTCATGAAGTCTCATCATAACATGATTTAATATATAATAACAACATAAATAAAGTAAAATGTAATGTTGGTACAGCTTTGAGTATGTAGTAATGAACAAGATTTAGGTCACCCTGCTTGCTAGTTGAAGCATGAAAACAATATTGCCTTGTAAGAGGGAGGAACAAAGTGTCATTCAATCAGCCAGTAAAATCTACATCATGAAATGATTTTTGCTCAAAGGCAAGTAAATGAGTCTGTTTTTAACTTCCAACTATAACACTGACCTCTTTTCTAATTGGTGTGAATAACTATATAAATTTTGAATTATAGACAATTAGGCAACGGGACAAATCGGTACCAGGACAATTCCACAGGCACATTGCATTTGCATGAAATGTTTTATTTTGGTGCAAATGAAATATGGTTTGTGGCGCAAAAGCACTGATTTCTACACTGAAAGAAATTTCTGTATCAAGACATTCTGCACCCCATAAAGGCAAAAAGCTCACTGCCACTGTAGATAGAACAAATTCAATACGAAAATCATAAGTCAAAGACAAATTTCTATTACACAAGTAGGAAAGACGTGTTTTTTGCTATCTAGGTTTACTTTCTAATTAAAAATAAGAAGATGTGGTACTTCTTTTCTACAAGAAAAAAACAGAGGAACAAGCACAAAAAGCACTATATGCTCTCTATACATTTAGTTTATACCTATTTCACTTTATTTGTCTGAAATTTGGGGACATAAAAACAAAAATATAATATACAAGTACTAGGAGAAAATACAAATGCAATTCTTGAAAAAAAATCACCAACTTTCATCCTAAGAACTAACTGTATGGGTTTTGGGAAAACAGTAGTCTTCATACCAAATACAAATAAAACAATGTATGTAAGCTTTTTTGGTCAAATCTTTTGGAAAACAATGAACATACATTATTTACTTTTTATACGACCGCAAAAAATTTTTGCGGTCGTATATTGGTATGACGTTGGCATCGTTGTCTTCGTCCAAAGACACATTGGTTTGCGTACAATAACTTTAGTTTAAGTGAATGGATCTCTATAAAATTTTACCATAAGGTTCAATACCACAAAAGGAAGGTTGGGATTTATTTTCGGGGTTATTGTACCAACAGTTAAGGAATTAGGGGCCAAAAAGGTGCCAAAAATAAGCATTTTTGTATCTTCCAGACAATAACTTGTGTGTTAGTGTATGGATCTCTCTGACATTGTACCACAAGGTTCCATATCACAAAGGGAATGCTGGGATTGATTTTGGGGTAATTGCCTCAAAATTTTAGGAATTAGGGACCAAAAGGGTCTTCAAGCATTTTTCTAGTTTCATGACAATAACTTGTGTGTAAGTGTATGGATCTTTCTTAAATTGTACTACAGGGTTCCATATCACAAAGGGAAAGCTGAAATTGAGTTTGGGGGTAATTGCCCAAAACGTTTAGGAATAAGGGGCCATAAAGGGGCCAAAATAAGCATTTTCTAGTTTCAGACAATAACTTGTGTTCAAGTGTATGGATCTCTCTGAAATTGTACTGCAAGGTACCATACCACAAAGGGAAGGCTGTGATTGATTTTGGGGTAATTTCCTCAAAATTTTAGGAATTAGGGGCCAAAAAGGGCAAAAACAAGTATTTTTCTAGTTTCCAGACAATAACTTGTGTTCAACTTGTACTGCAAGGTACCATACCACAAAGGGAAGGCTGGGATTGAGTTTGGGGTGATGAATCATAAGGGGTTAAAAAATTTGGGGGATTTTTTCCTTTTTTTTCTTCAAAATTTTCCATTTTAAGTTGGTTATTTCTGATTTATATATAAAAGCAAATAAAATCTTCAATTGCACAGTATTATGCATTAGATTTGTAAGATCTTTGACCACATTTATTTTGTGTCAGAAACCTATATTTTATCAAAAATTTGATCACAATCCAAATTCAGATAGTATCAAGCTTGAATATTGTGTCCAAATTTGCCCCAACTGTTCAGGGTTCGACCACTGCGGTCATATCAGGCTGCGCTCAGCGAAGCATTTTATTAATCCAGTTAAATGAAAGTGGAAAAATGGGCTTTTAAATGGATTGACCATGTGAATTCTATGCTTGATGATGTGGGTATAGCTTACATTGTATTTAAATTCTACAACACCCATGGAATAAACTTTTATTAAACAGCAAATTTTCGACAAATCTATCAAAATGAGTATCAGATATGAACAATTCTTATTCAATCACAATCAAATAATTTTGTTTTGCTTATTTTATTACTTTAAAAATAAGAAGATGTGGTATAATTGCCAATGATACAACTCTCCACAAGAGACCAAATGACATAGAAGTTAACAACTATAGGTCACCGTATGGTCGTCAAAAATTAGCAAACCCCATACCGCATAGTCAGCTATGAAAGGCCCCAAAATGACAAATATAAAACAGTTCAAACGACAAAACTAACAGCCTGATTCTTGTACAAAATAATGAACGAAAAACAAATATGATATACAGCAACAAACGTAAACCACTGAATTTGCCTTGCCCAGTTTTCACTTTTCAATGTTCACATTCTTTTCTATTAAATATCAAATCATGATTAGCACATGCATAACCTATTTCTATTTAAGGGTTAAATTGAAGTTCGCGTGAATACCGATTCAAATGAAGTTGAATTTGACTTGGAATCCAATAATACACCAGCGATGTTTGAGCTTATTTTGACTAAACAGATCCAAACTGAATGCTCATAGCGAAATAATATTTCCTATTTCCTCTTTTATAAATGCTTGAAATTAAAAAAAAATCGTATTTTTATTTTATTTTTTTTTTGTCAACTTCGTAGCTAATGTCCCTTTAAACTTGACATTCTATTAACAATTGAAAAACTACTACCTTACCTCAGGGACTTTCTATACTAAAGTATACTTTTAGTATAGAAAGTCCCTGCTCACCTAGTTTCCATTGACTCATTTCAACAAATATGTGTATAAAAATTTTATGCAACATTTTTATGGTTCCTATTGAAATTTTGTTTATCAAACAACAATTGATTAAGCAACTGCAATACAATATAAAAAACTGTTTGTCTTGGTCTTGAGATCGGAGATGTCCTGATGCCGAAGCGGTTTCTTTCCATAAATTTGGTGCAACCAGACGCATATAATACATGTTATATGTCTCTTATAAAATTGAGATTACCTTTGCTCTGCACCAAAATTTGCAAGTCCAGGATGTATAAATACTTAAAGAGCCAATAGAAACCTAACAAGAATAGCCGTAACCATCGAAGATCAACTTTGCATGAGGAAGTTGAAACATTGGTTCTTCCTTAGTCTTATGATTTCTACATTTATCAATTCGAAATGTGAAAATCATTTGATTACCCAACAAAAAAAAAGTGAACAGGTCTTTTTTATTTTTTGCAGATGTATTAAACCACTGTTGTGATGTTTTCCTTTTCTTTACCTTGAATTCATATTTTCAAAATCAATGCTTCCAATTTCTGCCGATGAATTGAGTCTATTTTCCCTGGTTTAATTGAGTTTGAAATAGCTACTCTCCTGATTTCTGTTGACAACTGTGACTAACTGTAAATTGTTTTAAATTTACTTTGGACCTTCGAATCTTCATCTGCTTCTCACATCACACCTAGCCTCAATCTAATTCTGTCATATACCAATGACTATCATTATGGATTTCATGTAAAAACAACTTTTTTATATATTGGGAAAAAAATAGAATTAGGCTTTTTTATGTTATTTGGTATTTATTTTGTCGCCAGAACTTATTTAATCCAAGCACAATATAAAATACACCGTTTCATTGTACACAAAAAACTTCACCGTTCTATAGGTGTGAGACCACCAATTCAAAATCCCTACTAGTCTATTCAACCAAATTTTCCATTTTCACAGCTTTCTAAATATTTTACACTAAGTTTAACTTCATAGAAACCATGTATATCCTGAATTGTACATGTTTCCCCTTTCTACATGCCAATTTTCAACCAATGTTTAAAGTCTGAGTAATGAAATATTATTGTTCGGAATTCAAGTACTACTACAAATAACCCCTGGTCTTCTGGAAATCTTAAATAATAGAAAATGAAAGGATATGGAGTATATTATGCAGCGCATTAATCCTCAATTTTTAATGCAAATTCATGGACCAGTAAATTTTGTCTCCAAATGGTCTACATGTATTTCTCTTTCACCAAAAGTTTCATTTCTGCAAATTTGTTGGTAAGTTTAAGTAAACAATGACACCAAAAAGTACTATTTTTGGTCAGGGAAGGGCTACTTTAACATACGTTCTTAATTGAAGTGGGCGAATTGGTGGTCTGACACCTAAAGAGACATAAAAGTTTTTCAGAAGTCTCTTATTGTTTTGCTTTTTTCTGATACCTATACGTAGAACACTGAAGGTTAATTGCATACCTCATCAGTTCATGAGGCGCGGATTTAGTCAAAATTATTGTATTTAAGCAGGTCCTGAAATATTACGATACCTCCATAATTCAAATTTAGGATAACCATAAATCACCGAGGACCTCCTGAAATATTTCAGGACCTCCATAATTCGATTTCATGATACCCGGAAACATTTCAAGACCTCCACAACTCTATTTCAGGATATCCTGGATTGTAACATGAATGGTAATTTTTCCTTTGATCTTCCAGTAAGGACGTATAACTAACATAACTAACTATCTAATATACGTCCTTGCTTCCAGTGAGTTAACTTCTGTTATTTTTAGAGGAGTGCGTTAACTGAATGATTTTTTATTTATTGCAATCTCCAATCCCGCCGTTGACCACTTCTCTTTTGAAAAGCAAAGAATGGGAGGAGCTTAAACCAGTGCTCTAACTTCCATCTAACATGTCAGAACTTGCTAATGCACAGTCTGGCTCCGCCTCCTTCGAGAAGTAAATAATGAAAGAATAAATCAAAAATGTAGAATAGAAATGACTAAATTTTTCTACTGTTGTTTTGATTGGATACCTGTTTTTTTCGTGTCGAAATTTAAAATATTCTACAAAATATATGTCACTGGATGTTTAGTAATTTTCTCCATTTTATAAAGGCCCGTCTATTTCCGTCAATTGATCATGCTTCAAATATTTGTCCCTGGACCTTACAAGCATTCAACAACCATTGCAATTAATTAACCGATCTTTTTGCAGTTGTTGGGAATGGACGAATAGTATTAATTATCTTCATAATTGGAAACTGAAAATGTTTCTTTCTTATCACAACGTCAAAACTATAGTAAAACAAAATTTTAAGTATGAACAGTCACGCACTCTAATTAGCATATACAGAATACATGTGGTAATGCATTTTAAACTGCATTCATTTTGTCCTTCTTGTGCGAGATATGCAATTTGTCTGTATATAACAAATTGTTCTTGCTATCTCGAAAAAGATTTTAGCAGTTTTTCCGTACGAAAGACTGCGCATAAACGCTGCTCGAAGTCTCTGTCATGTGCTATCTGGTATGCATGGGATAAGTACAAAGAGCAGTAAGAAGATAAATACCCATCTGATATTGATGACTCGGCGATTAATGTTAGATCATGCAGGCATTGTTGTCGTCGAAAGATGTCTTGCAGACGATGACAACAAGCGAATCGAAGATAGTGGATCAATACTTCAGTTGGCAATAGTATAAACTTTTGCTGAGGAATCAACTGCAATAGATAATCGTATGTTTGGATATTATTGACGTAAAATTCAGTTTGTTTAAATTTACTGTGACATATCAACCTTCTCGTTTGTCTGATGTAGTCTTTGAAGTGGTATAAATGTAAAGTATATTGTGTCGCGCCTCCTATATTTGAGAATGACGAGATAATTGAGTTATTCCGAAGGGAAATAGATTTGGCATACTCAAGAACTTTAATTGCGTTCTTATACTGTCCACAAAGATAAAAATTCAGTGCTAAGGAGACCCATCCTCGTACACCGGCAAGCTTTGATAAAAATAAAGACGTTGATCTATTTTTCTTGCGGTGTTTGTACATTTGTTTATTTTTAGCATCTATTTCAGAAACACTATCCAGTACATACTGAGAAATTCTTGACAGAAAAATGGTAAATATTATTCTAACTTTTGTCGGTAAGTTTTTCTTGTTAAAATACAAATGCATTTCTTTCCAGCCTCAGCAACTGAAGTATATTCAACATCATAGAAATAGAAACCGAAAACACCAAGCATTGGAATGACTGCCTTGTTGAAATCTTGATATCCACTGATATATTCTTGTAAAGCTGGGTTGTTTTTTGCTCTGATAATTTTGTTCATTAAAGAGTCACATAGAAATAAACTCTCCCATCCTATACCATGCAGAAAGGTCATCAAGGCTAGTAATTCGTCCCATAGTTGCTGGGTAAATTGTCGCTCAATCATATTGTGCTGTGGAACAAAATAGTTTGGAATATATTTGTGAAAAACCAAGTATGTCAATCTACATAAACACGCAACAAAACAGTCTAACAAATGTATGGGTGTCCACCATGTTTCATCAAGTTCTTCTGATAACCAGAATATAACAGTTTTAAGAAAATATGAGCACAGAAAATCGGAAATAGTTGGATTTTTCTTTAAAACATCTTTGATTAATATTTTTAAAAGAGCATAGCACAGCATATGTGTATGAGTCCATGTGTGGATCAGTTTCTTTTCTGGTACAGAAAAAGAAATTCTCCATTCAAGGGGATGGCTTTCTCCCGAATGAGATTTACTCCCGATTGGAACCAAAAGAACAGATTCTTTGACAATCTCGGAAATTAGTATGGTAGATGGCCACCCAGAGGACCGATGTCTAATTAACCATTTACTAGCTGCTGTCGGCCATTTCTGGCATTTCAATGAATGGGCTACATCCACGTCACTATATGTATTACTTAGACATGGCCCGTTTATTGATATATGAGAAAACGGATATTTCGAAGCTAGATTTTGTAAATAAAGATTGCTTGAAAAGAATATCCCACCCTCGCTTCTCAATATTAAGCTGTCGTCAAAGTCGTTGTGTGGCCTTTTGTGTAGTTTAAGTAGAACGAATCCAGGTTGTGCATTATCATAATCAATTATCAGAGAAAGAATATTATCAACTGATTTATCTCCCAATTGTGGTATTGTTTCATTTACGACATGTTCTTTTGAAACAAGCATAATATCTAGATCACTTCCTGGCAGATCAAGTCCCTCGGCCTTACTTCCACTTGCAATTATATATTTACTAGGTGAGCAGCATTTGTTTTGTGCGTATTCGTATGTTTTGAAGAAAAGTCTTCTGTACTTCACAACTCTTTCTGATCCGACAACTTCATCACACAGGAACTGGTAAATCTGCTTTGATATGGCTGTCATACCTATAATAAAAAAAGAAAAAAGCTAAGAAACAATAAATTTAATAGAAATTCACATAAAACATTTTTTTCAGGATAAAACTAGATGTCTAAAGTGAAAAAATAATATATTATTGAAATATTTAATTAATTATTCTTGTATTTAGATTGCATTTATTAGTTGTTACCAAGATAAAACTATTTGTACATTTTTTCGGCAACGCATCATGACAGTACATGTTGTCATATTTAATTTCAACAATAATATAAGTACAATCTTCGCAGTATCTTGTTTGGTCTGTATTATAGAACGTTTCAAGAGGATTATTAAATGTTTTGATGGTATTTGCTGACTTTCGCAATTTCTTAAATTATTGATATAAATCCATTAGTATCTGGATTTGGTCCCAGCTAATGTTGGTATTTTTTCATAAATGTAAGTATTTTAAGTTGTATGTCTTATGTTGCACAGTCCTGCATTTCAATGCTTGCACTTGAAAGGCCTATTCAACTAATTTGATTTGGCCTTCCAACTGTTTTGATTCGAGCGCCACTGGTAAGTCTGTCTGATGTAGACGAAAAGCGCTTGGCGTTCCAAATTATGAGTCTGGTTTCTTTGGAGAGCTTTTACAACCACTGGGTTGATGCCACTGCTGTTGGAACGGTTCGTCTCCGAGGGTATCACCAGTTGACATGAAATATCATTAACATGTTCATTTTCTGTAAATTACAGCTCTTTTCATTATGCTAGCAAGACAAAGATTTGTTTGGCTTGCTTGCTTGCTTTGTTTGTATCAATGTTTGCTCAAGCATTGTAATTAAGAATTGTAATTAAGATTGAAATCTGCAAACAATATAAGTAGGCGGATTTAAACTTGTATACCTTATATTTAAATTTGATTGGACTGTCGACATTATCAAATAATCAAATTTACCTATACACAGGGTAACTCCGCCTTCTTATATTGTTTGCAAATGTCAATCTTATAATTACAATGCTTGAGCAAACATTGATACAAACAAAGCAAGCAAGCCAAACAAACCTTAGTCTTGCTAGCATTATGAAAAGAGCTGTAACTATTTATAAAATGTTGAATTATTCGATGCACTAAGGTTTTTCTAGTCGCGTGCAAAAATGCCGTAGCCGTATTTGGCACAACTTTTCAAAATTATCGTTTTTTTTTTATGCTCTTCAACTGCGTATTTGATTCGGCCTTCCAGCTGTTTCAGTTTGTTTCGAGCGCCACTGATGAGCCTTATATGATCTTATATAAACGAATTGTGTGTCTGGCGTACCCGGAAAATTCTAAACCTGGACTCTTTGATGAGTTTTCATATAGCCCGCACAATTGCTTTAGATTTTACATTAAACTTTAGCATTAGGTTTTATATGATTAAAATTTTATTTGGTCTACTATAGATAATAAATACTCACTTCTGTGTGCAGCGACAAAAATACACGGTACAAGTTCCATAAAATACGTTTAAATTTTTCCTGATCTATATGCCCGGTTATCGCAATTTGAGACTTTTCAAATAAAACTATTCTGTTTCACGTCCAGTCTAACCGGACAAAATTCGAATGAACACTTAACCTTTGACCATAGTTAGGAAAAAACGTTTTATCTTATGCAGGAAAATAATAAAGAACAATTGATTCGTTCATTTTTTTATTTGTTTCAAAGAAGTTAATGGAGTTTGTATACCCTCATTGTCCATATGCGCTACTGTCTACATGTAATACATCTGCAGCCAGATGTAGGTAACTAGCAGCCAATAATATCGTATTTTTGTACATCTATTAAACATGAATAAATATGATCTAACATTATATTGCAGGTAGAAAGTCATGCTACACATATTTGCTCATAGACTGAATGTTTACGCCCGAGTTAATGTTGGTTAAGTAAGTTTTATGTCCGATTTCATAAGTAATAGAATCATCTCAAATTGTCTAAATATGCATTATGTAGAGTAGGTTAGCATCCAGATAATAGTGGGTCACTGTGAACTACATTTCACGTTTCATTGACCTTGGTTTGGTTGACGTCTTTGCTCATATCTCTGTAACTATATGAGGTTTATATAAATTTGTGCAAATGTGCATTTTGCGGAGTAGGTCAATTTCCTGTAGGTCACAAAATTCACGCTTTACTGACGTTGTGAATGCTCTACGTCCAAGATCGTATCTCAGTAAGTTCAAGTAATGGGATTATCTAAACTTGTGTAATTATGAATTTTTGAATAGGTCCGCATCCAGGTAAAATTCAGGCAATGTGACGTACATTCCACGCTTCATTTATTTTTGTTAAGCTTTACGACTGAGTTAATAAACCTATAACCATAAATGGTGAGTTTGTCGAAACTTCAGAAGAAATCCGTTATCTTTGGAAAATAAGTTTTTAAATCTATCTTTGGAAAATAAGTTTTAAGAAAGACTTTTTGAAAGTATTTGTCTTCTTCAATCAGTAGAGTAAGACTTCACAATAAATTCATGTTGTCAAAGGTTATAAAATGCTTAAATAGTTGTTTTCCGCATATTACAGGAAAAAATATCTTGAAATCTTTACAAAATATCTCCGGGATACTATATGGTCTTTATTTACTAGATTTTCTCATAATTCAAAGCAAAGCTATACATATGTCCAAAATAATACCTAATGTTTTCACATTGATTAATGCAACATCCATGAAATAATTGCAAAACGTCATCGATGTCATCAATCATTGGATAGACGCATTAATACTAGTAGGTTGCATTCTATAATGTACCCCGCCCTCATCCCTGTTATCGGTCAGTGGCCTTGCAACACTTACAATGCAAATCATATCTGAAAAATCTCTATAGTATTAATATAAAGAGATGTAGTGTATACGTCAATGAAACAGTACTAGTACCCAAAGACACAAATAACCGAATGTATTCAACAGTAGACACTATGGTAAGCTCTTCATCACCCAAGTCTAAAAAAAGGCTGAGATTAAAACAGAGTTTATCAAAGTTCTACAATCAAAACCAAATTCTCCAAATACAAAAATAAAAATAAAAAAGAGGTGGAAGATACAGAAGGGGAAATGAAAACTGACAACGCCATGACAAAAAAAAACGAAAGATGACGAAAAAAAACAAACAAGTCGACAAAACATTATAAAAAAATAAAAACTGAGCATCCAAACTGCTTTTGACGTTGTCTGCTGCACTATCAAATATTTGTGGTTAATCCTGTTATCATTTTTAGTATTATTCAGTTGAAATTTAGATGTTCTTCATACGATAAAGTAATTCTGTGTTTTGCTTTCACTTCATTATGTCTTTGCTGTTGGTATACTTGAATACTTATCAGCTACTGGAGTTAGTGTATTTATTTTGTCTTTTAAGTTACTTTGTATTTTGATTTTGCTTGTTCTGAGTTTTCTTATCATTTTTCCGTTTGTGGTTTTAATAGTTAATTTCGATAATGAAGAAGTAGAATATCTATTCTCCAAATAAGGGACCTATGAGGGCATCTAAAGCAATGATTGAAAAAACATTTTCATAATAATAGCATATTATGTTTAAATTGGGAAATATTTCATTCATGTCATGCTCGATCTATGCTTATTTTAACTTATTGTTTTTGTTGTTATCGTTATACTGCGCGCGAGTTGTAAATATTGACAAATATAATCCATGTTGAAACGAGACATGAACGAATTATTTCTAATTCTGGATAATTTAGAACCTTTTTCGAAAGGCAGCTTTTTGAAAACGTTATGAAATAATCAAGTGTTTCGTGATTTATCGTTCACGACTTTAAGTTTGTTTAATGACTAGAACAATTTTATTGTCATATCTATAATACTAAAATAACGAGGTCCAATTTGTTAGCCGGCATGACGTAAAAACGACGAATCGAAGAATTCAACTTTATATATAACTTATATAGGACAATGGTGTTGATTAAAAATTACACCATTCCCGGCCCTTTTGTTTTCCACATAATTAATAATGCCAATAATTAACAAGTTCCGGGTCGAATCCGATACCGGCACCATTAGTATATGTCACATATAGTTTCCGGTTGTATGTATGTATGTATGTATGTATGTATGTTCTGTATCTCCCTTCTTAAATAGGAGCACCACCATGGGTTATGGTGTAAAGGAGGACATTTAACACACTGTATCAAAACAGATTTAATGTGAGCATATGCTTACCCAGTTTCCAAGCCTGGCTGTGACGGGTCTAACTTTCCCCAAAAAAAAACAACAGTTTATTCTGTAGTGCGAAAACCAGGACGGGTTCGAGCATAAAGATTTTGAAATCAGAGAAAACTATAATTATGCACCTTTAAATCAGCATGACTTTATCCGATGACAATACGAATACTAAAAATACAGGCTAAAAATAAGGCGTAGGTACTTTAATTCAGTCACGGACCCGCGATGTCGCGGGTGTGTTCTAGTAAGAATATAATTTTAACACAAAATTATTGTAACGCCAACAGTTTGCCATCATGTAACTAAATGCTTTAAATAGTTTCAGTTAGTTATTCGTGTTGTAATTAAGTAAGTAAATACTCAATTTTAAGAGGGTAGCACGATTAGCAACACTTAAGCTAATCTTCCTCAAGACTCTCAAACAATAATTCTCAATTAATATATACTTCTTTTTCTTTTCTTCATGTTTCTACATTGATTGTATACACGAAACCCCGACTTAAATAAAATACTTACTAGTACAAATCTACACTTTATTATATCTGGGACTAATATAGATAAATGTATTAGTCCCAGATTATATACAGTTTGTGAAATCATGAAGCTGATTCATTGATTTTCTTATTCGGTAGTATGCATGAAATGTATGCTGTATATTTGTCTTTAAAAGTATCAATAGTTTCCACACTTTTTGTACAAGATAGTAAAAAAATCCATAACAGGGTGCCTGCATAATGGAAAGTTTTCTCTATAAAATTTGAATGCCGTATCGCGGTACAAATAAATTTCCAAAGAATATTTTGTAAAATTAGCAGATAGCGATTTGAATGATCTTGTTTTTAAATATTAGTTATTTGTAGTTATAATTCATATTCCTTTTGACTTTTTATGAGTAAATAAGGGGACGTATTATGAATGAGACAGCAAAAGCATATACTGAATATTAACCATGTCTCGTTCCGGATTTGCTGTACCGATCCATCTTCGTTTTAAATTTATTATTTCCATAAAATGGCTGACACCGGGCAGGAACCCGAGTTGTTATTTTTTGACACCTTTTCTCACGAAAGCGCTGAGGTATATGATTAAAACTGAATGCAGTATTTGCAATCTCAAACACACACAGTGGCATAGCTGTCTTTTGTGTATAAATCTATTAAATGCAACAAAGAATAGCTGTATTTAACGTGTGTTATTTATTTTTTTTAAATGTAACTAGATCAAATTATTGAATTTTATCCTATTGGATTGCTGGATTGGTGTCACAGCATCATTCCCTTTAAGCATTTTAGAATAACTACTACTGGGGGTGTTTAACGACCTTGACTGGCTATTAAGCCCTCGCACGGTCGGAAACGTTTTAGAATAATTTTACAAAGCCCAGCTTATTTGCATATTACTTTGTGTGTTAAACAGTAATCCCTTTTGTGATTAAATGTTGTTGACCCACAATTTTCTCTTATGGTACGGTCTTGGGATTTTTTTGTATATGCAGACCATAGAGCTACAGATTTTTCCTATGTTAAAACATGAGGAATTGCGACTGGTTCAGGTTACACAAATTTACACCAATTTGAATGTTTAACTCCTTGTGTAGCTTGTCAATGTATATATTTTGTTTCATAAGACATTTTTTTATGAAATTATGTACCTACATTGTTATGCAATAATTATTTGTCACCTAACATTTTTTTCGATCTCATATACATGATATTATAACACATTAAAACAAAGATATTTTGAAGGCATCTATGGTCTAGAATTTTTACAAACTATGTTGAAAAATGCAGAATTGTCAGGAGTATATTTCATTATTTTGTCTACAGTTGTTTTTGCTTTCTACTGATGTGATCATGTTTTACAATTTTTTACAATGATTATGTCATGTGCTTGAAATATATAGTAAATTTCAGACAAAAATTTATACATGTGTTTATATTTCCAGAAAATGAGAAAGCTTCACGATATCATAAAAATAAAACCAAATAAGCAAATCAACATGTGAAAATTCTGCTTCTATTGGTATCAAGTTGATTAGAATCCAACCAGAAATGAAGCAACAATATGTTTTGAAAGAAACATAGTTTTACATGAAATATAAATATATAGCAATGACATATAGAATATTTTACATTTTAATAAACACTGGATTTAGCCATTTCATAAAAGTTTTGTTGCTACAGAATTTGTGTTGTATACGTGTGACTCTTTAATGGGAGCAACTCATTACCAAGCTCTTGATAATCAAATTATATATTTTCATCCATAGTCAGTGCTTACACATATTGACCTGCTAATACTACACTTTGCTACACAAAACTTTTTATGTACTTTCATTAATTCTCTTCACAGGAGCTAAATTTAGATTTGGTACAGTTTCCACGGCCAGTTATTATTCAGGAAATCAGAGTTATACCCCTGCAAACTAAAGTAGAAGCAGATGTACCAGGAGGAGTTAGGCTAGGGTAAGCTACATTGTACATCAAGTAAAAGATAAAGGAACAATGATCATGATTAGATACATATACACTCACAAATTATAATCAAAAGAAATATTTCAAATTTTGAATACAATGAGTTTATATAATTACATGTACCACAATGTTCAGTGTTTGTTGACCATGTATCAAAAACAGCTCTACATCTCACATGTCATGCATGTCCCCCAAAAAAAACTTTTTAAAAAGGGGAGAGGTCTTTTTAAACTCAAATGGAAACAGTGAAAATACACTACAGTACAATAAAGTGTGTAAAGTGGGAATAAAAGCACAAAGCATTCATAATCAGCACAATCTAGATTTACAATGTTTGTTGCTAAGAACTAGAAGTGGCACAAGAAATTTCAAATAATTGAAAGGTTATTATGTTAAAATGTAGTTCATTAACATTGATCATTGGCCTGTCAACTTTAAATGTTGAGACTTCAAATCCTGCTCAGGAGTAGGCATGTTCTACTCTGATCATATTAAACACATGATCAACAAGGATTGCAGATGTTGGGTGGTTCTCTCCAGGAACTTCAACTTTCTCCACCAATAAAAACCAATCAAAATGATATAGCCAATGTTGCTGAAAGTGGCATTAAACATACAATTGTGACATGACATAATCAAGTCACGTACATTTACATGTGTATATAGATCTAGGAAAACCTTCTTTTTTGAAATTCATTGGAAAGCTCCTAAACATATGCATGCTAAAGTAATTCTTCTCTATTTTTGTCGAGCCTGCGACTTTTGTCGCAGAAAGCTCGACAGGGATAGTGATCCGGCAGCGGCGTTAGCTAACTTCTTAAAAGCTTTATATTTTAGAAGGTGGAAGATCTGGATGCTTCATACTTTGTATATGGATGCCCCATGTTACGAAGTTTCCATCAGTCACATGTCCAATGTCCTTGGCCTCATTTTCATGGTTCAGTGACTACTTGAAAAAAAAGTTAAGATTTTTTGTAATGTTAAATTCTCTCTTATTATAAGTAATAGGATAACTATATTTGGTATGTGCGTAGCTTGCAAGGTCCTCATGCCCGTCAGACAGTTTTCACTTGACCTCGATCTCATTTCATGGATCAGTGAACAAGGTTAAGTTTTGGTGGTCAAGTCCATATCTCAGATACTATAAGCAATAGGTCTAGTATATTTGGTGTATGGAAGGACTATAAGGTGTACATGTCCAACTGGCAGGTGTCATCTGACCTTGACCTCATTTTCATGGTTCAGTGGTCAAAGTTAAGTTTTTGAGTTTTGTTTTTTTCTAATAAAATATGCAATAGTTAAACTATATTTGGTGTATGGAAATATTTTATGATCTATATGTCAGTCAGGCAGGTTTTATTTGACCTTGACCTCATTTTCAAGGTTCATTGCTCAGTGTTAAGTTTTTGTGTTTTGGTCTGTTTTTCTTAAACTATAAGCAATAGGTCTACTATATTTGTTGTATGGAAGAATTGTTAGCTGTACATGCCTGCCTAGCATGGTTCATCTGACCTTGACCTAATTTTCATGGTTCATTGGTCAATGTTTAGTTTACTTGGTTAATGTTAAGTTTATGTGACAGTTGTAATAAAGCTTTATATTTAGGACTATCAACATAATATCAATGATTAGTAAAGAAGGCGAGACATTTCAGCGTGTGCACTCTTGTTTATTAATTGTTCTTTGTTTATTTCAGGGCTACTAATCCATCTGTGTTCAAATTAGAACTGTTTGTCAACAACCTGAGTAAACCTAATGCAGCTACATTTGAGAGTCTTGGAGTGTAAGTTAGCTAATATTTTAACTATTTTTAAGATGAAATAAAAATGTTACTTTGCATGACCATATTCATAGCATGATTGCAGTTGCACTTTGCTGGTATTACTTAAAAACATTTTTGATATTTCTAAATATTGTCTTAAATTGAAAAAAATCATATTGGGAGAATTTGAAGGGTAAATTCAACACATGCATAACCATTTTATTGTCAGACAAGAAAATTTAAAATGACAAAAACACCCTGTTTCACTAGCATTTACATCACCATTTCAAGTTATATTTCACCTGTGAATTCCCACTGACACATTGTGTGTGAACATTTGGTTTACATACAACAGGGAATATAGAGTTGTGGTAACACTGAACCAATTTATTGCAGATCAAATATTTGCCATATGTGCCAATGGTATTCTGGGATGAATTGATTTAAAGTGAGATAGAATATGAAAAAATATGTGAAACTGATTCGTGGCAAAACTGTAAGAGATTTGCCCTAGAGGGAGAACTCACATTTTGAGATTTTGAAAATGTATCGAGAAACATAATCCTGGATTTGTAGATATATATTTTATATTTATGGGTTTTAAATTGAACAGAACAGAATAAAAGCTAGTTTTTTGGTTTCTATTTTCATAATTAGACTGGAATACAAAGAAAATGTAAATATCCAACTAAAGACTGACAGTGAAGTAAGTACCATACAGGTTATTAATATTTATTGAGACTTAGATATTGCTTAGGATTGCATGATATACACTACATCTTTTTTTATGGACATTTCTATAAAAGTTTCTTTTCCCATTGGAAAAGCATGAATTTGTAAACAAGTATGGCCATTTTTGCATTAGTTAGTATATTAAAGATTAGTTTTATTTTTAGCTGGAAAGACAAATTTGAATATATATATAATACATAAGAAAACTTAACTTCAAATTTATCCTTTGAAGTTGAAGTTAAAATGATTCCTAAGATGATAAAATACTGTCAGATGCTATTTTTATGTGCCATATTCAAATCTCTAAAATTACAAAGTATGATTTTGAATCATGCTCTACTGAATTTGAAATAACTATATTGTTCAATTTAAAGTTTTCTGATTAGTTAAGATTAAGAAGTACTTAAAAAGAGATTTCCACTCTAATTTATATGCAGCAATATGAGAGTTGGTCAAATTACTGTTTTATTTGCTTTGACTGTAAAACTGGACAGTTATAGTTTCTGTGTTAGTAGTTTTAGGTTATGGACAAAAGTTAATTTTATTTTGTAATAATTATTGTTGAGTTGAGTTGAGTTGGAATACAGAACTTAAAGTTAATTCTTACATTCTGTCATGTTGTAAGTAGATGCTAATATCTACATCATTTGGTCTCTGGTGGAAAGTTGTCTCATTGGCAATCCTACCACATCTCCTTATTTTTATAAAGTGTATATCATAGTAAATAGTGTTGATACTTGTGTATTGTAGGTACCAACTGATGGGCTGATTTTAAAGGGATGGTACAATACTATTACTGTAGCTATCTATGGAGAACTGACCATTGTAAAACAGGATCATCATTCATCCCCACCCCCTCCACCACCACCACAGCCCAGGGCTAAACCTCAGAGTAAGTATGGAATACTGACCATTGTAAAACAGGATCACTATGCATCCCCATCCCCTCTACCTCCACCACAGCCCAGGGCTAAAACTCAGAGTAAGTTTGGAGTACTGATAATTGTAAAGCATGCTGACCATGTATCCCTATCCCTTCCACCACCACCACAGCCCAAGGCTTAACCTTAGAGTAAGTATGGAGTACTGATAATTTAATGCAGGATCATAATGCTTTCTTAACCCTCCACCACCACCAAAACTCAAGGCTAAACCTCAAAGTAAGTATGGATTTCCGATAATTGTAAAGCAGGATCACCATGCAAAGATCTAGCCCTTTCCAGAAACTCATTTCTGGATTGTTACTCTTAAATTATAATAAGAAGCCAGTTATTTTCCTTTTTGGGCAGTAGAACTGCTTCAGGGTAATGAAGACCATTGAAAAGTCAACAATTAGCAGTTTTTAATCCCTGTGTATTAAAAGATAAAATTTGGTTTATGTAAATTCCAGAAATTATAAATGGTCTTTTTGTAACATAAAATAATGTCCAGGACAATATTTCATTATGAAATAGTGTCCTTGTCCATGAAATTTTGTCACCTCCTTCTGGACAATATTTCACTGTGAAATTCTGTCCATGAAAATATTCCCTGTGAAGTACTGTCCATGAAAATATTTCATAATCTTAATATGTCTTCCCTGAGAAATTCTCTGCCATGAAATTGTGAGCATTTCGAAAATTTAAAAATATATTTCATGAAAAGTATGTGTATAACCATAAATTGCTGCATAAATTGATAATACAGGTATGTTAGTTATTATCAGTCAAATAAAACACTTTAATGGTACTGTTATCCAAAATACTAAATGTTTATAACCTCCCTTTCATGAGACAAAATTTCATGACAATCCATCAATGAAATATTTTCTCAATATACACAATATATAAACTTGGATAACCTCCCTTTAACAAGACAAAATTTCATACTATCCATCTATGAAATAATGTCTATATGGACAAAATTTCATATGGAAATTTGTCCTTTTCTGGACATTATTTCAGAGATTGGGACAAAATTTCAGGATACAAAGTCATGAAATAATGTCTTAGGGGACAATATTTCACAAGACAATATTTTGCTTTACATTTTGCTTCCAACAAACTTGTACTCGAACTCCATTATAAAGCTTGAAATGTTTGTCTATGAAAGTTACACATAGTTTTCTATCTATTTCTCACCCTTGCTTTGCATTGCAGCAAGTTAGTATTTGTATCAGTATACTTTCCAACAAGAGAAATAACTTGTATTCAATTGTAATTTTAAAATCAGATTCAGTCTTTCCGAAGTGAGTTTCAAGAAAGTCCTATAAGATCAGCCTACGGCATCATTCCCATTTCTTTATATAAATATTCTCTATGTCTAAATTTCTTTATATCAAAAATGGATTATAGCTGTAAATTTAAAACAATATTTGCTGATAAGTTGATTTCACTTTTATGGCTGAAAAAGCAAAGTGAAGGAAAAGAAGTCTACTTAATTGGCCATGTCACCCAATAGCATGAGCCTGGTAAAATGAATGAAACGAATATGAGACAGTAGCTTTTTACAATTATTTGTGCAGGAAAAGACAAAAAGCATTTTTTTTCTAAATTATTAGAAAGATTTATCATGGTAATCTCTTAGACACCAAATTACATTCTCACTGAGACCTACTGTATTTTATTTTTCCTTCTTATGTTAATAGCTGTTGAACCAAGAAGTGCAGTGTCAGGAGAAATACCACTACAAGAATGGGAGACAACTCGTCCAGGTGCCAAACCTCCTCCAGCACAACATCCACTGGACTATATACAAGAACAAGTCAACTTACAGAAAAAACAACAGGCCATGGTGCAGATGTCTCATCCTCCCCCTCAAACTGGTTCAGCTTCACAGAGACAGATGATATCACCTGCAGGACAGACTGCAGGAGAAGGGTACAGGGGTCCAGAGGATCGTCATCCACCCCAGCATAGAGATATATTACAGGAGTTTATACAAAGTCCAAAGTTAATGGGTCATAGTGAAGGCAGTGGTTCTCAAAGAGACTTCAAAGATGATAGACGAGACAGAGACTTTGAAAGATATGATGATAGGTCTAGGGATTCTTATGATTATAGAAAGAAAGAGGAATATGAACGATCCCGTGAAAACTCGCATGATCGTGATGTAAGAGATAGCAGCAGAGAAAGGGAAAAAGAAAGAAGAAAAAAGGAAGCATGGGAAAGATTTAGGAAGAGAGAAAATGAAAAATCCAGGGATTATAGTGAGAGAGATTGGAATAGAAGTCCTGCAAGAAAATCATTGTCAAGGTCACATTCGAGGTCAAGATCTAGATCATATTCAAGATCCCCTGCTAGATCAAGGACTCCTAGACGATCTATGTCACCACGACGTACAAGATCACCTAGAAGGTCACCATCAAGGTCACCTCGAAGATCACCAAGGAGGCAGAGGTCACTTACACCAAATTTGACACCTGTAAGGTCACCAGAGCCAGCTCATCCAAGGTCACCTTCACCATCACCACAGAGGTCAAGGTCAGAATCATTTGAGGAACCACCGGTTCAGGTACCAACAGTTATCCATCAGCTAAGAGATGCACCAGTTCCTATTGGTATCATACAGCCTCCACCTATGAGAGAATTTCCCATAATGCCACCAGAAGAGGAACATAATGCAGGTCTGTATTATATTAGTTAGTCTTGTTATGCCAGACAAAAAGATATTAAATCATGTACCTATATAATATAAAGTGATATTGGCTGTCAAATTCATGTTCACCAACTTGTCTCAAATTCTCATATTTGATTTATTATAACATACTAAGACATATATCCAAATAACAAAAAGTCCATGTGTATACCTGTGATGGTGATGAGAATTCATCTAAAAAATACAATGGTTGTATCCTGACTTTGTTTAGTGACCCTGTTGGCCTCTTGCATTAAAGATCATTTTCTCAAAAAATAAAGTGGTATAACAAAGGATTTTCAGTCATTAAAGACTGCTCAATTTCTTTTGGCATTTTGTGCCAATGAACATGAATTCCATCTCTGTTTAACAGTCTCATGGATTTCAGTTAAACTGCACATAAGGATACTACACTTTATGAAGGAAAATTCATATTTTAAATGCCTACTAAGGGATATAATATGTCTTCTATTGATTTGATCGATCATGATTCAATGAGCTTGTTTGAGTAACTGCTCCAAGCTTCATTGAAAAATTTCTAAAGGTAGGACTCCTTATTAAGATCTCCATGAGGGCAAAATGATTGCATCTGACATTTTGAACAGGAAGTAATTCAATGTTTCAATTTGATGCAAAGTGAAAGAAGGAGTTTTTTATGACTTCACAAACATTACTCATTGATTCCTCTGAAGTTTTATACTTCAGCCATGAAAGTGTAGCTTTGCCGGGTAAGCCATTTAGGATCCTGGCTACGTGTTTTCAAATCAGTCTACCAGTATTCAGAAATATAAATTCAATCTTAAAATTTTCAAATATGTGTCAATGACATTTTTTTTTTAAAGTATTAATAGTGGAATATGCACCATTTCATGATATTAACTAGGGTCCTGGCTACTTGTTTTCAAATCTGTCGACCAGTATTCAGAAATATAAATTCAATCTTAAAATTTTCAAATATGTGTCAATGACATTTTTTTTTTAAAGTATTAGTAGTGGAATATGCACCATTTCATGATATTAACTAAGAACCTAGTAAATAGCACTGCTCATTCACACGGTCCTGGTAAATGACGTCAGGACCAATCTGAGTGTTTAAACAGGGACCTTCCCATCTTGTAACACCAATAATAAATTGTTTTTGGAAGTCAAATATTGAGTGAGTGTCTAGCTAAAATTTAATGATTTATGATGTATGGTTGCCTGAATGTCAAAATTTTTAACAGTGCTTTTTTAATTCAGTTCAACTGTTTTATATTACTTTCATTAAAATTAGAGCAGTAATTTAGGAATAAATATTACCATTTTAGGAGTAATTTAGGAATAAGTATCACCATTTTAGGAGTACTTTAGGAATAACTTTTACCATTTTAGGAGTAATTAGGAATAAATATATTACCATTTTAGGAGTAATTTAGGAATATCACCATTTAAGGAGTAATTTAGGAATAAATATTACCATTTTAAGAGTAATTTAGGAATGAATATCACCATTTTAGGAGTAATTTAGGAATAAATATTACCATTTTAGGAGACATTATGGATGATGGGGAACAGGAATATTTAGAACCACTGACCCCTGACCAGGGAGGAATGTTTGAGACTTCTGATGGAGAATTACAGGTAATTAATATACTTACCAGATGTTGAATGACAGGTTATTAGAATACTCCTGAGATAGTGAATTACAGGTTATTAGTTTACTCATCAGATGGTGAATTACATGTTATTAGTATACTCCTGAGATAGTGAATTACAGGTTATTAGTATACTCATCAGATGGTGAATTATAGAGATAGTGAATTACAGGTTATTAGTTTACTCATCAGATGGTGAATTACATGTTATTAGTATACTCCTGAGATAGTGAATTACAGGTTATTAGTATACTCATCAGATGGTGAATTACAGGTTATTAGTATACTCATCAGATGGTGAATTACAGGTTATTAGTATACTCCTGAGATAGTGAATTACAGGTTATTAGTATACTCATCAGATGGTGAATTACAGGTTATTAATATACTCCTGAGATAGTGAATTACAGGTTATTAGTATACTCATCAGATGGTGAATTACATGTTATTAGTATACTCCTGAGATAGTGAATTACAGGTTATTAGTATACTCATCAGATGGTGAATAACATGTAATTTGTATGCATATCTGATGGTGAATTACATGTTATCCATACACTCATCAGATAGTGAGTTACAGGTAATTTGTATCATCATCAGATAGGGAATTACAGGGTAATACATGTGCTCATCGAATGGTGAATTATAGTCAACTAATACACTTATCTGATGGAGAATTGCAGTTAAATAATAAAGTCATTAGATGGTGTATTACATGTAATTAGTATACTCATCAGCTGGTGAAGTACAGGTATTTCATAAATTCATATACTCTTCATATGGAGAATTTCAGGTAATTTTAACACTCATCAGATCGTGAAATACAGGTAATTCAAATACACATCAAATAGTGAATTACAGGTAATTTATATACTCTTCAGATGGTGAATTAAAGGTATTCAAATACTCATCAGATCGTGAATTACAAGTAACTCATATACTCTTCATTTGGTTAATTACAGAAAATTCAATGTTGAGTAAAGCATATGTCTTCAAGCCCTGAACAGACCTACAGGACCAATGTAATTACCTACAAACAATGAACAGAAATATAAATTTTAATTATATACAATACTGACTTAAGTTTACACAAAGTTTAATTTTGTTTAAAAGTGTATTTTTCTTTCAGGATGATAATTATGAAAATATCTCGTCAGATGAGGACATGATGGAGCCATCAGAACTTGCTGTAAGTGACCATTTGTTTCTATAGTAACATTCTGCAACACTAACACAGGTCTATTTACTTTCACATCAAGTCAATCCTATTAAATTTTGAATACATTTTATGTAAAATTACCAATTCAAATGGTTAAACATGTGAGGGATGAAAGTTTGTTTTTGATGACTGTATTAAGAAGATGTATTTAATGAGAAAAGAAGTAAAACATGCCTATTTTATTGTGTCTAATTAAATTCATTGTGCAGTATAGTTTAATGATAAATAGTGAGG
This sequence comes from Mytilus coruscus, assembly GCA_017311375.1. NCBI lineage: Eukaryota > Metazoa > Mollusca > Bivalvia > Mytilida > Mytilidae > Mytilus > Mytilus coruscus. The sequence goes on from CM029600.1 coordinate 91,728,741, forward strand.
TTTCATCCTTCATTGATGTAATTTCAAGTTTATCTATGATAAATGTCTAATTAATTTCTGAGACAGCAAGCTTTGTTCTCAAGGAGTTTCTTTGAAGTAATGTTTACATAACTTTTATCCTGTCACTGACTGTCCTATATAAAAAAAATCAGTTTTAAATTTTATTTTTAAAATATTAAATTGTGTTGTAGTAAAATATCAAGTATTATAATCTTAAAATATTTTATTTGTCATAGTTTAGTCTTGTACCATATTGTTCATACCCCACTGTAAGAGTACATGTTATATTTTATATCTAAGAGTTGGAGCTATATCACCTTTTTACGTTTTTATAGAATAATGGTATCTCAATTAGTCGTTGATCTCTTCGCTGGTGGTTTATTGAAGACTTAAAAGTAATTCTTGTAAGCATTTAATATTGCAATTTTGAAATGACCAACCAAAATTCAAGATTAATAATTGCCATTTCAGGAAAAGCTGCATACAGATATATGTAACAGATATCAGAATGCAAGTTCTGGTAATTGCAGTATTCACCCAGTCACATTATTCGCATTAATAAAAACCCCCATTAATTTCTAAATTTACAGTATTTTGATAGCATTATTAGACTTAACTATAAATATCAGAAAGGAAAAGAGACTAACAAAAACTCAAGAACTGTGGCCATTTGAAATAATTATGTTTATTGTTTTCTTATTACAGACATTTCCTGATATTTCTCAAACAAAATTTGAACAGGAGAAACAAGTTTTGATTAAACACAGAGAAAAACCTGAAGAAGCGGTTACATTACTGACTTTTATTGAACAGTTTACTGATGCCGATCACCATGCTAAGTAAGATATAATATAGTAAGGAACAGTCATTATTTATCAGCTGAGGGGTCGGTTCATTTTAGGGGGTCATTACCAAAATTATCATACAGCTGGGGGGGTTGCCATCAAAAATTTTATTTGACTGGGGGGGTCACACAATGAAAGTTTTTATGTCTGACAAGCATATAAATTGTTGACGATATTGAAGTGAGTGTGCAATCTTTTAAATAATTTCTGTCATTATTAAATCATTGATCATGTACAGCACTAGCAGGATGCCTAAGTTCTCAAGGGTAGTGAATCTGGTCACTCCTTATCACAGTCATCTGTTATGGTTCGTTATCCCATGGGAATATTATATTGACCCTTTATCCCTAGGATGTGAAAGTTTACAATCCAACTTATCTCAATATTAATAACTGTATAACATTTGTCTCTAGTTTTGACCACAGGAAACAATGAGTTTTAAAAGTTTCTGAACATGTGTATTACAACTTTCTAAAGTGTTCAAATCATTTTGATGCGATTTCTTAGGATAGATATAGGACTGTAAAAGGTGTGTACGTTCTAAAATAATTTGTAAATATGTATAATTATTTTATAAAATTATTACAAAGATATCGAATAAGAATCAGAATTTTTAATGTTCAAATCAAGGGCCCTTGTAGGGCAGCACGGCATTCACATACACAAAACAATACACTGGGGTTTCGTAAAACGTTTTTCACATTGAAATAAAATATTGAATGTTCATATAATTATTAACCTACATATATATTTCTTTATCTCAAATAAATCATGTAAATTTTGTACATATTTGATCTAGGAAGGACTAGAACCATAAAATCAGCAATATTTGTAGTGTTCTATTTTCAGTTGCACTTCTAAGTGTGGATTGAAATAAAAAAAATATCTATATGATGAGAAAATTAAAATTCACAAAACATTTATAAAACTTCAAAATTTTAATAAAGGCATTAAAAGAATTGAGACATATTGTTTACTCTTTTTTATATGTTTTTTTTCATTCACAAATAATTCTGTGTCAGACAGTAAATTTACATTTATTCATATAGAGGAAAATCATTATTGAAAGGTTATATATAAAATTTGTACAATTTTATAGGTTGCAGTCAAATAAATTGGAACAAAGAATTTTCTGTGTTTTTTTTTTTTTTCTTCTTCTTTTTACGTCATTTCATTCATTTATAAGAGCACATGCTCATGTATATAAACAAATTTGGCTAATTGTGCCTTTAAAAGCTTAACTTTTGAAGGATTAGCAGTTTCAAAACCAGGAACAATCTGTATTAAGATATGACTTCATTCTGTTCATGAAGGTTCAAGTTAAAATGCAATATATTTTTTTTTCATTTAAATGCTTATTTTGTCCATTTTTCTTCTTGCATGTGTCAGATATTCATTTTCGAAAGAAAAAAGAAGAAAAAACAAGAAGAAAAGCTCTATTGTTACACTCAGGGTTTTCTCAAAGAAGAATACAACTGAAAATGTTTACTAAAATCAGTTACATCAGCTTCAAAACAAAGAATATGGAAGGTCATGATGAAACATCAAGGCAATATAATATTTACAGAATATCACTTACTAGTGTTTGCTAACCAGACAAAGTAAATTATCTTTATCAAATTAATTAGTTCAAGCTAGTTATAAGAATAAGATAACAGAACTATATAAAATAACAGAACTATAGTGTAGAATGTATTATAAAATATCAGTTCAAAATCAAAGAAAATGAGTACTGCAATCATTGCCCCAATCAAGGAAAATCTCTTTATGCTGTATTCTGTTACGGATAGTGTCAATGTCCACATATTTCTCATAGCTATTTTTCAAGTCAATGCCTGCAACTTTGTACTATGTAGCTTGCAGTTATCATCTTCTGCCAACTGTTAATGAATGAAATTTTTGTTTGGGGGTCATACTTTTCAAACTATGTTCTCAGGGGGTCATTATGTGGTTCATAAGAATCATGGGGGTTGCCAACAAAACATTTTAATGTGAAAAATTTGAACCGACCCCTCAGCTGATAAATAATGACCATTCCTAACTGTATTATATTTAATAGAATTATTACAGAAAACCAGGAATACCAATTATATATAAATAATAATTCTAGAGCTCACACTTATGGCTGCAAGATCAAAGAATTTTAATTTTTTATTTTCTTGGAAGTCAAAAATATTTTTCTCTTTTCAGTGAAAGGCAATCTGTTCTAATTTCTCACTCTATTGTTATATATCTAAAATTTAATGATCAATCATTTTACAGATGGATTGAATCGATGGAGAGTGTCCCTGGTCTGTTACCTAAAGGACTGTTTTATCTTTTATACAAGGATAACAGAAAAGGTAAGGGTTATTGCATAAAACCATACATGGGACCCAGGGAAGGCATTTCTAAATCTCTACTATGGATTGGTGTAAAAGAAAACTCAGTAATCTGAAATGTGAGAGAATTTCTGAAATTGCCTCTTAAGGTTGTTTCTGCCTTTTCTTTCCTTCCCTTGGTATCATGTATATTTTAATTGAAAAGCCTTAAACAATTGAAACCTTATGGTATAACTGCATTCTAGTGAATACTATACAGCTTTCCTAATCTATTGCAGTTTTATCTCTCTCTTTATACATATATGATAAAAAATGTAATATCAATATATAATTTAAAGGCTTGAAATTTTATCTCATCTGTGGGATAAAAATATTGAAGATTGATTTTTACAGGTGATTCTATCTTTTCCATAGAAGCATCTTAAGTTTTGGTAGAAGATTGTTTATTTTGACCTATAGATTACTTCTAAATTCTTCTGATTCGTTCATAAAGATATAAGTTTGTTTTATTTACAAATTTCACAATTTCTACTGATAAAGTACACATACAGCCATGTTTTATTACAAATAAAATATTTTGGATGAAACAGATAAATTGGTCGTTTTGTAATAAAAATGTTGTTTTTTCTATTTAAGATATCTTAGATACATTGACAGAATGGACATTAGAGGGTCTGAACCTTGAGCAGGTTATCAGCCAGCCTGATGCAGCTTATAAAGTGCGTCATTTAAAAATGGGGATCCGAGTGGCTGCCAGTCTCTGTAGTTGTGATGAAGCTGTAGCTACAAATGTTCTGGTTTGTTGCTAAATATCATTATTAAATAAAGACAAACAAGTCTAAATTGAAAACAAAGTTCAAACTTATGATTGCGTTCCATAAAAACCACAATTTTTATACGTGTGCATGCAAAACAAATTTCTTGTTAGAGGGGTCTAAATACAACACAAACAACATTCTCCAAAAGACCAACAAAGTGAAAAAGTATATTTTAACAAAACGCATTTGACTAACAGGTCGAACAACAAATGTTCTTAAATCCTGCTGACTGCCATTGGCGATTGCCAAATAAACGGATCACCGATGTAATAAATGGATCACGCATTTGACTAACAGGTCGAACAACAAATGTTCTTAAATCCTGCTGACTGCCATTGGCGATTGCCAAATAAACGGATCACCGATGTAATAAATGGATCTTAATTATAAATTTAATACTAAACAGAAACCAATAAACTGACGAAAAAGATGATATACCGCAAACAAAAGGTGCAAAGACTATTAAATAAAGTATACTTGACTCCTTTTTACGGATATTGGTATTCACAATATACTCTATGCATTTTATAACAAGGCTTATTAACTTTTCAGTATAATTATTTTCTCAGGAGTAAATTTTCTGTCAATTAGATGCTGACATTGAGTGAAAAGTCGGGTTTGATTAATCCAAATAGGAATTAGATGTCCATAACGAAATATTGTGTTTAAAAATACAGGGCAATATTTTTTGTTGTACATGAAATTAAATACATTTCCTCCTCCTTGTTTTTAGTCCAGAGATGTACAGCATAAGCTGTTAGACATTTTCACAGACCAATATACATCATTTTCTGTCAAACTACAAATTATTCAAGCTCTAGACCAATCAACAAGGCTTTCTTGTGGTATGGACTGGTTACTAGGGAAACATAGTCTCCAAGACAACACAGGTCAAGAAACTTGCTACCAAAGAATCATAAATATAATGCAGACAAAACAGGTATATACTATTGTAACTGTTACAAAATATAAAACTTAAATTATTTAATTTTGTTTTTGTTTTAATAAATATTCAAAGTGTTTTCCCTGACACTTTTTGAAGAATGGGGGATTGACTGAAAGGATGGCTGTCATGAATATTAGAGGATAGGAGCTTATACTGCAGTTAATCCATTAAATGCATGGGAATCTACTATTCTTAAATCATCAAGTGAAAACACAAGGAGAATTTTGGATGACAAAAACAATTTTTTTCACTTAAAATCCATTATAATAAACTTATTTCTGAAACTATGGAAATTTTTAAGTTGATGACATATACAAGCACTAACTCCATTTTTATACGCCCATTTACAGGACGTATTATGATATACCATTGTCCATCCGTCTGTCCGTTTGTCCTCAACATGTTGGACAATAACTCAAAACGCAACCAATTTGCATGAAACTTTGGTAAATTGTTTATATCTATTGACGTGAGCTCCCTTTCGTATTTTATAAATTTTAGATTTTCATTTCTGAGTTATGGGGTTTTATTCATTAAAAGGGGATTTTCCAGTTTTGGAAAATAACTCAAAACACTTTCACCAATTTGCAAGAAACTTTGGTGAATTGTTCATATCTTTTGACATAGTTCCTTTCAATTTTATAAATTTTAGATTTTACTTTTCCGAGTTATGGGATTTTATTCATTAAAAAAGGGGGATTTTCCAGTTTTCGGACAATAACTCAAAAAGGCATTCAGCAGTTTAATGAAACTTTGGTGAATTGTTTATGTCTTGACGTAAGCTCTCTTTCAATTTTTATAAATTTTAGATTTTACGTTTCCTAGTAATGCGATTTTATTCATAAAAAAGGGGTGATTTTCCAGTTTTGGGATATTATCTTTAAAGTGCTTTGAGCAGTTTTCATGAAACTTTGGTGACAGGTTTATATCTATTAAGATAACCTCCCTTTAGTTTTGCATAAGTTTCTGATATGACATTGAGAAGTTATTGAACTTTATTCTTTGTTTATTCAGCTGTTTATTAGTTATATTTTAATCTGTTATTAAAGTAGTGAATATTTTTTTTGTAAGAATTTCACATGCAGACCTGCTTACCTTCAAGATTTATGGGGGATTTCCCCCAAGAGAGGTGTTGCCCTGAATTTTTCAATTCTTTACTATATATTCTAAACACCTCAAAACAGGCACTCAAATGAGTTAAAAGGGTATTTAAGGTAGATAGGTCTAAATTTAAAGCCATAGATTTTTTTTTAATAATTTGCCAAAATGTACTTTATATCATGCTTTTTTCAAAAATATAATAAAAAATGGGTCACCAGGCTTCTTTTCAAGCTGCAGGTTGTGCAAAATTGTCAGATTTTATATAGATTATGTATGGAAACTCCTATTTTGTGTGATAAAAAGAAAACTAAACCATAGAATTTAAAGATGAAATATGAGAAGATAGCTCTTATAGTGTGCTTTCAGAAAATAAAAAGAAAAGATGGGATTGCCGGACTAGTTTCCTTGCTACAATACAAAATAGCTTAATTCATAACACATTCCTTTATAAAAGTAACTTTATCAGAGTTATCTCCCCTTAATGGCAAAGTTGAACAATATTGAATCAAACAAAAAATAATCTGTATTTGCAAGAAACAGTCGTAAAAATATTATAAAACACATAATTTTCTTCATTTATTTGAAAAGTTTTACAACTGAGTTACATTCTTCTCTTTTTACCCATTTCATTAATGATCTAGACTGATTGTTTCCTGCAATTTTACAGTCCAAGATGGCGGAAGACACCCAATCTACATTAAGCACATACATACTCATTCAAACAATATAGTAGTAAATTAAAAACACCTATGACAATACAAGAGTAGCATTAGGTCCTCTTGCTCATAAAATCCCCCATGGAGATTTTGAAAAGTTGGAAGGTGTACACTTGTATTAAACAGTTAGTCTTTTCTAAGTTTTGATGAAATTGACATTCATGTTCCATATGCATTCAACATGAACCTGTATACATTGTATTGGTATCAAAGGTTATATGAAATGAGAGAACTGTTCAAACTTTTTTATTGCCAATAATCTGACTAAAGAGAAAAAAAAAAGGATATTGTGCAGAATTTATGTGTAAACTAGTGACTGAACATCTCCAGTTATTCATTAATGAGTCTAGTCCATGAGTGAATCATTGGAATTATTTCTTTTGAAGCAAGAATCTTGCAGTCTGATTGGTTAATTACCTGGGTGTAAAAAAAGTAATATTTAACTACAAGCAGCAATATAAATTGATGCATTTGCATAAATTACCATGATTATAAACAATAATAATGTATGTGTAATATATTCATTGTTATATTAAAAAAAGGAAACACATCACAGTAGTAATTTGATTTTTTTTTCAATGCATTATTTTTTTCTTACATAGTCAGTAAAGGGGCCATAACTTTATTCATTTACGTCTACTAAGATGGTAGAATAAAATATTTGCCCAGGTTAAAAATGAGTTAAGGGACGCTTCATGATAAATAAATAAGTTATCTTGATGTGATCAAGGGTGTACTGAATTTTACACCCGTGTTGAAAATTCAGTACACCCCTGATTACAGCAAGGTGATTAATATTGTTTGTAGAGATGCATCTTTTTTCTTCTTTGAATTTGCAGAGTATCTAATTTGTTTATTACATCAAATGTTGTGAAATGTAAGGGGGGAATATACTATAGACTGTTTCCTTCTAAATGTTTGTGTTTATGTAATAATGTATATTCTATAAGGTGTATTGCTTCTGAATAAAGTATTATTATGTATAATAGTGGCAAATATATATTTTATTACATTATTTACCTTCTTAGGTTGTAAGAGTTTTGGTAGCCTTAACAGCAATCATCAAAAAAGTGCATTATTATGAAATTATGAGCAGGTTATCAGCATTCACTGAAAGGTAAATATATAAATCTTAATATTAGAAGCTGTTCAATACCGTGGATTCATTATCATTATAGGATACCAATGTTCATGAATTTCACAGTTAAAGGTGAACCACAAATTTTAGAAATGTACAATGAAATACAAATTATCTTTAGGCTGGTTTGCAGAATTTGGCAAAATTATGAACTCAAGTTGGCAGATTAACATATGATTCCAGGGAAATCATATATGAACCTGATGATCAGTGCTTTATGTTTATGGATGTATAACTTTATGTTCACATTTGGCCTAGTTTTTTTCCTCCGAAAAATCAAAACACCGTTAGAGTTTGCTGAATTTGTTGAAACCTCTTTTGGGGTTTTGTTGTAAATAAATATTTTGTGAGTTCTGGTCTCCTTTTTTTTTTGTCTAAAGAATACCTGATGGAGGTTATTTTAAAAACATAAAACTTGTGCGATAAAAATTAATCTAACATGCCCTCAATAAGAAACTTAAAATCATTTAAGAGCCTCACTGTCTTTGGAATTAAACTTTATAAGAAAATTATATTTAAATGTTAAATCTACTAGTGGTTTATTACGAAATTTTGTGCCTTCTTTAAGTAAAAATTAGTGGAACAGCACTTAGCCAATAAACTGAACAATTAGTAAAACAGCTGTATTGTAAATTTTATAAATTTATGTATAAGTTGCTTTTTTTTTTTTCATATAATAGGGTTATAAATATTGATATGAGCAAAGATGACAACATTAGTAATGAGGACTATCAACAGATAATCAAAACCATGGCTGAAATTACTAAAGTCTTCTCTATAGCACCACATTTAATTGTAAGTATCAGTGTCAACAGAATATACACACCATTGTTGACATAACTAAAGTCTTCTCTATAGCATCACATTTAATTGTAAGTATGAGTGTCAACAGAATATACACACCATGGCTGACATAACTAAAGTCTTTTCTATAGCACCACATTTAATTGTAAGTATGAGTGTCGACAGACATACAGACATTAGAAAATTTTATTTAATTTCACCACATTCAGAATAAGGACAGGTAAGCTGGCAACACAATTACTTTACACTTGAATGAATATTGATAGGCTACAACTTCAAAACTATCATTTCACAGGATTTTTCTTTGTTTAAGGTTGGGGACAGGTTGTCTTTAACAAATTCATCAATAAAGTTTCTGTATTATAAAGGATAAATTTGAAACATTTATGTTCACATTGGATGCTGAAATAGTGTTTTTGTTTTGTTTCAGTCCCAGCCAAAGAGAGGATTGCCAGGGAAGACCATGTTTGAAGTAGCTCAGCCAATTAGTGATCCATATCCTAATCTGTATCACTATGCAAACAAATGTCACCTGCTACAGAGTCTACTGGTTCTTATTTCTTCACCTGTTACAGGGAACCATCCTATAATTTTGTCCTCCATTATAAATCTGTTGCAGCTATTTCTACACACCCATCATGGACTGTTGTATCTGAGCTCTCAGACAGAGGTCACTAACAGTATTGTAAAATTCCTGCTTCATGGTCCAGTAAGTACTTCAGTACTATTAATATGACAAAATAAAAACTGAAGCTCAAAGAGGGTTTTGTTAAAAAATGTTATCTATGTAAATTAAAAAATGAAAATTGTAATTGTGACAGCAATCCAACATCAACAACAAAAAAACATAAAACTAAAGAGTGAGAGGTTTTCATATGACTTAAAGACAAGTATTGAATGGCAACATAACATATTTTTACAAAGTTTTATATATAATGAAAATCAATTGAAAAGTTTTCAGACTAAATTTCTTTGTTTCTTTTGAGGAATTTATCATTCAAACCTGAATAGTTAGTATAGTTTGTTTCTTACTGAAATGAGAACTCATATCTCTTGTGTATATACACCGAACTACTTAGAATATGTGTGTTCTTTTATATAAAAACCTGCAGGTTAATATTTTTGAAATGCTTTTATAGGAAAAAAGCCCCACAAAATATGAAATAAAAATTAGAACATCCATAACAACTTGAAAATTAGGCAATTTGTGATCCTACACAGAAGTTGATTAACATTGATAGAAACACCCATTTACAAGATATCATGCCACATTCTTTAAACATGTCACACAGTAAGTACTTGTGAAAAAAAATCATGACAAAATCATTTAATCATGGAATTTAAGGGCATTCGTTTACTGTAGGGGACCCTGGACTTTAGGATGAAGGTTCAGTTTAGGTCTTAGGGCTAGTGTTAGGGTTAATAGGGTATAGCCCTATGTTGGTTGAGTTCCCAGGCCAGTTTAAGTTCTGTGCTAATTGTATTTGTATTGTTGATTGTAGGATTTTGCACGGGATGATTCTGATGACAACCCACTACAGATATTTGGAGTAGAGATGGTACATCATCTACAGACACTTCAATACATAGATCAACTAAATGAGTTCCATAATAAAGGTAATATAATACTCAGTTTCTGCATTTTGTCAAAGTTTTATAGAAGATTGATAGCTTTACAGTAATATTTTTAGGTTACATGTCACAACTATCAAGGTTAGAACATTGAACAGCCCCAGAACAATTTGTCAGGTAAATAATGGTTGGTTGATTTAATTAGAAACAAAAAGGTCTGTCTGATTATAGTGGGATAGACTTGTCATTCTGTAGACATTCTGACAGTATTTGTTGTTACATGATAGACTTGTCATTCTGTAGACATTCTGACAGTATTTGTTGTTACATGTTGCCATTCTGTAGACATTCTGACAGTATTTGTTGCTACATGTTGCCATTCTGTAGACATTCTGACAGTATTTGTTGTTACATGATAGACTTGTCATTCTGTAGACATTCTGACAGTATTTGTTGTTACATGTTGTCATTCTGTAGACATTCTGACAGTATTTGTTGTTACATGTTGTCATTCTGTAGACATTCTGACAGTATTTGTTGTTACATGTTGTCATTCTGTAGACATTCTGACAGTATTTGTTGTTACATGTTGTCATTCTGTAGACATTCTGACAGTATTTGTTGTTACATGTTGTCATTCTGTAGACATTCTGACAGTATTTGTTGTTACATGTTGTCATTCTGTAGACATTCTGACAGTATTTGTTGTTACATGCTACTTGATTTTATATCTTTATTGCTTTTTAAATAACACAAGAAACCATGATTTGTTTTGGTTACAGGAAGCTGTAGACAAACTCCATAAATCAAATATTTTATAAATTTTTACTTTAAAGAGGATAGTGAATTTGATGGCAGTGAAGCTTTAGCTGCACTACATAACTCGAGACATTTTAATATACCTCTGCACTTACAAGAAATTGTTTAATTGTTCACCTCTATAGAAAATGAAAGGATATGGAGTAAATGTACATGGAGCAAAATCGCACACAATACATAGAAAACGTAGAAAATTATCAATGAACAGGGCTTTTATTCCTGTTCTTCATCTTGTCAGTTGATGGAGGGTCTTCAACAATGAACGAATCATTCATACCCTACAACAAGGTCAAGACGGCCCCTAGCGTCGACTTAAGCGGTACTATTGATAAAAATAAACCACAGTTCACCTTCTTGTCCCCACATGCCTCGGAGTCTGTCTACTTTTACCAGCACTACAAACAGAGCTTAATATTTGATACCAAGTTTTGGTAAGCTTATCTACTTTCTGTTGTCTGCTTCCACATTGTTTGGTATGTGTATTTCCTTTCACTCAAAAGCAAGAGCAGGATTATAAATTAGTGAGCAGAAACTCCTACTACATCTTGTTACATTTTACATTACAGAGGATACTGAGCTTGATGACAGTGGAGCTCTGGCCACTCTACATAACTTGTATACCATGACTGTAACAGCTGTTGGAAGAGATGCCCTTGTCAGAGTGTTTAGTGCTGATTATAATATTAAATCTTTATTACCATTCATCGAACTTACAGGTAAGATTAGAAAGAATAAGTTGTACTGTCTTGGTTGAAATAGAGTAAGCCCAATGTAAATATTATCTTTATTTAGATATGATATTAGTTAAAATGGAGTTATCTCTCTAAAAAATTACAGAATGCATTTCTCCTGTACTGCTGAACAAAATGACTTTATATTTGGTCATAGACTTCGCAGGGATGAGTTCTAATGTGTGAGCTCTTTTTGGATCTGTCAGGCACTTACTTCATGTTTTCAGATACTTTAAATGTGGACAGGGCTATGCATAGCACAACAATGTGTACATTCTTGTTTCTTATTTTTGAAAACAAAAGAACATTTGTATTTTCAAAAAAGTGCCATGGCTGTGAAAGGATTAAATGAGTTTTGAAACAAACGAAAATATGTGTACACTTAATAATATTTTGGTACTGGTATTATACATAGACAAAATACAGAGCAATTATCCATTGAAAACAACAATTTGATTACAAAAATTGTATGATCATATGCTTCTATTTACATTAGGAATTGAAGAGAGAGATGCTAAATTAAAGAAGAGTGTCTGTGCCAGTTACAGTTTACAGTTACTTCTGTTGGTTATCAGAAACTCTAGTGATGTTGGTTTACTTGAGAAGTTTAGTAACAGACTTGTACAAATTTGTGAAGCAGGTACTGTAAGAAACTAAACACTAAACATCCATCTTTATTTAGATCAACTATTTTACAAAATGGGTATATATTTTTTTGTGCTTGGCAGCTATGTTATGTTTACATTTTGCTGATTTATGGTATCAGTCTGTATTGTTATTGCCAGTAAGTTTAGCGTGTTCATTTGAGTCTATAAATGCTGCATTAAGAATGATTTGATAAAGAATTGGATATAACCATTTTCAACCATATGAAAATGTAGTATTATTAAAAATCTCTTATTTCTTCTATACCTCATAAACTTAACTGTAGTGCAACAGTATATACTGATTATTACATAAAATGGATAACAGGAATTAACTAATGTAATGGACAGTACAATAGACCACACTAACTACTAAAACCAACTCCGCCCAGAAAATATACATACAAACAAAGACAAACAATGAACAAAACATTGTCCAGATAGGATGACTTGGTACAGGGACAAAATTTGGTGTGGTTAAACCATTTAATAAATGGATTCAGATAATTGTACCCCGCTAGGTTGAAAAAAGATTTAAAATAACAAACAATAAGAACATGCTTAATCAAATAAACAATCAATACCATTTACCAAAAATATTTTGCATTTGTCTTATTCACATAGGTTGTCTTTTTATGCCCGACCTATGATAGTAGTAGGGGCATTATGTTTTCTGGTCTGTGGGTGCATCCGTCCGTCTGTCCAGCTTCAGGTTAATGTTTTTGGTCAAGGTACTTTTTGATGAAGTTGAAGTCCAGTCAACTTGAAACTTAGTACACATGTTCCCTGTGATATGATCTTTCTAATTTTAATGCCAAATTAGAGTTTTGACCCCAATTACAGATCAAGTTCGAATTTTGTTCAGGTCTGATGATTTTGTGCAGAGTTATGGTCTTTGGACATAGAAAATTCACTTAAATAATCAGTTTTCAACAGTTTTTTTATATGCCCGTTTACGGGAGGTATAATGGTATACCGTTGTCCATCTGTCCGTCCGTCTGTCTGTCCGTTATCAACATGTCGGACATTAACTCTAAAATGCTTTAACCAATTTGCATAAAACTTTGTTGAATTGTTTATATCTATTGACGTGAGCTCCTTTCCTTTTTATAAATTTTAGATTTTACGTTTCTGAGTTATGGGGTTCTGTTCATTAAAAAAAGGGGGATTTTCCAGTTTTCGGTGAATAACTTATGAATGCTTTCACCAACTTGCAAGAAATTTTGGGAATTGTTTATATCTATTGAGCTCCCTTTTGATTTTTATAAATTTTAGATTTTACGTTTCCGAGTTACAGGGTTTTATTCATAAAAAAAGGGTGATTTTCCAGTTTTCGAACAATAACTCAAAAATGCTTTCAGCAATTCTCATGAAACTTTGGTGAATTGTTTATATCTATTGATGTAAGCTCCCTTTTGATTTTCATAAATTTCTAAGATGACATTGAGAAGTAATTGAACTTTATTCTTTGAAAATGTGACGGGCGTATTATGTGCTCATGGCACAGCTGTTTATTGATGAAGTTGAAGTCCAATCAACTTAAGACTTAGTACACATGTTCCCTGTGATATGATCTTTCTAATTTTAATGCCAAATTAGAATTTAGACCCCAATTTCACGGTCCACTGAACATAGGAAATGATAGTGCGAGTGGGCAGGTTAAAGTTTTTGGTCAAGGTAGTTTTTGATGAAGTTGAAGTCCAATCAACTTGAAACTTAGTACACATGTTCCCTATGATATGATCTTTCTAATTTTAATGCCAAATTAGAGTTTTGACGCCTATTTCACGGTCCACTGAACATAGAAAATGATAGTGCGAGTGTGGCATCCGTGTACTATGGACACATTCTTGTTTGTGGTTTATATTCTCTTTTTCTTTCAGTTCAAATTTACATATGACAAAAGTATACATCATGTACAGTAAGGCTGTTAATATTTACTGACTTTGTCTTTGTAGATTACAGTAGTAAACTTTTAGAACTCCAGGAATGGTTGGCTCCAATCAAATACATTACATCTTACAACTATGATGGTGTATCCTCTGCTGTACAACAACTGAAACAGGTGGTCGAAGGAATGCAGAAAATACCACGCCCACTTATAACTACATGTAGAATACTGAGACATATGACTATACCTAAAGAAACAGAGTATCCTGAGGGTAAGTTCATGTACAGAAAATACCACTCCCTCTTGTAGCTATTCTTTTTCATCTGTTGGTGAATTTAAATACAAAAAAGAAACATGACCTTTAATGATAGAATGAAAATAATGACTCGAATGAAACTAAAAACACCACAGCCAATAGAAACATGTATTTACCCTCCCCCCTCACAAAAACGTCCTCCATGGTTTTACTCTTTATATGAAGGGATTTCTTTATGCTAGACATTTATAATTACATATTATATTTTCAATTTATTTAAAACAAACCAAGGATGTGGGGAGATTTTAATTTCTACCCTTCATACAAATGTGCCTTATCTGTCAATGTTCATTTATATATTCAATGTATCTTATTTCATTCTTCAATATTTTTGGTATATAGTGCAATTTATTGTATATGCTTTCAGATGTCCCAGAAGAAATAAAATACAAGTATGCTTTACTTGATGTTTATGGAGAGGATGCTTTCCCTATCTTCATAACAATACTGCAGGTAAGATTTATATGTTTTATTATGTCACCAAATTATTTATAACACAACAAAAAAGCTATTTTCATCTTTCTGAAAACAAAAACTGCATTTTACTTAGGACTGAAAACTTTTCTAACAGCACATGTTTGTCTGTACTCAGAGCAAATATTTAGGTGAAAACACATGCATTTGTGTCCATTTGTTATGATGAACCTTTTAAAAGATGGGAAGAATTTCAGCTCTCATTTAAAATATTTTGCAACTAAACATCAGATTTTGGTGTAAACAAGAGAGTGTAATAGAAAACATGTCAATGATAGTCTATTTCTATTACAAACAGGCAGACCCAAAATAATTCAACATTCACAATTTTTTAATAAGTAATTCAACATGCATACAATTTCCATTGTACTTTAACAATATCACAATAACAATAAAGTAAACTAAGTTTTGGATAAGATAAAAGGCATGAAGCCAAATTTATAAACTATTGTTGAATGGGATAAACTCACCTGTCAATTCTCAAGGCTAAATATCTATTAACTAAGCTGATATACCAATTTAAATGGCAACATAGAAATTTAATTTGACTGATACAGGTGTTTTTCAAATGACCATCACCTTAAATCTACTTTTATTTGTTACAGCAAGTGAATGATATATTGATCAGAAAATGGCAGCAGGGATGTCCACAGAGTTCAGAAAACATGACTTACTATCTTGCTGTTGTTAAACCTTGTCTAGAAATTGTCAAGTCTACATTGTGTTTCTTGATATCGTCAAGAGGAGGGGAGGTAAGCAATATTTATAGTTATGCTACAAACTATAATTGTCAATCCATGGTCGGTGGTTCTCTCTGGGTACTCTGGCTTCCTCTACCAATGAAAATGTGGCTGCCACACAATAGCCAAAATGAAAATGGCATTAAACACCATTAAATCAGTCAATCAATAAATGTTACATATCTGGACTGTATTCAAAAAGGGTTTATGAATATTGGCTAACATTCACTTAAGGCTGATCAGGAATAAGCATCTCAAAAAAAAAAACAAAAAATGATTTTTTTTTTTGTATTTACTGATTAATGAAAATAGTTTTGGTGGTCAGCATACACTTTTACTCTGCAGAAGCAATTGCAGACATGACACAGGGTTCCACAGAACCCTTTATAAATTTTAGATCAATGGAAATGTCATCAGGCATTGCAAATAGCATTTTAGAAGGTAAAATGTGAATTTACCTGATAAAACAATCTAATCAAAATTGTCTAGGTAAACAAGTTATAATGTAATATTTTTATCAGCATTTCTTATTTGTGGGATGCAGGATAGTGCAATATTATAGAAATTGATTAAAAATATTTTAAGAGAGGTGGATATTATGTATATGTTACAGTTTAAAGACCTTACCAGCCTATCGGTGTTATTTGAACTACATACAATCATGTGTTCTGTTCCTTTGTCATCATATTTCATTGAGGATATACACCAGATACAGAAAAACGTGATTGGAACATTATTGGCCTATACACAGCCTGTTATTACAGCGAAGGATACTGATGAAGGTAAGTACATTCATTATATTTGCATACACATTCTGCTGTTGTCCCCCACACGTTGGATAGCGGGTATAGGGTAATGGTCTCCACCTGTCTGTCCAAAACACATTAATATTGAGAAAATTTGACAGAAAGCTTTTTCGTACTTTTAACAATTTTTGGTGGAAGAAGACTTCAAGTCTTCTGAAAGCCTTTACTGGCGGCTGTAAAATCATTGAACCGTTACCAGGTTGTATGCCGTATCCCTTTCTTTGTATTACAATTTCATAACAACTTCCGTGCCATTTCTTGACACCGATTTTTACAAATGATTACGCATCTGCATCATTTACTTTATAAGTTAGGCTTGAAAAACAATCACTATTGAGTCTCCGCACATAAAACGAAATTCTGGAAATCTCCGCTTGCTGGTCCGCTCCCACGCGAGTATAGAATCTCCACTTTCGGATATTTTACCTGGAATGACCAGCATTTGTAATTCTCTGGCTTTTCATTTACTGTCAATAGAAATATATAAACAATCGGCGATCATTTGAAAACTTTGGTCAGTAGTTTTTATGTTCGATTTTTAAGTAATCGAAATTCATTTCTGCTATATCAACTCCAACAAGATAGAGGTCTTTGTCTAGACCCAGCGGCAGTGTAAAAAGAAGAAATAGATAACTGCAAATCAAAATGTCAAGCAGATTGAATGAAAGATTTTCGATTTTTACGACCAAGTTCACTAGGCAATGAACATGTAACGGGTATTTTCTTGGTAAATACAACAATGATGATCTAGGGTTCTTTTCTTTTTATTACACAATATTTAGACCCTACAACATATAACAACAAATAATAAATATTCACATGACAAGACAGTACATGTAACATATGGGCAAAGGGAATAACTACAATTTATACTCATTCCTCATCTATATACTCAAATAAGCCCTTAAGCACCAAAATATAACTCTTTAGTTAACTTTCCAATACAATACTCATATGTATCTCATAATAATAAATAATTATATACATCTCAAATCTCTTAATGAGTTGTCCATTTTATAAATAGATTTGTACACAAAGTATACAAATTCTGACCAACATAAATATATCACATGAACTACACTTCACATAAACAGACAATTACTTAAAATAAAACTAGACAGCACAGACATCACAAGTAAACAACATAGAACACAATGCTTACCATGTATATGGTACATAGGTCAGTGTAGTAATTGGAAACATCACAGTGCTGTGTGTATAAAATCTGAGCTAGTCTCATACATGTCATATGAAAAGGTATTAATCCATATCCTGAATAAATAAAAATATAACATTCATAAGTCCAATGACAGGACTATTTCACCTATTAAATAAAATACACAACTACATTTAAAATATATAGTTTCAGAGTTCTGTATTATTCAAATACCAAATTTACCTATCTATTACTTTTAATGTAACTTTATAATATTTAAAGTACTAGAATCTTTTATATTAAAATGTTTAATATGACTCTGTTATTATTTAATGATTTAATCTTTACTCTTTCATACTCCAAATATTCCTCCATTCAAATACATACATTCAATCCTTTCACAAAGTATTAAAATGACATACTATTAATTTGTTAATTAGAAATAAGGTAAATCAACTGACCTGAATATAAGAATATTGAAAATCCAAGATGAGGTACATGTATAATATAAATATCAGAGATTAATATATCAAGCAGGTTATTTTCACTGCATTCCAAAATGTCTGCAGTCTTAATCTACCAGAAACAAAGAAAACCTATAGTAAAGCCTAAGGCCTAAAGATTGACCAATCAAAGGTTAGAATTTTCCTCCAAAATGATATGACAGAAAAGAGGTTCACCAAAGGAAAAGAGAATATACTAGAAATAGAAACAATGAGTAACTAAACTATCAAACACTGCAATAAAATAAATAATCAACAATATCATATTTAATATGTATATCAATCAAATATGACT
This sequence comes from Mytilus coruscus, assembly GCA_017311375.1. Classification (NCBI taxonomy): domain Eukaryota; kingdom Metazoa; phylum Mollusca; class Bivalvia; order Mytilida; family Mytilidae; genus Mytilus; species Mytilus coruscus. The sequence continues at coordinate 91,747,377 of CM029600.1, forward strand.
CTGCCACAAACTCCCCTGGATGTAAAATGACGTCTCGGTCATTTACAAGAAGGAACACATACATATAGAAATATCAATAATAACATGAATAAAATGTACCTAAAATAAATATAATAAAATACTAGTCATTAGTAATAACTGCGAGTAGTGCCTCGCCTGCTTGTCTCTCTAATCCTGAAATAAACCATGTCTCAAACAATCAGAAATAAACTTAGCCTTTTGTTCCCACTGTTGCTGCATAGGAACAGCAACCTTGTGAACAAACTCACCTGAGCGCATCCATTCTGGTTCAAGGCGGGTACGTGTTGAGCGTCTAGGTACAGGAACTGGAGGTAATGGTATCACAACTGGTTCTGGTTGTGTCTCTATCTCATCCTGTTGATCTCCTGAAGCGCTTCCTACTGTGCTTTGAACATCAGAATCATCTCCACTGGCACCAGTTGCAGTAGAGTGGGCGTCCCCATCTAATTCTGTGTCATTCTGTACTGGAGTGTCCATATCTTGTAGAGTAGGGTCCATATGATACTGTGGAATATCATAATCCAATCTTACAAGAACATCTAACTCCTCATCACTACTCTCATAATCAGATGACTCTGGTGATGGCTGTTCTGTTCTTTGTCTCAATCTTGTTCTTGGAGGAGGTACTGGTCTGGGTGGTGGTTCTAGCTTTCTCTGAGTGATGTAACCCACAGGCAAAAGAAGATTCCTATGAAGTGTGCGTCTCGGCCCTCTCCGTTCTCCTTCTGTACGGTGTAAACTGGCACATCACTGTTAGGTTGATCGATGATAACATAGACATCATCTTCCCATCGGTCAGCTATCTTATGTTTCCCATCATAAGCTACCACTTTCACCAATACTTTATCTCCAATCTCTAAAGTAGCTCCTCTGGCTTTTAAATCATAGCCTGTCTTCTGTTTCTCTCTGGCTCTGTCTGCAGCCTTAGATGCCAACTCATAAGCTTTGTGAGTCTCTCTTAGTTCCTGAATGTACTTGGACTGTGGCTGTCTGACTGTATCTGTGGTTAGTCCAAAGGCTATATCTATAGGCAAGTTAGGTTCTCTACCAAACATCAGAAAATAAGGTGAATGGCTGGTGGCTTCATGGCGGGTACAGTTGTAAGCATGTACAAGTGGAGCAACATGGGTCTTCAATTTATCTTCTGGTGTGGCTGTAAGGTTCCCAACATGCCAAGTAGAGTCCTGTTGAACCTCTCAGTCATGCCATTTCCCATGGGGTGATAAGGTGTTGTCCTTGATTTCTGTACACCAAGTAGCTGGCAGAGTTCCTTAATCACCTTGCTCTCGAAGTTGGCTCCTTGGTCTGAGTGCAATCTCTGTGGTATGCCATAATGCACTATAAAGCTGTTAAACAGAGCTTCTGCTGTTGTTCGGGCGGTCTGGTTCCTTGTTGGTACAGCTTGAGCATAGCGTGTGTAGTGGTCAGTAATTACAAGGATGTTCTGTATGCCTCCTTTAGATGGTTCCAATGTTAAGAAATCCAAACACACCAACTCCATAGGCTGTGATGATGAAATGTTGATCAATGGAGCTCTGTGCGGGTCCTTCTTTCTCTTGAGACATCTGTCACAGTGGTTGATCCATTCATCAATATCCTTGTTCATGGCTGGCCAGTAAAATCTATCTCTGACTAAGCTGTTTGTCCTATCTCTTCCTGGATGACCCATCTCATTATGCAATGCTTCCAATACTACAGGTACATGTGTAGATGGCAGGACTAACTGTCTAACATTCCTTCCATCAATGGTAATCTCCCTGTATAGTATGTTTTCATGCAACTTCAGCTGATCAAAATGTCGATTCAGAGAACTGGATGGTAACTGTCCTTTCCTGGGTTTAGATCCTGACTTCACAAAGTCAATCCAAGGCTCAAGATGTGTATCTGACTGTTGAACTGCAGCCCAATCAATATCATGCTCCACTTGCATGTGTAGATCAATGTTCATGGTGTTGATAACATCAGGTTCAACAACTAAAGTGTCAACATATGGTGTTCCTATGGTTCCACAAATTGCCTTGATACTGTCCAAAGATAATGTAGCTTCCTGTGCTGGTGGTAATCTGGAAAGTGCATCAGCATCGTTGTTAAGGTGTAACACCACTAATTCGGGCCCGCCAGAAAGCACATACCAGAAAGTAGTACATATTTAACACAAAATAGTTCCTACGCATGGGTGTAACTTTCAAAATATGTAGAATATTTAGGTAATTTTGGTATCAAATGAAAGCTGAATGACTGGTGATCATTGTAGAACACTGTTTGACTTATAATTTTGAAAATAAAAAATTGCATGAAATTTAAAAAGAGGTACATTTTGCCTGTTTGTCAGATCTGAAGTACCTGTTTTGGTATATCTGAAGTTCGGGAACCAGTTCTTTCTTATATGCCATTAAAGGTATGTTGATTTTTCAGTACAAGGCACCATAAAGTGTTGCTTTGACATGCAATGATTGTCACTTTATTTGAACTTGAAACAAAAGAGCTGTGCCTGCTTGAAATTGGGAATTTAACATAGAAAGCAATGGGGCCATGAATTAGTGGTGTACTTCCTTAATCTTTCCTGGCCTGTATGCTATGTCAAAATCATATGCTGCAAGTGCTGATAACCATCTGTGGCCTGTTGCATCTAACTTCGCTGATGTAAGTACGTAAGTTAATTGGTTGTTGTCTGTTACCACATGAAATCGGTGTCCATACAAGTAATCGTGGAACTTATCTGTAATGGCCCATTTTAAAGCGAGGAATTCCATCTTATGAGCAGGATAGTTTTCTCAGCTTTGGTCAGTCCTCTGCTGGCATATGCAATTACTCTGAGTTTGGCTTCTTGCTCTTGATACAGCACAGCTCCTAGACCTAAACCACTGGCATCTGTGTGCAACTCAAATGGTCTATGATAATCTGGATAAGCCAATACAGGTGCTGACGCTAAACTCTGCTTAAGCTGATTGAAAGCTGTTTCTTCTTTGTCTCCCCAAGTCCAAGGGTGTTGTTCTCTTTTTTTCTTCTTTCCTGATTTTGGCTTTGGTGCTGGCATAAGATCAGTTAAGGGTCTTGCTATCTGGCTGAAGTTCCTAATAAATCTCGGTAATAACCAGCAAATCCTATAAACCGTCGAACTTCCTCCGGTGTAGTTGGAGTAGGCCAAGACATCACTTTATCTATTTTCTCCGGGTCTGTTTCTACACCATCTTTGGATACTATGTGGCCAACATACTTTACTCGTGGCATGAAGAATGAGCATTTCCCAGGTGATAACTTCAGGTTGGCTTCCGGATTCTATCAAATACTAGCTTCAGTCGCTTAAGATGTTCTTCATAGGAGTTGGCAAAATAATGACATCATCAATAAAGATACAACAGATGTTCATATGGTAATCGCTGAGGCATTCTTGCATGAGGCGTTGGTAAGTAGCTGGTGAGTTTGTCAAACCAAATGGCATGCGGTTGTACTCATACAATCCAAGCGGACCTACAGTAAATGCTGTTCTTTCCTTATGCGCTTCCAATATCTCGACTTGATGGTAACCACTTTTCATATCGATGACCGTAAAGTATGAATTCCCTGTTAAGTGATCTAGAATGTCCTCTATCGTGGCAAAGCATATGCATCTTTTTCGTATGGTTATTAAGTTGACGAAAATCCACACACATTCGTGAGAGAGCCATCTTTCTTCTTGACGAGTACTACGTTTGATGAATATGGGCTGTGCGACTTCCTTATAATCCCTGCTCTCAACAATTGGTGAATGTGAGCCTTTACCTCCTCATACATGGATGGTGGTATGCTTCTATATCTCTGTTTAAAAGGATGGTTATCGTCAAGTTCAATCTCATGTTGTACCAGATGTGTATGTCCAACATCAATATCGCACTTGAAAAGATGTCGCTGTATGATGTTATTAAGTTCTTTCCTCTCTCAAGTTCATCTGATGACAAGTTCTTTACATCAATCTTTACTTGTTCCAAAAGTGGTGTGGTAAAATCTGTATTAGATAAATCAGGTTGGTCTTGAATATCTACTGGTTGTAATTCAGCAATCACTGCCTTAGGTGGAATAGTAACAGTTCTAGTTGTTATGTTGCTGATGTTCACATCTATTCTTTGGCTAATTCCATACTTGTAACTAATTAAAGATGGTGCAATATCTAAGTCATGTGGTATGACTGACTGTAATGTTTGTTGTACCATGGCTGATGTTGGATGATACGGTAAAGCTTTATCAATGTAACCCGTTATACATATGTTGGAATTCGGTGGTATGGTAATTGGTTTCTGTTCTGCATTCTTAATGACTGCCAATTGATTCTTGTTCCTTTGTAGCTCTTTCTCTCTCAAAGTAATACAGCGGAATGATGTATACCATGGTGTAGTTAACTTAGCAGACTGTAAAAATTTAATTCCATGTTGTTGACGGCAAATATCCATGATGTTTGTAAGTAAGTTGGTACCAGTAGGAGTGGTACAGCTGAGTTGTATTCACTGTCAGGAACAACCAAAAATATATAAGTGTGGTGTTGATCTAGCTGTTTAATATATAAGTCCACTTCTATATATCCAATATAAGGTAACGATTCTCCATCTGCACACTCAATCTTTAGTAGTTGACTGAAGGTCTGTATCGGTATATGTTGAAGATGCTGGTTGTAGAATGACTTACTAACTGTAGAAACGGTTGATCCAGTGTCTAATAAAGAGTTGATTCTATTCCTTCCAAAGTAACTTTTGTTTCAGTAGGCGAACCACAAAGTCCAGGTGGTATCTTGTTAGCTGCTGTACTTCTACAAATCTGCTGTATGGGGCTGCTGTCAGAACTGTCTACATCCGCCCCTTGGCGTGACTCCCTGGCGTTTAAATTCTGAAACTGAGCTGGCTTATTGGCACATCCTCTTGCAAATGTCCCTCTTGTCCACATTCCTACAGTATATAGGTCTCTGCCTCTCATATGTGGGTTGCTGTCCTTCAAATGCAGGTTGTTGGTTTCATATCCTTGACCATTCCCTCTACCTGTTGTATAGTTGCCTTGGTAATTACCTCTTTGATTTCCTCTATGATTATTGCCTCTATAGTTTCCTCTATAATTATTGCCTCTATAGTTTCCTCTATAATTATTGCCTCTATAGTTCCTCTACTTTGTCCTTGGTACTGGTTCTGATTTTGATGTTGTTGCATACCAGTTTCAATTCTGTCTAATCTAGTTGTAATTACATTCATGAATGCTTTAAAATCTTCCTCTTGAACATTCTCATCAACATTATCATCATCATCAATATTCTTGCTGACAGCCTTCTTTGATGTTCCCTTTGTTGTAGTTTTCAATGTAGGCATATCTATGATGTTATCCTTTTCTATCCTCGTAAAACAGCAAAAAAGAATCAAATGTTGTATACTTCTCTTTCGTAATGGCTGATAGCTTTCAAATTCTGACGTAGTCCTTTCCATAGCATATCGTGCAACATTTCATCCGCTTCGATCTTTTTACTTTGTCTGTCTGCAATGCCTTCTCTAATATATCTTCCAATCTGAAACTCCATGCAGATACATCTTCATCTTCATGTTGGGTGGCATTGTAGAATTCTCGCATGACAGATTCCTTCTCCTCTACTACACCAAATCGCTGTCCATCTTCTGTAATATTGCTGATAATTCTGCATGTGGACCAATACGCATCACTACTTTCCCTGCGGATCCTTCAATGATCTCCGTACTGACTGAGTTATCAACTCCTTGCTGTGGGTTTTGTCGCATTCTTCAATATTTTGGTATATAGTGCAATTAATTGTATATGCTTTCAGATGTACCAGAAGAAATAAAATACAAGTATGCTTTACTTGATGTTTATGGAGAGGATGCTTTCCTATCTTCATAACAATACTGCAGGTAAGATTTATATGTTTTATTATGTCACCAAATTATTTATAACACAACAAAAAGCTATTTTCATCTTTCTGCCCCCAAGGGTGACTGGGGAATAGAAGTATGGTCACCATTGGTCTTCCTCCGACCGGCAGTAAAACCCTTGCTACAGTGGGCGTCCGCTTGGCTGTGCGGGATGTACAAATTTGCAGCCACGTCCAGTCAGAATGGGGACGTTAAATCCGATGCCTCGTGTAAAGAGAGTGCCACGCTCTTTGCATGTTAAGAACCCTTGCAACAACTCCTTGAGGGGTCCGTGGTGACCTGTTCCAAGGCAGAATTTCTGTCCCTATCCAATATACCCTCATTTCCTGTGGCAGTCTAAATTTCTCCGACCTGAATCCCGGACGCCTCTTACAGAACCTACCTATTGTATTTATTGTTAATTTGTTCTCATCCTGAACATGCATGAAATATTTGCCACTGGATGTTAAGCAACCAACAATCAATCAATCAATCATCTTTCTGAAAACAAAAATACATTTTACTTAGGACTGAAAACTTTTCTAACAGCATATGTTCGTCTGTACTCAGAGCAAATATTTAGGTGAAAACACATGCATTTGTGTCCATTTGTTATGATGAACCTTTAAAAGATGGGAAGAATTTCAGCTCTCATTTAAAATATTTTGCAACTAAACATCAGATTTTGGTGTAAACAAAAGAGTGTAATAGAAATCATGTCAATGATAGTCTATTTCTATTACAAACAGGCAGACCCAAAATAATTCAACATTCACAATTTTTATGCCCCACCTCGATAGTAGAGGGCATTATGTTTTCTGGTCTGTGCGTCCGTCTGTCTGTTCGTCCGTCCGTCGGTCCGTTCGCTCGTTCGTCTGTTCGTCCGTCCGTCCGTTTGTCCCGCTTCAGGTTAAAGTTTTGATCAAGGTAGTTTTGATGAAGTTGAAGTCCAATCAACTTGAAACTTAGAATACATGTTCCCTATGATATGATCTTTCTAATTTTAATGCCAAATTAGAGATTTTCCCCATTTTCACGGTCCACTGAACATAGAAAATGATAGTGCGAGTGTGGCATCCGTGTACTATGGACACATTCTTGTTTAATAAGTAATTAAACATGCATACACTTTTCAAGTTTAAGTATGGGTCAGACTATAGGGTTCTTTTGTACTTTAACAATAACAATAAAGTAAACTAAATTTTGGATAAGATAAAAGGCATGAAGCCAAATTTATAAACTATTGTTGAATGGGATAAACTCACCTGTCAATTCTCAAGGCTAAATACCATATTAACTAAGCTGATATACCAATTTAAATGGCAACATTTGAAATTTAATTTGACTGATACAGGTGTTTTTCAAAAGACCATCACCTTAAATCTATTTTTATTTGTTACAGCAAGTGAATGATATATTGATCAGAAAATGGCAGCAGGGATGTCCACAGAGTTCAGAAAACATGACTTACTATCTTGCTGTTGTTAAACCTTGTCTAGAAATTGTCAAGTCTACATTGTGTTTCTTGATATCGTCAAGAGGAGGGGAGGTAAGCAATATTTATAGTTATGCTACAAACTATAATTGTCAACCCATGGTCAGTGGTTCTCTCTGGGCACTCTGGCTTCCTCTACCAATGAAAAGGTGGCTGCCACACAATAGCCAAAATTAAAATGGCATTAAACACCATTAAATCAGTCAATCAATAAATGTTACATATCTGGACTGTATTCAAAAAGGGTTTATGAATATTGGCTAACATTCACTTAAGGCTGATCAGGAATAAGCATCTGAAAAAACCAACAAAAAATGATTTTTTTTTTGTATTGTACTGATAAATGGAAATAGTTTTGGTGGTCACCATTCACTTTTACTCTGCAGAAGCAATTGCAGACATGACACAGGGTTCCACAGAACCCTTTACAAATTTTAGATCAATGGAAATGTCATCAGGCATTGCAAATAGCATTTTGGAAAGTAAAATGTGAATTTACCTGATAAAACAGTCTAATCAAAATTGTCTTGGTAAACAAATTATAATGTAATATTTTTTATCAGCATTTCTTATTTGTGGGATGCAGGATAGTGTAATATTTGAGAAATTGATTAAAAAATATTTGAAGAGAGAGGTGGATGTTTTGTATATGTTACAGTTTAAAGACCTTACCAGCCTATCAGTGTTATTTGAACTACATACAATCATGTGTTCTGTTCCTTTGTCATCATATTTCATTGAGGATATACACCAGATACAGAAAAACGTGATTGGAACATTATTGGCCTATACACAGCCTGTTATTACAACGAAGGACACTGATGAAGGTGAGTACATTCATAATATTTGCTTACACATTCTGCTGTTGTCCCCCACACGTTGGATAGCGGGTATAGGGTAATGGTCTGCACCTGTCTGTCCAAAACACATTAATATTGAGAAAATTTGATGGAAAACTTTTTCGTACTTTTAACAATTTTTGGTGGAAGAAGACTTCAAGTCTTCTGAAAGCCTTTACTGCCGGCTGTAAAATCATTGAACCGTTACCAGGTTGTATGCTGTATCCCTTTCTGTGTATTACAATTTCATAACAACTTTCGTGCCATTTCTTTACACCGATTTTTACAAATGATTAAGCATCTGCATCATTTACTTTATAAGTTAGGCTTGAAAAACAATCACTATCGTTAGTGTTATAGTTTCTCATGTTTTAATGTAAAAATATATACCCTTTTATTTATGTAAATTATTAGATTTCATCTCATCTTACATGAACGTTATTTGTTTACTTGTAACCGGATGTTTTAAATGTAGATTATTGTAGTACGCATGTGTGAATTTGGTATTGAGTCGGTTCGCCCTGTTTACATGTTGGCCCCTGGTCTGTTCGTCCTAAGTTCTTTTGCCCATAGAGTACATTCGCCCTGGGTTCCTTCTCCTTACTTTTATCAGTGACGTTTTATACGTCCTTTCATTTATTTAATGAATGGCTATTATTTATTTTGATTTATTGAACCATAAAATTAATTTTGACTCTTCACATTGAATAATCCATGAAGCGGATTATGTAAATGAAGAGTCAAAATTAATTTTATGGTTCAATAAATCAAAATAAATTATTGCCATTCATTATAAATAAATTTCTATCAAAAATAAGGTTCAAAGAACTTTTTATATTATGTTTATATTAACAATAACAACGTACACACATGTTGGCGTATGAATATACAACGTCAGAGTGGGCATGCGCCATAATATTGACAACATTGAAAATAAAGGTAATACTTTTAACCAATCAGAAGACAGTAAATACACCAAATTTATTTATTAAAAAATATTAATATTAAGGGTATTCAAGTTTAATAAACTTATTCAGATATTTATATGGTATAAATTCTCGAAATTCATGAAAACACATGAAAAAAAATAATTAAAAGTTGATGGCTTGTCTTGGAGCATCAATATATCATGATAATAATTCTCTGATTGTTGTAATAATTGTCTTTAGTAGATTAATGATTAGAATTATCGGAATAAAACAACTGGATTATTCGGGTTGATCTAAACCATGTTGGTTACATATCTGCGCATGTGCACAAATGGGAAATTTAATTGACAACTTGTGCATACGAAAGTTTCAAAATTTTGATAAACAGAATTGCATATATATTCATACAATCCATCTTTGTTAAAGTCAAGTATCTTCGTGGAGAGTACGACTTCAAATCAGTGATGCTTGAAAAAATACATGGATTGTGTTGTTCCGTCTACGTTCAGATCCTCAATGCAATCAAGTCATATTCCAGTTTTAGACATGTGTCTTTTAATACAAAAATTAGAATATTTTAGTATGTTATGGCGATGATAAAGAGTCAAGCGCACATGTGAATCTGCTGGTGTGTTACACATCAAACGATGCACCGTAAGTTGACAGAAATATCAATGAACAAACTAATGTAATATGTCAGTTGACAGATTCCATTTCGAAAGTACTTAGTTTTTATGTCGGTCATTGTCGAAATGCATATGTCCCCAATGATTGTCTTTATTGCCTTGCCATTCAAAGTTTTATAAGTGATCAAAAACGAGATCATAACAACTAAATAGTCCAGCTCTTTACCATTATTCGTCATTTAGGTACACCCATTATCGAGGCTCGAGTACAGAACCAGTTTGAAATGCTGATAAGTGCCCAAAATCCAATTCTTGGCCTGACATATATCTGCATTGGATATATTTAGAATTTTTCAATATATGTTTATAATGAAAACCCTAGTTTAAGCAAACTTGACTAAAATCTTGGTAGCCAGTTTTTTAAAGGTCAACTGTCTACCTTTGACAGAAAACTTTCAAGTGAAACCAAATCAATTAAACACATTTGGCTTTTCATTTACTGCATATCATGTTAAATCAACTTTTTAAGTAATCGAAAATCTTCTTCTGGTGGTCTGTAGGACGTTTGAAAGTATGCTTAGTGTGAGATTCACAACAAAATCAAAATATGGAATGTTATGAGTTATGAGACTTAGAGCCAGAGGTATTGAAAAGGCAAAAAAAAAAAAACCACCTTGTATAGATTATAACCATGAATTGAAGAAATAAAATATATTTATTAACTCTTATTGGTGCTTTGTAGATGAATAAGTAAACAAGTCATATATTTAACTTGAAAATGTCGTTCCATAAAATCTCCTCCTCAGCTGTCATAGCTGAGGGGGAGATCTCCCTCTTTGAAAGTTTCAGAGGTTGGCAGGTATGCTTGAACCATCTTTTTTTTTAGTATTGTATAAAGACAACTTGTGATACAGCACCTCTGGTTCTGTTTTACAGAAAGCTCTCATAATTGGTAAGATTGTTTGTCATCTGTAGTTAACCATATTGTACAGCCATTTTGATTCCACCATTTTTGCAGGAGTTATTGGTCTTTAACAATTTGTTTTTGGTGGAAGAAGACTTCAAGTCTTCAAAAAGCCTTTACTGTCGGCTGTAAAATCATTGAACCGTCACCAGGTTGTATGCCGTATCCCTTTCTGTGCTTTACAATTTCATAACAACTTCCGTGCCATTTCTTGAAACCGATGTTTACACATGATCTAAGCATCTGCATCATTTAATTTATTAGTTAGGCGTGAAAAACAATCACTATTCTTAGTGTTATAATTTCTCATGTTTTAATGTATTAATATCTTCCCTGTTATCTATGTATATTATTAGATTTCATCTAATCTTACATGAACGTTATTTGTCCACTTGTAACGGATGTTTTAATGTAGGTTTTGTAGTACTCATGCGTGATTTTGGTATCGGGTCGGTTCGGCCTGATTACATGTTCTCCTTGGTCCGTTCGCCCTGAGTTCTTTCGCCAATAGAGTACGTTCGCCCTTGGTTCCTTCTCATTACTTTTATCAAGGACGTTTTAGACTTCCTTGCATTTATTTAAATACTAATATTATAGGTATTATTGTTTTATAAACTTATTCAGATATTTATATGATATTAATTCTCGAAATTCATGAAAACACATGAAAAAAATAATTAAAAGTTGATGGCTTGTTTTGGAGCATTAATAGGTCATGATAATAATTTTCATTGATTGTTGTTCTTCAAATGTCCGCTGATTTCGTGCATGCCTTCTCAAAATAGCATATTTTAAATAAAGGAAAAATTTTATGCTACGAAATATTGTTAAATTTGAACCAAATAGACTGCCAAGGATGCCTGGGACTATTATATTAGTCCCAGAGGATGCCGAAACAAAATTTATTTCAATCTGATAAAATTTGACATATCAATGGAACAAATTTTATCAGATGATGTGATTTTTTAATGGAAATTTGCTAAATATGATTAATCATTGGATTACAGTTTTAAATTTAATCTTGAACTTATGAATTTTAATCTTTTCTGTCCTTTTGGATAACTAATATAATTACAAGAACGATTCTATTTGTGTAATATTGCTGATATGACGAAATCAGGTAATGCGCGATATCACCGGCCGCGCGGACAGCGGGGACTCCACTGTAATTGTCTTTGTTAGTTTAATAATTGGAATTATCGGAATGAAACAACTGGATTATTCGGGTTAACCTCAACCACGTTGGTTACGTATCTGCGCATGTGCACAAATGGGAAATTTAATTGTGCAACCGAAAGTTTCAAAATAATGACAAACAGAATTGTCATATATTCATACAATCCATCTTGTGTTAAAGTCAAGTATCTACGTGGAGAGTACGACTTCAAATCAATGATGCTTGAAAAAATACACGGATTTAGTTGTTCCGTCTGAGTTCAGATCTTTAACGCAATCAAGTCCTATTCCAGTTTTCATGGATTTAGAGATCATGTGTTTTTTAAAACGAAAGTTAGAATATTTTGTATGTTATTGTGATAATAAAGAGTCAAGCGCACACGTGAATCTGCTGGTGTATTACACATCAAACGATGCACGGTCAGTTGATAGAAAAATCAATGAACAAACTAATGTCTTCTAGGAAGAAGAAGAATGTCGTTTGACGGATTACATTCTAAAGTACGTAGTTTTCATGTCGGTCATTGTCGGAATGTCCCCAATGATTGCTGTTATTGCCTTACGTTTCAAAGTTTTATAAGTGATCAAAACCGGGATTTAACAACTAAATAGTCCAGCTCTTTATCGTTATTCGTCATTAAGGTACACCCATTATCGAGGCTCGAGTACGGAACCAGTAATTCGTTGCTGTCAATAGTTTTATTTTGATGAAAAATTTCAGAAAAGGGATGTGTGACTCCTGACGGAAAAAGGCATTCCTACCCTCATGCTTTTGTGTAAAAATATTAGATGAAAAACAAATATGATATGGGTCGAGCACTTACAGAAAATGAACGGGTTTGAAATGCTAATAAGTGCCCAAAACACATATCTGCATTGGATAAATTTTGAATTTTTTTATATATGTTTATAATGAAAACCCTAGTTTAAGCAATTTGACTAAAATCTTGGGAGCCAGGTTTTTCTTTTAAAAGTTAACTATCTACCTTTGACAGAAAACTTTCAAGTGAAATCACATCAATTACGGTTATAATTGCTTGGCAAAGTTGCATTGCATCAAGTTGACCATGCTGAGACAAATGTATGGAATTTAGTTATAGAAAATTTAATTTGAATCAACAGTATTTGCAGATTTTTGTGTTAAGTAAAGTGAGTTTTGGTTGAGTTATGAGTATCATTATTTTTGGAAGAAAAAAATACGTTGAAAGCAATAATGGGACAAAGCAGGCTGGGTTGGTGGGGGCTGCTTTTATGGTAATTCAAGTTACCTTTTATGCATTTTCTTCCACCTCAGAGCAATCAGCTCTTTGATTAGTATTGTTACTATAATACATTGTGAGTGCAACTCCACAGAAAACATTTGACAGAAAGCTCTTTTAGTTGGTGCTATTGTTTGCCATCATATGTTGTTGACCATATTATACCCTCATTTTAATACAAAAAAAATTACGGGATTAATGGGACTTGGACCAATTTGGATTATTGTGACAATAACATCTTATGAACGTAACTCCTCTGAGACCATTTTACAGAAAACTCTCATATTTGGTAGGATTGGTTGCCATTGTGTTTATAATACCCCGCTTTAAAAAAGTGAGGGGTATACTGTTTTACCTCAGTCTGTCCGTCCATCCATCCCATGAATATTTTTCATTGCATCTTTCTCAGGAACTATATCATAAGGATTTCTGAAATTTGGTTAAGTCAGCTATACCGTGTGATGCGTTTTCAGATTCATCACTCAACAAAAATGCATATTTGGCAGGGGTATCATCAGTGAGCAGTAGCTCGCAGTTTCACTTGTTTGACCATTTTATACAGTCATTTTGTTTCAACCAATTTTTCTGGGAGTGATGAGACATTTGACTATTTTTTGGTGTTTTGTAATGGTGACACTTGTGAATGCATCTCCTCAGAGACCATTTGACAGAATGCTTTCATACCTGGTAGGATTGTTTGCCATCATGTGGAGTTGACCATATTTTAGCATCATTTTGGTTTGCCCATTTTTATGGGAGTTATGAGACTTATACAATATTTGAACTATCATCACATTTTGACACACAATTTAATTCCTCATTTATATAGCAATGGGGACATTCGGCTACAGCATATAGCAATCTTGTTTTAAATGGAATCAATATCTTCTGATCCAAACAGAAATATTTAGAAGATCAAATGTCGACCATGTCTTTTGGTTGTTATTTTTTATGCCCACGCCTTGGCGGAGTGGGGAATTAAGTTTTACCCTTGTCCGTCTGTATGTACGTCCGTACGTCCGTCTGTACGTCCCAAAATTGGTTTCCATTCTCTAACTTTAGTTTTCCTCAACCAAATGTTATTAAACTTATACACAATGCTTATTACCACAAGACACAGATCAAGTTTTAAATTTCGTGGCATCACTTTTACTGTTCTAAAGTTATGACCCTTTACAAATTGAAAAATTTAGTTTGCCTCAACCAAATGTTATGAAACTTATACACAATGATTATTACCATAAAACATAGATCAAGTTTGAATTTTGGTGGCGTTACTTTTACCGTTCTAGAGTTATACCCTTTACCAATGGAAAAATGGCTAAATTTTTCCTTTCCGTTTCTTGCTTAAGGTTGCATTTCTGTAAATATCAACAATGCAATTTCCATAGGAACTCCTTTCACGGCTAAAACTGTACCACTTTTACTATGAAGTTTTGAAAAAATATATCCTAGAATGGAAAGTTCATATGCACTACTATTTTTTCAAAGGTCAAAATATAGGGCTGTGCGGCATATTTTCAACGTTTATATGCCCGAACTTCTAAGAGTTTAAACTTACATTAAATTTCTATACTACCCCAACCTTGACTTAAGGATTTCCACAGACTTCAACTTGATCACTATGAATATGTATATTTACTGGTAACATTCCCAAGTTATGTCTCTATGAGATGAAACATAGAGATCATATCCGGGAACCAGTACGTAAACAAAATTAATTGTCTATGAATATTCTATATCTCCCAAAAGAGGCGTGGTTTGAAAAACAGCTGTATTTACAAAGTGCAACCTATACTAACATTTATTCAAATAGAAAACTTTCTAAAACACTTTTCTCACAACAATACTTAAATCTCAGAATTATAGCTTGAAAGAAATCACTGTATATACTCTAAGTTTTCTTTTACAGTACATTTTGTACCCCACCCTGTATCAATTTTTACAGAATTTGAAAACAAGACTTTAATCATTGCCAGCTTACCCTATGAGCATGTTTTCTGACATAAAATGTCTAGAACCTGTTTGAAACTATTTTGATAACAAATTGAAAGCATTTCAGAACACTATAAATGTAATGTTTAGCAGCTAATCATTCCAACATTCAAGATTATATAAAGTGTCCAATCCTGCCTCTGTCTCCAGTCCACATCTTACTGTATGCCTATTTGTCAATGAAAGTTCACAATTACTGCCTCAAATGGTCATTTAAGAAATCTTGTCACAACAGTTTCATCCCTTACCATATATCTAACATAATTTAGCTAATATATGAACTAGAAGTGTTTAAACACAGCCATATTTGCAAAAGTTGTATGAATGAAGATATCAGTCTAATGTATGAATTAACTAAAAGTTTTATAGAAATGACTGCTAACATCTGATTTTGCATAACTTCCAAGTACAGTTATTGGTTTCTGTACAAAAGACCTTTAAAATAATAAAGTCATAGCATTTACAAGTTAAATTATTTGTTTTATGACCCAGAGGGTAGGCATTTTCTCTGTTTTTGCCCTGGGGCCTCAAATTTCTAAATTATTCTGCTGTTTCTAGCAATATGGAATATTTAGTGCATATTTAGGATAGAACACAATATTGTAAGTTTTATTGAGGTATTTTTGTATTTCTAGCTTGTATTTTTATGCCGTGATCACAAAAAGCACATTTAGGTGCTACGACTTACTTTTGGATTATCGACATGATAAAAACACCCCACCAATAATATTCAGGAAGGATCTATGAGTTTCAATGACTGCGAGGAGTAAATATAAGCACTTCTAAACAATTTATATTACTAATATGCACATATAATGAATTTATTTTGCATTCAGGGCTTTAACTAAACTATGCATACTGTAAACTGTGAATTGATGCTGAGTCATCATAGTTAAGGCCAGGATTTTCTCAATCTTCATGAAATATTTATAAAACTTCATATTTGAGTTAATTTTATAAAAATCTCTGAGATAAACCAGATTTGGTGAAATTCTGTATGTTCCTTTTTTACCCAATATAGGTTGCATTTCTGTAAAATCAACAATGCAATTTCCATAGGAACTCCTTTCACGGCTAAAACTGTACCACTTTTACTATGAAGTTTTGAAAAAAAATATATCCTAGAATGGAAAGTTCATATGCACTACTATTTTTTTCAAAGGTCAAAATATAGGGCTGTGCGGCATATTTTCAACGTTTATATGCCCGAACTTCTAAGAGTTTAAACTTACATTAAATTTCTATACTACCCCAACCTTGACTTAAGGATTTCCACAGACTTCAACTTGATCACTATGAATATGTATATTTACTGGTAACATTCCCAAGTTATGTCTCTATGAGATGAAACATAGAGATCATATCCGGGAACCAGTACGTAAACAAAATTAATTGTCTATGAATATTCTATATCTCCCCAAAGAGGCGTGGTTTGAAAAACAGCTGTATTTACAAAGTGCAACCTATAGTTGGCCTCAACCAAATGTTGTGAAACTTATACACAATGCTTATTACCATAAAACACAGATCAAGTATGAATTTTGGTGGTGTCACTTTAACCGTTCTAGAGTTATACCCTTTACCAATGGAAAAATGGCTAAATTTTTCCTTTCCGTTCTCTTACTTAAGTTGGCCTCAACCAAATGTTGTGAAACTTATACACAATGCTTATTACCATAAAACACAGATCAAGTATGAATTTTGGTGGTGTCACTTTAACCGTTCTAGAGTTATGCCCCTTTACAAATGGAAAAATTGCTGATTTTATTGTTTCCATTCTCTTACTTAAGTTTGCCTCAACCAAATGTTATGAAACTTATACATAATGCTTATTTCAAGAAAACTCAGATCAAGTCGAAATTTGGGTAGCGTCACTTTTACCGTTCTTAAGTTAAGACCCTTTATAACATTGTATGCAAGTAAGGGCATCATCTGTGTCCCCATGGACACATTCACCATTTATTTCCTGTTAGGTTGCTGTGTCATTGACATATTCCTGATATCTCCTTTTTTTCATACACAAAGATTTTTGTCCATAGAAATACTGGGCGTCCGTCCATTCGGTTTTGTCAACTCTCTCACTTGTACCATTCATGCCAGATTTTTATGAAACTTATATCATAGGTTTGTATCAGCAATGTCTTGGACAAGTTCGAAAATCAGTGCCGATCATTTATTTTTAAAAGAGTTATGCCCCTTGGAAACAATAATTATATGGAAAATTGCATCATTAGGGCTCTCATTTATACAACTCTTGCCAGATTTTTATGAAACTTATATCATATATAAGCAATGTTTTGGATGAGTTCAAAAATCAGTGCCAATCAATTATTTTTAAAAGAGTTATGGCCCTTGGAAACATTCATTATTTGGAAAATTGCATTGTTAGCGCTCTCATGTGTTAAGTTCTTGCCATATTTTTATGAAACTTATATCATAGGTTTATATCAGCAATGTCTTTGACGAGTTCAAAAATCAGTGCTGATCAAATATCTTTAAAAGAGTTATGCCCCTTGGAAATATTAATTATATAGAAAATTGCCTTATGACATGTATGAGCGCTCTAATATGTACAATTCTTACCAGATTTTTATGAAATTTATATTATAGGTTTATATCATCAATGTCTTTGACAAGTTCAAGAATCAGTGCAGATCAATTATTCTTATATGACCGCAAAAAATTTTGCGGTCATATATTGGTATCACGTCGTCGTCGTCATACGAAGACATTTGGTCTGGACAATAACCTAGTAAATGAAAATAGAAATCTATGAAATTTAAACACAAGATTTATAACCACAAAAGTAAGGTTGGGATTGATTTTGGGGGTTATAGTCCTAACAGTTTAGGAATTAGGGGCCAAAAATGGGCCCTAATAAGCATTTTTCTAGTTTCCAGACAATAACTTGTGGAACGGTGTATGGATCTCTCTGAAATTATACCACAAGATTCCATACCACAAAGGGATGGTTAGGAATAGCTTTTGTAAGTTATGGCTCAAACCGTTTAGGAATTAGGGGCAAGAAAGGGAGAAAAACAAGGGTTTCCTGGTTAATGGACAATTAAAAAAAAGTACAATGTTATGTTTGAATTACCTCCCTTACACTGCTTTTAAATTATGTATAAAGAAATGTTGTATTGTCTTGAAGTGATTAGCTGTCAATTTATTTTTAGAAGTTACTATTTAAAAATGCTGATTAAGGAATATTAATTTTAGCCATGAATATGTATGTCATTTTCTAATTTAAGACTTTTATGATGTATTTAAATGGGTAATTATGGTTGCAAACTCCATTGGAAATTTCAGATTTCAAAAAATTAAAAAGAAAATTTCTTCAAATATTTTGCAAAAAAGGGGGTAATTTTTTTTTTGGGGGCTCAATTCTCAACAGCAAAGTGTATTGCACAAAAGCAAAAAAAAAAAAGGGGGGTAAATTTTTTTTTTTTCGTCAATTGGCAACAGAATAAGCAAAAAATTAAATATAAATATAAATTCAAATCATATAACCAGTTCTAAGTTCTTTGACTACAGTTATTCTGTGTCAGAAACCTATTACGTGTCAAAAATTTAATTACAATCCAAATTCAGACCTGTATCAAGCTTGAATATTGTGTCCATTTTTGCCCCAACTGTTCAGGGTTGGACCTCTGCGGTCGTATCCAGCTGTGCTCGGCGAAGCAATTTATTGAAATAGTTAGGCCCTTGGAAATATTGATTATATGGAAAATTACAATGTCAGGTTCTCATGTGTACAATTATTGCCAGAATTTTGTAAAAAACTTATATCATAGGTTTATATAAGCAATGTCTTTGACACTTTCGAAAATAAGTGCTGATCAAATATTTTTAAAGAGTTATGCCCCTTGGAAATATTAATTATAATGGAAAACACATTGCATTTGCTCTGAAGCCTTCATTTTTCTAAGATATTAATAATAAGTTTTAAAGAAAGAAAAAATTGCTTTTAAGCTCACCTTTCTGAAGGAAATGCGAGCTTTTGCCATCACTTGGCGTCCATCGTCGTCCATCTGGTGTAAACTATTTCAAAGATCTTCTCCTCTGAAACTACTTAACCAATTCCAACCAAACTTAAGCTGAATGATCCTTAGGGTATCTAGAATAAAGTTTGTGTTTTATTTTTTGTTTCTTCAAAAAACATTGCCGCCATGGCTAAAAATAGAACATAAACATCGGGTAAAATGCAGTTTTTGGCTTATATTTCAAAAACTAAAGCATTTAGAGCAAATCTGACCGGGGTAAAAATGTTCAATAGGTCAAGTTCTATCAGCCCTGAAATTTTCAGATGAATCTAACAACCCATTGGTTGTTGCCACTTAATTGGTAATTTTAAGGAAATTGCAGTTTTTTGCGGTCGTATATTGGTATGACGTTGGCGTCGTCGTCGTCTGAAGACACATTGGTTTTCGCACTCTAACTTTAGTTTAAGTGAATGGATCTCTATGAAATTTTACCATAAGGTTCAATACCACAAAAGGAAGGTTGGGATTGATTTTGGGGGTTATGGTACCAACAGTTAAGGAATTAGGGGCCAAAAGGGCCAAAAAAAGCATTTTGTAACTTCCAGACAATAACTTGTGTATAAGTGTATGGATCTCTGACATTGTACCACAAGGTTCCATATCACAAAGGAAGGCTGGAATTGATTTTTGGGAAATTGCCTCAAAATTTTAGGAATTAGGGGCCAAAAAGGGCAAAACCAAGCATTTTTCTAGTTTCAGGACAATAACTTGTGTGTAAGTATTTGGATGTTTCTGAAATTGTACTACAAGGTTCCATATCACAAAGGAAAGCTGGAATTGAGTTTGGGGTAATTGCCCAAACGTTTAGGAATTGGGGACCAAAAGGGGTCAAAATGAGCATTTTCTAGTTTCCAGACAATAACTTGTGTTCAAGTGTTTGGATCTCTCAGAAATTGTTCTGCAAGGTACCATACCTTGAAGGAAGGCTGGGATTGATGATGGGGTAATTGCCTCAATATTTTAGGAATTAGGGGCCAAAAAGGGGCAAAAACAAGCATTTTTCTAGTTTCAGGACAATAACTTGTGTGTAAGTGTATGGATCTTTCTGAAATTGTACTACAAGGTTCCATATCACAAAGGGAAAGCTGGGTTTGAGTTTGGGGGTAATTGCCCTAAACGTTTAGGAATTTGGGGCCAAAAAACACATTTTTCTAGTTTCCAGACAATAACTTGTGTTCAAGTGTATGGATCTCTGAAATTGTACTGCAAGGTATCATACCACAAAGGGAAGGCTGGGATTGAGTTTGGGGGTGATGAATCATAAGGGGGTTCAAAAAATTTGGAGGTGGGGGGATTTTTTTTTTTCCTTTTTTTTTTCTTTTAAAATTTTCCATTTTATGTTGGTTATTTCTGATTTATATTTAAAAGCAAATAATGATATGGTAGGAGATACACACCAAACAGGATGTGTAAATTATTATATAATAAGTATTGTGCAATAGCAAGAAATCTTCAATTGCACAGTATTGCTAATAGCAAGAAATCTTCAATTGCACAGTATTGCACAATAGCAAGAATATCCAATAGCACAATATTGCGCAATAGCAAGAAATTGTCAATTGTACAGTATTGTGCAATAGCAAGAAATTCAATTGCACATATTGTGCAAAAGAAGATACTTCGTATAAATTGCTTATTTCTTGACTAATTTCAGTGGGGTTTTATTCTTGAATTCTTTGGGTTCTTTGATATGCTGAATCTAACTGTGTATTATGTTTTTGATTTTGGGCCCGTTTTAAATTGCTCCACATTGAGGTCAAAAGGGTCCAAAATTAAACTTTGTTTGATTTCATCAAAAATTGAATTATTGGGGTTCTTTGATATGCCGAATCTAACCGTGTACTTAGATTCTTAATTTTTGGTTCAGTTTTCAAATTGGTCTACATTAAGGTCCAAAGGGTCCAAAATTAAACTTAGTTTGATTTTAACAAAAATTGAATTCTTAGGGTTCTTTGATATGCTGAATCTAAACATGTATTTAGATTTTTGATTATGGGCCCAGTTTTCAAGTTGGTCCAAATCGGGGTCCAAAATTAAACTTAAGTTTGATTTTAACAAAAATTGAATTCTTAGGGTTCTTTGATATGCTGAATCTAAACATGTATTTAGATTTTTGATTATGGGCCCAGTTTTCAAGTTGGTCCAAATCGGGGTCCAAAATTAAACTTTGTTTGATTTCAACAAAAATTGAATTCTTGGAGTGCTTTGATATGCTGAATCTAACCATGTATTTAGATTATTGATTTTTGGGCCCTGTTATCAACTTTGTCCACATTGAGGTCAAAAGGGTCCAAAATTAAACTTTGTTTGATTTCATCAAAAATTGAATTCTTGGGGTTCTTTGATATGCTGAATCTAACCATGTATTTAGATTTTGGATATTGGACCATAATAGGTGAATGTCCAATTTAAAATTTTTAAGTTCTTAGACCACATTCATTCTGTGTCAGAAACCTATGCTGTGTCAAATATTTAATCACAATCCAAATTCAGAGCTGTATCAAGCTTGAATGTTGTGTCCATACTTGCCCCAACTGTTCAGGGTTCGACCTCTGTGGTCGTATCCAGCTGCGCCTTGCGGAGCATTTTATTTGTTATTATCTTGAATATTATTATAGATAAAGATAAACTGTAAACTGCAGAAATGTTCAGCAAAGTGAGATCTACAAATAAGTTTCTATGACCAAAATTGTCAATTGACCCCTTAAGGAGTGATTGCCCTTTAAAGACAATTTTACACAATTTGCTTATGTTTTCTAACTTTAAAAAATCTTCTCCTCTGAAACTACTGAACCAAATTAAACCAAACTTAAGCTGAATGATTCTTAGGTTATCTTGAATAAAGTTTGTGTTTTATTTTCTGTTTCCTCAGAAAACAAGGCCGCCATGGCTAAAAATAGAACATATCTACCTGCCCTGAAATTATCAGGCAAATCGGGTATCTGATTTTTAGGTTATTGCCCCTGAATTAATGATTTTAAGAAAATTTGAGTTTTCGGTTATTATCTTGAATATTATTAAAGATAAAGATTAACTATAAACAGCAAAAATGTTCATCAAAGTAAGATCTACAAATAAGTTTAATATGACCAAAATTGTCAATTGACCCGTTAAGGAGTTATTGCCCTTTAAAGACAATTTTTCACAATTTGTTCATCTAGTTTGCTTACTTTAAAAAATCTTCTCCTTTGAAACTGCTGAATCAATTTCAGCCAAACTTGGGCTGAATGAGTTTCAGAGTATCTAGTATAAATTTTGTATTTTATTTCCTTGTACGCCAAGAAACATTAGCCACTATGGCTAAAATGGAACATAGGGATAAAATGCATTTTTTTGCTTTTGAAATAAATATGACAGATACAAAGAACATTTAAATGGCATTTTAAGCCACTCATTATATATGTATATTGAAAAGCAAAAATAATCATTGATGAAAGATTTAAGCAAAAAATTACAGGTGAGTGATTCAGGCACTTGAGAGCCTTTTGTTTTAGTTATCGCCCTTGTATCTTGGATAGATAAAATATGTGCAACGCAGGGGACATTGAAACTCTGTTCTTTTATTTGACTACATTTGTTTTGTAAAATTTGTACAATAAAAGATTTTAGGTACAAGTATGCTTTATCATCTTTCTATCTTTATCAAATATTCAAAATGCAGTCTTGTATTAATTTATAATGTGTTGTTGTTTTGTAGCACTAACTGAAAGTCTTTGGACAAAGACTATGAAAGAACTGATTAAGTACACAACAAAGGCACCATATACCTATTTGAGTGGTCTGTTGATGATTTCAGAATTACTTCCCTTGCCATTACCTCTCCAGACAGACGAGGTAAGATGTGAACATATTTCAATTACTGGCCCGAGACCACAATTAATGACCCCGCTTTTCATTGTCCACGAATATAGTTCCCTTTAATTAAAGTGTATTTTTTCTTTATTTTTTTCTTTCCCTTTCTCATTCATTTCTTAGTTTTCATGGGGTGGAAATGAAAGAAGAGAGCTGAAATAAATTTTTAGATGTTGCATTTTAACTGATTTTGATATGGAAAGAGTGATTATGCCAGGTGCAAAAAGGTAATATTTACAGTTTCTTGACTTGTCCATATGGATATGCATGTGTATTGGCTAAATTTGTAAGATGTAAAAGTGCAATCTTTCTGAATGTTGGATATATTTTTGGACTAGTATTGTACATTACACACACAAAAGATTTGAAAAAGACCAGGTGCAATTTTTTGAATGAGACAAAACGTTATAAAGAACTAATAGAGGAGTTTAATTGTGGTCTTTGGCCATTACTCTTTCTATCGGGTCAAATCTGAGCACTTGAACACATTCAACTCTTTTTTGAAGAATATGCATGTCAAACTCCATCAATGGTTGTGGGATTACCATATTTAGTTGTGTATAATACACACTTTTTTACCCCAAAAATGAAGTTTTTGATTTTTTTTTAAATTTAAATTTTTTTTTTTCATTAATATCATTTTTTCTTCATTATTAAATATATTCAAGACTTTTTTTATTTAACTTGTTGATTTGTAATTATTTGTAATTTTTTTTTAGTAACGTTTTTTTCTTCATTATTAAATATTCAAAGTACTGGTGTGACATGTCAAACTACACCAATGGTTGTGAAATTACAGTATGTCAATTGTATTGAATTAAGTATGTTACTTTGGGTTTTAATACATGATGCAAGATTTGGTTTGAATAAATTATATCAGTGTTTTTTATGTCACAGTTATAAACTTGTGTTTCTTATTTAAGAAGCTAACAGAAGAAGAGATAAGCTTAGCAGTGAATTCCAGGAAGTTGTGGAGTGCTCATCTTCACTCACTTTCACCACAGATACAAGAAATGATCAGGATCTTAGCCACATCTACTTGTCAGCCATTACAACAGGTTCTCAGACGTGTTTGTTGGCAGTTGTCTGATCTATCAGCATCTGCTGCTACCATGGTAACAAAGTAAGTTTTAGCCTAATCAACATCTCAGCCATTACAATAGGTTCCGAGAAACGTTTCTTGGCAGTTGTCTGATCTGTCACCATACAAAAAAGTCATATAGGTTAGAAGGATAATAAAGAGATAGAAGAAGGCCTGTGGCTGAAACGCCTTACAAAATGATTTAATTACTAAATAAATTATGTTCAAGCTACTTGGTAAGCCCAGGTTCCTACCATAGTAAAATTTACTATAAATAGATATAACATTTTACCTGAATTATATATTGCTTTAGGCTATGTTAGGACAAATTTTAGAGGCTAATAGACACTTTTCATCAACTTCCCTATTAAATATAATATGAAAATGTAGTTCAATGTAAAAATAAAAAGGATGCTAATTCATGCCCTTGAATTTCCTAAATATGATGAATATTTACATATGAATAACTTGTTGAACCAATTCCAACATTTGAAAAAAGCCAATGTTATATATAAAGTATCTCCACTGTCTTGCATTTTAAATTTAAAGGGGAAAAGGAATATTTTAGTTTCAGGATTCTTCCATCTGAGTGGGAGCAAAAGCTGATTATGAGATCATGAAATTATTTATTTCTGATACATATAAGTCACATTGCATTTTATTTTGTTCAATAGGTGTGTACTGGATATGGTTGTGACGAGTTTTGACACACTGGGAGCTAAACCTTTTCCAGTAGAAGGTGCAGAGGAAGGTGGAAGTCAAGAAAGTAGAATTGAAAGAGTTGCCTCCCCTTATGCTAGTAAAATGTTGAATTTACTGGCATTTGTATTGGCACATCCACCCATAAAATGTGCCACACTACATCTGATGCTGAAAGCAGGGTTTGTTGAAGATTTCTATAATACTGATTACTGTTGAAGTTTTTTGGGTAAAGATTGTATTCATGCAATCAAAACCTTTATGAGATTGTATCACAACTTTTGATATACACAAGACATAGTCCTTTGAGCACAACATTCCATACATTCAACCTATGAAAATTTCAAGAAATTTATCAATGAAATATATACTGAGATACACAAGTTGTCCAGAAAATTACTTAAATTGGGCATGGTGCATGAATCTAGTATCTGATATAAAAATATCAATTATGTCATTGTTAAAGAAAT
This sequence comes from Mytilus coruscus, assembly GCA_017311375.1. Classification (NCBI taxonomy): domain Eukaryota; kingdom Metazoa; phylum Mollusca; class Bivalvia; order Mytilida; family Mytilidae; genus Mytilus; species Mytilus coruscus. The sequence goes on from CM029600.1 coordinate 91,772,705, forward strand.
TTTAAAATTGGAGTAATCTTACTTTATACATAATTGCAGTTGAAAGAAGTACAAATATGTCTCCCATTCATAGTAAGTAAAGCCTTCCAAAGCTTAATACATTGCCATGTTTAATTTTTAGTTTCCATTGCAAAATGAATGCAAACTTTACCCTACAGTGCTCACAAGCACTTTGATTGTTAAATGTGTCTGCAATTATAAGTGTTCTGCATCAAAAATATAAATGTCCTTGTTAATCATTTTGCTCTTTCTGTGTAAATTTCTGTCTTTACTATTATTGTTTGTAGCCTACCAAGAATTACACAGGAAGCAACACAGATGTTACTTTTTGATGTGACCTACTTCTGTAAACCAGCTATTTTTCATGACTTTCCAGAGTAGATAATTATCGTGAATATAAATCTTGGTAAAAATATCATATTTGGATCTTCTTTTATATGAATACAACATATGGTCACAAACTCAGAAAACAATGAACTATAGGTTCTTCAATAAAAAGGTCACACACTCCAATCTTTGGGGAAATAAAAACTGACTTAAAATTGAAAAAATATGAAGAAAACAAATATTATCAAATCACATGGATTTTTTTCAGATCTGGCTCTGATGAGAAGTATGGAGAGTTACTAACCCAGTTTTTGGAAATCTTAAATTCAGTATGTGACAGGCTTCCTCATGTACAAGCTCAAGAATGTATTGTTGTAAGTACACTGTGAAAATAGATCTGTAATATAAATGTACAACCAAGATGGTTAGGAGGTTTAACCATACTATGTAATTAAAATTTATACCAATTTAATGGATGTAGAAATAACATAATAGTAAACTTCTTTGTAAAGGTCTGGTAAATAATATTTTTCATTCAGTGTTGAAACAATTATTTCTAATTTCTTAAAATTTTAGACAGGGCTGTAAATATAAAGGACCGTCTAAATGATTGAGACAGGGCTGTAAATATGATGGACAGTCTCTGAATGATTGAGACAGGGCTGTAAATATGAAGAACAGTCTCTGAATAATTGAGATGGCTGTAAATAATGAAGGACAGTCTGTGAATGATTGAGACAGGGCTGTAAATATGAAGAACAGTCTCTGAATAATTGAGATGGCTGTAAATAATGAAGGACAGTCTGTGAATGATTGAGACAGGGCTGTAAATATGAAGGACAGTCTAAATGATTGAGACAGGGCTGTAAATATGAAGGACAGTCTTTGAATGATTGAGACAGGGCTGTAAATATGAAGGACAGTCTGTGAATGATTGAGACAGGGCTGTAAATATGAAGGACAGTCTGTGAATGATTGAGACAGGGCTGTAAATATGAAGGACAGTCTAAATGATTGAGACAGGACTGTAAATATAAAGGACAGTCTAAATGATTGAGACAGGGCTGTAAATATAAAGGACAGTCTAAATGATTGAGACAGGGCTGTAAATATGAAGGACAGTCTTTGAATGATTGAGACAGGGCTGTAAATATGAAGGACAGTCTAAATGATTGAGACAGGACTGTAAATATAAAGGACAGTCTAAATGATTGAGACAGGGCTGTAAATATAAAGGACAGTCTAAATGATTGAGACAGGGCTGTAAATATGAAGGACAGTCTTTGAATGATTGAGACAGGGCTGTAAATATGAAGGACAGTCTGTGAATGATTGAGACAGGGCTGTAAATATGAAGGACAGTCATTGAATGATTGATACAGGGCTGTAAATATGAAGGGCAGCCTTTGAATGATTGACAGGACTATAGATCTGAAGAGCAGTTTTACAGACATACTCGTCAGTTGTGGCATAGCTAAAAGGTCGTTATTTTGAACAAAGTTTGAAATAAATAAGTGAATCCTAAATTTTAATTGTTTGTAAATAATGTCAATAACAGTCTTAGGATACCAATTTAATGGATGTAGAAATAACATAATAGTAAACTCCTTTGTAAAGGTCTGGTAAATAATATTTTCATTCAGTGTTGAAACAATTATTTCTAATTTCTTAAAATTTTAGACAGGGCTGTAAATATAAAGGACCGTCTAAATGATTGAGACAGGGCTGTAAATATGATGGACAGTCTCTGAATGATTGAGACAGGGCTGTAAATATGAAGAACAGTCTCTGAATAATTGAGATGGCTGTAAATAATGAAGGACAGTCTGTGAATGATTGAGACAGGGCTGTAAATATGAAGGACAGTCTGTGAATGATTGAGACAGGGCTGTAAATATGAAGGACAGTCTAAATGATTGAGACAGGGCTGTAAGTATGAAGGACAGTCTTTGAATGATTGAGACAGGGCTGTAAATATGAAGGACAGTCTAAATGATTGAGACAGGACTGTAAATATAAAGGACAGTCTAAATGATTGAGACAGGGCTGTAAATATAAAGGACAGTCTAAATGATTGAGACAGGGCTGTAAATATGAAGGACAGTCTTTGAATGATTGAGACAGGGCTGTAAATATGAAGGACAGTCTGTGAATGATTGAGACAGGGCTGTAAATATGAAGGACAGTCATTGAATGATTGAGACAGGGCTGTAAATATGAAGGGCAGCCTTTGAATGATTGACAGGACTATAGATCTGAAGAGCAGTTTTTACAGACATACTCGTCAGTTGTGGCATAGCTAAAAGGTCGTTATTTTGAACAAAGTTTGAAATAAATAAGTGAATCCTAAATTTTTAATTGTTTAAGCTAAAATTAAATTTTTCAGTCAATAATCCAAAGTCTATGTGATGTTGAAGTTTCCATGTTAACAGGAAGTAGTGAATTTACTGACAAACAGGTGAGTAAATTTAATATAACAGGTCGTAACTTCTTTGTTGAATTTTAACACAAGCTAATTTACTATGGTAGAACTTACTGGTCAGTTATAAAGTCTTTCATAATTGCCAGCCGTATAATTCCTACTGAAAAACTCCACAATTTATGAAGAATAAAGAAGCTTATCAAAGTAATGGTAAAATTTTTTGGTTTATTAACTTATAGAGAAACACACCATACAAGAGAAAAAAAAGGACTCATGAAGCAAAGTTAATATATTCAAATAATGCAAAAGATCTTAAAATAATAACAAATATTTTGATTTGTAGTTCAAATCAAGATACAAAAATCTACCAAACAAAAAATGTCAGGGTGAATTGTATTTTAAAATGAATATAGACTGTAAAAAATTTTGTTTTCAATATTTTTCTATGCAGATTGCATACTCCCTGCCACAGCCCAGTGATATGGTAATGATAACAACAGCACTACTAGACCACATGGGAAGTGCTGATCACAATTATGCCTCTATCCTACCATGTGTTAAGACCCTGGTCATGTTAACAGATCATGATTATGGATTTTACTTCTTGAAAAAGTAAGTATGGGAGCTCTAAATGTTGTATGTTTAAGAATTTGCTGTTAATGTAGGATTTACAAGAATTTGCTTTTAATGTAGGATTTGCAAAAATTTGCTGTAAATGTAGGATATACATGAATTTGCTTTAAATATAGAGTGTACATCAAGAAGTAGGGGAAATAAGGCCCTTATTTGGCCCAAATAATAGTGCAAATTGAAAAGTTACTATACATATTCTTAAATTTGTCATAACTACACTAAGGAACAAGGTGTTCAGAAAATGAAAACTATTTCACATTTTACGAGTTACCATGGAAACAAACCATTTGTATATTCTGTAAAATTTCTTGATTTTTCAGCAACTTTTTAGTATAAATTAGATTGGAAAGTATGTGCGTACCCTAGAAACAACTTTATATTTGGTGAGATTATGTCAATAGTTAAAATACGACTTCTCTTAAATTGTATTGTTGTTTCTTGGGTGTGCATGATGTTTGCACAATGGAAATAACGATGCAAAACTGCATAAATTCTACAGTTTTTTTTGTTTTTATGAAAATGATGCATATAATGACATAATTGTGATGTCATGACATCAAACATTTTATGTAATTCATTTATATTTCTTGGTCTTATGATTTTCTAAACATTATGTGTAAATTTGAAATAGTTCACACAAACTTTATTTTTTCTTGGGACCAAAACCAGGCCTTACTGCCCCTTCTCCTATGCTCTAAATGTAGGATGTACAAGAATTTCTACTAATTTGTGTATTTAAGTATTATTTTAAGCATAATGCATGTTTAAAAAGAATTGTCATTACTCTTGTTTTTCAAAACATTTAAATTGAATTTAAACACTTTTTCAGACTAGCATATACACTAATCTATCAAAGCTTTTAGACTAGGATATACATTACTGATCTATCAAAGCAGGGCAATCTGAAATCTAACAATATTTTATTCTCAGTCTTCATTTCTGACAACAGTATACATTTCAATAAATATTTTTTGTGTGTTTATCAGGGTTTTAGAACAGAAGACGACTGCTTTAGGACGTCTGATGGTTAGAATCAATACAACGTTCAGTAAGGACAGTTCTGATTGTTTATTAACTTTATCCACATTACTGGAATTCTTACGTCTACTTGTCTCTGTGGAGAGTCCAATGGCAGGAATAACTGTGACAAGAACATATACTTTATCTCAGAAAGAACTTCACCAAGTGTTGTCATGGAATCCAAGCATGGAGAATCATCCATTATTAGATTTAGAAAAACTATTAGAGGTAAAGTAGACAATGTGTAAAAACTACTAGAGGTTTAGCAGACAATGTGTAAAACTACTAGAGATATAGCAGACAATGTGTAAAACTACTAGAGGTATAGTAGACAATGTGTTAAACTACTAGAGGTATAGTAGACAATGTGTAAAACTACTAGAGGTATAGTACACAATGTTTAAAACTACTAGAGGTATAGTAGACAATGTGTAAAACTACTAGAGATATAGTAGACAATGTGTAAAACTATTAGAGATATAGTAGACAATGTGTAAAACTACTTGAGGTATAGTACACAATGTGTAAAACTGCTACTACTAGAGGTATAGTAGACAATGTGTAAAACTACTAGAGGTATAGTACACAATGTGACAAACTGCTTTCACACTGTGTAAAAATGCAATCGATCTGACCTATTATCCGTGAAATTCTTAACACTGTATAAATAGAAATATCTAATCGAATTGATGTGTTGATACATATGCTTGCAAAAAAATAATGGACAAAGCTAATGTTTCACTTGAATTACAAATTTAAATGTTGATACTGCTGTTCATATAGTTTTCGTTAATTTTCAGCCCTTTTATGTTGGTCATCCATTTTTGTCTCCCCTTGACGGAGTCATAAAGCCAGACATAGGTATGCTGTTTCCAGTGGCGGCGTCAACAATGTATTAGTTTGTGATTAGGTCTAGTTTGTGGTGAACCACTAGTGGTAGGTCAATGATATTTGGAATGCATTTGTATTAGCATTGGCACATCTCATTTCCATGGTTATTATTTGGCCCTGCCCCCTCAGTCATGGTCTATTAACTTTGAAACTTTTGCTTAGTTTACATGTATTAGTTTGTTATTAGGTCAGTTCAAGGGGAACCATTAGTGGTAGGCCAGTGTTAATTGGTATGCAGTTGTATAAGTATTAGCACATCTCATTTCCATGGAGAATATTTGGCTCCACCCCCTCAGTCATGGTCTATTGACTTTGAAACTTTTGCTTAGTTTACATGTATTAGTTTGTTATTAGGTCAGTTCAAGGGGAACCATTAGTGGTAGGCCAGTGTTAATTGGTATGCAGTTGTATAAGTATTAGCACATCTCATTTCCATGGAGAATATTTGGCTCCACCCCCTCAGTCATGGTCTATTGACTTTGAAACTTTTGCTTAGTTTACATGTATTAGTTTGTGATTAGATTAGTTTAAGATGAACCACTTATGTTAAGTCAATGATATTTGGTATTCAAATTTACTGGCATTTGCAAGTCTCATTTCTATGGAGATTATATAGCCCCACCCCCTCATCATGGTTCATTGACTTTGAAACTTTTACATAGCTTACAAGTTAATGTTTGTGTTTAGATTTGTTTAAAGGGAATGACTTATGATAAGTCAATGGTATTTGGTATGCAGTTGTATTAGCATTGACACATCTCATTTTCATGTCTGTATTTTATGGACATGTGAAAGATTGATTATTGATAAATTTGGAAATACAATAAATTTCACATTTCAAAATGCATGTTGTGCATATACAAGGCAACTAAAGTTATTTAAATACAAAATTAAATCTTTTTATGCCATTATGATATTTCAATAGTTTCTAGGATGAAACTCCATACATATATTTCATATCTTTGCTGTCAGATAAAAACTGTTCATTCTATACAAACAGAAAATAATTAACATATACCTGCTTGCTCAGATCTTGCTAAGAGAGAGATGAGAATCTGAAAAACGTTTTTGTTATGGCCTTTATATTGACATCAAGGTGAAGAAATTGATTTTTTTAATACATTGCACACAAAAATGTCTATTACTTTAAGATTTACTAATTGGGGAAAATAAATCATATTCATAAAACAAAGTCTAAACATGAAATTGACATGAATGAAATTTCCAATTTGTGTAGGAATTTGCCAAGGAGGACGAGGCAATGAAGAGTTTACTTGACAGTATGACAGCCTTAATGAAGATGCTACGTGGGCCTGATACAGTACAGGATAAGAAAACAAGTAATCCCACAATATCCATTTATGTGACACATCCAGCCAAATCTCCCGAAAGTGGGATTAAGTTTTATTTTGAGAAAAAGGAGAATGAAAAGGAAACAGACACAGGTATTAATCAGTGTAGTCTGTAACAAATTTAGTGAACTTGCTTAGTTTTTAATACAGAAATTATTGGGCTTAACAAATTCTGTGCTTTCTTTGTTTTGTATACAGTTTGTTTTTCTTTTTATTCTACCTGATAGAGGATTAACTTCATTTGGTTTCACACAAAAAATATTTGGCTGGATGTGTCACATATTTAAAAGAAGTTATGAATTTGTTTGAACAAACAAACAAAATTTTCATGTTTTTGTCAAATCATCCCTTCATATAATTCATCATCTTGTTGATACATACTTCCCAACAAATATTCGCCCATAGACTAAAAATTGTAGATATTTTCAGAAGTTCAATATTTTTCTATAGTAAGGCCAAATGAAATAAATTCTTAGATTAATGCTGCATCGTTTTGTTTTATTATTCTGCTTCTATATTAAGGGTAATTTTTTAAAATTTTAATGTTTAAACAGCATGGTCAAGATTTTGATGTTTAAGATTTGTTTAGCCCCCTATAAGACTATGTCCAAATACCCAGGTAAAAAAGTTTAGACTCATTAAAATCTAAGTTCCAGTACAGTGACAGACCACCAAAAGAAAGCTAAAAGGTAGGACTTACTTGTTTGTTTGAAATATTTACGAAATTGTAAAATATAAATCAGATAAGACTATTTTCAGCTGTGATCTGTAACATTTTTGACAACCATTGTAGATTAATTGAGAAATAAGGGAAAATGCAAAGAAAAATGATAATCAAGGTGACCCCCACCTTTAATTTGGTTCAATTTCTCTTTAAACTGAAGACATTGTTTGTGGAAAGAAATATACAGAAGGAATGAAAGATAAAAGGAGTTTGCAATATTGATCACTTTTTGCACCTAAATATTACTACACATGGAACGAATGAAATGGGTCATGTAAAATTGAAAGAACCCTGGTATACTGCTATTATGTAAATTAAAATCTGATATGTAAGAAGCACTTATTGGTTAATCAAGGGTGTGGAAGCCCTATAATTGTCTCTTTTTGTCCTTAAAATCTCCAAGCTCTCTATAAGTTATGTAAAATTTAATATTGTATCATTAACAACCTTCACAATTGAAGTATACCCTTTTGATTCTCTGTGACGGCAGGAGGTTTATATAAGTGAATACTTCACTATTCCTTGAGGGGAAAATGAAAAATCCTTCCTAAGATCGTTCGAAAATAATTATCCTGACCCAAAAAATATTGAATATAGTTATACCCTCGCTTTGAAAAAGTGGTTATACCCCTGCTTTAAAAAGGTGGGAGTATACTGTTTTACCTCTGTCTGTCTGTCCATCCATCCATCCATCTGTCAGTACGTTCGTCAGTCCATCTGTCCCATGTATAATTTTCGTCGCATCTTTCTCAGGAACTACATTACAAGGATTTCTGAAATTTGGTTTCAGGGTTTATATGAGTCAGCTATACCGTGTGATGCGTTTTCAGATTCGTCACTCAACAACTTCCTGTTTACCTTATACTTTTAGCGGGGGTATCATTAGTGAGCAGCAGCTCACAAATTCACTTGTTGTGTAAGAAAATGAAGATAATTGGATTTTTTGTCTGGCCTGCAACAAATGTTGCAGAATGTGAGACATAGGGATGCTAATGAGGCTGCTGCTTAAACTATTTGTATGAAGCTTTATATTTCATGAGGTAGAAAAGCTAGATAATTCATATTTTTTATACATATTCATTATAGTCTGAAGTTTCCGTCTGGCATATGTCTGGTGTCCTTTACCTCATTTTCATGGTTCAGTCAATTCTTAAAAATTATAATTTTTATCATCAATTGTTATACCCCCGCTTTAAAAAAGTGGGGGTATACTGTTTTACCTCTGTCTGTCCTTCCATCCATCCGTCCATCGGTCTGTCTGTCTGTCCATCCCATGAATATTTTTTCGTCACATCTTTCTCAGGAACTACATTACAAGGATTTCTGAAATTTGGTTTCAGGGTTTATATGAGTCAGCTATACCGTGTGATGCGTTTTCAGATTCATCACTCAACAATTTCCTGTTTACTTTATACTTTTAATGGGGCGAGGGTATCATAAGTGAGCAGTAGTTCACAGTTTCACTTGTTTTTTCAGTTATAATAAGTGATATGACATTATTTGGTATACATAAGTATGTATGTCCATCAAACAGGGTTGACCTGATCTTGATCTCTGTGATCAACATCAATATTTGGGATATAAAACGATTGTAGGTGTTCATGCCATCTGGCAGGGTTCATCTGACCTTGACCTCATGTTCTGTCCACAGAAATTGTTGGCATTCATTGATTTATGACTTTAAAAGAAAATAAAACTGGGTCATGATATTGTAAACACAACATTTTAAAATTTTCTATTTCTTTGGTTCAATGCACGTTAATAAAAATATTTCGGTGCAAAAAGAGTGCTTTCTTGCAATCTCCATTTACACTTCTGTCGTCTGCTTTTAGCTCGTTTTCAGTGGTCACAGTAGTGAAAATTAGATATATATGGTTAGGATATTAACCGTAATGAGTTGTAATGTCGAGTACTTTGCGTGTAGTTCAACCACAAGCATACAGGTCAAACTTTATTTTCCATCATTTTATTGTATCATACATTATTTATTGAAAAAGAAATCATTTATGAAATGTTATGTAGGATTTCAACAGCAACATCTTTTATGAAATAGTATAGTACATTTGCTGTAATTAAAATTTTTCAGACAGAAAGATTTTTAAAAATAACAAAAGTTTCATTTACAGTTCCAGAACCAGCGAATATTGAACCAGAGTCTTTATCTAACTTATTTTTAATGAGGTCTGTATACGAGTTGAGTAATATGGAGGATGAACGACTTAATGAGGCCTATTGGCTGTCAAATCCTATCACAGATGAAGCAGATGTAGAACCAGACCTGATTAGAATGGACATGGAAGAAATCTGTAGTAAATACTGTCCTGATTATAACCTGGAAGAAGAACTGAAAAAGACAACTGTGTCATCAAATGAGGAAGTCACTAAACCAAGGAGGTTAAGACATGGGTAGGATAGTTTTCTTATTATTATTCAAATGTTTGTAATTGAACAGTGACCTGAGAGTTCATTTTAATTTAACAAAATGATTGAGCTTTGTTCTAATGTTTAGAAATAAATGTTTTTCCTCAAATTATTATTCCAATATAGAAGTGTTGGATTCATTTATTTAAACTTATTAAAACAATGTGTTGTTTACCTCTGTACATTCTTCTCCACACAATTCTTCTAGATCGATAGCCATGTAAAGTACATAAAAAATAAATAGATGTGGTATGATTTGCCAATGAGACAACTATCCACCAGAGACTAAATGACTTAGATGTTTTTTTTATTTTTTCCATTTAAATGAATTGAATGTAAACATCCCTACTTCAGTACTTATTGGTATGAAGCTGTATGAAAACATTTTACAATAATGGGTAAAAAAATGATCATAAGCTGCAGGAATTTATGATTTGTTATAATTTTAGAAGGAAAAATCAAAACAGAAAATGTTTTTTTTTTTTTTTTTATTTTCAGCTAAAATATTAACTTTTTATGATTTTATCAAAGGGTCTATAAGAAATTGGGCAAATCACAATTTCAATCTTTATCAGCTTTTTACTTCTAAATTTTGACTTTTTATCATGAAAAAATATAAGTGAACCAACACCTGAAGTAGTGATTGTGCGGTAGGGTAAAAACGAGTGGATACCGCTAGGTATTCACAGTCATCTTGAAAAAAATGAATATGTCGACAATAAAGACAACAACACTCAAGTTTTTACCGCAAAGTATCTGTTTACTTGGTCGACATGTTTCACCAACAAGCGTGGCGTCTTCAGGACAATATTACATATGAAATCAAACAGTGAAGTACAAATTTTGCGGTTGTGTGGTTCGCCAAAGTAACGTAACAATAGAGGTTGTTATGACGACTTTATAGATATAAATAGAAAGTGAAAGTAAAATAAGAATCCAGTAAAGTTAAAAGTGAAAGTTAGTCAATAAAGTTATTAATGATGTTGTTATCTGCTATTTTTACACGTCTGTGTAGTTGTTCTCATGGAGGTTTCTAGTGGTAATATTGTAGAAATTATGAAAGTTGATCATAAAATGTCAGTTCATTTCCAAATTGGACAACACCCCACTGGCCATCATGTACCAATTCAACTGGCTTCGCTCCGAGGGAGGTACTGCTTCCAATAGCGTAGGTAATAGGGTGAAGTGTATGATCGCTGCAATTTTGGGAATTGTAAATCTTGGTAGATTCGTTCATAAAAATTTACTTTGCTAATAAAGTATCCGTGGATCAAGCTTTTCTTTATAAATATGTTTTGTGGTTTATGTGGTTCATTTCGTTTCTGGTTCCTTCCTTTTTTCTCTAAGTAAAATGCCTGGTATTCCAAATTATTTTGACTTTGTGTACTTATGTAAGGTATGTTAATCTTCAGTGATGGACTGTGTACAGTGGGCTTATTTGTGTTTTCAGCGGTTGTAGCGGTTTCTTCTTCTCTCCTTCTCTTCTTGGACAGTGCGGAATCTTGATCATTTTCAGGAAAAGATCGGGAATCTTGGTATTGGTCTGTGGTATCATCCATGCTGTTGGTCGTAAGGTACAACGCAAGTGTGGCGAGGTGGATCCTTGCGGATGCAGGGGTTCACAGTAAATAGTTTAACAGAAAAAATATAAGTGAACCAACACCTGAAGTGGTGATTGTGCGGTAGGGTAAAAACGAGTGGATACCGCTAGGTATTCATAGTCATCTTGAAAAAAATGAATATGTCGACAGTAAAGACAACAACACTCAAGTTTTTACCGCAAAGTATATGTTTACTTGGTCGACATGTTTCGCCAACAAGCGTGGCGTCTTCAGGACAATATTACATATGAAATCAAACAGTGAAGTACAATTTTTGCGGCTGTGTGGTTTGCCGAAAGTAACGTAACAATAGAGGTTGTTATGACGACGTTATAGATATAAATAGAAAGTGAAAGTAAAATAAGAATCTAGTAAAGTTAAAAGTGAAAGTTAGTCAATAAAGTTATTAACGATGTGGTTAGCTGCTATTTTTACACATCTGTGTAGTTGTTCTCATGGAGGTTTCTGACCAACTTTCATCATTTCTACAATATTACCACTAGAAACCTCCATGAGAACAATGTCGTCATAACAACCTCTATTGTTACGTTACTTTCGGCGAACCACACAACCGCAAAATTTGTACTTCACTGTTTGATTTCATATGTAATATTGTCCTGAAGACGCCACTTTTGTTGGCGAAAAATGTCGACCAAGTAAACAGTTTGCGGTAAAAACTTGAGTGTTGTTGTCTTTATTGTCGACATATTCATTTTTGTCTCGCCTTGATGCAGTCAAAAAGCGAGACATAGGTATGCTGTTTCCGGCGTTGGCGGCGGCGGCGGCGTCAACAATGTATTAGTTTGTGATTAGGTCTAGTTCATGGTGAACCACTAGTGGTAGGTCAATGATATTTGGTATGCAGTTGTATTAGCATTGGCACATCTCATTACCATGGAGATTATTTGGCCCCGCCCCCTCAGTCAAGGTCTATTGACTTTGAAACTTTTCATAGTTAACATGTATTAGTTTGTGATTAGGTCAATTTATGGGGAACCACTAGTGGTAGGTCAATGATATTTGGTATGCAGTTGTATAAGCATGGGCATATCTCATTTCCATGGAGATTATTTGGCTCTGCCCCCTTAGTCATGGTCTATAAACTTTGAAAATTTTGCTAAGTTTACATGTATAAGTTTGTGGTTAGGTCAGTTCAAGGGGAACCGTTAGTGGTAGGCCAATGTTAATTGGTGTTCAGTTGTGTAAGCATTAGCACATCTCATTTCCATGGACAATATTTGGCCCCGCCCCCTCAGTCATGGTCTATTTACTTTGAAACTTTTGCTTAGTTTACATGTATTAGTTTGTGATTAGATCAGTTTAAGATGAACTGCTAATGTTAAGTCATTGATATTTGGTATGCAAATTTATTGGCATTTGCAAGTATCGTTTCCATGAAGATTATATAGCCCCACCCCTGATCATGGTTCATTGACTTTGAAACTTTTACATAGTTTACAAGTTAATGTTTGTGTTTAGGTTTGTTTAAAGGGAACGACTTATAATAAGTCAATGGTATTTGGTATGCAGTTGTATTAGCATTGGCACATCTCATTCCATGGAGTATGTACATGTTTAGCCATGTACCTTCAGTCATGGTTCATCGACTTTGAATATTTGCATTACTTACATGTTAAAGTATTGCAATTTTAATTTCAACATTTGCAGTATCAAAATTACAAAAAGGCAAGACTTATCTCTGTGATAACAGTTTATTTTCAAGATGACTATGAATACCTAGCGGTATCAACTCGTTTTTACTCTACCGCACAATCACCACTTCAGGTGTTGGTTCACTTATATTTTTTCTGTTTAACTATTTACTGTGAACCCCTGCATCCGCAAGGATCCACCTCGCCACACTTGCGTTGTACCTTACGACCAACAGCATGGATGATACCACAGACCAATACCAAGATTCCCGATCTTTTCCTGAAAATGATCAAGATTCCGCACTGTCCAAGAAGAGAAGGAGAGAAGAAGAAACCGCTACAACCGCTGAAAAAGCAAATAAGCCCACTGAACACAGTCCATCACTGAAGATTAACATACCTTACATAAGTACACAAAGTCAAAGTAATTCGGAATACCAGGCATTTTACTTAGAGAAAAAAGGAAGGAACCAGAAACGAAATGAACCACATAAACCACAAAACATATTTATAAAGAAAAGCTTGATCCACTGATACTTTATTAGCAAAGTAAATTTTTATGAACGAATCTACCAAGATTTACAATTCCCAAAATTGCAGCGATCATACACTTCACCCTATTACCTACGCTATTGGAAGCAGTACCTCCCTCGGAGCGAAGCCAGTCGAATTGGTACATGATGGCCAGTGGGGTGTTGTCCAATTTGGAAATGAACTGACATTTTATGATCAACTTTCATCATTTCTACAATATTACCACTAGAAACCTCCATGAGAACAACTACACAGACGTGTAAAAATAGCAGCTAACCACATCGTTAATAACTTTATTGACTAACTTTCACTTTTAACTTTACTGGATTCTTATTTTACTTTCACTTTCTATTTATATCTATAAAGTCGTCATAACAACCTCTATTGTTACGTTACTTTCGGCGAACCACACAACCGCAAAATTTGTACTTCACTGTTTGATTTCATATGTAATATTGTCCTGAAGATGAAGACGCCACGCTTGTTGGCGAAACATGTCGACCAAGTAAACAGATACTTTGCGGTAAAAACTTGAGTGTTGTTGTCTTTATTGTCGACATTTTTATCATGAAGTTCAGAACGCTAGTTGTGTCTTGTTATTATGAACATCCTTTCTTTATGTTTTACAGTGATAGAAGAAAATCACAAGAAATCAATCTGTTTAGAGGCAAAGGATTAAAAAGACCTTTTGGTTAGTATAAACTTGTTATCTAATGCTGATTAACGCCTAACAGTGATGTATACATAAGCCACATTACTCCTTTTGTAAGCAGGCCAAATCAATACCTTCTTTGGATTTTACATTTTATTCACCTCAATTCTTGGGAATTTTAAATGTTAAATAAATTTAGTAATTCTTGGCTGCCTTATATTTCTGCAAATAACAATAGAATGTATTTTACAATTATCTTACTTGTGATTGAAGTTGGACATATCAGCAATGATTTATATTTGACATATTTTCTACTCCCAAAAGTTGCGTAAGTAATAAGCTAAAAGATTGTTGATTTACCTTATTATAATACCAATTTGAATTTGTAGCCCAAGCAGATAAACCGATCCAGATATATTGGTAAAGTTTTCAACTGTAATTCAAGAATATAATTTTACATATTCTAATATGATGATATTGAAAAGTAGATGTGTATTAATTTAAAGCTGGATATACTTTTAGTGGCACCTATGAGGGGACGTGGAATAACCAGAGGCTTATTGAACAATAGTGGAAGATCTGATAATTTCAGATGTCGACCACCAAATACAAGTAGACCACCATCAATGCATGTTGATGATTTTATGAAGTTAGAGAAAGGTGGCAATTATGAAGGTGGAGCTGGAGGAGCACCTCATCCTGATCAACAAAGTCACGAGGATTTCTCTCGTAGAATGGATTTCAAGGTAATGATATAGTCCTGGTCAACCAAGTCACGAGGATTTCTCTCGTAGAATGGATTTCAAGGTAATGATATAGTCCTGGTCAACCAAGTCACGAGGATTTCTCTCGTAGAATGGATTTCAAGGTAATGATATAGTCCTGGGCAACCAAGTCACGAGGATTTCTCTCGTAGAATGGATTTCAAGGTAATGATATAGTCCTGGTCAACCAAGTCACGAGGATTTCTCTCGTAGAATGGATTTCAAGGTAATGATATAGTCCTGGACAACCAAGTCACGAGGATTTCTCTCGTAGAATGGATTTCAAGGTAATGATATAGTCCTGGTCAACCAAGTCACGAGGATTTCTCTCGTAGAATAGACTTCAAGGTAATGATACAGTCCTGGGCAACCAAGTCACGAGGATTTCTCTTGTAGAGTAGACTTCAAGGTAATGATATAGTCCTGGTCAACCAAGTCACAAAGATTTCTTTCATAACATGGAATTCAAGGTAATATTTGGTCCTGATGTATGGAAACCAAGTAATAAGGCTTTATTATACAGAAATGAATGACAGAAAATTCAGTTTCTTGTCAACTGAGTTATAAATATCTTGTTGAAGGAAACACATGGGCAAATTGTCTTGGTCAACTAAGGATTGATGATTGTTTCTTGTAGATTTTTTTTAGAATGGTACACAATGTAATAACATAGTCCCAGTATAACCAAAATTATGGGATTTTTCTTGTAGACTGTAATGAAAAATACCATGTGAAAAGATAACAAAATAAAGGGAACCATCCCCAGTATAATGATACTCTAAACCAACTTATTTTTTAGGAAATTTGTTTTTGTGTTTAACACTTTCTAGCGTATTTCACTGCAATTTAGTTTTTGCTATTATCTAACTTTATTTGTATTCATATAAAAGTATAGTAACAAAAGTACCGTACTCCAAGGAAAATTCAAAACGGAAAGTCCCTTATCAAATGGTAAAATTAAAAGCTCAAACACATCAAACGAATGGAAAACAACTGTCATATTCCTGACTTGGTACAGGCATTTCCTTATGTAGAAGAGAAGATCCTAGTCAAGTTTGTGATGATTTATATATGAGTTATTTATTTACCTACTCCTGAAAGTTGTGAAAAGGAGTTGGTTTACAGTTATGAAACTGGAATATCGTAAGATATATACATTCTAGAAGGGAAAGTGATGCTTGACCTTCATGATGTGCGACCTTCAGTATTATGTTTTAAAGAAATCACTCAAATGATAGATATATAATTGTTATATTTTTATAATATTTTCACAGGACATGGGCAGAGGTGGTTTTAGAGGTAGAGGTTTTGATAGAGGTCGAGGTAATTACAGAGGCAATAGAGGAGGAGGAGGAGGCGGAGGAGGATTCTTCACACCTCCTGGCAATATCAGAAGTCGGGATTCATCTAACAATATATACAGTAAGCTGAAATCATTATTTACCATATTTTATTAATGATAAAAGATATGGACTGATAGACATTTCAGTTGTATTCAATTTTCAAGTCAATTTTATTAAATTTTCTGTAATCATTCATTTGTTTCCCTCATAATTTATGTATTGTCAAATAAAAACTAAAACATGCTGATTAAAACATAAAGTTTCCTTTTTGTATCTGTATTTTCCACAAATGATTTTTTTTTTTTTCAGTTACTCAAGGAGACAGTGGTGGTGGAAGAGAGTATGATAACAGACAGAAAACTAATTTTACACGACCTTTCAATAGAGGGTATGTATAAATCATACAAAGAAAAACAGCACAGTTGAAGATGAAGCTAATTTTTCATTTACATGCCCTCTATATAATAATATCAGAGAACCATATCTAAATAACATTTATGATTAGTTTCAAAACTTGAGAAAATAACATAAAGATGATCTTTTAATCTTGATAATGTCAAATAATGACTTGCAATTTATATCTGAATTTAGTGATTATCTGAATTCTTTACTTAAAACAAAGAAGGAAAAAGATCTGAGAACAAATATTCTATCTTGATAAAAATGAAATAAAAATAAAAATATGTTATTTTAAAACAATTTTTTATGAATATTTTCTTGTGGACCAGGAGTTATCCTTTGTATACTGTATGGACTGAACCCTTTTATTATTGAACAATTTATTGTTTGTGATATGTATTAATAATCATAATTATGTAGTATTGACTGTTTCTGTAACTTGATTGATATGCTTGTAATGAGCCCTATGATTAGGAAAATGAAAAATATTGTATTGTGTATTGTATATTTAATTACATTTGTAGGAATAATCGACCAAGTTTTGATGACCGTAGAGGAAGAGATTTCCGATTTTCTCCTCGTGGAGGAAGAGGTGGTGGAGGTAGTTACTGGCAGAATAAAGAATCAGATGGTGACAGGTAAGATTTATACAAATATCTACAGGTACACTTTATAACTAAAATAATATATCAGATAAGTAAGGTTTATAACTTAAAAGATATATCAGCAGGTAAGGTTTATAACTTAAAAGATATAACAGACAGGTAAGGTGTATAACTTAAAAGATATATCAGCAGGTAAGGTGTATAACTTAAAAGATATAGCAGACAGGTAAGATTTATAACTTAAAAGATATAACAGACAGGTAAGATTTATCACTTAAAAGATATAGCAGACAGGTATGGTTTATAACTTTAAAGTTATAACAGACAGGTAAGGTTTATAACTTAAAAGATATATCAGTAGGTAAGGTGTATAACTCAAAAGATATAGCAGACAGGTAAGGTGTATAACTTAAAAGATATAGCAGACAGGTAAGGTGGATAACTTAAAAGATATATCAGACAGGTGAGGTTTATAACTTAAAAGATATAGCAGAAAGGTAAGGTGTAAAACTTAAAATATATTTCAGACAGGTAAGGTTATAACAGGTAGGTTTGATACAGATAGTGATAGTTACACTTAACTTTAAATATATCAGATAGTTCGAGATAAATTTTAGACAGATATCATTAGACAGGCTTTATAACTTTACAAATTTTTGTAGGTCTATTTTTATTTATGTGTAATCAAGTGTTTTTTGTTGTTGTAAATTAAATTTTTCTCTGTTGATGAATATTTCCTGTCAATCACCACAATGTTAATTTCAGGAAAATTAGAATTATGACCAGTTTAAACAGAATTTTTTTGTTTAAAAAATTATGATTTTATATCAATTTTTTGATACTTTAAATTTATTTTTTAAGGGTGTATACATCAATGATACAGCAACATAAGAACAACAAAGCTGAAACACTGTATATTGACTATTTTCAAACTAATTCAAGCCTAGACTTTACTTGATGTTGACTTGTACAAATACTTCTTGTTTTTTTGTATTGTTGAATAAATGCAGCTTTTGATTGCTTGTACAATGTAAATGTTAAATTGACTGTTTTCATTTCAGATTTAATAATTCTTCACAGTTTTATGGTAGAAGAGATGAACACAATCCATCAAGACATGTACGATCATTTACAAAATAAAAGACAATGTTTATACAGACAATAAGATGTCTCTATTCATGATAACTCATCAAATAGGATTTTATGAAATACAATTGTTCATTAAAATAATTATCTTCATTTCGAGAAGAGTCTGTGTCATTTACATTATTTTGTTCATTTTCATGTATCAAAAAATTTATGAAACCATATTGGATGTCTGTATTATCTACTTAAGGGACTTGTCAAAATTATTGGTAATACTTATATAATAAAATCATCATTCAGGCCTAGATTTTGCCAGTAAATCCACTTTTGTTAGAATATTGCCAATTTTTTTCTTTGAGAGACAGCCAAAACCAAAATGAATAAATTTCTATTTGACAGACATGCATGTTTATGGTGTTGGTTTTGAATATTCCAAAATACAGGCCAGTAGCCAAGATGTCTCTGAGGGGGTTATTTGTGGTCTTGATGCATTTCTATCTGTACCCTTGAATTTTGTTTTTTGTTTTAAGGGGGAGGATCTTCTTTATGTTTACCCAAAATTTTTAATTTCTTTTTTTAATGATCTTATAAGTAAGACTACGGTACTCAGTATATGATGTAAATTTCCTTCCACAATACATGAAAGTGAGTTTCTACCATACTTCATCATGTCTGTCTTCATACCAATTGAAAGGCATCCTTACTATTGATCTTGTAAAATTTGATTGGGTCACATATATTATGAAAAATAAAGAGTCCATTATATGACAGAGGACAGTACATTTTGTTAAGTCTTGTGAAGTAATTTGTTTAGTGTATTGATTTACTATACCCCTTAAGTGATTGTTGTGTCTGTTTATTTACCGGTATGTATTGTCCATACATTGTATATTTTTTCGACTCAACTTCAAACAGGTTGCTTGATTTTTATTTCCATTAATGTTCTAAATGCTTTTTGGTGCTCCCATACTAAACATGGACATTTCCATATTTATACCTATTTGTGAGAGTTTAAGGGATATAAATTTGACAGGCCCCCTAGTTATTATATTTTGATATCAAATTTGAAAAATATTTATTTTTGACAGTCATACTACATCTGCTTACATGAATAGGATTTTATATGTTTCAAGTTTTTCAACAACATTGTAGGAGGGGGATAGTAAATGACATTTTCAATTTCACTTATGTAAGACCAATTTTACAGATGTCAGTGATTATAGAACTTTTCAATTTTATGGAAAGCATGGATGAATTGATGTCTCATTTTAATAAATGTGTGACAACATAAATTGTTTAATTTAAATCCATTTATATTTACAACATTGATGTGGAGTTTGTAGTGCTTCCCAAAGTCATTTCACAAAGTATAAACTTTATTCTAAATTAATGATCTAATACCTTATGTTTTCTAAGAAATGTACAGAAACCTAATATGTGCAAATTAACAGGGGATATCTTAATCTCACCATTTCTCTTTATTATTGGCAGGGAACAAGTACTATTTGCCCTGAAAGGGGAATAACTAGTTACAAATTATAATTTTCGAATAAATTCTAAGCTCATTAGAAGATATAAATACAAGTTACAATTATTGGGATTCTCTGACTTGACTTTTATGTATATCATATGCTTAGGCAGATTTTCTTTATGCTAGTTATACGATGGCAAAAATTTTGCAATTGTATATTGGTATGACGTTGGCATTGTCGTGCCGTCTGAAGACACATTGGTTTTCGCACAATAACTTTAGTTTAAGTGAATGGATCTCTATGAAATTTTACCATAAGTTTCCATACCACAAAGGGATGGTTAGGATTGGCTTTAAGGGTTATGGCTCAAACCGTTTAAGAATTAGGGAGAAACAAGGGTTTCCTGGTTAATGGACAATTTAAAAGCAGTGTAAGGAGGTAATCCAACAACAAAATTGTACAATGTTGGATTACCTCCTTACACTGCTTTTAAATTATCTATTTAAGACTTTTATGATGTATTTAAATGGGTAATTATGGTTGCAAACTCCATTGGTAATTTGAATGTAGATTATGACCATATCTTGAGGGAAAGAATGTTTTCTGGAAAAGGGGTGGCAATTTTTCAGATTTCAAAATTAAACAAAATTTCTAAAAAAAATTTTTTCCAAAAAAAGGGGGGATCAATACGCAACAGCATCGTGTATTGCACAAAAGCAAAAAAAATGGGTTAATTTTTATTTATTTTTTGAGGGTGGGGATCAATTCGCACATGCAGTGTATTGCACAAAAGCAAAAATTGAATATAAATTCAAATCATATAACCAATTCTAAGTTCTTTGATTACAGTTATTCTGTGTCAGAAACCTATTATGTGTCAAATATTTAATTACAATCCAAATTCAGACCTGTATCAAGCACGAATATTGTGTCCATTTTGCCCCAACTGTTCAGGGTTGGACCTCTGCAGTCGTATCCAGCTGCACCCGTGAAGCAATTTATTTTATCTTTTGTCTTACTATTAGAAGAAAATAGTCATGATCAGGTTGTACCTTCTTAGTAACAGAAACACAAAGTAATGACCAGGTTGTTCTTCTCAGTGGCAAAGTAAGAAGTAATGATTAGTTTATACCTTCTTAGTAACAGAAGAACATAGTAAAACCAGTTTGCCCTTCTTACTAACAGAAGACTGTGGTAATGACCAGGTTGTATCTTCTTAGTAACAGAAGAACATAGGAATGACCAGGGTGTAACAGAAGAACGTGGTAATGATTAGGTTGTCCTTAGATTCAGAAGAATATAGTAAAGATAATGATGTCCTTTCTTGGTTACAAAACAACATTAATAACCAGGTTTTACTATCTTAGTAGTAACTGAAGAACAAAGTAAAGATAAGGTTGTCCCTTCTTAGTTACAGAAGAACATAGTATCGATCAGGTTTTTTCCCTTCTTAGTAAATGTAGAACATAGCAATAACCAGGTTGTTTTTTCTCAGTAACAGAAGAACGTAGTAATGATGAGGTTGTCCTTTAGGTACAGAAGAACAGAGGAAAGATAAGTTTGCCTGTTCTTAGAAACAAAAGAAGGTAGTCATGATCAGGTTGAATCTCTTTGAAACAGAAGAACATAGTAATGATAAGGTAGTTCCTTAGTAACAAAAGAATATAGTGATGATAAGGTTGTCTTCGAGATACAGAAGAACATAGTAATGACAAGGTTGTTCTTAATAACAAGAACAAAGTAATGATCAGGTTGTTCCTAAGTAACAGAAGAACAGTAATGATCAGGTTGTCCTTAGTTACATAAGAACATAGTAATGACCAGGTTGTTCCTTAGTAACAGAAGAACGTGGTAATGACCAGGTTGTTCCTTGGTAACAGAATAACTAACAGTAATGATCAAGTCATTCCTTAATAACAGAATAACATAATAATGACCCGATTGTTCCTTAGTAACAAAAGAACATAGTAATGATCAGGTTATCCCGTAGTAACAGAAGAACATAGTAATTAAAAGGTTGTTCCTTAGTAACAGAATAACATAGTAAAGACCAGGTTGTTTCTTAGTAACAGAAGAGCATAGTAATGATCAGGTTGTTCCTTACTTACAGAAATTCATAGTAATGATCAGGTTGTCATTTAGTTAGAGAAGAACATAGTAATGATCAGGTTGTTCTTAAGTAACAGAAGAACATAGTAATGATCAGGTTGTCATTTAGTTACAAAAGAACATTTTAATGACCTGGTTGTTCCTTAGTAACAGAAGAACATATGATCAGGTTGTCCCTTACTTACAGAAGAACACAGTAATTACCAAGTTGTTCCTTTGTAACAGAAGAACATTGTAATGATCAGGTTGTCCTTGAGTTACAGAAGAACATAGTAATGACCAGGTTGTTCCTTAGTAACAGAAGAACATAATAATGATCAGGTTGTCCCTTACAGAAGAACATAGTAATGACCAGGTTGTTCCTTAGTAACACAAGAACATAGTTATAGTCAGGTTGTAATTGAGTTACAGAAGAACATAGTAATGGTAAGGTTGTCCCTTAGTTACAGAAGAACATTGTAATGACCAGGTTGTCCCTTAATTACAGAAGAACAAAGCAACGATCTGGTTGTTCTTTAGTAACATAATAACATAGTAATGGTCAGGTTGTCCTTGAGTTACAGAAGAACATAGTAATGATCAGGTTGTCCCTAAGTAACTGAAGAATAATGAATGATCTGGTTGTTCTTGAGTTACAGAACATAGTTATAGTCAGGTAATCCTAGAGTTACAGAAGAACATAGTAATGACCAGGTTATTCCTGGTAACAGAAGAACATAATAATGAGCAGGTTGTCCTTTAGATACAGAATTACATAGTAATGACCAGGTTGTTTTTTAGTAATAGAAGATTATAGTAATGATTAGGTTGTTCTTGAGTTACAAAAGACCAAAGCAATGATTAGGTTGTTCTTGTTCCTTAGTTACAGAAGAACATAGTTATGATCAGGTTGTTCCTTAGTAATAGAAGAACATAGTAATGATCAGGATGTTCCTTGATAACGGAACATCGTAATGATCAGGTTGTTCTTTTGTAACAGAAAATAGTAATGATCAGGTTGTCCTTGAGTTACAGAAGAACATAGCAATGACCAGGTTGTTCCTGAGTAACAGAAGAATATGTTAATGACCAGGATGTTCTTAAGTAACATAATAACATAGTTATGGTCAGGTTGTCTTTGAGTTACAGAAGAACACAGTAATGACCAGGTTGTTCCTTAGTAACAGAAGAACATAGTAATGATCAGGTTGTCCCTTACTTACAGAAGAACATAGCAATGACCAGGTTGTTCCTTTGTAACAGAAGAACATAGTAATGATTAGGTTGTCTTTGAGTTACAAAGAAACAAAGTAATGATGAGGTTGTTCCTAAGTAACAAAAGAACATGGTAATGACCAGGTTGTTCCTTAGTAACAGAAGAACATAGTAATGGCCAGGTTGTTCCTTAGTTACAGAAGAACACAGTAATGACCAGGTTGTTCTTTAATTACAGAAGAACGAAGTAATGATCTGGTTCTCCTTAGTTACAGAAGAACATAGTAATGATCAGGTTGTTCCTTAGTAACAGAAGAACATAGTAATGATCAGGTTGTTCCTTAGTAACAGAAGAACATAGTAATGATCAGGTTGTTCCTTAGTAACAGAAGAACATAGTAATGGTAAGGTCGTCCCTTAATTACAGAAGAACATATTAATGACCAGGTCGTCCCTTAATTACAGAAGAACATAGTAATGATTTGGTTGTCCCTTAGTTACAGAAGAACAGTAATTATTAGGTTGTTCTTTAGTAACGGAAGAACATGGTAATGACCAGGTTGTTCCTTAGTAATAGAATAACATAGTTATGGTCAGGTTGTCATTGAGTTACAGAAGAACATAGTAATGATCTGGTTGTCCTTGAAATACAGAAGAATATAGTAATGATCTGGTTGTCCCTTAGTTACAGAAGAACATAGTAATGATCAGGTTGTTCCTTAGTAACAGAATAACATAGTAATGGTCAGGTTTTCCTTTCCTTGAGTTACAGAAGAACATAGTAATAATCTGGATTTCTGACAGACGGACAAGGTTATTCCTATATACCCTCCCCACCCCAAAACAAACTTTGTTTGGGAAGGGGTTATAACCAGACTCACATAAGTTTTAATTCAGATCATTACGTTCTAAAATGTTACAGAACTGTGTATACCAATCTGATAGAATTACTGTTAAAGATTGATATATAGAAGGACATTCGTGAGACAACATTCACATTATATACTAGCAAATAACCATATATTAAAAGTACTATTCTTCATCTTGATTCCTGATGTCCTGAATGTAGACAGAAATATAAAATATAACAAGTCACTGAAACATGAATCTAAAGTCATGGCAACTAAAATCAAGGATTTGTATAGCAATACAAATTCTTGCCAATATATTGCAGATTTTGGTATCCAAATAATTGAACTGGACCATTTCACTACCATTGGTATTTCACCATGGCTTTTTGAGAAATGAACTGAACCACATAAAGATTCAGTGTGGGTCTACATTGATATTCAGCTCCTAATGAAAACTAAAAAGTGAAAGAGAGCACTTTGTTTGCATTTTGAAATAATCACGTATAATGTAGCCCGAAGCACAACGAACTTAATCAATCTTAACCGGACCAACAGTAGAAAATTAACTCTTTAGACTTGAATTATTGATTCATTTACTAGATATGGCCTAGTTTAAATGTATATTGCAGGTAAAACAACAATGAATAAATTATTTATTACATCATATAAAGTACACAATGATGTAGAGTATTTCTGGACTTTAACTTACAATATGGTATTGTATGTTTGTAGGTCAAATGAGGTCATGTCAGTTAATGTACGAACGGTATAATGTCGTACTAGATCCTACTGTTATCACTCACCATATGGATATAGAGGGGATTACTGTCAGATGATAAATTCTTTTATAAATACCACAAATATTTTAGATTATTTTCCATATTTGACACACCTAGCCACACTGAGAATTCACTTGTTCGATCAGAAATAATTACTTTAACACATTTTTTTTTTTTTTTGGATTTTTTTTTTTTTTCAGTCTGCAACAACAAAAAGTCTTAACTATTGCCATCTGACGGGTAAACTTTTAAACATCTGACGATTTACCAATCGCAGTGATGCTCAAAGTTCTTATAAGCTTTAAGCTCGTAGTGTAACTTATAGATCTGTTTTATGCCCCATTTATGGGCATTATGTTTTCTGGTCTGTGCGTCCGTCCGTCCGTTCGTTCGTTCGTTCGTCTGTTCGTCCGTCCGTCCGTTCGTTCGTTCGTCTGTTCGTCCGTCCGTCCGTTCGTCCCGCTTCAGGTTAAAGTTTTTGGTCGAGGTAGTTTTGATGAAGTTGAAGTCCAATCAACTTGAAACTTAGAATACATGTTCCTATGATATGATCTTTCTAATTTTAATGCCAAATTAGAGATTTTCCCCATTTTCACTGTCCACTGAACATAGAAAATGATAGTGCGGATGGGGCATCCGTGTACTGGGGACACATTCTTGTTTTATTCTAGGATTTTGAATTCCTTTGGGTAAATACTGCTTTGAAGGAACCTGACCACTATTGTAAATTATACTATTAAAACAGGATTTCAAAGATTAATAAGAATCATCTGAGTTCAATATCTCATATAAGTACCATGTCGGAATCATGTCTGTGTGAGACAAACCGTTTACTCTGAGACTCGCCAACTACATCTTGTTGCATTATAACTCTCCTATACAATCGAATACTAGAAGATAAAATGCAGAAAAATGATGCATATCCAAAACTGGAACGATCGTACAATCAGACACAATAAATGTATATTCAGCTTTCACCAAGTATTTTCATTTGTTATACAATGTGTTCACTTTGAATTATATTGTTGTTACTTTTCCATGAAGTGGTGAACATCGTTTACAATGTGAGACACTAACATTAGGACCAGCAGACGAGGATGGTTCATTTTCCCGTTTATTAGTACCTCGTAACACTTCCATTAATTCCTTTTTCTCAAGTTCCAGTTTCTCGACATCTTGCCTCCTTTGAATTTCCAGGTCCATCATCAATTTCAACTTCTGTGAAAGCTTTGAGATTTCTGATTTCATATCCTCTATCTGAGATTGCATTGTTGCTTCTTTCTGAACCATATGACTTCGTTGCATATTTAATCGAAGTTCCATCTCTCTCTTTTGTTCCTCGTATTTACAGGAAATTTCAGATCGTAGTACGTCCATTGCCGTCTTTAGTTCAGTTATACAATTATGAGTCGTGTCCTCTGGAGTAACCATCAAATAACCACAACCACTCGGACATTCCATGGCATGAAACTGGCATGTCTTTAAATGGTCTTGCAGGTCTTTTCTCATAACCAGAGTAGAACACTTCACGTTGGTGCATTCGATTTGCTTGAAAGGGCATTCCTGCTGATGTCCGTGGATGAATTCCAGGTCACTAATATAATCACAGCCGGTACGATAGAATTCACATCGAATCTGAAGTCGATTCAAGTCATTCCTCATATATCTAAAAAGCGGTCGTAGACTTAAAGATGATAGAGGTTTTCGGTCTTCTGGACAAATCGTTTCGTGAACCAACCACCCATCAATACAGGTTCTGCAGTATGCATGCTCACATGGAGCCTGAACTGGGTCCTCTAGTACGTCACGACAAATGCAACACAACAATCCTTCATTTATACTCTCCAAAAATCTGTCCACATCAAACCCCATGTTTTTATTTGTCTGTAATGAAAACGGTTCAAATAAGAATGCTATCAAATGGAAATGAAAGATTATGTTATGGTGACACTTAAACCATACTAGTAAGTGTTTGGTCAGAAAAGGCTATAATGAAAATAATATTTATAGCATACTTGACTTTGTTCAAAGAAATGAATTTACTTCTAAAACTTGTAAGTACGTATTAAAGATGACCGAATATTTTATGCAAATATATAATTTAAAAGGCAGTTAAATATTTGTTCCATTTGGCAGTAAAATTTGTGTTAAGTAATAAGATTGAATACCATAAAAATTCAGCCCACTGGGTTTGTAGGTTTTCAATATTCATTTTACAATAACATATATATAACATAACAGATGGTTTTATTATATATATACGTCTGTGTTTGATATCCTTTAATAACATGTTTAATATATAAATTGTATGTTGACCATACTATAATAATTATCGGTAACTGCTTTAATTTAGGACATCTGGATTTTAGAAACCAATACTGTATTTCATAAAATTTCTTCTTTATTTTTTTTTTTTTTTTTGGGGGCGGAACTGGAATGACAGTGTTTGGCAATGGAAACTAGATATATATGGCGATAGATATTTCAATACATTATATTTTCTCCGAAACACATACTGAGACAGTTTTAAACCATTTTCTTTTAGCTGATGATACAAGTTAAGGCAAAAGAGAACTAAAATGTTTGCTGAGGAAAAACATCGAACAAATTGGCGCAATCAAAACACTATCATGTACATATATAAAGCTAGCAATAATTGATGTTGTATGTAAAACGTTTAATTTAAATTTTTTCATTTAAACTTAATTAGTGTACTTACCTGAAAGTTTCCCTTTCAAAACAGCTGATGTGTAGCAGGTCGACAATGTTTATATTCTCTTGTTTAAATGCTTATTAAAGTACCAAGTTTTGGCAAACAATGGGGTAATTGAGCTTATCTAGATATAACACTTTGTTAAGCGCTTGTTAGATATATGTCACATTTCGGATGGATTCACCCCTTTTCTATTTAAATCACAATTGTAATCTGATGAGCCGTAAATTATGTATTTTAATATCATGTCATATCGAACGAATTTTCCTGTGTGAAATCGATTAAAGAACCGAGATTTATTGCGTTAAAATTTGAGTTCTTGTGATAAATCGTTGTAAAATTATAAAAAAGTACAAAATAGTTTCATGATTTTTTTTTTACCTATATCAATCGTCAGTTGGTTTATATTCTATATATATAAAAAACGCATGAAAGGTACCAGGCTTATATTGGTGTACACCAGACGAGCGTTTCGTCTACAAAAGACTCTAGAGACGCTCAAATCAACAAAGTTAAAAGGCCAAACGAAGTGCGAAGTTTAGGTCCCACAGACACCAGATACATTCAGAGCTTATTCTTAAAGGTTATCAATTCAATACAGAAGTAAAATCTTTAAATATTGTTTTTATCGGCACTAACATTGAATTTGTTTTTGTTTCACGTCGACGAAGTCAATAGTTTAAAGGTTTTTGTGTGAATTTTGTAACATTTTCGCGCATGGCAAACCCTGAACATGTAAACTATTCATTTCTAGTATTTACGTCACAGGTAAGGAAGGTAACCACCAATCCTGATATTTTTTACTAAAAAAAACAGTTTTTCCAGACAAATAAGTATTTTCGAACTGGAAACAACAGCCATTTTAGAAAAAGGCCGTGGCCATCTTGGAAAAATGATTTTTTTTATGGCCAGCAGTTTTTTCTTAAAAAGTATAGTAATGATGCTTCGTGCTAGTTTTCATGCTTGTATCATGATTTGCACAATCCTCTCGATTTTGCTTGCTTACATCTTCCACTAAAAAGCGGGGGCATGCTGTTTCCGACGGCGGCGGTGTCAACAATTTATTAGTTTGTGATCATCAAGTTTATAGGGAACCACTAGTGGTAGGTCAATGATATTTGGTATGCAGTTGTATTAGCATTGCCACATCTCAATTCCATAGAGATTATGTGGTCCCGCCCTAAGTCATGGTCTATTGACTTTGAAACTTTTCTTTAGTTTACATGTATAAGTTTGGGATTATGTCAGTTTTAAGAGAACCAAAAGTGGTAGGTCAACGATATTTGGTATGCAGTTGTATAAGCATTGCTGTCAGTCATGGTCTATTGACTTTGAAACTTTTGCTTAGTTTACAACATATTAGTAAGTGATTACGTCAGTTTAAGGGGAACTATTAGTGGCAGTCAATGATATTTGGTATGCAGATGTATTAGCATTGGCACATCTCATATCCATAGAGATTGTTTGCCCCCTTCAGTCATGGTTCATTGACTTCGAATGTTTTGCATTATTTACATGTTAAAGTTTGTGATTAGATCAGTTTAAGATGAACGACTAATGTTAAGTCAACGATATTTGGTATGCAGTCGTTTTGGCATTTGCAAGTCTCATTTCAATCGATATCATATGGCCCCACCCACTCATCATGGTTCATTGACTTTTACATAGTTTACAAGATAAAGTGTGTGTTTACGTTAGTTTAAAGGGAACCACTTATCATAAGTCAATGGTATTTGATATGCAGTTTTATAAGCATTGGCATTTCACATTTCAATTGAGGTTATTTGTCCTTGCACCTTCAGTAATGGTTCATTGACTTTGAATGATTTGCATAGTTTACATGTTCAAATATTGCCATTTTAATTTCGACATTTGCATTATACCATCAAAATTACAAAACGCGCGACATATCTGTGTGTCAACAGTTTATTGAAAAAAAACAGAACAAAATTTATATTGCTGTATATGTACAGTTATGCATACTCATGCTGTCGATACTGTTCACTTATATTTTGGTCATTGCACAAGGTCATGCGTTTCTTAGACTGTTTATGACGTCTTTATACTAAATCCGTTGGATGTGTACCGATCGATACGTTAGTCTTGGAGAAGATAATTTATTAATTCTCGTTTGACTTGTTTCATTTTTCATGTCAGGGCCTTTTATAGCCGATTTTACGGAATGGTTTATTTTCTCATTGGTGAAGGCCGTGCGGTGGCCTATAATTGCATACTACCACTTCGTTTTAACTCTTGCGGATAGTTGTCTCATTGGCAATTATACCACATATCCTCATTTTCATATATTCATATATTTTGAAAAAAACGCCCTTTAGATTATAAATCACTTCCCCAAAGGTTTTGGATAAAACTAGATGAAGAACAGGAATAAAAGCCCTGTTCATTGATAATTTTCTATGTTTTCTATGTATTGTGTGCAATTTTGTCCCATGTACATTTACTCCATATCCTTTCATTTTCTATTACTAATATGAACGTTTTTGTAGAGTTATTTATGTTTCATTTTATTTGATCATTTTTAATTGAATATCACAAGGAATGCCCTGACCTGCTTTTCTACATCAGAAATCGATTGTACTCTTTGAGCGATTGAAAATTGCGCCTTCTTTTTCGTTTTCGTTTTTTTTTTTTTTTTACTTTTTAACTTTTTTCATCCAAATTGGACAGTCTATGACGGACTTTCTGGCATCCAGAGCACTTGGTAATATTTAAACGGATTTTAACACAGCTTAATATGTCCCTTAGCTTTGAAGGACATAATTGGCAACTAGGAATGTTATGAAACTTGGACAGAAGCTTCTTCAATAAAAATAGCATCTGAAGAAAAAAGTTTGAATTTTATATTAAGTTTCTCGTGTTTTACAAATAATGGACTTTGGCAGTCAACATTACACTTTTACCCAGACGGCAGCAATCACAGACCAACACATCATCCACCTAGCTTTAAAAATACACTGGAATCGTTAAAGATCATGTAGTTGTTTACAGCTTCATTTGGAATTATACCACACCTAAGTATTTTTATGCCCTCGCCGCGGCGATGGGGGAATTAAGTGTTAACCTTGTCCGTCGGTCCGTACGTACGTCCCAAAATTAGTTTTCGTTCTCTAGTTTGCCTCAACCAAATTTTATGAAAATTTATACACAATGCTTATTACCACAAAACACAGATCAAGTTCGAATTTGGGTGGCGTCACTTCTACAGTTCTGGAGTTATGCCCCTTTTTATATGGAAAAATTGCTGAGTTTTTCGTTTCCGTTCTCTAACTTTAGTTTGCCTCAACCAAATGTTATGAAACTTATACACAATGCTTATTACCATAAAACACAGATCAAGTTCGAATTTGGGTTGCGTCACTTTTACAGTTCTTTAGTTATGTCCCTTTTTAACGTTATATGCAAGCGGGGGCATCATCTGTGTCCCGTGGACACATTCTCCATTTATAATGTTACTAAGTGCACTCATTTCTAAACAACAAAAGGGGAGAGATGATACACAGGGGCAATCAAAGACAAGAAGTATATATCCAATGGGAAAATTGTAGTCATCTCTTTTATTGTAAAGTTTTGTTCTTAACCGATTCTCATTATCAATGTAAAATTGAGAATGGAAATGGGGAATATGTCAAAGAGACAACAACCCGACCAAAGAGCAGACGACAGCCGAAGGCCACCAATGGGTCTTCGACGCAGCGAGAAAATCCGCACCCGGAGGTCATCCTCATCTGGCCCCTAAATAAAATTGTGTACTAGTTCAGTGAAAATGGACGTCACACTTAACTCAAAAGATATAAATGAACTAAAATTTAAAACATACAAGACTAACAAAGGCCAGAGGCTCCTGACTTGGGACAGGCGCAAAATGCGGCGGGTTAAACATGTTTTGTGAGATCTCAACCTCCCCTATACCTCTAGCCAATGTAGAATAAAGAAACACATAGCAATACACACAGTAAAACTCAGTTTAAAAGAAGTCCGAGTCCGATGTCAGAATAGGTAACAAAAGAAACTAAGCAAAATGAAAATGATACATAAATTAACAAAGGACTACTAGCAGTTACTACCATGCCAGCTACAGACTTCAATTAAACTGATTAAAAGATTATGTCTTCATCATATGAATATCAAGTACAATCCCTCCCGTTAGTGGTTTAGTATCATACCATCATAAAATATATGAGAAGAACATAACCCGTATCATGCCAACAACTGGTTTTAGAATAAATGTGTTTATTTCCGATGCAAAGACCTATTGAGTGATGAGTAATACCAAAATATGCAATCCTTAATGACCTGACAACAGTATCGTAACTATATCCTTTCCGAATAAGTCTGTTTAAAGGTTTGGTTAGCTTTTGAGGTGAATGCCGACATTTTTGTGCTTTGTAAAGAATATTACCATAAAATATTGGATGTGAAATACCTGAACGTATAAGATGTCTGCATGTTGATTTATATTTACGAATGATGTCCTTGTACCGATGATAAAATTTAGTAAATGTTTTGACTAGTTTGTGATATCGAAAACCCTTGTGTAATAATTTTGCAGTAATACAGACGAGCGAATCGAACAAGTTCAGATATATAAACACCATAAGATGGTGACAAAGGAACGTCACCATCTAAAATGGATAATTAACAATAGGAAATGAAAATCATCTCTTTTATTATAAATTTTGGTATTAAGCTTCCCGTTAAAGATATAGATATCAAGATCCAGGAAAGGGCAGTGTTCATTGTCAGTATTAGCTTTATTTAAACTCAGTTCGGCAGGATAAATCTCTTTAGTGTACATACTGAAGTCGTCATTATTGAGAGCCAATATATCATCTAAATATCTAAAAGTGTTGTTAAATTTTGAATCAGATGTTGTTTCGATGGGTCTTTGCTGATTTTAGTCATAAATTGTAACTCATAACAATACAAAACAGATCTGCAATAAGTGGTGCACAGTTAGTCCCCATGGAATTCCGATAACTTGACGATATACGGAATCTCCATAGCAAACAAAAATGTTATCTAGTAAACATTCAAGGGCAGTTATAGTATCAAAGCAGGTCCAATTGACATAGTTCTTTAGTTTTTGTTACTAAAAATGACCTAAAGAGTTTGAACATATATATTCGCATTCCGACTTTTAAATGCCCATTTAATCAGGTGTGTGAATTTTTGTTAATAAGATTATGAGGCAAAGTGGTATATAGGGTAGAAAAATCAAAACTTTGAACAGATTCGAAATCACCAATATAAGCATGCAATTTATCAAGTACTTCCAACGAATTTTGACACTCCAAAAGTAATTAATTCCACTATTTTCAAAGGCCTTATTTGAACAATTTATTACCAGGTTTTGGTTGTACCAAGTGTACTAGTAAGTAGAATAGATAGTTTAGTAGTGGAACAATGGCTTGAAGACGAAATAAATCTATATTTGTAAGGAGTTTTGTGCAGCTTCGGAAGCCAGTTTTAGTTTGAACTTTCATTGTATTTGGTTCTGCTTGTAAAGAGGTTGCTAAAATTTTATGTTTGTTACAGAATTCATTTTCCGAAAATGGAGTCATTTGGAATGTTGGTGAATGTAAAATTTACGTCAAACAATAATGATATTGTTAGCAGCCTTATCAGTCGGGACAAAACAAATTCCTTGGCGAGTTCTTGTAGCTTATGTTTGATACGAGAAACTGGGCTATTATGGTTGTTGTTAGGAGTAAAATAATCTTTAAAATGTTGAATACGTATATCAACTATGTTCATTACCGAATTAAAAAAGAATCTAATGATTTCTTGTCAGGTTTTTCTCGTTTTATCCATTTAGAGCAGTAAGTACGGAGTGAGTCGTGGATGATGTTACGACACTCATTCCAATTAATAATTGACGGGGACGATATTTAGGTCCTTTACTGAGGAATGATTTCAACTCCCGGTCACGAACGATGTTAAGGTCTCCTGTTATAACATGGGGACTGAGGCCATAAATTTATTCGGAATTACTGCACTTTCATGAGGTAGGTGTATTGTCACTGATATTAACATCTTTACACACTTCGCTGTAATTAAACACATATTTCCGGGTAGATGTTTTGTAAACATAACAAATAAGAGGGAGTTCAGTATTATCAACATAGCCAGAAATTTGTTTTTAACAGAATGATCATTAAAATACCGGCAATATTTACAAAATCAAAACTTTTATTGACATATTTAATCTTAATAAAATGTTTTTGTGATCTTCAGGGCGATCAATTTTGGGAAACAATTTAGAATAACAATATGCAGTTATAATTTGGACGATTTCATACTTAGGACTGCAATATGGAATTGTGTTGCATTCCTCCAAAATTTGATGTAATTTATTAACAGGCAAAGAACACACAGCTTGGTTAATAGATAATGTCTACCGTTGTTTTTTGAAATAGAAATTAGGTCCGAAATATTTGTATTGTTATTACGAAATTTTCTTTGAATGCGATTTATTCTACGCCCATGTAAACGGTTTTACGAACTGTTTTAGAAACTATATCCAAAATGTTAATAGAATCTGTTCTAGATATATTACCAATTCCCATGATATTGTCATTAAGACCTAGAGGATAGACTGTCTGTAATTTTTAATCCAATTTAATTCAATTATTTTCGTGATCCTGCAAATTTTGAATGAGATTCCCCAGGCTGCTTATTAACTACTTCTAAAGGTTGAGTCAAGCTATAAAGTTTACTTACTGCATCTGTGATATCTATAATTTCAATTCAAAAGAACTTATATGCGATCGTCATTACGTCAACTACTAAAAAATAAGCTATTTGAAATTTTAAGTGAGAGGACACGCATCTTTTCAGGGTGGATTGGAATGTCAAGTTGAGGGATAATGCTAGCTCCTGTTCATTCTTCTTGAGAAGCTCGTGTATCAAAGGAACCGAGTTCATGAGAAGAGGAGCACAACTCAGGTTCCAATAGGAATGCGGACTCGGTGATGACTAAGTTAACACGTCCACCAAATATAACAACTGGCATTGTCTTTAACAAATAAAGTATCTTGATGTTAGTTTCAAACACAGGTTATTTGTTTGAACAAGAGTGGTTTTTGACAAAGCTTTTTTTGTCTCTTCATCAAACAAGATATTTTTATTTACGTTAGTCGTTCGCTTTTGAAACGATAACGTTGGACTAATTCTTTCAATTTGTATATACTTCTACTTGCTCTATGTGGATAATATGCAGTCGGTGAAAATTTCCATATGTGCGCGTGTTTCAACCAGCAGACGCCAGGTTAAAAATAAACAAAACTATCTCGTATTCACAAAAAAGAAAAGAAATAAAATTACAATCTTATTAAAATTGGTTCTCCGCACTTGCTCCTCTTTTTTATTCGGTTGTTTTAATGTCGCGCGTGGGGATGGATAAATTTGTGGGGATGTTAGCAACAACTGTACAGGGTTAAAATCAGATATCCACAGTAACATAAGGAACTCCCACAACAGGCAATATCACAGACAGATTTCCCAGGTCAGCACATCAACGGATGCCTATAAATACAGCTTCATCTCTATAACAATTGTTGACTTCAATCAACTATCTGGGAGGTGTCGGATGTTGGGCCTGAGTGGCACTTTCAGGTAGTTGATTCCAGTCAACAATTGTTATAGGGATGAAGCTGTATTTATAGGCATCCGTTGATTGCCTGTTGTTAAGGTTGGTCTTTTGATGTATTCTGGAATGGTGACTGATGCTTCTCCATGCAGGATCTTATACAGTAGTATGAGCCTGGCTCCTTTTCTGTGTGTTACTAGGGTTGGCCAACCAAGTGTCTGTAGGATGTAAGTAACAGTTCCTGGTTCCCGGAATAAGTTGTTGTTACAAAGCGGACAGTCCTTCGTTGTACCATTTCGATTTGATCAATATGGCACTTTTTGTATGGGTTCCATACTGCAGATGCATACTCGAGGAGGGTCGCATTAACGTTTTGTATGCACTCTCTTTTATATCTTGTGGACATTTGTTTAAATTCCTCCTTGGAATGTCATCTGCCAGCGTCTGGCTCATTCTACAAGTTGCGCAAGATCTTGTTGCAACTGTTGGTATGTTATGGAAGGTTCTGTACTCTTTATTTATCTTTATGTTTATATTGAGGAATACTTGTGTAAAGGGTAGAGAAGTCAAAAGTTTTGGACTATTGAACTGTTGAGATTGTATACACCCAAACAGATGCATAATCAAAGCAAGCATCTGATACAAGGTTATACAAGAAGAGCAAAAATGGTACAGAAGACGGAACGTAAACCCTACTAGAACTTTATAAGCATCATTATAAAAAAGGAGGTGAACATTTGTATCTTCATCTATATGGTTACGTTGTAGAATCCCTATGGGTTTTATTACAGCATCATGACCCCGTAACAAACAGTAACGCTTTTGGAATTAAATGTATATCAAATCCGTTTAAAAAAGGACAACACAGGGATAGCCCCTCTAACTGTGCAGTCTAAAAGACAACGGAAGATTATCTAATACCGTCATAGATAAACACATTGAAAAGATAATACTAAAGAAGATAACTAGAACATACCAAAGCCAACGGATAAACAATACCCACCAATGCCAGAGATGGCAGTCACAACATGCACAACAAAAGGCATTGGCATATTATAAAGCGATAACAAGAGCAAAGCCTGCGTCCCTGATAAAATACCTGCACAGATTTTAATGGAATGCGCTGAAAACCTCGCAACCCTACTTTGTATTGTTTTAATATTAGTCTTAGATCCGGAAAGACTTGAAACAGGCAAATCCCAGTTACAGAAATAGTTAAGAAAGGAAGCAGATATGATGCAAGCAAGCAACTATAGAACTGTATCACTCACCTATCCCTGTTGTAGATTTTTGAAACATATTATTGACAGTAACTCCTTGAAACATCGAGACAAATATACATTATTCGTACAGTGTAGGAAAATATAAAATTTATTTGACGAGCTTTCGAAACAGAGAATGATACGTGTTCATACCAAGAAAAATCAAAAACAATTAACGACAAAACTCCAAACTATGACCAAATAAACAAATATACTTTAGAAAACTATGTGTCTTTTTTAAAACACCTGGTTTGTAAAAATCTAAAAATAAATGAGGGTCAAGATTTTGGAAAAGGGTGGGGGGATGTGATTGACTTCTGTAAACTTTAAATTATTTTAGGGCACCTATCTTTATCTATAAAAGTAACTCTTATTCTGTAAAAATCTCATGAAAATGGTTGTATTATTATTATTAAATTTCCACGTAATTTGGCGATTTCTTTGTTCTGTACATCATTCATTTCTGAAATCAGTATTGCGCATTATTTAAATCTTTTATTTTCCGCAGTTATCTTTTAAACTTTTGCATCCCATTATTCTCTATTCTTTATTTTTTTTGTTCATCTTTCTCTATTCATTATTTTTTTGCCATTATTCTCTTTTCTGTAAACCCCAACCAGGCCATCATAAATGCCTTCAAAACAATTTTTAGAAGAAAAAAGTGATTTATATGATATATACAGCAAAAAAAAAAAAAAAAAAAAGGTGACGAAAAATTTTGGCCATGTACTGTAGATGAAGATCTTTGCATTAGTGTTATAGCACTTAACTCAATGATTCCGATAGGCAAGCCTTTCACAGAATCTTTATATATTAGTCTAAAGACAAATGAATAACACCTGCCCACGAATAAACTTTAACAGTTCGAACACTATCCTCTTTACCATAAAAGATTTTCACAATAGTAATGGACTTCTGGTAAAAGTTATTTTCCAAGATGAGTTCGGATTAAGTGTTGCTTTTCCATTCAGTATAAAACAGGACAAGCAATGCCAACTTTCAAAAAAGTAAAATAACAAAAATACCGAACTCCGAGGAAAATTCAAAACGGAAAGTCCCTAATCAAATGGCCCCCCGCCTTTTCTATACAGAAAATCGACAATGACCTACCTCTTATAGATATAAGTATTGTTTATAAAAATGAATTATTATCAGAGGAGGCAATCTTAGTAATACGACGGAAAATGTTGACGGGGGAAAAAGACCTAAAAAAAATAGCCAAATCCATCTTAGGTCAACTTTGCATGAGGGAGTTGAAATCTTATTTTTTTTTTTAAATTTTAAAATATATTAACGGACAATTCAATAAAGTAGGAAAATGTAAATATTCAAAAATAGAATTTACGAAAAAAAAGTCAATATAGTTATCATGACAGGTCCACCATATTTCAAGTATTCAGCTGCTATATTTTCTTCATCTGGTGCAGATTCATTACTTCTAATGGAGGCCAAAACATCTTTTATTTGATCTTCTGTTACAGGTGAATTATCTTCTATTCTATTTTCAGTAAATGTTTGCGTTTAGTGGTTTACATCATGTTTCACCAAATTAAACTGCGACATTAAATTTCTTTTTCTATGTATTTTCCTTTGCTGCCAACTAGTGTCACAGCTTTTCTAATAGCTTTTTTTCTTCTCACCTCTCGAGAATTATATAGAATTTCCTACAGGATTTTTATATTTCACTCTCCGACATGTATAATTTTGTAGTAAAGTAGAGGGAGGAGAAAAGGGGGTTAGAAACGGAGTTTTACGGCCCTGTGTTGGTTTCCGTGGCAAAATAATGTTTGATTCAGTTATGTGGGATGTGTTAGACAAAGATAAATATATGGTTTGGGTTCGGGTGTGTGACAAGTGCTCGCAAACGATATGTTTATGAGCTGTGTGATTTGTTTACGTCTTTCTTCACCACACGACCTTGCATACGGTAATTAGTCTTAAATGTGACAATAATTTGGTATCAACGTTATCGTAGCCAGTTCCAAACAATAAAGTAGAGTAATGGGCCATATCATTTTGTATTTATAATATGATAAATAAATGATAAATAAGCTTTATTTAGAGTCGGCATATTATACAAATAAGGACATAACATAAGCTCTAATGAGCTTTTAACCGACTTACAAGACATAACAATACAATACATAATACACATGCAATAAGTGACATAAGTAGATTATAAGCATGATAAGCTAGGTATTAAAGCTATAAAGCATACTAGGTGTTACAGCTAAAGCATACGAAACGTAAACTAGGCATGATTAGAACCTTAGCGCGTACAAGTAATTCATCATACGAACTAGCATAGTCTTCATATATAAATCGGAAAGCCCTTTCTTAATTTTTTTCTAATTTAGTGGTATTATTTTTTGTTGCAAAAATGCCATGCCAAAGGACAAAAATTAAAATTAGATAGAATGAATGTGTGAAAAATGGTCAATTTATTTAATTTAGTAAGATAGCAACCTATGCGCTTAAAAACATTCAGTTGTTGAGATGCTTTAAGACAAATATTTTTAATGTGGTGTTTAAAATTAAGTTGATAACCAATTATATCAATACCTAAAAGTTTGACAATCTCATCACATGATATTTTAGCTGACTGTATATTAAAAACAGGCTTCTTTGCAAATTTTTTATTTCCAACTGCAATGGCTTGGAATTTATCAGGATTTGCTTGCATACAATTAAATCTAAACCAATCAATTAAAACAGCACTTTCTCTTTCAGTTGTACATAATAAATTTTCAAAATCGTTGTCAGCATATGGCAGAGTATTATCGTCAACATAATTATAAAGGGTTCCATGTTCAATAAAAAAGAATATGTCATTTATAAAAATTTAAATAATAGAGGCCCGAGGATTGAGCCTTGGGGTACCCCTTTCTGGATGGCAGTCCATTTGATTACTCTCTTACATTGTAGGTCGCCAATTCGCAATTATAAACATAGAATCAGATATATCTGGGACTATTATACTATAATAGTCCCAGTATTATATATAATGTATTCTATGTTTGAGGGTATGAATGCCATTTACAGTCATTTTCGGCTACAGTTAGCGTCAAATTGGTTAAAATTTTACCGTGATTCGTCAAAAATCCTTGTCGTGATTCGTGAGAGGTCTCAAATTATTAAATTTACTGTTATTTTAGAAAAATTTTTACGATATTCGTCAAAATCAGTCGATTTTTTTTATCGTCTAAAAGAAAGTGTACATTTTATCGTCATGCACCAAAAATTACCGTTAACGTCATTTGGTATACAAACTTTGCGGGACTAACTTACACATATTATCCTTTACTATTTGACTGGATTCCTATATCCTGATCTGGTATCCTGTATACAGTTTACGTCACACCTTTGGTTTCCAGAGACATGATAAAGTTTCAAGTGAAAGAGGAAGATGTCTAGAATGTAAACGTGAAGTGGATTATGTTTCACGCCTATCATGATGAATGGAGTGACGACAAATGGGGCTCCAGTCACACCCAAAAGTGAAGACAAAAGCAAGAGAAAGGTTTCTTTCCTATTATAAATTACATTTGTCTTTTACACTCACCTGCTCACTGCATGAAACACATATATTTACTGTATCATGTTAACAAACTTGTAGGGATAACATTTGGTTTTGCATATGCGAGAACTGCAATAGTCATATTTCAACAATGCTTCCCCTCAACATTGCTGAAGCTAATGTATTTTAGTGTTATTAACTGACTGTTTTTGTATTGGCCCACATATTTTTTCAAGGTAAGCTGTATTGCCTTGGTCCTGTGACTCGAAGAAACAGCCAGTAATTAACACTTATATCAAATGATTCTAACCCTTCAAGCTATAAACTATGAGGTTTACCATTTAGAAAAACATTGTTTCCTCGTATTATGGGTATTCATGCTATTTAGAATGCATTGTGACATCACAATTTCCATTGAAAATGCATGCTTAGTACAAATTCATATGACGTACGAAAACCTGATCTGACGATACATTGTACATGTAGGTACAGGAAATTACATTTGAACTTGCCTTTTCCTAGTCACGACCAATTGTTTTGTCAATATTTATGAGATTTCTGCAGTCTGCACCAAAATCTTTCTTAATTTCTACTTCAAAGACCAATATTCCGACATTTTTCTTGTGTGTCTATTCAAAGTTTTGCAAATACTAACTAGTCCGAATAAAATTTTACTAGTCTGGAGCATCCGACTAGTGACTAATGGTGCAGACTGTTTCTGATTTCCTTTCCAGGTATTTAATCTATGCTACATTTAATGAATTCATTTTATGTTCCTGGGAAGAACAAATCTGATGTTAGCTGTTCACTTGTATAAATTTTTGTTTAAGGGCCAGCTGAAGCCCATCTGTGGGTGCAGGATTTTCTCTCTGCATTGAAGACTCATCGGTGACTTCTGCTGTTTTGTCGGTTGTTGTCTCTTTGACACATACCCCATTTCCATTTTCTATTCTATTTATCCATTTTCATTTGTATCATCTGCATTATTGTGTTTTTGATCCACAGAAATGAAACTATGACGATTAATTGAATAATTAACATGTTTAACTAGAAAAGGTTGTGGAGTGTTTCCTTTCAAATTTTTCTAAGTTCAAATTGAAAAATGTGTCTTATTTCTTTTGAATACATGTATGTCCAAATTTGGTGAGTTGTAAATAATTCCAACCGGAAGTGAAATCCGGTATTGCTTCCCAGCCTGGTCCAATCATCTTTTTCTCATATTGGACTGGGCCGAAATTAATATAAACTCCTGATTTACATGTATATCAACAGGGTGACGTCATCAGTGTTGCACATGCTGATTAATCTGTACAAGGGCTGATTTTTCATATTGTTTAAAAAGTAATTAAAATTATTATTTAAATGCTGATTTTTGCAAAATTAAAACAG
This sequence comes from Mytilus coruscus, assembly GCA_017311375.1. Lineage (NCBI taxonomy): Eukaryota > Metazoa > Mollusca > Bivalvia > Mytilida > Mytilidae > Mytilus > Mytilus coruscus. Next base: position 91,814,026 of record CM029600.1, read on the forward strand.
CAGTATAATGTACTAAGGCCTAGGCTATCAATTAGTTTTACATTTGACAAATTATGACATTAAAATACTAAAAAATGACTAACATTTAAAAAAAAATCCATAACTTTCGAGAGACCCTAAATCATTGGGTTCTTACCGAGGACTGAACTATAAATGATCTTCACCAAATTGCAAAAGAAAAAATTCCAGCACAAATTTTAATTAATTTAAAAGTTAGCGATTTTAGATTCTTTAGTATAATGATTTTTCTTCTGTTACTATATATGGGAGTTACAGGATATGTACCAGGGCAGATACATGTATGGAAAAGGACATGGTATAATCTATAAATATTTTCCTGTTTTCTAAGACAGTCCTCTTAAAGAGGGAGAATTTATTATATTGAAGCAATACTTCTTGACTTTCAATGTTCAAATGGTCAAGTATACCTTATCGCTATATTCTATTGTGACGTCCAAATTTTGTGAACCTTTATGATGTCCTCAACTCCTGAAATGGTGGACAAATTGCGATAAGGTGCATACAATAAAGAGTGTAGCAGTTATAGTTAAGTTGACCATAGATGTCCGAATATTCACTTAATCCTGAAATGCAGATCTGTTGATCAAATTTATACAAATGTTGATAAATGTGATGTTGTGAAGGCTTTGTAACATGTATTATCAGTATTTACTACACCTTATCGCTATTTGTCTGCCATTACTGAACCCAGGTGCTCCGGTAGGGTAAGCAGTTCCTGTTCCTCTAGAGGCACTTGTCATCTTGCTCATGGCAATTAAAAATTTGGAGATAGAATCCAATTTCATGGTGTCACAATTGAGAAAAAGAAGCAGGGATTTAGACTTCGACAATTGGAACACATCCATGGTCATCTGTGATACAGATACATGTATTCCATTAAGGTTAACCAAACCCTAAAACTTTTGCAAGGATAACTTTATCATTTGGAACCCTTGGTTCAATAGCTTTCTTGTAAGCAGCAACCCTCTATAATGGAAATCATTATAGGAAAAGTAAGCCCTGAATTATTGTATTAACTGGTAGATATTTACACCATATGCAGGGGAAAAGACTAACATTTTCCATTTAAGTCAATTCTGTCACAACACAAAATATTGAATGACTATGGACATTTTCAGCATAAATTAAGGGAACCAGCCTTGGCTACTGGGTCCCTTGTTATCTCCCTTTGCAATGTTGGTGCTACACAGAAATGGAAAGTTCACAATGGGAACAAATAATAAAGATAGTATTCAATCTTCTAAATAATCTTCTTTAACTTGTTACTGTTTAAGCTCACTTTGTTAAAGGTACCAAAATGTATATATCTAAAGTTATATCTCTCTCTCTTTAATGGTACTTTGTACATTTGTACATCAAAGAATAAAAAGAATCATTGTCTTGCAGAATATGCCAGAAGATATAGGTTAGAAATCAGACATCAACAATGTAAAAAGCAGTAGTAAATCTTAAATTCTAAATGTACATTGTAGTACTTCAGGTGAAACATTAGAAAATGTCCCCAGGATATTATAGTCCAGTCTAGTCCTCTGAACCTCTTGTATGGTCTTATGAAGGAGTTCAGAAGCCATAAGACCATTATTCAGACTAAATATTTAACAAGACCACCACATACAAATCATTGAAGCTCTGGCTGTCACTATTTTATTTTTTGTAGCCTCTTAAATATCTAAATGTTGTCCAATCCTTTTACAAAAATGGCATGAACTGAAGAACATAACGTAACATATATTGTGTATCCAATAACAGGTAAAGTGACAAATGATGTTTGTTATTCATTATGTTTTTCAAGACACACTGACTGAAACAAGGCTCTGAATAAGGGTACCTGTATTATGAAATATATGATGCCATGTTCATCAATGTTTTCTTCAGTGTCTCAAGATTATGAATGTTGATCCTTGCATGCAATTTCTTCTCACATTAACTTTTATCAAATAAAATATTTTTCAGCTATGCTGAGGGATTTAATGTTTAGACATTTCTATTTTGACATAAAAGTTTGAAAACAGTGAGAATATTGCATACAGTATCAATATTCATGATTGTGTTTGGTGACTTTGGTCGAAACAGAAGAGAATAAAAAAATATTTAATATATTTTATGATTGTGTTTGATGACTTTGGTCGAAATAGGAGAGAATAAAAAATATTGGATCTCTTGTCATTATGTAAAAACATGTTTAATTCAAGGTTGAATTTTAATGTCAACATTCTGCAACATCATGTATTACAGGTTGTAATATTCGTTATAATCCTGAGGCAAAAACTGTCAGTATTACGACCTGACTTAACAAGCATTAGTCTTGGATCTTAACACTTCGTAGGAATTTCTCTCAATCTATCCCATAATTTTACATGATGGGTTATACAATTATTTGACGAACCTGATGGATGTTATAGATATAATCCATGGATGTAGTAATCATAATGTAGGTATTTCTGTTATTTTAAAAGGGGAAATATTTTAATTATTTTTTACACATGATGTGTCTTTATTATCTGTACGTATATATAATAGTATTTAATATGGTTCACCAATCAGGTTAAATTCACTGTGAATTGGTATGTGGAAATTTAAATGTTGCTGCTTTTTTTATGTGGACTATAATTAAATTGTTTAAATTTATTCAGTCCGAGAACTTTAATGTCAACAATGACAAGATCAACTGTAATTAGTGAAATTACATATTCTGTTCCCACATACAGTGTATTTATTTCTAAATCTCCAATAACATGATAACATTCTTAGAAAGTTTTATTGCGGAAAAGTATTTTGGCTTATTGACATGTTTACAATTGAAAAAAAAAAAATGAAAAAAAAAAGAAAACTATTTATTCATACTTGTTATGAAACTAAATACAAGATGTTTGTGACATTTTTATTACCGATCAACGTATGAAGAAAAATACATATTGACAATATAAATTTAATTTATTGAATTTTAAATGTCACATTATATTTTATTAAACATGGAAAGGTTGTTATCCTTATATGTAAAACATTTCCTATCTAATTAAGGAATGTATGACATACTTTACAAGCTCATCAGACAATCATAACAAACCTTTATTCCAATTCATATTCAGTCCAGGGTGCCAAAGATCAAAAGATTAATTCATAATATAAAGACCATGTAAAATTGTAGAAATATAAGAAAGCTGCTGACCATTTAATTTGAATTATTTAGGGGTCACATCCCTCGATCTGTATAATCAATGGTTTAATTTAAGATTTATATATAACATGTTACAAGCTTTATGGTTTAATTTTTCAGGGGTCAGATCCTTTGATCTCTACTGCCAGAGGGAAGTTACAGTCACGAAGATCTAAGCTAAATGATCAGATCAATCGTGAACTACGTATGAGAAATGGAGCAGAGAATCTGTTTAGGTAACCTTTCTTTATATATATGATTATCCTGCTTCTGACAAAAGCTTACATACAATTCCATGGGACCTTCATGAATTGACATTACTTTGACCATATGATGCCATTTCATACATTCATGATGGTTACTATTAAAACTTCACGATAACATACAATTCCATGGGACCTTCATGAATTGACATTGCTTTGACAATATGATGCCAGTTCATATACTCATGATGGTTAATATTAAAACTTCAGGTGAAAAATCATTGATAAGGGAGTATGTTGGACAAGATCACAATATGGCCCCTTTTTCTATCTGCAGTTTCAAATTTACGGATTTGATTTCCCTTATTACAATGTATTATAGTTATCATAATGACTCAGCTGAGATAGGAAAATTTCTATTTTGGCCTTATTGGGGTGCAAATATCATGAAAATTGACGCTATAAATGGAAAGTTTGACAAAAATTATTCTATTTCACTTTCTCTCTTGTTATAGCATCAACTTTAAATAATTTTGATCTGGAAATAATCAACTTTACTTTTGGTGGCAAAATAGGTCCCTTACCATAAATACTAGTATTCTCTCAGCATTGTCATGCACAAAATGTTTACTTTGTATTTCAAGAGGCATTCTGATGAGGAAATATGAAATAAAACCTAGGTCCAAAATATTCAGTACTATTTTTCTTAAAACACTGTTCAGTGGAAATTTTGATTAAGATGAAAATTTATTATAATTCATTTATCTGCATGCATACCTGCCAACTTTCAAAATGTCCTTGGGAGATTTTTAGCCCAAGAGGACTACTATATTGTTTGAATGAGTATATATGTGCTTAAATACTCTTTTACCTGTTTTGAGGTGTTCAGTTTGTATAATAAAGAATTTCAAAATTCAGGTCAACACCTCTCATGGGGATATCCCCCATAAATCGGGATAGTTGGCAGTTCCGTATCTGTGATGTAACACTCATAATTGTTATTACAGGGCAACAGGCAATAAAAGACTGAAGGAGTTGGTGGCTGTAGAGTTATCTTTCTTTAATTCTAATATACAGTTATTAAAGGAAGAACTTTCAGATCTGAACAGCAATGTAATCGTTTACCAACATGAAAAGTATGTATTACTGTTTATCTTATTTGTACATTATGTTTGATTGTAAGCTTTGGTAACAAAATTTCAAACAAATAAAAAAAGGCAAGCAATGAAAAGGTAACATCCAGACTATAACGGATCTTAAATGTCACTTAAAACTTACCATTTTGAGTGATGAAGTCATTTATCTGGGCATTGGTAAGAGACTCCATTTTTACACCTCCACTAAAAAGTTGACCTTTGTCTGTACTTGCATCCATCTGTCAGTAACAAATATTTTTTTTATTTTCTCAGCAATTAAAATTCATAGCATCTTGATTTATAAGTTTATCAAGTTACAAAAATGTATGCCTACCGTGGGACATGCTTTCACTTCTATATTCAAAAATTGTGAAGTATATATTTGAAGACTGGTCTCTTCACAGAATGTCAATCTCCTACTTTCTATTGCCATTTCCAAGCCACCTGTTGTATTGTTTTAAAAATTAAAACATTTGAATATAATTATTGGTTGCAAAAATTTATAAGCATAATGATTTAATTTCAAAAATTAAAATTTCATATGGAGCAATGCAAAATAGATAAATAGATTCCATGCAAGTATCTCAATAAAAAAAAAATCCTCAGAAGTAGATTTCCTACTTAGGAGTTTTAAAATGCGACACCTTTGATTTATTTGGTAAAAATACACCATTTATTTTCAAAATTGAATATAGATAGGTTTCAATATGACATAATTTGAGTTTTGATTTATTTCCCTTAGCCGCCATTGTGGAGAGGTTAAGGCTTAATTTTTAATTGACTAATCCAATTGAAACATGCAGTACTTATAACCTTACTTGATTGTAGTGATGAATCAAGGAAGGCTTAAAGAAATTAAAATTGTCAAGAAAACAACTTTTTCTATAATCTAGCGGTCAGTATAACAAGTTGAATTTGGCTGAATTATGAGTTTGTGCACTTAGACCTCCAACATGGCAAGAAAGGGAAAGTCAATCTTCTCAAATTGTCTCAGTCAAAACCTATCCATAGGAATTTAAACAGCAAATGAAAGTGAACAGTTGTTCTGTGATTAGCTATTCAGATTTTTATAGATCTTTAATTTTGTTTTAGCTGTACCAGTAATGTACCTATGATACCATTAGGACTGAAGGAAACAACAGACTGTGATATAGAAATACCTATAAAGGTACTTATAATCAACTAACAAACAAAACAACAGACTGTGATATAGAAATACCTATAAAGGTACTCATAATCCAACTAACAAACAAAACAACAGACTGTGATATAGAAATACCTATAAAGGTACTCATAATCAAACTAACAAACAAAACAACAGACTGTGATATAGAAATACCTATAAAGGTACTTATAATCCAACTAACAAACTAAAATACAGACTGTGATATAGAAATACCTATAAAGGTACTCATAATCAAACTAACAAACTAAACAACAGACTGTGATATAGAAATACCTATAAAGGTACTCATAATCCAACTAACAAACTAAAATACAGACTGTGATATAGAAATACCTATAAAGGTACTTATAATCCAACTAACAAACAAAACAACAGACTGTGATATAGAAATACCTATAAAGGTACTCATAATCCAACTAACAAACAAAACAACAGACTGTGATATAGAAATACCTATAAAGGTACTCATAATCCAACTAACAAACTAAAATACAGACTGTGATATAGAAATACCTATAAAGGTACTCATAATCCAACTAACAAACTAAACAACAGACTGTGATATAGAAATACCTATAAAGGTACTTATAATCCAACTAACAAACTAAACAACAGACTGTGATATAGAAATACCTATAAAGGTACTCATAATCCAACTAACAAACTAAAATACAGACTGTGATATAGAAATACCTATAAAGGTACTTATAATCCAACTAACAAACAAAACAGACTGTGATATAGAAATACCTATAAAGGTACTTATAATCAAACTAACAAACAAAACAACAGACTGTGATATAGAAATACCTATAAAGGTACTCATAATCCAACTAACAAACAAAACAGACTGTGATATAGAAATACCTATAATGGTACTTATAATCAAACTAACAAACTAAACAACAGACTGTGATATAGAAATACCTATAAAGGTACTCATAATCCAACTAACAAACAAAACAACAGACTGTGATATAGAAATACCTATAAAGGTACTCATAATCCAACTAACAAACTAAAATACAGACTGTGATATAGAAATACCTATAAAGGTACTCATAATCCAACTAACAAACAAAACAACAGACTGTGATATAGAAATACCTATAAAGGTACTTATAATCCAACTAACAAACTAAACAACAGACTGTGATATAGAAATACCTATAAAGGTACTTATAATCAAACTAACAAACTAAACAACAGACTGTGATATAGAAATACCTATAAAGGTACTCATAATCCAACTAACAAACAAAACAACAGACTGTGATATAGAAATACCTATAAAGGTACTTATAATCCAACTAACAAACAAAACAACAGACTGTGATATAGAAATACCTATAAAGGTACTCATAATCCAACTAACAAACTAAAATACAGACTGTGATATAGAAATACCTATAAAGGTACTTATAATCCAACTAACAAACAAAACAACAGACTGTGATATAGAAATACCTATAAAGGTAGTTATAATCCAACTAACAAACAAAACAACAGACTGTGATATAGAAATACCTATAAAGGTACTCACAATCAGACTAACAAACAAAACAATAGTTGTTATATAGTTCATACTTCTAATCAAAATGGAAAGAAAAAGAATGCAAACACAGTAAAAATATAGATTTATATCTAACTGTGTGATACTCTGTAAGTAAAGAATTATTATTATTATTATTATTATTATTATAAACAATAAATGTAAAGAAATAATTCAATACTACCATGGCATACAAAATAAAAGAGTATTAGAAATTAGCAGATATAATCCAGAGTAACATAGATTGAAACTACAGACATCATAACAGAAGATATTTAATATTACAAAAATAAAAAGATATGGTATGAAAGATGTTTAGGGCTGTACCAAATACCATAAATATAGTGGGGATCTTTTTTGATTTTTGAGGTATGGCATCATAAAGTTTTGTAATGTTGACTATAACTTAGAATGAACAGACTATTTGCCAATTTGGTTTTTTTTGACAGTGCTCCCCTCCCCCTTTTGAGTAAGTCATTGTAATGCCAGGACTAATGTTTTAATTAACCAGATTTCCGAAGGAAAATATCAGTTATTAATTTGGTGATGTACGCCGGGTAGCCAGGCGTACATCACCAAGAGGCTGGTGGCTGCCAAACATTGTCTGTGCAAACACTTTAAAACGCTTTGACGAAATCTTTTCAAATTTATTGTTGATTCCTGTGACTAAATGAAGGTCAAGTTCAATTTTCAAGATTTTAGCTTATATTGTTGTTGAGTTGTGGACCTTAAGTAGTGAAAAGTGATACTTAGAGCATTGTCTGTGCAATAACTTGAAATCTTTTCAAATTAATATATTAGGTATGTTGATTCCTGTGACTAAATGAAGGTCAAGTTCAATTTTCAAGATTTTAGCTTATATTGTTGTTGAGTTGTAGACCTTTAAGTAGCGAAAAGAGATACTTAGAGCGTTGTCCGTGCAATAATTGAAAAGCTTTGACGAAATCTTTTCAAATTAGGTATCTTGTTTCCTGTAACTAGCTTTTATTGTTGTTGAGTTGTGGACCTTAAGTAGCAAAAAGTGATACTTAGATTGATTTTGGCCTTTCCATTTCTGAACCCTACAAAAATTCATTTATTTGTTTTTAACTTGATCCTGTTTGGGGGTCCAGATTTGCAAATATCATTTTCATGCAGGAAAATCCAGCTTTCTGTCAATCTGACAGCCTCTTGTTTTTTTGTTGTCCTGGAAATATAAATCATGAAAGATAAATATGAGATGAACTTATAAAGAAATAAATGTTATTGCAGGACTTTATATTGGAACATTACAGTGAAGATGGGAGTGTTTATCAGACAGAGATAGATGAACTATTACTGTTTAGAAAGGTATGACATCTCTTTGACAATTACATATTTGTTATTGGGTTTGATTAACATCACTCTCTATACACAGTACATGCAAGGTGACTCAATTATATATTTACATAATTAAATGCATACAAATGTACATGTATTACAAATACTTGTAATAATAATTTGTCATCACAATATTAAATGTGTAGGAGTATAATTACAAAATGAAATGTGTGCTAATCAATTCACAAAGTTGAATGTACCCTTATTGCTCTCTCTCTCTTATATTGTATATATTGTTATTTTTGACTGAAAGTTGAAAGCAAATTTTTCTTTTGTTTCACATTAGCATGGCATTTTTAGCATGTAGACATCAAAATGAAAATTGAAATAAATCATTGACTTTGAATTGTTAAATGGCAAATGCAGATTATGATATTTGTTGCAGGCAATAAGAACTCCACAGAGAAATGAAGAAGGTGTGGAATTGTTAACAGAGTATGTCAATCAGTTGTATTATGTGGAGAAAAGATTTTCTGATAAGATGACTGGCTTACATTTTCACTGGTAAGCAAAGAGTGATTTTTTAAGGGAGGGATGTTAAAGTTCCATTTTTATTTTATTATTAACATCATTTAGTCTTTCTCATATAGAATTTGTTCCTTGTTTATTACAGGTGAATAAATCAATATTTAAGTTACATCAGTAATACACTTGATTGGTCTTTTTTTTTTTTTTTTAACAATGAGGAAAGTTTCATTTTGCAAGGAAACCAAATTCATATCTTCTTTCTTTAAATTTCAATATAACTACTGTGTATGAGTTTTCAGGTTATTTGATATTCATGGAAATAACAACTGGAAGAAATTGTTTTTGTATATCTTTTAAGAAAAATTGATCTTATGAAATATAGTTTACATTAAACTTTCAACAGAAATTTAGATAAAATTAAAAAAAAAGATGTTTTCTTTCCTTTCAGGTATGACTCCTTAACTGGTGTGCCAAACACACAGAAAACGATAGGATTTGAGAAAGGCAGCGTACTGTTTAATATAGGTGCTTTATATACACAAATAGGTTGTAAACAGGTTTGTTATTAACACATGGTAGAACACTTGTACTGTTTAGTGTCTGTGCTTCATATTCACTCATTTCAATATACTAGTTAAATACAAACACAACACATTTGACATTAATGATTGTATTAATTGTAACAACAGATTTCATATACCAGTAAATTGTTATTTTAGAAGAAATAAAAAAAATCATAGCTATTTATAATATTGTATTTGGGTTTTAATTGTCTAATGATGAGAAAATACATGTGGAAATACATTTTTAACCAGATTTCCGAAGGAAAAATCGGTTATTGATTTGGGGATGTACGGTGGATGGGCGGGCGACCAGGCGGCTGCCAAACAGTGTCCGTTCATTAAAATGAAAATGCTGTGACGAAATCTTTTCAAATTTAGATATGTTGTTTCCTGTGACTAAGTGAAGGTCAAGTTCGATTTTCACGATTTTAGCTTTTATCATTGTTGAGTTGTAGACCTTTCAATAGCGAAAAGTGATACTTAGAGTGTTGTCCGTGCAATAACTTGATAACACTTTGACGAAATCTTTTCAAATTTAGATATGTTGTTTCCTGTGACTAAATGAAGGTCAAGTTCGATTTTCACTATTTTAGCTTTTATGGTTGTTGAGTTGTACACCTTTATGTAGGGAAAAGTGATACTTAGATTGATTTTGGCCTTTCCATTTCTAAACCCTACAAAAATTCATTTATTTTTTTTACTTGATTCTGTTTGGGGGTCCAGATTTACAAATATCATTTTCATGCAGGAAAATCCAGTTTGCTGTCACTCTGACAGCCTCTTGTTATAGTGTTAACCTTGGTTTTTATAGTGTTAACCTTGCTAGTTGATTCAGTTGATTTGAAATATAAACTCAGTTTTGATTGTGGAGACAATAATGTTGGCTTCCATAAGATTATTATGATAATATTAGATAACTTTATTAGCACTAACATATTAATAATAAATGGTTATGGGAACAAAATACAGACAAACTACAATAACATATGTACACTGAAGGAGTGACAGTGGATAAGTATGAGAAAAATAAAATAATAAAATAAAATAAAAATCAAGTATCTTTTGACATGAGTTTCTTACCAACAAGCATTCATTCAAGTAATTCACAACAATTTTTAATACTGTTCGAGAATTACTATTTAGAATTGATATAAGCAAGTTATATTATAAATAAAGTAATTTGTTGTTCAATAGAACATTTTTAATGAGGTTATCTCTCAAAAGTTTATAGGTACAGTAAAACCTGAGTAAACCGGACCCTGAATAAACCTGTTTCTGTCCATTCCTGCCCAAAATTAAAGTCCAATTTTTTTCCCTTCAAAGTCTTTGTTAAAATACCCTTTGTAAACCATACCCTGTGTATTCCGAATTCCGGTCTAATGATGCAGTCCCAATACTCTTAATTACATCAATTATTACCTGTCAAAACCGGTTTGTCTAATTAATTCAAAAATAATAACAGTATTGATCGATATGCAATCAAAACATATTTGTTTATACAAGATGGCTTTTCAGGATAATCAATTAGCCAGGTGTCAAAACATGAAATTACACATAGTACAGTAGTGAGCTGTATTATTGAAACACTATAAAAGTGTAAATTAAACTAAAACACACAAATCGCTAAGTAAGAAAATTATGTCGTGTTTTCGAAATCCTTGGTTCCCTGTTGTGAACCCCTAAACCAATGACCCTTATAATGAAGACCACCCGGATGACGACAATCCATGGGTATCGTACACTGTACGACAATGTTTCGATCATGATGAAATCTCGTTTGATAAAATTCTGGCTTTTTAATCGGCTATACGAACGTCGGAAATGAACGATGAAAGTAAACCGAAACTCGTGTCACAATTCAAACAACGCGAGGATTCTGATGCAAATTAAAACAATGAACACAAAGTGAAAGTGAAACTGACAAGTCGGAGACTAATGCTACTGAGGTCTATTTGACATACGAGGATATGTAAAAAAAAGGTTAAAATATTATGTTTTTGAATTCGAGGAACAACCAATTTCTTAAATTTCTATAGCCAATGAATAAGAAGATTCAAAACAACGATTGTGCGAAGTTATTACGTTACTATGTTTTGTCTCGCCTTGACGGAGTCAAAAGCGAGACATAGGTATGTTGTTTCCGGCGTCGGTGGCAACGGCGGCGTCAACAATGTATTAGTTTGTGATTAGGTCTAGTTCATGGTGAATTACTAGTGGTAGGTCAATGATATTTGGTATGCAGCTGTATTAGCATTGGCACATCTCATTGCCATGGAGATTATTTGGCCCGCCCCTCAGTCAAGGTCTATTGACTTTGAAACTTTTGCTTAGTTTTCATGTATTAGTTTGTGATTAGGTCAGTTTGAGGGAACCGTTAGTGGTAGGTCAATGATAATTGGTATGCAGTTGTATAAGCATTAGCACACCTCATTTCCATGGAGAATATTTGGTCCTTACACCTCAGTCATGGTCTATTGACTTTGAAACTTTTGCATAGTTAACATGTATTAGTTTGTGATTAGGTCAGTTTAAGATGAACCACTAATGTTAAGTCAATGATATTCGGTATGCAAATGTATTGGCATTTGCAAGTTTCATTTCCATGGAGATTATATAACCCACCCCTAATTATGGTTCATTGACTTTGAAACTTTTACATAGTTAACAAGTTAATGTTTGTGTTTAGGTTTGTTTAAAGGAAACGACTTATAAAGAGTCAATGGTATTTGGTTTGCAGTTGTATTAGCATTGGCACATCTCATTTCCATGGAGATTGTTTAGCCCTGTACCTTCAGTCATGGTTCATCGACTTTGAATATTTGCATAACTTACATGTTAAAGTATTGCTATTTTAATTTCAACATTTGCATTATCAAAATAACAAATAGGTGAGACATATCTCTGTGTTAACAGTTTATGTACTTATCAGTTTATAATATACAATCAGACAGAACTTTTACATGCAATATATTGGACGTCACAAGTCATTAACTTCCGGTCAAAACAGAAACCTGAATAAACCGCCCACTGTCCAAATCGGCCCTTTTCATAGTCCCGTAGCTGGCCGGTTTATACAGGTTTAACTGTAGAACATTTTAAAAGAAAATGTAGTTCATCTTCAATGTCTCCTTTGATGCAGCAAAGACATATCCTACTCTGCCTTGGTATATTTAAATATCATCCTCTTTCAAAGTATGAGCACTTATCCTTAACTTACATAATGTTGATCTATTACATATGGATTTGCTGGATGTGTATGTAGATACAGTATTCTGAAGATGCATCTGACAGTGATGAAGTTCAATAAGTGTAAATGATCGTTAATAAATTATTAAATTCAAGAATTTGGTTTATTTTAGGATAGAACAAAGGAATCTGGAATAGAATCTGCTATAAAGAGCTTCCAGTTGGCAGCAGGAACATTAGGGTACATACACAACCATTTTACAAACCCTCCCAGTATGGACATGCAACCAGAATCATTGACCATGTTAGTACAGCTGATGATGGTAGGTGGCACTTCTCTTTATAGGAATAAAGCTTTAACTTATGCAGAGCTATTTCCAAACAATCCTGCTCATTTAACACGATATCAATTTGAATAAATGGAGTTTTGGGTTATACATCAATGAGACAGCAACCAACCAACACAAATAACCAAAAGACAACCAGAGGACAAACATAGATTGACTTTGTCAAATGCCATAAAACATAAACAAAATTTTAAAACATCTTAACAGTTTGATTATGTGAAAATAACATTATTTAGAATAGAATGGAGCCATATACTAACATAAAAAGATGTTTCATTTTTCACAACATTATAAAGTTCCAATATTTATTTCTTATTTTCTTCACATGTATGTTCTTACATTGTTAGAGATGGTTTGACAAATTTGGCTGTGCTAGTAATATAGAATTAGAATAAGATGATAAATTATAAAGAATATTGCAGATTTAGTACATACGACTTTGGCATCCACATTGAACAATCTACTTTTGCCATAATGATAATATGTTACTAAATGTAGATCTTATATGTCAGTATGTATGATAGAATGTACATTGTTTGTGATGTAAATATCTTTTAACAGTTTTGTACCCATATTTTTTAATTATTACAGAGCTTTATCCTTTTAAAAGAAAATGTAGTTCATTAGGGTACATACACTTATTAATCCTTAAAAAAAACAAATACTAAATATTTCTTAAGATATCTGTCATACGACACTGCCAAAACATTGACAATCAATTTAGATTACATCCCTAGTATAAGACCAGAAGCAACAGACTACTTTAGAATTCATACACTTTCCAGTAAATGCTTATGTTATTACGTCACAGTAAGAACTGTTTGTCCGATGACATGGTTTATGCTGATTGACCTGGGGTCAACCAGTGTAACTCATTGATATAAAACAACTGGAGATCGGTGTATGGTATTGATTCATTATGTATTATACAGTATATTCCTATACATTGATAGCAGTCGTATCAATTCATTATATACTGTAAAATTCAGAAATTATTGCATGCATATTTTATTGCGATTTTTTAAGAATGGACAAAAATATGAGATTAAGTAAGGAAAATGTTCATACAGATATATATATCAGATATCAGACTGTGAGTTCTTATTTTTGTGATACTCCCAGTCGCATTAATAAAAACCTCGCAATAATTTCTGAATATACATAATTATACAGTTTTCCTATACGTGGATATAATTTCAGTGTCAAGCTCAAGAATGTGTATTTGAAAGATTTGTTATGACAGATCTGCAGGATGGAATGGTGCCTTATATTAAAGCTGCTCAAGAAGCCATGATGGTAAGGCATCTTTTTCAACTTAAATGTCTTTGTAATATATTCATTGATATATTATATGTATTATTAAAGTAAGGAGATGTGGTATGATTGCCAAAAAGACTAGTATCCACCAGAGTTCAAATGACATGGATATAAGCAATTATAGGTCATGGCCTTCAAAAACGAGAAAAATCCATACCATGTATAATCAGCTATAAATGCCATATTTCAGATAATTTTGTATTCAGTTATTTCAATTCATATTATTTTAAGGTATCTGTATTTTCCAGTTAACATTTTTGTCTCGCCTTGACGGAGTCAAAAAGCGAGACATAGGTATAATGTTGTTTCTGATTAGGTCTAGTGTCAACCACTAGTGGTAGGTCAATGATATTTGGTATGCAGTTGTATTAGCATTGGCAACAATGTATTAGTTTTTGATTAGGTCTAGTTCATGGTGAACCACTAGTAGTAGGTCAATGATATTTGGCATGCAGTTGTATTAGCATTGGCACATCTCATTGCCATGGAGATTATTTGGCCCGCCCTCAGTCAAGGTCTATTGACTTTGAAACTTTGCTTAGTTTACATGTATTAGTTTGTGATTAGGTCAGTTTAGGGGGAACCACTAGTGGTAGGTCAATGATATTTGGTATGCAGTTGTATAAGCATCGGCATATCTTATTTCCATGGAGATTATTTAGTCCTTACCCGTCAGTCATGGTCTATTGACTTTGAAACTTTTGCTTAGTTTACATGTATAAGTTTGTGGTTAGGTCAGTTTGAGATAAACCACTAATGTTAAGTCAATGATATTCGGTATACAAATGTATTGGCATTTGCAAGTTTCATTTCCACGGAGATTATATAACCCCACCCCTAATTATGGTTCATTGACTTTGAAACTTTTACATAGTTTACAAGTTAATGTTTGTGTTTAAAGGGAACGACTTATGAAAAGTCAATGGTATTTGGTTTGCAGTTGTATTAGCATTGGCACATCTCATTTCCATGGAGATTGTTTAGCCCTGTACCTTCAGTCATGGTTCATTGACTTTGAATATTTGCATAATTTACATGTAAAAGTATTGCTATTTTAATTTCAACATTTGCATTTCAAAATAACAAATAGGTGAGACATATCTCTGTGTTAACAGTTTATTGTTAGGAATCTTTACATTTAATAATTACATTTACTCTCTTCTTTCCCAGTACCTGTGTTTTCAATAAATCCAGTTGACCTATTTTTCAAGTAATTGTGTTTAAAGTTGTTCATGTTATTTTTTAGGTATCTGTGTATTATGAAGAAACAGCATTATTGATGTCATCAGACCCAGTAAAGGATTACATACCTTACTCATGGATATCAATGGCTCAAGTTAAACATGAGTATTTCAAAGCTCTAGCTCATCACAATATGGCTTGTGCAATATTAGATCCTAATGGTGAGAATAACTTTGGTTTTATATATTCAGCATTGGGATTTTTCTCTGGCCTACTTTTATGTATTTTGAGATTCAAACTGTTGATCACTTAATTTTCTCATAGGATTATTGATTTTTGCCGACAGTACTAGCAGGACAATCTAGTGCAGTTTTCCTATAAAGTTTGACACCTTTCTAAGCTATAATAAAGGAGATAGTTCGTGAACTATTAGCTTTCCATCAGTAGGGTTAAAAAATATTGTTTTGACAGCTGTTAAATGTTAAATTAAGATCAAATCATAGAAATTTCTGACTTTGAAGAATGTAAAGTTTGGCAAAATTTCACCAAAAGTTTTGCGTATTAGACATCAAAAGTCTCATGAAACATGAATACGGAAGAAAATGTTTTGATAATAGATGTGGTATGATTACCAATGAAACAACTATCCACCAGAGACCAAAGAACGAGGATGTAAACATTTATAGGACACTCAATAGCCTTTAGCAATTAGCCAAACCTATATAGTAAGCTGTAAAAAGCTGTGTGTGATAAAATAAGAAACAATTCAAAAGAGAAACCAACTGTCTAATTTAATATGCTAAAATACTGAAATCACTTGTTATTTGATGACCAGGGGCAGGGTGGTTCATTGAAAATCTTGGGCGAGTTGGTAAACTCCCATGTCACACCTACTAAAAAAGAGTCAGTTAACAGATATTTACATCATACATGTAAATTTTGGTTGTATAATCAATGTTTTTCCATTCTGATTACAGAAGTAAAGGAGTAGGTTCTATAAGGCCCTAAATGGCCCCTATTTCTAGCTGAAATTGAAAATGAGGATTAAGTGACCAATATTACCATCAATCATAACTGATACAATAACTAGATAGAAAATATGTCTATTTGTTAAAAATGTATGTACTTGCATTCTATTCATGATGTCACAAATAGCACTCATTTTAATTTTCCATGAAAATTCAGTGAAAACTTTAAAAATTTTTTTGATTCTTGGACAGGAAACATAGAGTGCAGGTTTCGATAAAACAGATCTTTCAACATGATCTTTGTTATGACATTTTACATATCTGACTAAAATATTTAGTTTGTCGACGACTGCGCTCTATGTTTCCTAGGCTTTAATTTGGTTGAATATTGTACAATTTTGTCAAATTTTGCAAAATTCTCTATTTTTGATCTATTTGGGATGTAAAAATAAAAGCTTCAATATAAAACTTTGACAAAAAAAGTTCTATTTAACTTCCTCACATGTCTTTTCATCAACATAAAACATTTTTTATCCTGAAACATTGAACTTAATAATCGGGGCCAAATATGGCCCTTACCGAACTAACTTCTTTGGTTACAGTAGATAAAATAGTTATTTACATTACAGATGTAGAGGATGAATATTCACTTCAGTATTTCCTTTCTGCTCATCTTAGTACTGAAGAAGATTCAAACGAGAATAACAAGATGAAAATCCCACGAAGTCCTGAAGAGAGACTTCAAATAGGTAGGTTTAGTTAAAATAATAAAAACATCAAATGAAATTTCGCTAAATCCTAATGACCAATTCAGGGTCAAACCATAGACTTGAAAATTGGTATTGGCTGCTTCTCTGTTAAGCATACTGCGTTAAGAGGTTTAAGCCAAGACTGGTCAGATCAGAATCAGAATGTGTCCATGTGGGGTAACATATCTTCCTGTGGATTGTTACCATGTGAACTAGCACGATAAAGATGTTGGTCTAGTACAAAGCAGGGTTCATAATGGTATCACATCAACATGTTTTCATCCTGATATGCATGTAAAATTTGCCATTAGACATTTAATACCGAATAATCCATCCATTCATACATTATTGTCCAGGATATTCTCTCATTTCTATATTAGAAGATATGACAACAAATCTTTTATTTTGGATTTCCATTTGTTTTAGGGAAAGCTCATTTGAAAGAATCATTGAACTGCTATGAAGAAGCTTTACGTCTACATGATTTATGTAAACAACTTAGAAAGATTGACACCTTCCTGGACATACTGAAAACTTCCCACGATGAGTATGTATTATTTAAATTAGAAAGATAGACACCTTCCTGGATTTACTGAAAACATCCCACGATGACTGTATTATTTACATTAGAAAGTTTGACACTTTCCTCGATATACTGAAAACTTCCCATGATGAGTACCGTTTTTGGGGTGTATAGTGCGCACCCTTATGGTCCAAGAAACGTGAGAAAAAGTTTATTGTTCGTAGAAGACTCATAGACATTTTCGGAAAAGTTACAGCTCCAAAATCGGCAAACAGGAAGTGTATCGGTAAACAGGAAGTTTTTTTAAATGGATACCGATGTCGGAGAATTCCGTACGGAATACGTAATTAATATGAAATTCAAATATTCTGACAAATGAATAAGGATTTTATTAGATTGAGATAACTCTACATTTAAGTTTGTTTTTTTTAAACCAAATTTAATAAATTGTTTGAGTATCAAGGACGAGATTAAATATCCAAATTAATGTTCTAATTACGAATCAGTCAAATGATTATCATTAACATCATTAGTGCTTTAATAAATTGTTAAAATCTCATTATTTTTATTTTTTGTTTGTTGATTCTAGCTGTTAATCCGGATTATCACACCTTAATCAACGGGTCTAATCGATGTCAAAACAAATCAGTGACAGGTTCACCTTGTTCCTAATTAAATTGTTCAGGTTACAATTATGGAATTATCATGTTTTCAATCATAATTTCTTGAACGGTTTTAAACAGTTGTTTAAAAGTTACAAAGTAGAAACGATTTATAAAAATAAACTTCTCATAGACTAGCTAAATCATCACTTTACAATATCAAGTCACATGACTGACCCACATGACTGGCGATCACCTGATACATTAGAAAAATGGTGGTTTATCTTTTCAAACGAGCGGTTTATTCAATTTTCATACACTTTTCTTCTACTCTCCATGATGAACACATATAAAACAGTAAGTTATGACAACAAGGAACACAGAGGCTTATTTTACCGACAACAAAAGCTTTATTAAGACATGGCAAATTTCCGGATTGCAAACAGATGGACAAATTTACACGATAAACGTAACTACAGAGATATAAAATGTATTTTATTTGAATAAAACATGACAAATCAAGAACAATAAGATACATACTACAAATATAACATATAAAACATAAAAACAATCGAGGTTTTAGCAAAAATATTCCGTACTCTTTTCACTTCTCCTGGAAATTTCTTTGTCGGAGTTTGGACCTGAAAAAAGACTTTGAAAATGTCTGTAGGCATGTATAACGCGCACCCCTCTTACAAGAAACATGACCCAGGGTATAAATGTGTGCACTATACATACCAAAAACGGTATGTATAATTTAAATTAGAATGATTGACACCTTCCTGGATATACTGAAAACTTCACATGATGAGTATGTATAATTTACATTAAAAAGTTAGACACTTGTAAACATATTTATCTATCAATAGATACATATGTACTTTTTTGTGTACAGCCTTTTCTACCCTTTTTTGTGGCGCTTCGTTTTCATGATTTTTTAAATATTTTGGTATAATCATTTAAAAGAAACTCTTATTTTATCATATTGATGAAGATTTAAATTTGCATTATTTTTCTACTTGCAAAAGTCACTAAAATAAATCACTCACAATAGTAAGCTGGTTAACAGTATTTGGACCTTTACGATTGCAGTTTTGAGGGTCGGTTGAGAACAAAACTTTACTACAAAAGAGATGATTTCAGCTTCCCAATTGTGAACTTTCTATTTTTTGTGTAGCAACAGTCCAGCAGCACCTGCATATGGAGTATATATCTCCCAGTTGATACGATATTCCAGAGCTTGTATTTCCTATCACGATTTCCATGATTGAGGGTTGCTGCCTACGAGGAAGCTATTGAACCAAAACGTCCAAATGTTAAAGTTGAAACCATCCCTTCCAAAATTGTTCGAACAAAATCATGAATTGGTTGACCTTTATGAAATATCTGTGTCACAGATGACGACAGATATGTTCCAATTGTCGTAACAACAATCTTGTCTTCTTTTTCTCGAATGTGGCCTACCGAATTAGACTTATCACCAGGTATGTAATTACATGAGCAACACAAAGGGTACCATATGTGGTGCAGGATTTGCTTACCCTTCTGAAGCACCTGAGATCACCCGGTTCTCTATGGGGTTCGTGTTGCTCAGTCTTTAGTTTTCTATGTAGTGTTTTGTGTACTGTTGTTTGTCTTTTTGTCTTTTTTCTTTTTGCCATGGCGTTGTCAGTTTGTTTTTGATTTATGAGTTTGAATATCCCTTTGATATCTTTGGCCTCTCTTTTGCAGATTTTTGGGTGTACTGTTCAAATGTGTTACCATGAATTATTACACTACAATTTGTCATTATTTTATAGATGTTTAAAGAAGTTTTCTGAACTGGAAGAAGAAGATAACTTCAATTTAGATTTTGTTCTATCACAGACCATCGTCCACAGGTCAGAGAGAACACTAGAAACCCTTACACCAGACTTCAAATGTGTCAAGGTCAAAGATATATTCTCCAGACTGGTATGTTTCAAATTACCAGAACAAATAAATTGTTATACAGTCTGACCTGCATATAAAGGTGACTTTATTGCAGATTGGGCTGTATTTTATAATTGCATGATACAGCTTTCCTAGAAATGAAGAGATTTGTTGGGAAATATACTATGCACAAAATATATTATACGAGTACAAGGAAGATAACAGTACTTTTTCTGTATTATGAAATATTGATTGATTTTCTATAAGTAAAGATAAGAATATTCATAAAATCTTCAAAGACCTACAGTTTAGTATCATTATGTAAATTCTTAGTTAGATTATAGTTAAATTAGTGACCAGTAAATTTCAAAGACCTTCAAACTCAATCTTTCAGTAAGTAAAAATTATAAAATACACTTTAAATCTTTTAATCTATCAATTAAATATACATTGAATTGTTAGGGTCCTTATACAATATTCAATGCTAACAATAGAATATGCATTGAATTTTTAGGGTCCTATTGCAATATTTAATGCCAAGAACGAGTGGTCTGCTCCACGGACTGTGATTCTGAAGAAGAATCATGACCAAGGATTTGGATTTAGTGTTCGTGGAGACTGCCCTGTTAGGATTGCTGAGATAGAACAGGGAAGCGTTGCTGAGGTGAGTGAACATACTTAGATAGAATAGGGAAGTGTTGCTGAGGTAAGTGTACATTCTTAGATACAACAGGGAAGTGTTGCTGAGGTAAGTGTACATTCTTAGATACAACAGGGAAGTGTTGCTGAGGTAAGCGTACATTCTTAGGTTATTTAAGGTGGTACCTAACACTACAGGGAGATAACTCTGTAAAAATCAGCTAAACGTTTTAATCACGTTGTTTTGTTGAGGATCAATGATCAAAATTAGTGTTTGTCAAACTGCTATATATAACCAACGAAATTTTTCTGATAAAGTGGTTGGTTCAAATGTTTTGAAATTTTATATTTTTGTCAAAGGGTCAAAGTAAACATTTTGTCAAAATTTTATGAAAATTAAACGAGCCAAATTAATACAGTACATTCCGGTTATTTGCATAGCCTATTTGTCAGACAAAATTATGCAATAAAGCGGAGTATGCTTATATCCGAAATGCCAAATTACGGAGTCAAATAACATCGATAGAACAGATCAGTAAAGGAAATCCCTGAAGAAAGATGAACGTCTATAATCCAATTACAAGATATTGAATGTTGATTTATTCTAATAAAAGTTATATGTCTAGTGTCATACATGTTATTTTATTTTGTATTATTTCAATAAAGATTATAAACACATTTTGTTTTAGTTTATTTATGCATCAAGTTTCCTTTACCAGTTTACCTGGGATACGAAAATAAATTTGTTCTAAAAATAGATTTGTTTCTATGACCCATATGTACAATGTACATTGTTACGCTTTGATTAAAATAAACTGTTTAACAAAACTACATAGTTTATAATCATTTTAACAATAGATGTGTACTAAACTGCCTTTGATATACAATATTTACAGCTTGCAGAGTGAAGTAACACTGTTTATTTAACTTCGTTAGTTTCGTATATGCAAAGCAGTAATGGGGCCCTGTACAGGTTATTTAGTGGACACGATTATTGAAAGTGAGAAAATATAATAATTAGAAGTAAATGCTCTTTTCAAAATATATTAAAATTAAATGATTGATGTATAAAATTCTTTAACCATATATAAATGCCCTGTAATATTTAACATAAATGCAGATCACCCCAAGCCCAATTACGAGAGTTCACATTGGATAATGATCGATAATCAGCAGGCATTAATTTTTTTGAATTTCACCCCAAATGTAATCCAATGACAATGTTTGAAATCCAATCAATTATTTACACCTTTTTAGATAGAATGGTCAGTGTTTTTACAACAATTACCTGTTTGACATTTTTATGACCTCGAGGCTTAAAATAGAACATGGGAAACTTTACCTGTGTAGCTATTGAGGTTTATTTTTAAATCAAATTCAATCATATAAACACGAAAGAAACTGTTTTAAAACTCTATTTGAATAACACAAAAGTAAATATGAAATAATAATGAAAATAATGATGCATTCAAGAAAAATATACACACCAACTTGCCGTTTCCGGTCAAAAATTTCGACAGATTTAACCAAGCATATCTAGATGGCGATAATTTTCTATGCAATAAACCGAAAGGCCACTTGTAGAGCTATGCATATAACCGGACAATTTAACATTAGATGAATGGAAATGGTTTTGTGCAGGAGAAAACTATGCAATTAACGAATTATGCTATTAAGCGGTATGCAATTAAGTGGAATCGACTGTATTAGTCAAGGTGTTGGGTACCACCTTAATTGGAGGTTTTAGAAATTACAAATAAAAAAAATACTGGTTAACAGTCATAATTATGACAGAATGTATGTAGCAAGTCATAAATATAACACCATCTGATGTACAGTAGTTGTCGTTTGTTTATGTAATTTATATGTGTTTCTCGTTTCTCGTTTTTTATATTGACTAGACCGTTGGTTTTCCCGTTTGAATGGTTTTACACTAGTAATTTTGGGGCCCTTTATAGCTTGTTGTTTGGTGTGAGCCAAGGCTCTGTGTTGAAGGCCGTACATTGACCTATAATGGTTTACTTTTATAAATTGTTATTTGGATGGAGAGTTGTCTCATTGGCACTCACACCACATCTTCCTATATCTGGTTAACAGTCATAATTATAACACAATGAAAGTAATGAGTCATAAATATTACATCATGCTGATTAACAGTCAAAATTATAACACAATATAAGTAATGAGTCATAAATATTATATTATTCTGGTTAAGTCATAATCATAACACAATATAAGTAATGAGTCATAAATATAAAATCATGCTGGTTAACAGTCAAAATTATAACACAATGTAAGTAATGAGTCATAAATATAACATCATGCTGGTTAACAGTCATAATTGTGTTTTATAACACAATGTAAGTAATGAGTCAGAAATATTACATCATGCTGGTTAACAGTCATAATTATAACACAATGTAAGAACTGAGTCATGAATATAACATCATGCTGGTTAACAGTCAAAATTATAACACAATGTAAGTAATGAGTCAGAAATATTACATCATGCTGGTTAACAGTCATAATTATAACACAATGTTATTACATCATGCTGTAGAAAAGGTAATTGATATTACTCCATGTAAGTAATAGGTCATAAATATGTCATAAATGTAGGTAAAACTAACCATAAATACCAAAAATGCTGGTAACCTATCAAAAGTATACACAATGTTGATAACCAGTCATAAATACCACACAATACTGGTAATCAATAAAAATTATACACAATGTAAATTACCAGTTATAAATACCGTAGAAGTGGTGGTAACCAATAAAAACATATATGCAACGTTGCTGGTCACCAATCAAAAGTATACACAATTTTGATTACCACCAGTCATAAATACCACACATTTCTGGTAACCAATTAAAAGTATACACAATTTTGATTACCAGTGATAAATACAACACATTGCTGGTAACCAATCAAAAGTATACACAATTTTTATTAGCAGTAAAAATACCACACATTGCTGGTAACCAATCAAAAGTATACACAATGTTGATTACCACCAGTCATAAATACCACACATTTCTGGTAACCAATCAAAAGTGTTTATGCAATATTGATTACCAGTCATTAATCCACACAATGCTGTTACTGTAAATTCAGAAATTATTGCGATTTTGTCATTTTAGACTAAAATGCGATTTAAATTTTTGCGATATTGAGAAAAACCTGTTTAATTCATATAAAAAATTTTAAAATGCAAGTTTAAAATATTGCGATTATAACCCTGTCGCATTTTTCACAATAATTAAAACATCGCAATAATTTCTGAATTTACAGTAACCAATCAAAACTATACACAATGATTATCAGTCTTAAATACCCCACAATGTTTGACATTCAGTCATAAATATTACACAATGTCAATGGCCAATCATTACTATTACACAATGTCAGTAACCAGTAATAAATATAATACAATGTTGGCAACCAGTTTTAAATATTTGATACCGTTTTTTTTTCAGGCTGGTAGACTGAAGGTTGGTGATTTTGTAGTGGCTGTTTGTGGCAGAGACACTAAGTGGTCTAAACATGAAGAGGTTGTTAATTATGTTAGACAGTGTGGTAACTCATTAGAGCTTAGACTGACAACACCACTGGAAGTCCCTGATTCCTCTAGGGGGTCATCATCACCCTGTACCCCAAGGTCACCAATGAACATGAAGGGTGACAGTATGTCTAGTCACAGTATTAAAAGTAACCGTAGTAGACTTAGTGCTCCATGGATTTTCATGAGGAAAGGTTCAAAAGAAAAGTCAGACAAGCCTGAAAAAAGTAAAGAGTTAGAAGATGGAGAAATATTTCTTAGATAACATTTTTTTTAAACTGTTGAATGTTGGTTGGAATAGCACACTTATGAATTCTAAATATTTTAAGCAGGTTAAGAAATCATAAACTTTAGTGAAAATGTACATACAATGTACTTTTTTAATGATCTGTAGCCACATCATGTGGACAAATAATTCTTCACTTTTCCTTTTAAAGTGTTTGATAATAATTGAATATTTTTCATTTTTCCATTGGTTTCTAATTACAGTGATATAATTTTTATATTTAATCAGATATATTATTGGGAATTAAAATAAATTCAATGTTGATCAGATATTTTACTTTAAAGATGTAAAATTGTAAATGTCTTCCTATGTAACAATGATTTGATAGAAAACTTACATTTAACTATAATTTTAGGTTGTTATATGTGTATTTTGAATTTAAGGTATTGTTAAATTATGACATAAAGGCAATGATGGCTGCAACTGTAAACCAAAGACAGCATTGTGTTTATATCTTTGTTTAGTCTAGTAATCAGAAATCCATTGTAAAGATTGCACATGGTATAGTATGTAGTAAATTATATATAAATGTAAAATGTTTAATACATGTAGATGTCAAAAGTGTAATAATGTAGATTTTGTAGTGTATGATAATACAAAGTCAGGGTATATTTTACATTCATGCCAGAATGGTTTTTAATTGTTCATAATGTTATTTCAGGAATTACAGATTTATCTAAAAAAAAAAATGTGATATAAATAAATTTGCATGTGTTCTGTTAACAGCATAAAAAGTAGCTGTAGTCAAAGAGCAACATTTGGCAGATGCTTGCCCATGCATAAAATTTTGATTGTCCTACGATCTTCTGATATGAAATATTGCATTATTAAAAACTAATAACATATTGAAGTGCCCCCTTTTTAAAATATATTTCTGAAATAGCATAATTTAACAGATAGATACAAAATGCCAGTAATTCCATATTCAACAATAATAAACATTTATCCAACAGTGCAATAACTTTATCATTTATCAACAAAACCATAAATAATTTGTCTTTTATGAACATTCATTTAAAAATCTGGTCTTTCTTTTAAATTCTTTGATAATTTCTCAACAGTATACAGTTTTCTGATGTATGACTGATACTTGGTGAATATTGATTTTAAAAGTCACTCTTTGAAAATGATGGCTTAGGGTCAAATTTGTTCAAAAATAATTTTGAAGTCTTATAGAGACTAATAAGAGGATTCAATAAGATTTCTTATTCTCCACATTGATTAAAGGAGATAAATATTGTAATGTAATGTGGAAAAAAAATTAAATCTTATACATTTGTTTTTTTTATTAAAAAATTGTATATTTGTCTATAAATTTAGCACTGTTTTGGAATGTCAGCTTTGTATATATATTTTTGCAATGATACACTTAGCACATGATTTATAACATCGTTTGAAATTGTATATATTACATTAATTCTGTGCCATGAAACAATCAAAATTCCCCTGTGTCAAATGAAAAAATCACTAGTTTTTATAACACATAAGTGCTATGTATATATTTGTGCTTTTTTGTCATGTTTGTGTGCTGGTTGGTAATTTGTTAAGTTTTGCATATTTTGTATTTGTTTCACTGAATTAAGCTATTTCTTTAGAATTTTTGGGTTTCAGGCATAAAATTGGGAACAAGTCCATATACTTTTTATCCTTAAAATTTATAAACTGAATAGAATCATTATAATTTAAAAAACTTGATAACAAAGTGATGATATCAAAACCATTTAAAATGAAATCTTATTTAACATCCTATTGGAGTTTTCTTATACTTTTAAATGTTTCAGCAACTTATTGAATTTGAGAATTGTTTTTTGTAACTTCTCTTTTTAATTTTGGATTTTTTGTCATCAGTATTTCGTTTGATACTGTCTCATGTTCATGTAACAGATACAGTTGAACTTTGTTGACATGTTGTATAAAAAAACCCAGATAATTTATAGTATTTTGTCAGTTTCAGTAAAATTCCTGTTCAGTGTATTTTGAATTCTGATGTGTTGAACTTGTTTTTATTGTGCACCTAATTGAGGTTTTGTAATTTATTCTAGGTAAATCAGTTTTTTTGTTTAACCATCAGAATGATACTTCAAACTTTTTGTTGGCTTTCACATTTTGATGTTTGACCATGTGGAAAATTATGTTTGGGGAACACATTTTATCTAATATATTTGCAGAACAAATTAATAAACCCAAGTTGAAGAAAATACATTAAAGATGAAAGAGTCATTAGAATTATAGTTAAACTTTTAAAAGTTGTGTAAAAGATTATTACTTGACCTTAACAGATAGTGTCAAAGGACAGTGTTTAATAGACTTATTTGCAGGAATTTGCTTTGTTCTGAAAGTACTTCTGTATTTTATATTTTCATACCTTTGTAAACATCTTATGTGTACTGTTAATTCTGTCTCAGTTTTTTTATAAATAAATTATTTGTCAATACTACAAGTACTGTGGATGCAGACAGATTGAATATAAAATATGTCTTCCACCTTAACATACAAGATTGACAATACACATTACAATATTTTGATGGGAAAATCATGATGCGCCATGTCACCTTGGATGACTCGAAGGTTGGATAAGTCAAATAATTTTGACTATGAATTATCCAGGTTCGACTGTACATGTTGTCTATACTGACATACCTTGTTGTCTCTATAGACATCCCTATTATTATAATGACATATCCATTGTCCATACCAAAATAAGAGTAGCAGTATTAACTTTGATTAGGCAGATTTTCATTAAAGAAGTAATTTTAACATTTTTCATGAACTGTAGTAAACAGTCAAGTCTAGTAATTTTGATTGTCCAGTAGGGCTTTACATTTCTGTGATAAAGCGTTAAATGAACAGACTTACATAAAGGATGTAATTACCAACTAGTATTGTAGTTATTTACTCATAAATGATTTTTATTGCCATCACAGGGTTCATTGTATATATATAAAGACTGGTACTTGCCAAGCTAGCATTGTACCTAATGACACTATGTTATAAAATGTTATATTTATAGATTAATTTTAAAAGCAATAATGTATATACTTAGTTTCAAAATGAAAACAAATACACTGTTTTTATGATATTATGCAATATATGATTATTTTATTCATATTTCTATTATATACATATATTCATATACTCAGATAGATAGTATTATGACTTTGCTCACATTGATTTATTACTTTTAGTACTACATATTTGAACGAGCATTATAAAGAATGGATATTCAACAAATGGCACACCATTATTTTGATTTTGTTCGTCAAGCAATTAAATTTATAATACCAAATCTTTTAGATTCTGAATAGGCATAAAACTACATAACATTCAAAGAGGCAACTTGAATCAGAAATTTTTGAAATGAATGTCAGTAAATCTTTACGTGATTTGTAACTTGAAACGTATTTGCTTATGAAAACTATCACATATATAACTGTTACTTAAAATGTTATCAATACATAAATATGATTAATGAATTAAAATCATTTTTGACATAATCTAATCAAACTTAATGCTTCCAACAGAGCTTTTATTACTTGTTATGTTATAGATATCAAATAGATATTTTGTTTAATGATTTGTGCTGTATATGTTAGTTTTAAGGTGAGAGGTCGTATATAGATTAGTAGTACAATATACATGTGCACTAACTAAATTTAAAAGAAACTCACTGTGTATAACCATTATTTGCACAAGAAAAGTATATAAGATTGTTTTATGCATGTTTTTATTTGATAAGTATTCCATCCAAAATTTTATGTATTATATAATTTTCTACTTGAAAAATTTAAGCTATGCGTGTATCTTGGTTTACAATATCTTGTATTTTAAGAGCCACTCTGTGTAAAAGACCAAAGAATTTGATCACACTCATGTATCAGTTGACAGATCTTTTTGAAACAAACCTACTTGACAAGCTTTTTTGTGTGACATATGTAAGTGGACCTTAAACAACTATTTTTCTGACCAGACCACAATACTACCGGTATTTAGTTTTCAATCCATTTGTTTTAGCTTCAAATTATGAATTATTTGAATGTCAGCATTGATTAAAAAGACATGAGAAAAGAATTGTCATTGTTTTTATACTTGCTGAAATAATAAGAATTTTATGGATTAGGGGTTTCAACCAATGAAGGCTTTGATCATTACACAGAAGGGCTCTTGAAAATAACCTTATCAGCATTATTCATAGACAATGGTATTTTTGATAATCAAACTTGAATTTGTTTTTTGGTCCAAACAGAAATAGTGATATTTTAATTTTATTATTGTGAATACAGTATAAAATGCTGCTTGTATGTAATCAATTTTTCTGTATTAAAGTTGTAACAAATTAACATATTTTTTTTACATTCATGAACATTATTTATGTAAACTTTTCAACACAATGCAGCATGATTTAACACTTAATTTATCTTACAAACAAGGTTAGTTTTATGATATAAAAAAATAAAAGGTAGTCCTGATCATTGGATATAAAGTGGATGATACTGGTGCTGATCATCTGACAAAAAATGAATGATACTGGATTTCTGGAAATATCATGATAATAGGTAATGAAAGACAAATTTGACAAAGTATATTGATTTTGATTTTTGATTTTGATTTTTGATTTTTGGTGTTTTAACGCCACTTTTAAGTACCGCTTTTGGGCTATTTCGTGGCGGCCAGTTTTTATTGGTGGAGGAAGCCGGAGTGCCCAGAGAAAAGCACTGACCTTCGATAGGAAAACTGACAATCCTAGTCAATTAAGATTGGAGTCGAGTGCACCTGCACGAGCGGGGTTCGAACTCACAACCTCAG
Organism: Mytilus coruscus; assembly: GCA_017311375.1. NCBI lineage: Eukaryota > Metazoa > Mollusca > Bivalvia > Mytilida > Mytilidae > Mytilus > Mytilus coruscus. The sequence continues at coordinate 91,843,747 of CM029600.1, forward strand.
TGTTGACTGGCTAGTGATTACAGTAGTAACTACTTAGACCACTCGGCCACCGAGGCCCCTCAAAGTGTATTGAAAAAATTGTTATAACTTGTGTCCAATCCATTTTGCTATTCTTACAAATAAAATATGTTAAAACTAAATTAGCAAATATGCAATTCATATAACCAGAATAATTCACTTGTTACAATCTGCCCACTTTGATCACATGAAGGGTACCAGGCTGGATACTAATGATGTAGAATTTATCTTTTTTCCTTTTAAAAATCCTGCTATTTTTATAAATATTAAATGTTTGTTACATATATTACAAATAATAATGTTTTATTAAACATAAAATTATAGATTATATAGTGTTTTCCCTTGAAATATCAAATAACACCCTGGCATAACAAATTTGGAATAGGAACTTGATGCTGAAATTTAAATCATCAGGGTCAACTGAAGTTTATAATTAAACTAGTGAAGGTCATTTGTGGTATGTCCAAGGTTAAAAAGTATAGGGCCAGGGTCAGCCTAAACGGAGTCTTAATTGGCCAGAGTAGAATATTGTCCCTATGTATACAATACATTAAATAAAAAGTGTGTTTTTTCTTCCAAATTGATGGTTGTGAGTTAGTTAAGTGTAATGCAGGTTTATTTGGTACAAATTGAATGAGTTTGAATATCCCTTTGGTATCTTTCGCCTCTCTCTTATACAGAAAGATCTTTTTAAAAAACATTTTTAATATAATGCAAAACATAATAGCTATTTAAAAATGTGCTTGTTGAAAACTGTAAAAACATGCAATGTTAAGTAATGGCTGAATGGTAGTCAAGGTTGTTGAACACCCCCTAGTAATTTGTCAAAATCAAAAACGTAATTTCTAGTTTATTTACCTTGTATATTTTTGCATTATTTTAGTAAACAGGGCTGGATTTCCAAAAGCTTTGAGCAAGTGATAATTTTATTACAAATAATCAAAATATTGACAAAACTTAATTTTGTGTGTACATTTTTAAAGTATATTTAACATTATACCATGTACTTAATTTTCCCTCATATTTCATCTAATACCAGTTGAATTCTCATGTAATTGATATTTAAGCAGTGCAACATAGATGTTGCTATCCAACGATGTTAGTATAAATCAAAGCAAATACTATATGTGTGAACATACACATCCTAATAAGTTGTGAAGTTTTATAGGTTTATTGTGACATTTTGTTAAAGAGGTTGTTATGAAATAGATATTTTATGTTGAATATTTACATATATATATTTGATCACAGTATTCATTTATACAATTTTGTGATGTTAAAGCAATAAAAGCAATAAATAAATACTTACAATATGATATTTAAAGTTTGATCTTTACTTTGATCTTCCTGAAGGTTTTTTTTTCCATGTAGTATTTTACCTCAATGATATTGTGGAAGTAAATGCCATAATGTTGATAGTTCAATCCTGGACCGTACCAAACCAAAGATTTTAAAACTGTTACTTAATGCCTCTCTTCCAAGAGTACAGACTTTAGGAGAAATGCTGGTCTGCTCACTGTCAGAAAATATGTTTCGTTTAGGATAGATGTCTTCCTGCAGACGGTTTTCTTGTGAAGTTGGGTGCTAGCTAGTTAAACTATCTTCCTCTGCATGTTGGTCTAGTGCAAATCAGGCTATTCATTCATATGCCATTAGTATGCTTTAACCCTGAATAGGCATATGATACCGGTTTGTAGACATCACATTACAATTAATCTGTTAATTTAATGGAGGAAAAACAGGGACTTCCAAAATATTACTGTGACTTGACTGTTATTGTTGCTCTCCACATATTGCAGTTTATTCAAAATTCTGACCAAATTGCAATTTGTTTTATCAAATCAAATTGTTGTCTTGTAAGAAATTTGAAGGAACTGCAGTAGAAAAAAATTGTGTAAGTGCAAGGTGATAAAATAAAGCATACTTACAAACCTATAAGACTTAAATTCTACTTCATTGATATTATGAAAAATCATTCTAATTTCTAAACAAATATTATTGTAATTGTCATGCGAAAGGTGATAGGCAGTAATTTTGGAATTTCTATAAAAATGTCCAAACTAAGCATTCATACAATTTTTCTTTTAAAAAGTCTTCTATATTCATAAGAATCAGACAACATTTGAATTAAAACATCTTATATTCAGTAAAATATATGTGGGATAACAATGCATTGTTAATAAGTTTTAATGGGAGATGATCTAAAATCATTGATCTTTTGAAATATTGATCTTATCTCCCTTTAAAACTTCAAAGAGAACATATTAAAGCTTAAAGTATATTTTACCAAGTATTTTAAAGATTAATTCAAAGAAAGCTTTGTAGCATGCATTGAAAAACACCATTTTAGAAGAAATAATTAAAAAAATTTAACAATTCAAAAATTACTACATATCACCTTTCACATGACAGTTACAATAACGATATGTATAGAAATTCTTTGAATGATTTTCATAATATCTATAAAGTGAAACTCAAGCCTAATAGTCTTGTAAGTATGCTTTATTTTATCACCTTGCACTTTAACGATTTTTACTTTTTTATGCCCCTGCCATAGCGGAGGGGCCATTAAGTTTTACCCTTGTCCGTACGTCCCAAAGTTGGTTTCCGTTCTCTAACTTTAGTTTGCCTCAATCAAATGTTATGAAACTTATACACAATGTTTATTTCCACAAAACACAGATCAAGTTTGAATTTTGGTGGCGTCACTATAACCGTTCTAGATTTATGCCCCTTTACAAATGGAAAAATTGCTGAATTTTTCGTTTCCGTTTTCTAACTTTAGTTTGCCTCAACCAAATGTTATGAAACGTATACACAATGCTTATTACCACATAATACAGATCAAGATCGAAATTGGGTGGCGTCACTTTTACCGTTCTTGAGTTATACCCCTTTATAAACTTAAAAACTGCTGAATGTTTTGTTTCCGTTCTCTAACTTTAGTTTGCCTCAACCAAATGTTATGAAACTTATACACAATGCTAATTACCACAAAATACAGATCAAGTTTGAATTTTGGTGGTGTCACTTTTATGGTTCTAGAGTTATGCGTGTTTAAAAATGGAAAAATTGCTGAATGTTATGAGACTTATACACAATACTTATTACCACAAAACTCAGATCAAGTACAAATTTGGGTAGCGTCACTTTTACTGTTCTTCAGTTATGTACCTTTATTACTTTATATGATATGCAAGCGGGGGCATCATCTGTGTCCCATGGACACATTCCTCATTTTTTTATTTTACTTTTTTCACGACTTGACGAATTTCTTACCAGTTGAACAGTTTGGTTTGATAAAGCAAATTGCAATTTGGTCAAAATTTTGAATAAACTGCAATTGGTGGAGAGCAACTCTTACAGTCAAGTCACAATAATGCTTTTAATATGCTAACTTCAAATATTAATACAGTTAAAAACACATATTTCTAATAATGGTATATTGTTGCGAATATAATGTACCTATAATAATTCCTTGATAATTGTGCAGATATTTATGAGTATTTCACCACATTGCTTCTTTGGGAAGAAAGGATTGACTCCCTCCCTTTGTAATTTCCCTATTTTTGTACAATGAAATATAGTTAGGTACTAAGATGATTAAGCAAAAAATCTAGGAATGGTATCAAATGGATGCTCCTTGAATTCAATTACTTTTCAATGAAATCAATTGTAACAGTCAAGTTCTCAAAATGATAGTTCTTCCATGATGAGGAGCGCCATATCTTTTTCTACAAAGCATTTTTTTGGAAAATGACGCCATCAGCGGCATGTTTCCGATACCATTGACCAGAACTTACGGAAGTCGATTATATTTCTCCGCCTTCCGCACTCGGTTTCATATTTACTATTTTACATACTAACTGGAATCTGCTTGTATTACGCTACACTCGAACAAAGTGTTGTAGTCAGACGGGAACCAGTTTACATACTTTATTTTATTTACCAAAAAAATATCTTGACCTGTCCATATGTTTTTACTATTAAATGGTATTTGGAGCTATCCCTTTGTTATATTTTTCATATTTATTCGAGCTTTCACTTTTATGCACATGTCTTACAATCGCAAACAATCGGTATGTATAAATAGATCCGTTTTGTTATGGTGATGGACTTTTTACACTCCAATGATCAGCAATCGCTAGACAAAATAGTTCTCCTAAATAATGTCAGCCTTTCATCATTAAAAAAGGTAATAATCGGAATCATTTTGATATCCATCGGATAGATACTGGTCTATATCCAGATTTACGAAGATTTTAATAATCGGAAATTAGTAATACGGTTATACCCACGTGGTGCGTATGAATCTTTGTGTACAAAGTTACAGCAGCAGAGTCTGTAACTGTATCATTATTAATTAACTACACTGTTATTGTACTTAATGTGATGCAAACTTCCTATGCAATATAAGGTGTCAACTCGGCCAATATAGATTTTTTTTCTGTATTGGCCGAATCTGATCCGGCCAAAACAGGATTTCGGAACGTCTCTAGTATTTAGATCGTAAGTCACGATAAACACAAACTGAAAGTAAACAGTTGTTTTATAAGACGCAGTTTTTATTTACTCACCATAAACAAGCTGAAACGTTCAGTATGGCACATATTTTAGGCTAAAGACGGTCCCATTCATTTAAAAAGCATTTTGAAAGCAGACGATGGAATTATTTCAGGTTTGGGGAACGAGTAAATTATTACAAAGTTCATTTCTTGACGACCTCATAATATTTCACGATGTCGATGGTACAAATCGATTTTTACTGTTTACTTTCGCTTCTAATGTTTTGTAAACGGTCTTTTATTTTTAAACCCGAACCAGACATATGCATTCTGTAATTGTGCAAATCTTCGTTCTTTGGTCATTTGGCTTATGGATAGTTGTATCAATTTCAACTCTTACATTTTTTTAAATATATTTGCATTACACATGCAATGGCAGTACCTTTCCAATTACTATTTATGTGTTGTGTCTAAATTTAAGTTGTAACACTTTATAGTGACTGGAAAGGGTAGAAAAATTCATCAGATGAGAAAAGGCTGAAGATACATGGAAACGGCACCAGATCATTTATAGATATTGCATCTTATAAAAAGAAACTGAGATTTGGATAGTTCCACTTCAAGGTAAAAATGTTTATCTCTTGTGAAATGAAATAAAAAAAATATTGTAACACTGTAGTTAATTAATAAAGATACTATTACGTGTATTTCTGTATTTGCCTTGTTATTGGTCCTCGGCCACACGCCAAGCCTCGGACCAATAACAAGGCCAATACAGAAATACTTACGTAATAATATAGAATGACAGTATGGTTGAATAGCGGAATCAGCCCTCCTCTACTTTTTACATAAGTTATTAACTTCTGGCTTCAACGCCTTGTTCGTCTTGTTAGGAGATCTTGTTGTAGTTCCAGTTTGGCAAGCATTTTGGAGACGTATCCCGTCCATCCTCTCTTGACTTGTAATCTCTGGTGATAAATTTTGCCGCTTGACATATCCTTTCAAGCTTGTTTATTTTGTTACCATGTAGGTGTCCCATACTATGGCTCCATATTAAATTATAAGATCCATTCCTAAAGGTCTAGATCATTGTTCTAATCTGACAAAATTTCAATAACTGGAATGCTACCCAAGTTGAATATATGGTGACCTACGAGAACAGCATTATCACTAATGAAATTGTGTTTAATACCATGATGGTTCAATATCATTAACTTAAATGGAGACAGACATTTGACCTGAAAGATGGTGTTGGAGTGCAAAATCAAAAACTAACTGACTATGATATATGGTTAAAGAATGAACATCAATTACATGGGTCAACATGGTCAAGGGCAGAGTTAATATAAAATAACAACATGGCAGAGAAGTGGTTTCAAGTTTCATATAAAGCGACCTGACTGACATGAAATAAAAAATCAAAGGAGTATCCCTATTTGTCTAATCTTCAAGGTGAAATAAAACTAGTAAAACAATATTATACTATTGTCTTAATCTACAGAAATATAATTTGCTTCAAGTAACAGAAATAACTAGGTCACTAGTAACTTATTTAATGAGTATGTGGGGTATAAGAGCTTGCTTACAATAGGCTGTTCATAATCATTTGGTTTGAAAAGGATACTAGTAGCCTGTATTCTTGATTTAGAAAAATGTTATTGCAAGAAAAAAATCACAGTACTTAGAATACTTTAGATCATTCAGGTAGTCTTTATTTATATGTACAAAAGAACAGCCAGTAGTCATTGGATATTGTAGATCATTCAAATAGTCTTGACCTATTTATTAGTACAAAAGAACAGCCAGTAGTCATTGGATATTGTAGATCATTCCGGTAGTCTTGACCTATTTATTTATACAAAAAAAAAACAGCCAATAGTCATTGGATACTGTAGATCATTCAGGTAGTCTTGACCTATTCATTTGTACTAAAAAATCAGCCAGTTGTCATCTTCACTTAACACACACACATATACGAATATCAATTATATGCTTACGAGACATGTTGCAATGTTAAACTAATTACGGTATGTGAAAATCAAAAAATATCACAATATTAGAGACAGTGGCGTCATTTTTCCTCAGAGCTTTCAGCTCTTTGATTTTTCAAAATTATCGATCAGATCAATGATGTTCATAGTATTATGGAGATATGATAGTTGCTGTCCGCAGTTTCAAAGATAAATGTTTCCTTTTAAGTGAATTATTGGGACCATACAGGGACATAATTGGTGTGTGTCTATCTCTTGATCATATTGGTTAGACTCACTGACAATGATATAAACTATCGTCTACAACCAGTTTTCCCATAACTTTTAAGTAATTCGTAAATCGATTCATATAAACCTTATCTGAGTTGAGGTTTTCCCCGGGACTTCAGAAGTATTATTGGGTCGCCTGACATCATCGAGCCGTCGCTTGCAGCAACACACAGGGATACATTCTGTCATCTTGCATTGTCCACATCATGGTCGACTTAGTCTGCTTTAAATTTGTCCATGTCACATTTCAATAAGAAACTCCTTGTTAAAGTTGTGCTAAATGATGAAGCTTCAGAAGTCGGGGTCGTCATTACCACAAGCAGTACGTCATCAGACGTTTGATGTGATCTCTCAATTTTTTACCTTGCGGTAATCACTCTTAAATTGACTTGTTAAAAAATCGTGTGAACAGCTTTGTTCTTGTTCAATTTTTGTCTCGCCTTGACGCAGTCAAGAAACGAGACATATGTATGCTGTTTCCAGCGTCGGCGGCGGCGTCAACACTGTATTAGTTTGTGATTAGGTCTTGTTTATGGTGAACCACAAGTGATAGGTCAATGATATTTGGTATGCAGTTATATTAGCATTGGCACATCTCATTTCCATGGAGATTATTTGGCCCTGCCCCCTCAGTCATAGTCTATTGACTTTGAAACGTTTGCTTAGTTTACATGTATAAGTTTGTGATTAGGTCAGTTTATGGGGAACTATACTAGTGGTAGGTCAATGATATTTGGTATGCAGTTATATAAGCATTGGCATATCTCATTTCCATGGAGATAATTTTGCTCCGCCCCCTCAGTCATGGTCTGTTGACTTTGAAACTTTTGCTTAGTTCATATGTATTAGTTTGTGATTAGGTCAGTTCAAGGGGAACCATTAGTGGTAGGCCAGTGTTAATTGGTATGCAGTTGTATAAGCATTAGCACATCTCATTTCCATGGAGAATATTTGACCCCGCCCCCTCAGTCATGGTATATTGACTTTAAAACTTTTGCTTAGTTTACATGTATTAGTTTGTGATTAGATTAGTTTAAGATGAACCGCTTATGTTAAGTCAATGATATTTGGTATGCAAATTTATTGGCATTTGCAAGTCTCATTTCCATGCAGATTATATAGCCCCACCCCCTCATCATGGTTCATTGACTTTGACACTTTTACAAAGTTTACAAGTTAATGTTTGTGTTTAGATTTATTTAAAGGGAACGACTTATAATAAGTCAATGGTATTTGGTATGCAGTTGTTTTAGCATTGGAACATCTCATTTCCATGGAGATTGTTTAGCCATGTACCTTCAGTCATGGTTCATCGACTTTGAATATTTGCATAACTTACATGTTAAGAGTATTGCTATTTTGATTTCAACATTTGCATAACTTACATGTTAAAGTATTGCTATTTTGATTTCAACATTTGCATTATCAAAATAACAAAAAGGCGAGACATACCTCTGTGATAACAGTTTATCTTTGCCTTTTTTTCTGGAAAAATGTATTTGGGAAATCTTCCTGGACTATTTCCGATGAGATAGTACTGGTTGTGATGATGTTTCACTTTGAATTTGTCAACATACTAAGAATTTTCTACTCAAGGCAATTGTATTTGGCAAAGACTTTCGGAATTTTTGATCCCCAATACTCTTAAACTGCGTTCCTTATGTGGCCTTATTTGAGCGTCTCTGACAAGACTTTCGTAGACGAAACGCGCGTCTTGAGTACACAATTTCAAGCCTGGTATCTATGATGAGTTTATTTACCTCTTTGTTCAGATGAGTGTGTTGTGGTGATTCATGTACAGTTTGCCTATTTGAGCTTTTAGTATTTTGAAAGGTTTCCTGACTTGGTCGTTGTACAGCTTCAAAATTATTCAATCCGGTATATCTGACTTCTAGTATATATAGGTTTTTGATAATGCTATTGATCCATATCTTGTTAATCATCGTTCCCGGTGCTATTTACCGGTGTTGGAAGATGGTGTTGTTAATAAATATTCTGTTCTACAAGTCTAGAAGTTTTAAATCGGTATTTTTTTTATTACATACGAAGTACTCTTCGTTTTCGATGCTTTCTAATGCAGCAATGTTTTCCTTGTCTTTGTTTACTTATAACCATCGTTTTTGGTTAATGTGTGCACTCTAAATTAAATGAATGATATTTTAGTAACATCAATAGGCGTATGATTCAGTTTTTGTTGACTATGTATACATGTGTAAAGATTTGTGAAACCGATAAGATATATATATAAATATGACAACAACAAAAAATGACAATATTTCGGCACAAAAATGCCAATTGTCAGTGTTATAAAAATAAAAATTCAAATTTATCTTTGACTAAAAATTGAAAAGTGTGATTGCATCACATTTGTATATAGCGTCATTTGGAAATCCTGTTGAATAATTTCCGCTTTCATCTACTTGCATTGTGTCTCATGGTGTACACTAGCATTGCGACGAGGCTCATAAAAAATATGACAGAGGCATAATAATTGATCCAATCATAACTTCGGTATTTAAGAAGGTTTACATGTAAAAATTAAAACAAGATCGAGTAGGGGAAACATGAGATTCCGATATTTCCGTTTAAGTAAGTCTCTTGAATAAAAAATCAGAGCATGTCTGCATATATCTTCAAATTTTCCTTTGGACAGTCGAAGAATGTGTGACGATTCACCAGGAGATCCAATATGATAAATTATCTTTCACCAAGCATCTTTGTATAATATTGTCTTATGATTTGATTGGATTTCCTATGGTTTTGATTATGGCCCATTTTATGATGAAAGTCTATAATTCTGTAGTGAAATTATCATTGTATAAAAGTAATACACTGGTATAGGTCTTTGAACTAGGAAGAATACTTTTTATCTTTAGTTTTCTTGGTTACTTATTGGGGATGGGAAAATAAAAAGGATATGGTCTTAATTTTCAAATTTAGTTACAAAGAGAATATTATGTCAACTTTTGAATACATATATTAACGTTAGATATTTTGTCAGAATTTATCACGTGTCATTAATAGTGAAATTGCATCACATTTTTATATAGCATAATCTTGCATTTCAAATTATAAAGAATTCCATCTGATAATTTCCTCTTTCCTTTGCGTTATAAAAATAAGTGTCGTAATTAGTTATCCAAACATAAGTTATAACAAAATCGTACGTATATATATATATATATATATGAAACATTATATTTCAGTAAGCCCTCAATCCGTGGACTAACTTCGATGTAACACTGAAATTGGGATCAATGTTGTATTGGATGAGCTGTTTCAATTCTATTTAATTCAATGTCTAATGCAGCTAATTCCTATAACATGGACCGAGCAGCAATACAAAAAGTAGTATGGTTGATTCGATTGCTATTAGTTTTGTATATGATTATTGAGTTTCATGGATGACGTCTACGTTAGCTTGCTACATTTATTGTACAAATACTAATTAAAAAAAGTCCACTTGTCTGTACAAGTGGTGTCTCAGAGTTTGCGGTCATATGTAACGTTGATTGCGTAACTAATTATAACATATGACCAAAGAAGTATTAGATTGTCAATATAATACTTCCATGATATGACTTAAGTATGTATATTGTCTCTTTGACGCATTCCCTTTTCCATTCTCAATTTTATATATATGCTTGGATTTCAAATACGGTTCGCAGTATAAAAATTAATCGACACGTACCGGAATCGTCGTTTCAAATTCCATTCTTACTACTAAGTAATTTGAATTATTCCCCCGTAACAATTCTTACCATACTAACCTAAATACAAAAAAAAACCAAGAAGCACGAAAATTACACATATGTCATTTGCAACAATTTCTATCTATAGCCTGTTATCTTTGATGAGTTGCCATCACGAAGGTAAAAAAGTAAAATAACAAAAATTCTTTCTGCAACCTATTCTGGAAAATAACCGCTTCTTAGTGGAAGATGTTTTTCTATTCCACATGATATATTTACTTAACATGTTGATAAATGCGTAAATTATTTGCAATAATCAATATGTTAATAAGTTTCCACTAACATGCAATTGTTGATATTATTAACATGCTGATATAATTATTTATTGATGTCAGAGAAATAAAACGCATGAATATAAATACAAGTTTGTTGAAACTTGTACGTCCAGAAAAGAATCTCAGGCTATCTGTCCAGTATGTAGTATGTATAGGGCGTCATGGACATGCCGTTTGCAATGTTTTTTATTACATTAACAACAAACATTTATATATCTAATTAGCTGTTTATATTTTGAATTCTTGTTTTTCTTTTTTTCAGACAAAGTTTACTGTGTGGTAATAACACCATATGTTCTGTTTAAATTTAAGTCACCATTATAAACAACCAAGAAGTGAATCACCAAAAACAGATGTTTGTAAACAACTTTTAAATATCAGTCACTGACTGGATGATCAGAATAAATGCATGTTTTTCAAACTTGAAAATATCTTTACTGATTTTATATTTTATTAGAGGTGAACTAAAACAAGATTTTAAGAGATTTTGGAGATAAAATAAGTTATCCTTAACTTAACCACACAACTTTTTCACACAGAAAACATAATCGAACTATATTTCTCGGAAGGTTAATACTTTGAGGTCAAGCAATTTGATCGTAAACAAAGAAAAATCCGGCATTGGCTCTGTTGATTAATAATATTATTAAGAATGAAATTTCACGATGTTCAACGTGTGGATATAGACAATTCATTTAATTCAAAGGAAGTGGAATCTTTAAGTCACAGAATTAGCGAAAAACTAACATTTAGATGTAGGAGACATAATCCTGTGAAAATAATCAGCCGACGAACACGTGCTTGTAATGGATTGCACACACTCTTGCCGGTGAAATGCTCTAGATGTTTTTCTAGAAATTGTTCTTGTACGAATGAAGAAAAACAGACTTATCAAGCGAAAATTATGGACTCCTCTAAAACATTAGAAAAATTATTACGGGAACAAACTTTAATACAGGAAGCTGTTAGGCGGCTCCAATTCAAATCTTTATTAACATCTAAAAGTGTGGATCATTATAAGTCTGAAGATGGAAACAGTGAATGTTTGAGTCATTATACTAGTTATGATAGTGATTCAGACCTGGACTAAGTTTTGCAGTCCATTTGGTATAAAATAAACGCAGAACAATTTGCAATCTGGTTTTTACCGGCCTCCTACCATGATGAGCAGCTTCCTGGAAAAGGATTTTAATAAGTGTGATTTATAAACTTTATACTTGACTATTTGGTATAATTTCTAGACTTTTGTTACAATGATACTATTTGATATAATTTCTAGACTTTTGTTACTATGATACTATTTGATATATTTTCTTGACTTCCCGGTTTATTATAACATTTTTGAGAAATCGAAACTGAAAGAGTAACGAGTTCAACCGTTTGTTGCACTCACACTCCTGATCTTTATTAAATATATTGAATTTAGTAACTACTGCGTACTAAAAATGAAAATAAAATAATACAGCATATGAAAAACTTTTCCAACTAAATGTATAAATAGCATGCTGTGTCATGTTTACATATAACACTTGTTTGTTTACAACTCTAAGGCGTATGAATATATCGGTCAGACGGTGGAATGTTAGTTCACCAGACAATATTTCCGGGTCATTGTTCTGTTAATTATTATTGATCTCGACGTGTAACGAATGAACTCAGGTGTACAATTATTTAGAACAAGTGCTATGATTGTATTATATACCTCTAGAAGTAAATATGTCTTTCATAATTGAAAGTGTTTTAATTTATATGAATGACGGTATATTTCTATTTCAAGGTGTGGACAGTCGATTATCCAATTAAAACGATAAAAAGGAAATGTGACGTTGTGGAAAACGTAACATTAAATGGCATTGGAAACCTAAAAATCACGCCCAATGTGGACATTATTACTTTTTTTAACAACAAAACATAGTCTGTGAGAACAGGATGTATTTATTAGTTATTATGGGCTTTGAACTTGCTTTCAGTAACTATATATACGAGTCTTTTTTAATCGGCACTATATATGTCTAAATTTTGTCTTTAAATTTATTTTTTTTTTATTTGTACCGATCTGACGAGTCAAGTTTTATTTTCAACTGTTTTAACTATTTGTTCTTATATTGTACTATTACACCAATGTCCAAGATTTGGGAAGGGTTAATCCCCGCTACTTTTTATATGTGCCTGTTCCACTGTTGTTTAATTTTTTGGTCCTTATCTTTATTTGTCATGGTATTGTCAGTTTAGTTTCAACTTATGAGTTTGAATGTCACTTTGGTGTATCTTTCTCCGTTCTTTTCAAAGTCAAGAGCCTAAAGTTGTTGATGCTCGAGGTCAAAATATTTGAAAATCCAAAACTTATTAAAAGAATTAAGAACCTAAAAGAAATTATAAACCTTGAAAGCTATAATATAACGACATTTTATTTTACAAAACTTAACAAAGGTCATCTATAATTTCTTTCTTTACTATAAGTCATAACTTAGGTGATAACTACATTGGGTGATACAATAAATGTCGCACCAGTTGTTATAACAATAAATATCTTTAAATAGTATGTTACAATATATTATCACATTAATTTCAAGATATATTAAGGCAAAGGAGAGGCGAAAGATACCAAATGGACATTCAAACTCATAAGTCGAAAATAAACTGACAATGCCATGGCAACAGTAGTTTACCGGTGTTTAAATCTCATAAATCGATTAATAAATATAAACCAAGGTAACAAATAAAAATGAGGGAATCGCATAATAAAAACTTCAAATCATCACGCGTAATGCACAAAATAAGAAACGCATGTGTTTAGATTTCCGCCAACTCAACCACAAACAATTCGAATTTCTAATGCACTACCAAGAGTTGTTGGAAACCTTGACTCTTGGTTGAAACCGGTACTTTATTGTAGATACCAGGATTAAAATTTTGTACGTCAGACTCGAGTATCGTCTACGAAAGACTTATCAGTGACGCTCGAATAAAAAAAAAGTTAAAAAGGCCAAATAAAGTTTTAGACACCAGATCGAGAGTGAAGAATGCTGTGAGGACAGAACTAAATCGACGATCGATTAGACCACTTGTATTTTACATGTACTGATTTACCGTTTGCCTGTTGGACTCGCTAATTCACTACCGACTTATTGAAGAAATCTTTGTTGATTTACATTTATCACCTCTCAAACAGATATAGACACTCTGGATTTATCAACACAGGTTGTAAACAGTATTTATAATGTTCAATAGATGGATAGATTAAGAAACAGCCAGAAGACACAGTTCTAAATTTCTATTCATTTTGACAAATGTACTACAAATAAGTCACCAACTGGCCTACACTACAAACACCTGACCATTTAGGATTTTTTTAGGATTAGTGTGATAAAACGGGAGATTTGTCAAGAGTTTGTCAAAAATAGCTAGACCATCAAACGATCTAATGCCAGCTTCAACGAAAATTAGAAGTCTAGAAAGATATCACATATTAAAAATTGGGAGAACTAGATCACATGTCAAATCAATTGATGAACTTATGGGAAAATGATAAGCGTCGCCTCAAATTTAAGCTTATCTTGCTGAAATGAAACCGTTCAATATGCGCACAGATGCAAGATCGAAAGGAATTGGTGCTGTTCTCTATCAAGTACAAGATGGAAGAAATACAGTCCTAGCCAATGCTAGTAGAGGTCTCAATAAGACAGTGTGTAATTATCCCATTCACAGACGTGATTTTTTGGTATTAAAGTGCACAGACATCAAAAAAGATCCATGACTGTTGATATACAAATTCATATACTGTTTTGACAGATATTACTAATAATCCGTTTACATATGTTCTGACATCTACTGGATAAGATGTGTCTGGTCATCGTTGGTTTGATTTTGTCTTGTCTTTAATTCTAATATTAAGTACAGGACTTGAAAGGGAAACGGTGACTCGAATGCTTTATCAAGATACACAAAAAAAATAAATAAAGGAACCACGGGACACTGGACATATATGTACAGAATAAATCAATGAGAAAGTTGTTTTGAATATGATCATCATTCAAACATATGTAGACACTCTGGCTATATAAACACAAGTCCACGACAGTATTCCTAATGTTCAACATTTCAAATCCTGTTATCTATGATGAGTTTATTTAGATATTTAGATCTTCATAGGAAACAGTAAGGAGATCCAGTTATACACTTCTGGATTGCAGCAATGGAGAAGATCAATAAGTCTAGCCATAATCAAGTACTGCATGGATGTTACCGTGCATATTTCACGCCTTTGGTCTATTACTACCATTCACTGCACAGGTCGTAGTCTCAATACCATCCAGGACAGCATTACAAATGATTTAGACAGAATTGAAGAATTGATGGTGCAAGGAAATAAGATGTATATAATTCCAACAAAACTACATCTATGGTTATTGGTTCTAGACAGAAACTAGCAAAACAGACCATGTTCTTAATTTGACTGTTGGTAACTCCCACATTAGAGATGTTAATGGCGAAAAGCTCCTAGGGGTTTTTATTGATGAAAATCTTGAGTGGACAGCCCAAATTGACACTTTGTGCACAAAAATCAGTACCAGGCTAAATCTTTTGTCTAGGATAAAGAAATCCCTCCCCCTGGAAACACGAAAGTTATACTTTAATGGTTATATTCTCCCTATTTTGGATTACTGTTGTACAATTTGGGGAAACACCAGTGACCAAAATACAAATAGATTAGATAAACTTCAAAAACGAGCAGCTAGAATTATTCTTGAACTTCCTTATGATACCCCATCTAATACAATGTTTAAAAAGTTATCATGGCTTCGATTTACTGATCGTGTAATTTACCACAAGGCCGTATATGTTCATAAATGTTTATATGGATCTGTCCCAGAATATTTGTCTAACAAAATCTCCTATGTTGCAAATAAAATGGAATGCAACTTAGATCAAATACTACCCAATTACTTAATATACCAAAGACAAGAACAAACACATTTAGAAGATCTTTTCATATTCTGGCCCAACTTTATGGAATAAACTACCAGAAGCACTAAGACACATGTCAAACATAAATACTTTTAAAACAAACTGCTTTAAGTTTTACTTGAAAATCCAGGAATTATTTAAATGATTATGTATGAATTTTGATTATGTTTTCTTATGTTTATCTTTGTTATGAAGAAATTGTGTGATGCATTGTGAGTGGAGTGTGAGGGCCTCAAGGGAGAATAGTGTTTGTACTAATTGAGCATACCCTCTTGAAATAAAGATTATTATTATTATATTATTATTATTATTATTATTAGCTAGACAAGATCTACAAATTGGTAAACGTTGCCGAAATCGTCAATCGACTCCTAATAGAAGTGATTGCCTTTCAATAACAAATCTTATCCCTTTTTCGCTTTTTTTGCGAAACAAGTGGGTCGAGATTAACTCTAAAAAGCTACAAAAACAACAAAGTAAAATAAACTTTGGTGTTTGGGTTGCTATTTTGAAATTTATAGTACAAACTTTTATAAGCAATGGTGATCAGCAAGACAAGACCTACTAATAAGTCAATGTGACTCCTTATAAGAAGAATATATTAACAGGAACAGAAAAGTGACCAGCAATACAATATCTACAGTGGTCAAACATAATCAAAATCATTAATCAACTAAGTGTTATCCAGTTTTACATTTTGGGCTTTTATCTTGAAAACTTGGATAGGATTGCATTGAATGAAATAAGTCTTAATATTCCTTTAAAGTCCAAGATAAGCAACTTCGGTTCATTGAACCCTTTAATTTCTTGATTTTGTATAAATTCTGTCTCATATAAACATCCGCTAGATCAAGTTTCCTTCTGTATGTAGTTACAAAGAAATATAGATTTAGGTAACAGTAGTTTACCAAAGTTCAAATCTCTTAAATCGAATAAAAGACAAATCAAGGACACAAACACAAATCGAGGGAATTGCATGAACTCTAAAAGGAGTCAGACCAGGTGCGTCGACAGGGAGAGCGTCTCCTACTATGCACTCATCACCCGCCATGTGAATCCACACTCAGTCTAATGCATTAAAGACTTTGAAGACACATTGCTAATGAGTTGAGACATATCTTATCGGCAAACCAATTCATGATGGCGACTGTAAAACTTATGTAGGGTCGATTTCATTTCTTTTGGAAGTTTTATTTAAGGGGTATATCCCTGATAATGAAGCCCATATAATGTGAACAGGCACAAGCATACCATATCAATTGAGATATATAAACACTAATGAAGTCCATATAGTGTGAACATACGCAAGTGTAGGATTTAAAAATGTCCCCCATGAAATAATGTCCACCGGACATTATTTCATAGTAAATACTGTCCATGGACAATATTTACTTATTTAAATGTGTCCCGGACACAATTTCCTATGAAAATATGTCCTCAGCTATGAAAAAGTGTCCATGAACATGGACATTATTTAATACTATAATTCTGTCCAGATGGACATTTTTTCACAGGACATTATGTCCGCCAGAACATTTTTTGATATGATTAAAGTATTAAATGATATCCATTGCCTTGTTATTACTGGACGTATTTTAACCTATAATTGCTAACTTTAATACATTGTTACTTTGACAGAGAGTTGTCTCATTGGCACTCATACCTTCCTTATCTTCTTATTTATATTTTTTAATATATATACATGTATAATGATTTAATTCAAATAAGTAACAGATGCTGTTCAGTATTATTTTCCTTGGAGGACACAATTTATTAACAATTACTACAAAAATTGTCCTGTAGGCGGACCATATTTCATAACTGTTGCTGTAAAATGATGTCCACTTAGGGGACAATATTTCATGGCAATGGACATTATTTAATACCAAAATTCTATATTTTCTTTTGCTTTCTTCTCATAATAAATATAGTAAAGTTCTTCACATTTGATTTTATACTTTATACACTTCCTTCTTATTGTTCTTCTTTCATTGCCATTAGCATTAGCTGGGTATTTCTTAGAACTTAGATGTCTCTATATTCATTTCCATTCATTATTTGTTTGTTTACATTTGTTTATTAATCAATTTCTAATCAATTGTTCAGATTTTATTAAAATTCAAGTATAATAAAACTTTTTAATGACCTTTGTATAACTTCCCTTGGAGGACACAATTTAATAGCAACTACTATGAAAACTTGTCCTTTGGGTGGACACTATTTCATAACTTTTGCAGTAAAAATCTGTCCACTTGAGGGACAATATTTCATGGCAATGGACATTATTTAATAACAAAATTCTATGAAAAACTGTCCAGGTGGACACTTTTTCACAGGACACTATTATGTCTTACCCAAGCATAACATATCAATTGAGATATAAACAAACACTGATGAAGTCTATATAGTGTGAACATACAAAAGCATAACATGTCAATTTTGAAATGTAGATGCCATATGATGGGGCAGGGATAAGTTACTCCTAAGAAATGAAAGTCAACAATTGAAAATTTGAAAATCCTCCCATTTATTAATATAGATTCTAGGTTGAAGTTGTCCGTGTCAATATGGAGGAAAAGATCAAGTTGTAGTTTCAGTAGTATCCTTAATATTGAGTTCACTGGGATATTTAAAATTAAAGCACTCACTGAAATGTGGGTTATTGAGTCACACCACATTATCATTATATCTTAAAGTGAAATTAAAGGACTTTGCAATATGTTTTTCTTTTTGTCTTCCGAGATTTTGTATGAATTCTGCTTCACATGAGTAAAAAAACACAAGTTAGTAAATTGGGGTGCACAATTAGTACCCTTTGGAAACTATTTGTTGGAATATCAATCCACCTTACCAAATATGTTGTAAATCTAAAAGTCTTAGCATTTTGTTGATATAACCTTTTTCATGTTTTTCATGACCTAACAAAAAATGTGTGTACTTTCTTGTTTATTTGACCTGTTGATACTAATTGTAATGCTTTTTTTGTTATTTAATGTTATTCAGGGTTATATCTGGTCTATATACCAGCTTTGATAAGTGTTTGGTACTAATATAAATTTCCACTTCGTACTATGAACATCAAAATTATTTATTTTGTTAAAATATTTCCTTTCTCTATTGTAACTGTATACGTATACCTAACAACAAAATTATTTTATTTACCTGTGTTTAAAGTTATTGCAAATGGCTGATATTTTTGTTCGAGCATATTGTTTTTCTTAAATTGTTTAACATTTCATACCGATATTACATGTTACTTTTATTATTCTTCCCTTAGTTTATTTATTTTGAATTTACATTGTATCATAGGTCAAATTTATATTTGTTCAGTGTATGTTCAATGGTGTTAATATGTCCTTTGATTGAGTTAAGCTATTTCAGTTGATATTTTATAGTGTGTTTTCTATGTTGTGATGTTACACTATTGTTTCAGAAAAAGGGTGAAGGTTTGGTACCATTAAACGTTTAAACCCACTGCATTTGTTTGCACCTGTCCTAAGTCAGGAATCTGATGTTCAGTAGTTGTCGTTTGTTGATGTGGTTCATAAGTGTTCCTCGTTTCTCGTTTTATATAGATTAGACCGTTGGTTTTCCGTTTGAATGGTTTTACACTAGTAATTTTGGGGCCCTTTATAGCTTACTGTTTGGTGTGAGCCTAGGCTCCGTGTTGAAGACCGTACTTTGACCTATAATGGTTTACATTTATAATGGAGAGTTGTCTCATTGGCACTCATACCACATCTTCTTATATCTATTTGATTCCCATATGTGTAGAAAAAGCTCTGTTTATTAGACAATGTATTCAATCTTTCAATCAAGCATGGAGAATAGTAGTGTAAAGCATAGAAAAAACTATTTTTAATTTAATTATAAACAATTTTCTTTGAGGCTTTTTCTGTGATTACAACATATTTATTGTCTTGGAGGTAAGACTTGTGTTTACCAATATATTGTTCATATAAATATATATGGCATAAATATCTATAGACCTGCAAACACTGAGTTAAGAGTATGTCTCATTACGCCACTTTGGGATTACCCCACCCCTCATCTTGCAATCTGCAACAAACACAAAAAGTAGACCAGCTAGAAAGAGTACACTCTGCATCAAATAAAGAAATAAGGCAAAATAGCATAATAACAGCAATTTTTATTAAAATATCAATATTATCCACAAAAATAAAAGGACTAGCCATCAGTTTCTCATATGATTTTTAAAAGAGGTAGAAAAATCAACAGTTCTGAAACATTTCTCATTTACATTTGAACATAACGAAATTTAAAAGTAACATGTTCTGTAGAATCAATAACATTCTTAGGATACCAGAACAATTTTTTTTAGTTTCTTTGATAGGAACAAACAATAAAACCACTCGAAATAGCATTTTTTCTCCTCTAAGAATGAAAATTGATACCAACCAACATAAGTGAATCCACAGTATATCAAAACAATGTACTATGAAAAAATGTGGCTATCAAAAGTAATCTTGTCAAATAATTTCTCTTGTGTGATAAATTCTGATTCAAATTGTCCTTTTATTTTAGCATTAAGATGTAAAACATACCACACAAGTCTGGACGTTCATAAATTATTACATGATATATGATTCACAGTTTTCATAGTAACATAATTCAAACTTAATGCTATAATCATGATAATTGGTTTATCAAAATTTTTGTGGATTTTATGGGTATATGTCCACATGTTTAAATAATTAAAAAGTACACATTTTTAAAAGCTTCTATAAAGACAAATCCCCGAAATCAAATATCCACAAAAATACAAGTTTACCTCAATCCACGTAAATAAATGAATCCACAGTATTGCAAAAACAGTTACAAACTTGTCTAACAGGTTTTCGTTCATCCTGTGTGATCCCTGTTCCATTTATTTGAGTAACGATAACAACTGCTAATCTTAAAGTAGGTTGTAAACATAGTTAATATTAGCAAACTTAAATTCATTGACCCATTGTATACAATGAAATATATATGCTGCAACTAAAATGAATACCCTTTGACAATGCTGTATAAAAAGCGAACACTGATTAAAATACTGCAATAAATAAAACAGATTTGTCCACCATAAGATCACAAAATATGATTAACTTCCCTACTACAAAAATATTGACTCTGCTAGTCTTACAGTGATCAGATATTTTATTCAGGTAGTAATAAATTGTTTAAACAATACTGTATTACTCTGGTAGTCTTACAGTGATCAGATATTTTATTCAGGTAGTAATAAATTGTTTAAACAATACTGTAAATTCTGAAATTATTGTGAGGATTTTATTAATGCAAATAATGCGAATGGGTTAGCATTGCAATAATAAGAACTCTCATTCTGATATCTGATACATATATATGAATGAAGATTTTCCTGAAATGACAATAACTTATCTTAAATATGGCAATAATAAATGCACGCAATAATTTCTGAATTAACAGTATGTCAATTAAGTGTTGAATAACATCTACACAAAACCTACATTTTTATTTTTTTTGAAATCAGAACAAAGATTACTTGGAATTTTTTTTTTTTTTCAGTTGTGAAATGACAGTTAAAATATCTAATCCTTAATTTTAACCACTAATTTCAAAGCTGTTTTCAACATTTCACTTTACAATGCCATAATCATTTTACATTTTAACAGAAAAAATAAATAAAATCTGATGAAAACAATGAAAACAAAAGTTTTCAATAATAAATTGCCTGAATATTTTACACTGCACATCAGTTGCCGTCCATAAACAGGTGAAAACTTTTATAAGATTACATTACATTGTAAATATCTGTGTGAGAGCGTTGTTTCTCTCAAAATTCATTTTTAAAATTTAAATCACTGAATCTACAAAACTTTTATTCATATGAGGAAACAAAGGTACCCATAGTTGATGATCAAGCATAAAAGGACATTTCTTTTTAAAATAAAAATAAAATTTGAAAAGGAAAGGATAAACTTCAAGACAGAACTTCTATAAGGTCAAAACATACCTTTTCCATTAGATTTTATAGGACTAGTCAGTTTGCCGTCACTTACCTTCAACAGGTAATTTTTCACAACAATGTCAAAATGATCTTTAACAAATAAAAACAATCTTTTTTGTTAATATATGACATTCTGGGTTCACCAGATTACAATAAACAATAACAATTTTTAACAATTTACACCATGAAAATTGTACAAATGATTATGAAAGAAATCACAAAATACTGTTACGTTTTTTTTCCCCATTATTTTTCTTGTCATAAAAGATTGGAAGACTTAGCTTCTTTCAGATTTTACTAAGAAGTTAACAACAAATAAAACTCAGATAAAACAATAAACAAGGACTGCAATAAAATCAAATAAATAAATGTGTAAATCCAAGTTCAGTACTGTTAAGAGGGTAATGTTTTCAAGAGGTTTATTTTCCCATATTTTGCAATTCAGTAAATAAGTGAAAATATCCCCTCACATCAATTTGATCTGAAGTGAAAATGTTTCCCCCAGAAATCAGAAAATATTTTTGATTATAAATAACTTTACAGTACAAAGAAATTATTGATAGATGAGATTCACAAGACTTAATAAAAAAATATAAGTAAACCGGGATCAGAGAGACATTTTAGGCAGAAAGCATTTGGATTTCTGGTAACTGGAATGGAGTAAGCATAAGAAATTATCAATGTTCTTTGGTATTTGCAGCATAGACTTCATTTAACTGTTGTGTGACTCGTATAAATGTTGTCCTACGACTGAGTTCCTTCAACTTTCCAGCACCAACATAGGTACATGTAGATCTGATACCACCAAGTACATCTTGTATAGTATTCTCCACATCTCCTCTGTATTCTATCTGAACAGTCTTACCTTCAGAAGCCCTGAAAAGGAAATAAAGAAATGGAGCCATTGAAGATGACAGAAAATCCCTTGCCTTATATTTTTTGTTCTTTTCTGTTTAAAATCAATAATGAAGGTCAATGATTTGTAAATTAGATCTAGAATTTAAGTAATGCAATAATGCCATTCATGCGCAAAAATGAAGGTCAAGATGAACTAATGTTAATCGCAAGTGGTGACCTTTGTCACAAACTATGATGCTTTGTACTAGACCAACACTCTGAGCACTTTTTAATGAGCTAGTTCATAAGGTAACAGTCCACAGGACGATATGCCACCCTACCCAGACAATTTACCATACCAATTTTGAGGCTGCTGTTTGACCAGGTCGATGTTCAAACCCAGGACCTCCAGCACTAAAGGTGAGCTAAACACCTCAAGATCATCAATGTGGTAAGTGACACCAGATCATTCCTCTATGATTGTATTTGCTTAGATCTAGACTGGACACTCAAATTAATGTATGACCAACAAAACACTATTCCCCCTAGCCAACTTCTTAAAGCAATTGGATAATTAAAGAACGTAACCCACCCCATGCCCCCACATTGTCACTGGACAAACAAAATCTCACTAGATTCCTAAGTTCAAAGACTCATAACTCTACAAAAGTCAACTGATAAAAATTTTCTTGTGGATATGCACATTTACATATTATGTCCTCATTAACTACAAACTTTCATGAAATTCTGTTGTGTGGTTTCAGAGAAGTTGCAATTACAAACTGTTGTAGTAGTATATTTTGGCCAAAATTCTAAGTTCAAAGGGGAATAACTCCTAGAAAAAAAAATTCCATCGTATTTTACTGTTGATAGGCAAATCTACATAGTATGTCCTTATTATTTACAAAGTTTCATGAAATTCTGTTGTGCAGTTTCAGAGGAGTTGTGATGACAAGAACAGGACTGGCCAAAATTCTAAGTTAAAGGGGTATAACTTCTAGAAAACAAATTGAAACGAAAATTCCTGTCGATATGCACATCTACATAGTATTTTCTTATTAAATACAAAGTTTCATGAAATTCTGTTGTGTGGTTCCAGAGAAGTTGCGATGACAAACTGTTGCAGTAGTATAATTAGGCCAAAATTCTAACTTCAAAGGGCATAACTCCTAGAAAAAAAATTCCATCGTATTTTACTGCTGATAGGCAAATCTACATAGTATGTCCTTATTATCTACAAAGTTTCATGAAATTCTGTTGAGCGGTTTCAGAGGAGTTGAGATGACAAGAACAGGACTGGCCAAAATTCTATGTTAAAGGGGCATAACTCCTAGAAAAAAAATTTAAAACGAAAATTCCGGTCGATATGCATATCTACATAGTATTTTCTTATTATCTACAAAGTTTCATGAAATTCTGTTGTGCGGTTCAGAGCAGTTGCGATGACAAGAACAGGACTGGCCAAAATTCTAAGTTAAAGGGGCATAACTCCTAGAAAAAAATTTGAATTGTAATTTCCTGTCGATATGCACATCTACATAGTATGTGCTTATTATCTACAAAGTTTCATGAAATTCTGTTGTGCGGTTTCAGAGGAGTTGCGATGACAAGAACAGGACTGACGGACAGACAGACAGACAAACGGACGGACTGGTGAAAAACATTATACCCTCCGCAACTTCGTTGCAAGGGGTATAATAAACAAATTTAGTTGTATTTTACCAGGTGTCAGAAATTTGTAATGATGCATGTGCATATGCATGTAAATTTCTAAATTTTAAATAAATAAAAAGTTTTGCATTCTAAGAATATAATGTTTCTATACCTATATTCAGCTACACCTCCGGCGTGTTTTTTCATTGCTGTAGCAGAACTCATTCCATAAAACAGCTTAAACTTCTTTCCATTCTGTTCTATCATCTCTCCACCAGACTCAGTATGGCCTGCCAACATTCCTCCTAACATAACATAGTCAGCTCCTGCTCCAAATGCTTTGGCTACATCACCTGGACATGTACAACCTCCATCCTGTAAAATTATTCAGTCCAATCGACATAGTGCTAACAATCAGTCATATCAAGCTGTCTATGTCTAGACGACATCAGTAAAAAATGAAAACAACAGGTTATAAATTTTATGCGTCCGAAACGCTTTTCTCGATTTACCTTCATCAGGAATGCTCAAAGCCTAATACTTCAGGAATGTATAAGAAGCGAAACAGTTAAACAGTTAAAGAGCTATATGACCAAAAAAAACATGAAACAAGAATGTGTCCATAGTACACAGATGCCCCACTCGCACTATCATTTTATATGTTCAGTGGACAGTGAAATTGGGGTCAAAACTCTAATCTGGCATTAAAATTAGAAAGATCATATCAAAGGGGAACATGTGTACTAAGTTTCAAGTTGATTGGACTTCAACTTCATCAAAAACTACCTTGACCAAAAACTTTAATCTGAAGTGGGACAGACGGACAGACGAAGCTGCCTTGTTCTGTGCAATTGGGTAGAAATTCACTATTCAAGCCTAAAATTATTGTACGTTCATCTTGAACCCCCTTTTTTATATTATGTTCTCCAGTGCATAAAACCTCAACTTCCTTTACCACCAAGAATGTCTGGATGACATCAAATTAAATGAACATCAACAACAAATTATGTGCCACAGAGCCATTTAAGGAAAGCTAATATATATAAATATAATATTTCTAGATAGACCATGAAATAAGTTCCAAATAGTTACTTAATACATCATAATAAGATATGTCAACAAAGGCCATGATCTATACCCCACTGAGCCATCATTGGATTATAAATACATACTGATATAATATGTCCTCCCAGACCATGAGCAGCATCAGCACACTCTATCACAGCACTTAACTGTGGGTACCCAACACCAGTCTTCTTCCTTGTAGTACACACACTACCTGGACCAATTCCAACCTTGATTATATCAGCACCAGACAGAATCAGTTCTTCAACCATCTCACCAGTTACTACGTTTCCTGCCTGAAATAAAATACCATGGACAATAATATCACATGTATATATGTTGTAACTACTTTCCCTGCCCCCAATAAAATGTCACCAGCCATTGTATCACATGTATATATGTAGTAACTACTTTCCCTGTCCCCAATAAAATGTCACCAGCCATTGTATCACATGTAACTATGTTTCCTGCCTGGGACATTACAGGTGAACAAAATGATTTTTTTTTAAATATTACCATTTCATATCTGTTCATTTCTACTCAAATAACAATGGTCTTACCTATTTATCATTTTTTTTTATCAGAGAGTATTCATTAAATAAAAATACAGTAGTCTTAACATAAAATATATTAGGAATTTTGCTCCCCCCTTTTTTATAAAGTTTGAAAAGGGTCATTTTGGGGTATAAACCATACTTCTGTGGTATCACATAAACAAACAATAACAATTTATATATCTTGTAGCTGAACAACTTGCCAAACTGCTTGAAAATTGCATTTAAAGTGACACTTTTTATTCTGATACAAGTATATACCATTTACCCAAGTAATAAAATGCTACAATAAGAAACAACTAAAACTTGACAGTTCAGACAAAAATTTGACCAAAAGCTATCTTTTAAATATCAAGTTGAAAATAGGACTTTCATTTTGAATTTTCCTTGAAGTTAAGTATTTTTGTTATTTTACTTTTTTTTTAAATATAAACAAGTCATCATATACATGTTTCATTTATCAAAATCTAAAATATTGCATAACTGTATACATGATGTATTACAAAAAAATAGGATGAAATACTCAAGGCTTCCAAAACGGTCATATTTGTCAGACAAATGTTAATTTATCAGACATTGTCCGACTGGGCCAAGCATAAAACGGACATCCTACGTAGGTTTGACATTTCAATGTTCATGTGATTCTGAAAAATCAACCATTTTGACTTGACCTTGTGCCTTAAACAGACACATTTTTCTGGTCATTAAAGTGACAGTACTCTATGAACAAACCCTACTATAATCCCCTCTCATTATAATTAAGGTTAATTAAGTGTCTAACAGGTGAGATTTACCTGTGATCACCTGTGTCAGGTAAACAATTTGTGCCGGACATCGATCGTTTTTTTAATTTATTTTTTTTTAAATTAAAAACATTCCTGGTCTTAATCTAATTACTTTGTAGCAAAACAGATTGAGACTATGAGAATCAAAGTGATGGAAATCACTCATGGAAAGATTGGAAGAGTAGTTTGAATAATTTCAAATCATATTTAGGTATGGTGCCGACAAAAAAGAACATTAATAAAGCACTATTGCTGACAATTGCATTAACTGCAGGTCTTTAGAAGGAAAAGCACTTTTCCAGTAGATAAAATGAGCTAAATGTGAATCAAATTGAATGATAGGGGGTCCTTTAATTAGCACAACAATTTCATTTAAATTGCAGTATATATCTTAACTAAATAATGTTCCCTGTTACATGTTTCAACTTTTACATTTTATCTTTTGAAACAAAACAAAATTGCAAATCAAAGATCCTTCTAATAAAGTTTATCAATTATCCTTGTAAAACATAGGACCATCAGATAGACCTGAAGCTAAGAACTTTATTGCATCAAAAAAATAATCTAAAAAGGTTGTTTTGGGGCATTTTATAAGTTGAATCATAGGTATACTATTTTTCTCCTCTGACTCTGAGAATTGCTTATTGATTTTGAAAACAATTATCATGATTATATGACATTGAAGATTAAAAGTTGAAGAGTGTATTTTAATCAATTTATAATTTAAATATTTTTCAGCAAAGGGCATTGGAAATGTACTTTTTCAACATAAACAAAAAACTTATTTTATTGAAAAGTGGATTCTTTTTTTATTGCAAAAATATATATACACTTCTTATATTCAAATGACTAAAATTGCAAACAGACATTTGATGGGGAATAAACTAAAAAAAAATTTGGTTTGTTCTAAAATTTTACTCACTGTTTCAAGCCAATCACTGATAAAAAAATAAGTGAACTAACCTAAATTGTTGATTAATTACAGATAATTATTGCAGATTTATCAAGTAAATAGGCCTTACTTGAATACCTTTTATATATTTATATTCAGATTTCATATTTTTTTTTTTAAAGATCTTGTTAATCCTCAATTAATCATTTATCTTTCAGATATAATTTACAGAATCACTTTATGTAGTGTAGATCAAAAGTAATAGGCAATTAATAAATCTATCATCTCTATATATCAAACATCTAATATATACATTTGTGTATTCAATTATGAGGTCAAATATTTGTGTATTGAGAGTGTATTGAGATGTATATTGAAGGGTCTGTATAATTATGTAAGACTGAGGTTGATTAGTAATGTGGTCAATATGATTGGCATTTAAGGAGGTGGGGCATTGTTATTAAGGCCCCACCTTGTCTCTGATTGTTTGGTGATCATGACAGTTGTCAATCATACTAGTATTGTATCATTACTCAATTACCTAATCAAAATGATAAAAAAAGCCTGCACATCAACACACCTTTAAGACACATACTTGAATGAACTGCTCCAAAAATATATCAAAATTTTTCACAGTTTATATGTGCATATGTGCACAGACATGAGAATTATAGGGAACTATATTTCAGTGTGTATACATTTTGTAGATTTAGTAGCTAACCTGTGCTTAGTTACTTGTTGTTAGGAAGGCCGGTGCCTTAGGAAAGATTTAGAACAAGTTCCAATCTTCCCAAAAACGTATTTAAAATGATAAGGTCATAATTTACACACAACAGGTAAACTATTTTGTACCAGACATTGATCAGTCTATTTATTTAAAAGTTATATTTAAATTTCAGCGGTTTGCATCTAATCAATTTAGTCAAAAAGATTTAGATTATCAGAAATACGTATATGAACATGATTTAATGAAAAAATAAATAAATTGCTTCGCGGGGCGCAGCTGGATACGACCGCAGAGGTCCAACCCTAAACAGTTGGGGCAAAAATGGACACAATATTCGTGCTTGATACAGGTCTGAATTTGGATTGTAATTAAATATTTGACACATAATAGGTTTCTGACACAGAATAACTGTAGTCAAAGAACTTAGAATTGGTTATATGATTTGAATTTATATTCAATTTTTTGCTCTTGTGCAATACACTGTGCCTGTGCGAATTGACACCCCCCCTCCCTCCCAAAAAAAAAATCAATAAAAATTAAACCTTTTTTTTTGCTTTTGTGCAATACGTTGCGTATTGAAACCCCCCCCATGTGAAGAAATTTTGTTTAATTTCTGAAATCTGAAATGAGAAAAATCCCCCTTTTTTCCAAAAAAAAAAATTCTTTCCCTCAAGATATGGTCATAATCTCAATTCAAATTACCAATGGAGTTTGCAACCATAATTACCCATTTAAATACATCATAAAAGTCTTAAATAGATAATTTAAAAGCAGTGAAAGGGAGGTTATCCAACATTGTACAACAATGTAGAATTTTGTTTTTGAATTACCTCCCTTACACTGCTTTTAAATTGTCCATTAACCAGGAAACCCTTGTTTTTCACCCTCTTTGCCCCTAATTCCTAAACGGTCTGAGCCATAACCCCCCAAAGCCAAACCTAACCATCCCTTTGTGGTATGGAAACTTGTGGTATAATTTCAGAGAGATCCATACACTTAAACACAAGTTATTGTCTGGAAACTAGAAAATGCCTTTTTGGGCCTCTTTTGGCCCCTAATTCCTTAACTGTTAGGACCATAACCCCCAAAATCAATCCCAACCTTCCTTTTGTGGTTATAAACCTTGTGTTTAAATTTCATAGATTTCTATCTACTTGTACTTAAGTTATTGTCTGGAAACCAACTGTCTTCGGACGACGACGTGATACCAAAATACGACCACAAAATTTTTTTGCGGTTGTATAAAAAGGTAGTAATAAAGGTTGCAAGCGAAAAATCGTCAGAACCACGTTGTTTGAATTAGTACACGTATGCGCATGTGCACAGGTGTGAGGTTTAATTATGCATCCGAATTTTTCAAAAATGCTATAATTATCATTGATACCTCGATCTAACATTCATTTCGAGTATTTTCCTTAAAAAATAACGTGGAAAGAGCTGCTTAAACTCAATCGTGCTTTTTAAACATACATGGATTTTACGTATCCATCTCTGGTCCATGGTTTACCACTGCCAAGTCAACATCCAGTATTAGAAAACTGTGTTTTTTAAAATCAAAAGCGAAGTTTTTGACAGTGTAATTTTCCACAAATAAAGAGTCTAAGGTAGCTATTAGTGCGCTGGTATTGCACACTTCAAATGATGCATTGTCAATTGAACAGTTTACATCAGAACATCAAATTTATATCAAAAGTCAAGTTTAAAATTGTTTTGTGTCAATCATTGTTTATATGAAGCCCAACTGATTAAAATGCTTGCTTTTGTTACTAAGTCTTACGGGACTGAAATCAGGATAAGACAAAAATGTCTGGCTGGCTCAAATATTTTTTGGAAGCCCTGTTAATTGAACACAATTAAAATGTGACCAATTCTGATAATTTGTAAAACTTCTATTAGTTGAATTTCTCATGTCATTTAGTTAGTACGAATAAAACCACTAATTCTGCAATTTCCAACATTCATACCCATTTTTTTATGTTTAAAATAATGTGACAATCATTTCATTAGCCTGGCTTGTGCTGAAAAATTCAACAGGCCTTTCATTAAATAAAAGCGCATTGGTTCCTGGAAATCACAGAGTGAAACATGTACTTCTGATAATAGAAATAGGCAGAATATGCCCTTCAATTTCATACAATTTTTCATCAGTCAAAAAAAAAAAAAATTTAACAAGGGTTCAACAGTGATCCCAGGTCCTGAAGCTTGCATTTTATACCAAACTACACCAAATATTTTACATATTTTGAAAGTTAAAGCTATGCATAAGAACTATTAGTTTGAAATATGTCCTCCTTTCTTATATGTTTTTCCTGACTAGGCCCAAATGAGTGGATCTATACCTTTATGGCATCAACTGATCCTTAACCTTTTTTAAATGCATTTCTTGACAATCAAACTTGTCTAATTACCATGATTGTATGAGTAGGGAACTCTTTTCTGACATCTCTAACAAACTGTACAAAATGTTCAGAGTAACCATTAGCAACATCTACACAAATGTATTTTAAACCTGGTACAGCTTCAATGATTTGTTTTAGTTTCTCTAAGTCAGCTTTTCCTGTCCCTGTACTGGCTGCTACATACTGAAAAAACAACAAGAAATGTTAACCTGTCTACAGAGGACATATGTAACAGCACCAATGGTATATGTGTCAGTTTCTCTTTATCTCTAAAATAACTATGACTACGGGGTGTTTAACAAGCTTGACTGGCTGTTAAGCCTTGGCACGGTCAGTCTAGAATAACAAACTTAAAAATTCACATATTCAAACAAAAGGCTCTAAAGAGCCTGTGTTGCTCACCTTGTTCTTTGAGCATCTTCATCATTGTAGACTTCTGTTTACAGTTTCTCTCTCTATCTTATTTAGTTTTTGCCCAAAACACAAAACAGGGTAAAAAAAAATCGTCATTTAAAGGCAATCACTCCTATCTACTAACTTTTTTGTCAAAATTTGACCTGATTTTAGATCTTGTCTTGCTGATCGCTTATGCTGTTTAAAGTTTCTGTCTATCTATTGTAGTTTTTAAGATTTTAGGTAAAAATGCAAAATAAAATGGTAAAAATTGTCATTAAAGGGCAATAACTCTAATAAGGAGTAGATTGACGATTTCTGCTATTATATACTTATTTGAAGATCTTGTCTTGCTGATCAGTTTTGTTGTTTAAAGTTTCTCTTTATCTATTATAGCTTTGAAAATAATAGGCAAAATGAAAAAAAGTAGTAAAATTCCAGTTTCTGATTTCAGATTTTCTCTATAGTGGTTTTCAAAATAATAGACAAAACTTACATTTTACCCGTACGTTCTAATTTTAACCATGTCGACCATCTTGGTTGGCAGGCGGGGTCATTCCATGTCATTGGACACATTTATTAAACTAGATACCCCAATGATGATTGTGGCCAAGTTTGGTAAAATTTGGCTCAGTAGTTCAGTGGAAATGATCTTTGCAAAAGTTAACAGATGAGGGACGACGACAGATGAGGGACACCAAGTGATGGGAAAAGCTCAGATGGCCCATTGAGCCAGGTGAACTAAAAACAGCTTTCTTCCATAAATTCATAAGCATTCTCTAGTTTTGTACAATGTCCAGAGGGATGGACAGACAAAGGTATACAATTATAAGTTCTGTTTACAATGGATAAATAAAAACAGTATCAACCTGTCTTCAGTTGACATCTACAAAGATATACATGCTTCTACATGTGCATACAGAAAAGATAGAACCTAGTGTTAACACAGTTTATAGTGGATATCCATAGAGATATAATTCCTCTTCTTGTATTCTCAAAAATATAACCAGAGTATATTTATCATATTGTATAGACAACTGTCTATTGTTGAAGATTGAGTGTTGACTTCTAAGATGTCTTCTAGTTATTTGTGTAGTCTGATTGTTGTTTCATTGATGTTTACCCAACATTTATTTGTATCCATATCGATATAAGCATCTTTTCAGTATGCAAATATTAGGAAAGTTTCAGTTCAGTTCACATATAACATTACAAACATTAGCTCTTGAGAGCTTTGTACAGTGATGACAGTAATTTCTAAGATTGGAATGAATGTGACTTTTGGCTATTTGTGAAGTGTCTCATTGACATATACCCCACATCTTTTATTCATATACATTTTTAACTAACATTACAAGAGTAAAATCATTGTTTTAAATATAAAACTCAGATAAAGGGATTTTTTTACGATTTGTTTATCCATTAATATGCCTGAATGTGAAATTTTGTTCACGTGACCATGTAACATTTGCCTTTACACCTTTAATCAATCTTGGTTTATAGCTTTTTACTCTTTTTTTCATATATCAATGGCTGTACCAGGTTAGGAATGTTAACAGCTGTTTGTCATATATATTTCATCAGTTGCAATGTTACGTTATTTTCATGTTTCTTCCAGTTACAAGTATTTTGTTCTTTAAATGTTTTGCTACTGTTTTAGAATTAGTATACTGTTATTGCATTTCATTCATTTCCACTTAACATGAATTGAAAACTGCTATGACACCATTATATGAACATACCTTCAGTACATCTGGATTTTTTACTGCAAACTCTTTCCAGGCTTCTATAGAGTAATGTTTATGTATACATGTAAACACACAAAACTGTAAAAAAATATAAATAACCAGAATAACACATAAAATATCTTATTATTTCATATTTCAATAATTTGTAATTTGTATTATAAATTAAAAGCTAGCAACCAATTACAACACTGCAAATTAAATTAAACAATTATTGGAAAACGTGTATGTTCCATAGATCTATATATCCTTTTACGATCTGAGCACTGAGCATGCTTCTGTCCTCTTCAATTTCAAACCTGTTTAAAATCTGATGTTGTAGTAGTTATGTATCCATTCATTTCTTATTTTATTTTCATGATGAATTAAATGATGGCTTGTTTATGTCAATGAGTCAGGACTGATACATTCTGTCAACATCAAATCCTGTGTGGAATACAACAACAACTAAACTTACACTTCCAAGTGTTTTTGCCATTTCAAATGTGCCTACTGTATCCATGTTAGCAGCCATAACTGGTATCCCAGTATATTCCTGTTTGGAGTTTCTGAAGTTATATGACCGCATAAGGTCAACCTGAAAGATAAAAAAGATAGTGTTTAACTCACATCTCACAAGTTACTCTGATTTATCCTACTTGTTAGTGCATAATACAACTACCCTATTTAAAAAATCTCAATAATTTTATCTGTTTGGAAAAACAAGCGTCAAACTTTTGGAACTTTTCTAACCTTGAGCTCCTTAAAGAGGGCATAGGAAAAGGATGAATCTTGATAATATATCATATAAATTAGTTATTGCTATATGTGAAAGTAATGCTGTGGAAACCATATTAATATCTTCACTTCATACATGTAGTAAACCATGTGTCTTGCTCAATTAAGTGACTCTTCATTAGCTTGCTTGTCCCTTGAAAAGAAATTGTCTCTATCCAGATTGACATGACTGAATTTGTATTATAAAATCAGGTCTTTTTGGATCTTTTTTAAAAATGACAAACTTATGGGTTCAAGGATTAAAACAAATTCGGTGGTAAAACCCAAAGAAATCAATTTTGACAAGTATGTTAATTCATTGCTCTATTTAATATCTATTCAACACGAATTCTACAGTGTACTAAACCATTTAATCTCCTGTCTACAACATTAATGCATGTTTGGCTTTCACTGTTTCTAGGTACATTTGTATTTGAATATAAATGTTATTTTAAACAACAAAAGATTATGTTAAAGTGATGCATGCACAACTTTATTAAAGATGTTACACAGTGGTTTACGTCCAGTAAGGATGTGCTACATTGCCATATATGAAAATGCACTTTTGCATTGTCTTGCACTTAATGTGTATCTGTCAAGTTATTCCAATGGTCTGTCAGACCATGGAAGTAGTATCTAGTCATTTACTTCAATGGCCAGACTTGGTTCAAGTCCAGCTGAAATTGGTATTGTCCAGTAATATGTGACCTTCAGAGTCCTAAATATTTAAATAGGTTTCTTTCAAAATCCCAAAGGAAACATTTAACGTGAGGGTACCCAAATTGCACCTATTTTAACAGTTTTTTCACCTACGTTTATTTATGCTCTGCACAAAAGTTACCATTTTGTGTTTATTATGTAGATGTATCATTATTTACTATATGGTTTCACCGATTTAATTTTGAATCCATATTGAATCATAGAAAAATTGGTCTGAACTGACCTCCAAACCATCAATGGTTTTGTAATGAGGAGTACCCAAATTGCATCCATGCTTAAATTCGCATCCTTAAAAGTTGAATAACAGATCTTTTGTTTTATTTCTTCAAATATTTTAAACAATTTGACATTAGTCCATGCTTACTCTTCATTTTTTAAGAAATGAATGCTTGTAACATATTTTCTTTGCTAATTTTTAAAAGATGACTTTTGTGGACGTCGCATGGCGACGTTTCCATACATTTTACTTTTCCAGTAAACACTTCATCTGAAGATATATACTGTGAACGTTTTGTGTATATCTAGATATATTTACCTATGTTGAAAGACATGCATAGTATCAAATCATAAAAAATACAAATTGTTTAGTCTCTAGAAAAACTTGTAAGATTTCCGCTGCTATTTTCGTTTAATAGGTGCAATTTGGGTACCGTGACGTTATATGTTACTACATATGATTTCTAATAAGAAAACATTGCAATGTTAAGATGCTTCTTTTTCAGATTTTGAATTTAATGCATTCTGCCCCTAAAAAAATACATGAAAGACCCTTTTTAAGTGATAAATATGTGAGTCATAGCCACTGGAGATTGGGTACCAACCAAATGGACAGCAAGGACAAACAAAAATAAACAAGGGAAGATTTCTATAATTTCAACCATTTCTACCAAATTGATGGGGATAAATGCGTATGAAATGATTGTCTTATACATGTATATGCCTTTTTTTTTATAGTTTTTGTGCATTTGGTGCCTGAAATTGTTTAGATCAATCATCTTATGTCACAATGCAGGCCAGACATTCAATTCTTTTTCACTCTTTTTCAAAAATATAAGTCTCTGTGACGTCATATTCTCTCAAACCTTATCAAATAGCTAGAAAAGGTTTAAATGAATGAAATATTAATTTGTTCTTATTTTTTGTCCTCACTCTCTATTTCGTTGGTGATAAAACACATAAATATATATATACATTGTATATGTATTAGTTTTACATATAATTTCAGATTTATCAAACTTCACACTGGAAAGATTTTCTTTAGTCTCTGAATGTTGATGAGAATAACTTTACACCAATAACAGATGCGTGCAAAATAAACCAAGCAACTAGGTCAAACTAGGCAGCAGTCAAAGGGACATAATACTACTCGATGACAGTAACCAACAAAGAACATGCTTTATACAATATATTTTCCACCTCGTGGCTATTTATGAAGTTTTTTACAAGTTAGTTGAAGTGTCTTAGAAATACTGTCCTAAAATTGTAAACAAATGTTTACAACTGAGTCATAATGGCTATATTCAATTCTCAGCACAATGTATACCCCACATCTATTGTTTTTATCTACATCTTACAAGATTTAGCCTACATTTGTTGTATTTCCTACATTTAGCACTGCACACCTTCTACATCTAACAATGCATTATTTGTTATGTGTTTATTGTATAACACAATACTTATGTGTTGGATATTTACTTTAAAAAAATTCAACAAATTTACAAATGAAACATACAGTTAATATTTTAACTTTTACATGGAAGACAATGAAAAATGACTGCCACAAATATGGTTGAAAAATGCAGGAGCACACTGCACAACAAACAACATACCGTAAAAGATGTTGTTGAAGAACTTGCTGTAGCATAACTAACTCGGTTCTGTAATAATTTTAAAATATTCAAATTTGGCAGAACTTTGCTAACTGCCTTTGTTCGACCACCCTTTCTTACTTTCAATGAAAAGGCTTGATCTAAAATGAACTAATTAATTCAATATTTGACTCATCAAATGGAAGTCTAACCTTAAAACTGTAATTCACACATCTTCCTGGTTTCATGACACCTTAATGACATACCTTACTTTTCATTTAAAAAATAATATTCATTCAATTTTTACATCAAAAAAGAAATATTCATAATCATGCATGCATAACACAACACCTAAAACCTCTAAGACATACATGTAGTGTATTAGCTATTCTCATCCAATTCATAACAGAAATCACTTCATATGAAATATTTTCGATATTCAACCATTTACCATGTAACCTTGATGTTTACTAGAATTTTAATTCTGTGAATATATTATCTGCATTTTTTTTTCAACATAACTCCATGTTGAAACTGTAAGAAGCATGCATTGGTCATCTGACTAGCTTGTAGTGTTAAAAAAATATTGACTCTGTAATAATCACGAAGGTAACCATATCAAATACAAGTATCATTACCATTTAAATGAACTTTAAAATTGCAAACCAAAAGAATTCTAAGCAGTAAATTTTTCTCTTATTTTATTCTGTGAATATATCATCTGAATTTTTTCAATATACTCCACGTTGAAACAGTAAGAAGCATGCATTGGTCATCTGACTCTTATTTTAATATTTCTTCCCTCAAATAAACTTAAAATGAAATCAACTCTAATTAAAAACAATAACAAGTAATATTTATACATAAATCAAATGATTTGAGAGAATGTTCAGTTTGAAATTATTAATTGATTGATATATATGTCTTATTGAAGTTATTTGTCATGTTGAATCTTTATATCCTTAGTGGGCCCATGATCATGATGATTGGAAATAAAAAAAATTCTTGTCATGTCTGTATAACATATATATTATTGATAATATTACCTTATTATTTTTGTTATTCTATATAGTAACAATAGTATTTTACAAATACACTTATTCTAGTTTTATGTATCATGTCCATTACAAATGTATGCAGTTTCAAAGATTTTGTTTATGATCTTTTCTTTCTATTTGCTATAATTATTGTTTGTTTTCAGTTTGATCTAGATCCAGCCTTTGGAAGACTCACATACTTTCTCTTAAAAAGTATGCTGTATTTGGAATCATTGGTGGCTAAACAGACAGTTTATAATTCCTTATCTAAGCAACCAATAAATCACTCACTAGGGTTTGCAAACTACCCTACATTGTAGGTGTTAAAAAAAATCATGTTTAGTAGCATGAACAATCATTTTCATTAATATTGACAATCCTTTAGTGGCATCTCTCTTCTTTGACTATTTATTTTGCTGGAGTTCAAAGAAATAGTAGAACAGGTGGTTAAAATAAATCATAGCATATTTTAGATATTCTCTATTGATATATATATATTAATCCATATAACCAAATAGACATAAAATATTTAAACATTCTATATTTTTGCTTCAACCAAATAATATCAAATTACACAGCCAGGAATTGCTAATCTAGAATCGACCACATTGTTTAAAGGAATTGGAGTAATGTTCTACTTTGCTATGCTCATACGAACATAAACATTTACTTACTAATGTGTAAATTTTCACAGATCAGTTTCAACAATATAAGTATCAATTCTGATCAGTTAAATTTTCTCGACAATGGAATGATATGAAATTGAAAGATTTATATGTCACAAATTGAATCACTCAAAATATCAATACGCCAAAGTTAAGAAATGAATCTACCTTCAGCTATATATTGTAATTGTATGAATTTAAAGGAATCATAAACTGTTGACACAGAGATATATGTCTCCTGTTTTGTAATTTGATAGTATTATGCAAATGTTGAAATTAAAATGGCAATATTCAAACATGTAAACTATGTAAACCATTCAAAGTCAATGACCCATGACTGAAGGTGCAGAGCCAAATAACCTCCATGGAAATAAGAAACGCCAATGCTTATCTAACTGCATACCAAAATGAAATACCAATATATTAAAAGTCGTTCACTATAAACAAACCTAAACACAAACTTTAACATATAAACTTTGCAAAACATTCAAAGTCAATAGACCATAACTGAGAGGATGGGACCAAATAATCTCCACAGCAATGAGATATACCAATGCTTATACAACTGCATACCAAATATCATTGACCTACAAGTTATGATTCTCCTTAAACTGACCCAATCACAAACTAATACGTAAACTAAGCAAAAAAGTCAATAGCCCATGATTGAGGGGACAGGCCAAATAATCTCCATTGAAATGAGATGTGCCAAAGATAAACTGCATACCAGTATCATTGACCTACCACTAGCTGTCCCCTTTAAACTGACCTAATCCATTGGTTTTCCCGTTTGAATGGTTTTTCACTAGTAATTTTGGGGCCCTTTATAGCTTGTTGTTGGTGTGAGCCAAGGCTCCGTGTTGAAGGCCGTACATTGACCTATAATGGTTTACTTTTATAAATTGTTATTTGGATGGAGAGTTGTCTCATTGGCACTCACACCACATCTTCCTATATCTAATCAGAAACTAATGCATTGTTGACGCCACCGCCTGCCTGAAACAGCACCCCAAAGTCTTGGCTTTTTGACTTTGCCACGCTGCTGGATGTACATGTACTAATTGTATAACTAAATATGGAAGATACATCTATTCAACACCATGATAATTATGAGACCAATCACAGAATGTATTTATTACAGTAGTAGTATGTTGATAATTCAAAATGTATAATTTTTATTCTGAAAAGATGCTGATCAGTTTTGTCTTGTCATGCTTGTAAATAATATCAAGAATAGGTTGTATATTTATATATATTCATGTTTACTCATTAATGCATATAAACATTGTTTGAGGACGTTCACCACCAATCCATCACTATCATATATCCCCATATGGCAACAACCTTAGATATCTATAGAACATTACATTTTTTTCATGGATACTGTTTGATATCACCTCTTAACTGACCTCCGGCTCCACATGCATTTTTTGTACAAACCAATTATTTTGTATTTGTAAATACCTATGAATAAATCAGAACTGTCTGCAAAGCGGGATTAATAGTCCCCGTACTTGCATTTTAGATGCTACTGTCATGACTGTGAAATTCAGTATTGGGGCAATGATGTTTTGAGATTTTTGGTTTTCAGCTATTCATTTTATATAATCACTGCTTGTGTTAGATTGACACATGATTACTGATCGTTCAATCTAAAAGAATTATACTAACCTAGGAACAAAGTCAGGTTTGTATACTGTGAATTCAAAAATAAAAGTTCAAGGTCAAGGTCAAGATGATACTTCCGCATACAAAGTTTTGTCAATCTTTGTGCTACAGTACAAAAAATTTATGCACCAAACAAAATTTAGACAATGTTTAACTAACATAGAGGTCCAAGGTCAAATTTAAGGTCAGAGTGACCTGAATTTGATACAATGTATATGACACACCCCATCCCATGATGTACAATGTATCAGTTTACTAAGTTTGGTCAACCTAAGTTCTATGGTACAAAAATAAAGTTATAAGCAGGACACAAATCAGACAAGGTTTAACTATCATAGGGGTCAAAGGTCAAAATGACCTGACTTTGGTATATGACACACCCCAAGCCCATGATACAACTGCATATCAAGTTTGGTTAACATAAGTTTTATGGTATAAAAGATATGAGCAGGACATGAATTGGATAATGTTTTACTTTAATAGGGGTCAAAGGTCAGAGTGATATGACTTTGGTATATGATACACCCAAGCCCATGATGCAACAGCATACTAAGTTTGGTTAACCTAAGTTTTAAGGAACAAAAGTTATGAGCCAGACACCAATTCGATAGGTTTTTCTATCATAGTGGTCAAGGTCAAGGTCAGAGTAACCTGACTATGTGACACATCCCAATCCCATCATAAGGGTCAAAGGTCAAGTCAAGGTCAGAGTTAACCCCCCCCCGACCCATGATGCAACTGCATACTAA
Source organism: Mytilus coruscus (assembly GCA_017311375.1). Classification (NCBI taxonomy): domain Eukaryota; kingdom Metazoa; phylum Mollusca; class Bivalvia; order Mytilida; family Mytilidae; genus Mytilus; species Mytilus coruscus. The sequence goes on from CM029600.1 coordinate 91,883,971, forward strand.
AGTTTGGTTAACCTAAGTTTTAGAAAGCGGGATGGACAGACAGACAGACAGATGGACAGACAAAAGGACATGGGGATACCTATATACCCACTAAACTTTGTTTGCAGGGGGTATAATAGCTAAATATCACCAAATTATAGATTTTAAATGGTTGCATGGTGCAACACCTTTTCTGGTTATTAGCAGGCTCTGCTTGCATATTTTTAAAGGAATGTTCATGAAGATTTTAAACTAAAGATTAATCTAAAGAGTATCATTTATCATTTCTTATTATTAATCCTATCTCCTGATGTTGACATGGCAACTCTAGATTTGTTATATAATGCATGCAATCAGTAGTCCATTATTAACATGAATAGTAATTGTAGCTTCTGATGTAATATACAGGAATGAACACAATGCTTTAATTATTTACACAATTACAATCAGATGAAATAGACTTCTGATGAATTAAGTTTATACAAGTACATGTACATTTTAAATGTGTTATACACATTATCTTCAAACTCTGTAATATCATGAACAAGTCCACTTATTCTATGTTTATTCATAAACTGTTATCACAGAGATATGTCTCGCCTTCTTGTAATTTTGATAATGCAAATGTTGAAATTAAAACAGCAATACTTTAACATGTAATTATATAAGTTATGCAAATATTCAAAGTCGATGAACCATGACTGAAGGTACATGGCTAAACAATCTCCATGGAATGAGATGTGCCAATGCTAATACAACTGCATACCAAATACCATTGACTTATTATAAGTCGTTCCCTTTAAACAAACCTAAACACAAACATTAACTTGTAAACTATGTAAAAGTTTCAAAGTCAATGAACCATGATCAGGGGTGGGGCTACATAATCTCCATGGAAGCGATACTTGCAAATGCCGATACATTTGCATACCAAATATCATTGACTTAACATTAGCAGTTCATCTTAAACTGATCTAATCACAAACTAATACATGTAAACTAAGCAAAAGTTTCAAAGTCAATAGACCATGACTGAGGGCGGGCCAAATATTCTCCATGGAAATGAGATGTGCTAATGCTTATACAACTTAACACCAATTAACATTGGCCTACCACTAATGGTTCCCCTTGAACTGACCTAATCACAAACTAATACATGTTAACTTAGCAAAATTTTCAAAGTCTATAGACCATGACTAAGGCGGAGCCAAATAATTTCCATGGAAATGAGATATGCCAATGCTTATACAACTGCATACCAAATATCATTGACCTACCACTAGTGGTTCCCATAAATTGACCTAATCACAAACTAATACATGTAAACTATGGAAAGTTTCAAAGTCAATAGACCTTGACTGAGGGGGCGGGGCCAAATAATCTCCATGGTAATGAGATGTGCCAATGCTAGTACAACTGCATACCAAATATCATTGACCTACCACTAGTGGTTCACCATGAACTAGACCTAATCACAAACTAATACATTGTTGACGCCGCCGTCGCTGTCGCCGGAAACAGCATACCTAAGTCTTGCTTTTTGACTTCGTCAAGGCGAGACAATAAAACTAACCACCAAAAGTTGGTACATGCAATGTACGTAGTGATGTTTAACTTTAACCCCATCAAAAAATTCAGAATTCATGATATGAAAAGAAATATTTCAAAATCTGTGGTTCTAAAAATGACATCAGAAGTAAATCTAAGATGATCAATAAGAAAACCGACCTCCAAATGGCCTAAGATTCTGTAATGAGGTGTACCTAAATTGCACCCATGCTCAACTTCACTTCTGTAAAAATTAAACAACTGATGTTTTTTTTCATTTCTCCACATTTTTAGAACAATTTGACAATAGTCCATGCTTTCTATGAATGTTGTAAGAAATGGATGCATGTGACATATCTTAATTGCACATTATAAAAGTTGGGTTTTGTGGATTTCTGTATTTTTTTCTTTTTCACTGGCTACATTGATATAATGTGACCTTTTTGTGTATATTTATGTACATATATATTTAGCTATAACGTGAGGGTACCCAAATTGCACCTATTTTGACAGTTTTTTCACCTACGTTTTTTTATGATCAAGACAAAATTTCCATTCTGTGTTTATTTTGTAGCCGTATCCTTCTTTATTTTATAGGTACACCAATTTGATTTTAATCCATATTGAGTCATAGAAAAATGGGTTTGAATCGACCTCCAACCTATCCATGCTTCCGTAATGAGGAGTACCCAAATTGCATCCATGCTTAAATTCACATCATTAAAATCGAATAACAGATGTTATGTTTTATTTTTCAAATATTTAAAGCAATTTGACATTAGTACATGCTCACTATTCATTTTTAAGAAATGGATGCTTGTAACATATTTTTTGTTCATTTTAAAAGATGACTTTTGGAGAACGTCGCATGGCGGCGTTGCACATTTTTCTTTTCCAGTGAAAGCTTCATCTGTTGATTTATACTGTGAACGTTTAGTGTATATTTGAATATATTTACATTTTTATAAGACGTGTATAATGTCTAATAATCAAAATACAAATTGTTTAGTCTCAAAGAAAACTTTTAAGATTTTCTCAGCTGTTTATGTTGAATAGGTGCAATTTGGGTACTCGGTGCAATTTGGGTACCGTGACGTTACATGTAATTAAAGACAAACATAATGTCAAGTAAGAACTGTTTAGCCTGTAGAAAAAACATATATCTGCTGCTTTTTTCTAAACTGATAAACATGATAAATGGGTACAAATTGGGTAATCTGTGCAATTTCGGTACTGAGACAGGTTAGGTTATCAGGTTATGCCCTTGTTTACTTTTGGACCTAAGTGATTACAAGAAAACAATTATTTTTAATCGAAGATATCAAAAATTTTCTCCTTTGGAAAAGAGTTTACTGCAAAATGGTTTATTTCCCATGGAAATTCTTGTGCAAAAATGACCTTCAAAATCCTTAAAAATAGGTCCTTATAAGAGCCAAATCAGATATTTAATAAAAAAATTATATGCAACTATTTAAGAATTTATAAAATGTCTGTTTCTACTGTATATTCATAATCAAAACAATGTATTTCACTATTTTATCTTTATATTAAACCACTACAATGCTCATTTGATATGCATATATATTTTTTTTTTTACCTCAGACCTTGATTTGAGTGTACTTCTCTTTGGACGAACCAATACATCTTTAAAGTCCAATTTTATGTCGTTGTCGATCCTAGGCATGTTGGTAGTGTGTAAGGAATACGTGTAACAAGATACTTCTCCTGGTCAAATGTTGACTTGATGCCAATTTTGAGCGGTTTTACTCAAGATTCCACGCCTCCGCCAGGAAATTTTTTTCAGGGTAATGCTATTACGAGGAAGCAGTAATTTTTACTTATATTTTCAGGAAGAACAGATATTCTACATTTTTATTAAGAAAAAAATTCTTTACAATTATTGTTTTCAAAATGATATCAAAACAGAAATATGCATTTTCGTCACGTTATATTTGCTCTGAAAAAAAATATTTATTAAAAAAATATATCGTATCCACACCGAATGCGAGACAGACTTTTCTATTTGACACTTCCGGGCTAAATATTGAACTGTTTCATGTGAGGTCAGACCGTGTTACATTGTAAATAAGATTTTTAACGGTCTGTATTGTAGTGTAGGTGAGTTTATTTTAAAAAAACAACAGTTCTCTGGATATGTTTATTTCGAGTCGTTTCGTCACTGATAAATATTTGGCATTCTTTTACTTTTGAGTAAGGCTTACTAAGGGTGTGATTACAGGTTAGGGTCACAGGCACTTGTCTCAGAAAAATTTTCCTATATACCTTAACATATTAAGGTAAATAGGAAATTTAAAAAAATTTTGAGACAAGTGCCTGTGGTTAGGGTTATGTTTTTTTGCTAACGTTAGGATAAGGTACATCAAATATGTATAAACCCATAGATAAGGTACCCCACATCAAAAGCAGATGATATACACTGAAATTTTATCACCCACTTACTACAGACATGGCACAATTGGTGTTAATTAGCCAAAATTGGCAATAGCTGTTGATCGATATCTTACAAATTGATGAGTAATTTTTCAGCAATTCTCGATGCACCATTTACATTGACAACCATGGAACCTAAGAAGTGATGTACATTCTTTGACATTAGTTTAAACAACCGAACTTAAGGACAGACATGTTATATAGATGTATATATGGCATGTAAGGACTTAATCCCTTTTGGGATTCTGTGTCAGGAGTGATTTTCTGATTTGGCCACCTCAGAGGAGAAATGAGAAAAATCGCTGTAGACTCAGAATCCAAAATGGATTAGTATGGACTGACAAATGTAGGAAAAAAGTCATGGAAAATTAAGTCAATTTCTACATTTCTTCCACTTGCCTTTTGTTTAAATGTATAAAATCAGAGTCAAAACTTTAACAGTAATTTGATATACATACAATATACCTTAAAAATTCACATTTCACAAATGTATCATGCATATGTGTAATAAGTTTCAAGTTCATGTGACCACAACATCATGGTTTATAATATAAATAAGAAGATCTGGTATGAGTGCCAATGAGACAACTCTCCATCCAAGTCACAATGTGTAAAAAGTAAATAATTATAGGTCAAAGTACGGCCTTCAACACGGGGCCTTGGCTCACACTGAACAGCAAGCTATAAAGGGCCCCAAAAAGACTAGTGTAAATCAATATTCAAACAGGAAAACCAAAGGTCTAATCTATATAAAAGCAGAGAAACGAGAAACACTTATGAACTACACCAACAAACGACAACCACTGAACAACCGGCTCCTGACATAGGACAGGTGCATAAAAATGCAGTGGGTTTAAACGTTTTAACAGGTGCCAACCTTCACCCTAACATGAAACAGTGGTATAACATTACAACATAAAAAGACACACAATAAAATATCAATTGAAATGGCTTAACTCGATCAAAAAGACAATACACAAAAACAAGTAAATATACACTGAAAGAATAAGTTTGATCTATGACACAATTTAAATAAAAAAAGATGTTTCATATTCAAAAAGACAACTTTAACCTAGGACAAAATGGCGTTTAATAAAGTAAAATACACAGGTAAATTTAAATATAATAATTTTGTTGTTAGGAGTACAGAAACATTTTTTACAAAATAAATTTGTTATTCATAGTACGAGTACAGAAGTGAAAAATGTTTTTCCCGTCGGACTAAATATTTATCAAAGGTGGTATATATATTAAAAATAGTTAGACGAGATATAATACAAAATAAGTTAACATTGAATAACAGAAATGCATTACAAATTGTGTCAACAGGTCAAATTAACACGAAAGTACACAGTTACTGAAAGCTAGTTAAAAGCCAAAAACAATTAATAATAAAAAATCATGCATCAGAGACTAAAATCAATTAAAACATATCCCAGGCAGGGATTTAGTGTTTTAACACAATGGACAGTCAAAGAAGAATATAAAACTACTTTAAAAAAAACTTTTTATACCTGAGAATGAATTGATTTCACACTGTCACATTTCCATTTTTAGTTGATTGTAAAGTTGAGGTAAACACCTTAATTTTGCTTATCATTTAAAAAATCTAACATCATAAGGAACATGTTTATTTTTACTAAGTTTCAAAAATAAAACTATAAATTGTGTGTGTCCGAAGGGCTTTTCTGGATTGACTATCAGGAATGCTCATACCTAAAGATTTGAAAGCCAAGGATGTAAAAAATGCATCACGTTAGGAGCTATATGACGAAAAGGGATCTAAAAGGAATAGCCTTCGAGTTGATGTGACCAAAGCTTTATGGTAATCTACCTTAACCAAAAACTTTGTTCTGATACCAAACAAATAGACAAACAGATGGATGAACACAAAGAATAAAAAACAAAACTACCTGCCTATAATTATAAAAATCAACGATCCCACAGCACAAAAATAAATGGGTTAATAATGATTCAAGATGTCTAATAGATATAGGAAGATGTGGTGTGAGTGCCAATGAGACAACTCTCCATCCAAATAACAATTTATAAAAGTAAAGATCCTATTGTATCAAGAAACATTTCTAAAAGACCAGCCTTATCATCAGGAGACTTACCTGCTTTAGTAAATAATCTTTATTATCTAAACATATTAGATACCTTATTAAGACAAAAAAAATGCAAAGTAATGGATCTAAAATTAAGGTTACAAGAGTGATATGGGCTTTAATTTGTCATATGGTGTCCACATTTGCAAATCATTGCTATATATACCGGGTGTTAGTTTTGTTGAAACTCTGTTGTTGGTATGCTGTCTCAATGATAATGTTCTTATTTTTTAATTACATGTTAGAATTGTATACTTATAATGTTGTCTTTTCAGATTTTCATATAAATAAATATGCAGGTCCAACGACTGATATCAAATGGTACGAGGGTCTTATACAAACTTGCCACCAACCAGAATGTTTGCTCTCAATTACAGCCATCTTTGTGTAGAGTTATCTCCCTCACTTGTAGAACCATGGCAACGCAAATTCCAATAGATCCTATGTGTAAGAAACCTATATATCATCCGAAGAAAGGAGACTTAATTTATGCAGGACCAAGCAACACAACTGTGTTTGTATGTAAAGCTGTTTCACTGGGAACATGTGTATTAAGTGCTGCACTTCAGCCATATCTGTACATGATTGGCGATACTCTTCCTGTACCGTTGTTAGTGGCAGGAATGGGGTCATTAGGATTTTTTATGTTTGTAACAACAGGACTCATGCATTTCGTAACCAAAAGATACTTTACATACATATACTTCAACCCCAAAACTAGGATATTTACAGCAGGTCGGTTTACATTCTTTCTAAGGACAAAAGAAATTGAGTACACTACTAAAGATGTTGTGGTTCCAGATGTTGCTGGAATTTTTACAACCATAAAGATCAAAGGAAAACCATATATGGCGTTTGATGAACATTTCTTAGACTATGATGTGTTTATACATATGTTGGGATATGACAAGCCAATGAAATGGAAGTTCAAATCTGAAATTGAATCAGAAAAAGAAAAATAAATATTTCTAATAGAATTGGATTTTTATAAATAATGGCCTTTTTTTTTAGCATAAAAGAGCCTTTGAACTGATTGTCAGAAAATAATGAGCTTTCCTTGAAATTTTTGGAAAAATTGGAGATGCTTATCATATGTGCACTACACATTGAAAATATTTAAAAGTATTCTGATATAAGAGTGCACGCACTGAAATGTGTCGCCTGCTTTACTTATGATTAAATTTATGTTGAAAGTGTGTAATTTGAAGGTTTTACTACAAGGTATCACATGAACTTAACATTATCTATGATCCATGAAAATGAGGTCAAGGTTAGATGAACCATGCCAGACAAACATGTACCCCTTAAAATCATCCCTACACCAAATATAGCGGTCCTTTGACTTAAAGTACATGGAAAACAGACCAAACCACATAAACTTAACATTGACCAATGAACCATGAAAATGGGTCAAGTTCATATGAACCATGCCAGACATACATGTACAACTTAGCATCATTCATATATATAGTTGAGATTTTGCTTTTACATGTAGTATCTGAGAAACTGACAAAACTTAACACTGACCAATGAACCATGAAAATGAGGTCAAGGTCATTTGAACCCTGCCAGAAAGATATGTACACCTTACAATCATTTCATACACCAAATATAGTGGTCCTTTTGCTTATAGTACCTAGAAAACAGACCAAACTACATGTACATACACTGAACATTGACCAATAAAACAATGAAAATGAGTTCAAGGTCAGATGAAATCTGCCAGTCTGACATGTACACCTTACACAAATGTTACAATCATTCCATACACCAAATGTAGAGTCCCTATTGCTTATAGTATCTGAGAAATAGGCTAAACCACAAAATCTAAAAGTTGTCCAATGAACCATGAAAATGAGGTTAAGGTCAGATGAAAGTTCATGAAACCTTCCAGTCAGACCTTACATTCATACCATAAACCAAATATAGTTGACCGATTGCTTATATTGCTTATATTATGTGAGATACAGACTTGAACACATAAACTTAACCATGGTCACTGATCCATAAAATGAGGTCAAGGTTAGGTGAACCTGGTCTTACAGACATGTAGGTTGCACTTCTGTAAATATAGACAATGTGATTTCCCATAGTTTCGTTAAAAATCATATCCTGGAGTGGAAAGTTCATACGCACTTCTATTTTTTGCAAAAGTCAAAACTTAAGGTTGAGCATCATATTTTCAACATTTATATGCCTTGAACTTAAACTAAAATTTTGTACTACCCCTCCCTTTATTTTAAGTCTTCCTGAAAATTCAATTTGTCCGCTATCCAATTTTTATACTGGTAAAATTCGAAAGTTGCGTCTCTATGAGATGATACATGGATATCATATCTAGAAACCAGTAGGTAAACAAAACAAAATATCTATGATTATTAAATATCTCCCCAAAAGAGGTGTGTTTCAACTGGTTTGTGAATCAGCTGTATTTACAAACTGCAACCTGTAGACCTTGCAAGGAAGCCATATACCAAATATAGTTATCTTATTACTCAAAACTGTAATTTTTTTCAAGCAGTCACTATATATTGCATGTACCATGAAAATGAGGTCAAGGACAATGGAAATTTGACAGATGGAAACTATGTAACATAAGGAATCTGCATACAAGAAATGAAGCATCCAGGTCTTTTACCTTCTGAAATATAAAGCTTTATACAAATAGTTTATGCAGTTCCTGTCGCCAGATAGTAATCCCTGTCTAGCAGGCAAGACAGAAATTGGAAAAGAAACCATGTCTGGTGAATCCCAAAGTTAAAAAAACATGACCCCTTTCATTGATTCTAACCAGGAAATAATAGTTATGGTCAAATTATTGTATAATGGTCTTTAATTCATTTTGGTCAAGAATGAGTTTACAGAATCACTCCTGAATGATAGTTTTCTACTCTGGAAGTTTGGAGCATGACATTTAAGGGAGCTACCATTTGATTTTTGGTGGAAGAAGACTTCAAGTCTTCTGAAGGCCTATGGTGCCGACTTTAAAATCATTGAACCACCTCCGTATGCCGCATGCGTTTCTGTGTATTACAATTTCATAACAACTTCCGATTCTTGACACCGATTTTTACACATGATTAAGCATCTGAATCATTTAATTTGTAAATTAGGATTGAAAAACAATCACTATCGTTAATATTTACCCTTTTATTTATGTAATTTATTAGATTTCATCTCATCTACATGAACGTTATTTGTTTACTTGTAACCGGATGTTTTTAATGTAGATATTTGTAGTACCCATGCGTGAATTTGGTATCGGGACAACTCGCCCTGTTTACATGTTCGCCCTTGGTCTGTTCGTCACGAGTTCTTTCGCCCGTATAATACGTTCACCCTGTGTTCATTCTCTTCACTCTTATCTTACACAACGTTTTATAATACGTCCTTGCATTTATTAAAAAATATTGATATTAAGGGTATCGTTAAAAAAGCTCTAAAACACGATTTAGTGAAAATCATCTGTTCCTTATTTTGTTCCCAAGGTAAGACAATAGTGTTCAGCCAATCAAATTCTGTGTTTCTCATGATCAAATTAATAAGCCAATCAAAAACGTTTTCTCTGAAGATTATCCTAACATGCTAGATTTTGAACTTGTGTTGTTTTCATCTAGTACTTTAAAAATACTTTAAATAATACAAGTGAAAACAACTCCGTTTCTACTTGGTGTTCCTAATTGGAAGGAAATACGAAGAAGAAGAAGTTGTAAAATCGTGAACATGGCATGTGAATTTTCATCTGCAAGGAGGTTCTTACACAGCTTAAGGATAAAAGCATGACTGATTGACCAAATTCAATGATGCAGTACTACCATAAAGATAATAAATAGTATTTTTTCACTAATTTATTGACATTATACTTTTGTAACATATGTTATTTTGTATTCAATTAAATCATTTAAAGCACAATGTACTTTTCTTTTTCACAAAGTCAAAGACAAACAAACAGGTTGGGACCCCCACCCCCACCCCACCATTATGAGTGGTGTCCCTTAAATGAGGACTGTCCCTAAAAAGGGGTCATTTACTGTTGAAAAAAAGAAAGAAAATTTTAAGATTTTAACTCAAAAGTGGGAAAGTTCTTTATATTTGGAACAACTTTTCTAAATGAGGGTCAAATTAATAAAGAAGATATAAGTTTAGAAACATCACAAAATTCTTTTGACATGTTTTGACACTTTAATACTTGATAGATGCATAGTTCTTGGGGAAAAGTTTCATCAAATAATATGAATATAGAGGTGCTCATTTTTACAGTGGGTTGTAATGTTCTTCTAATGAGGGTGACACATCTTTGCATAATTCAAAATTGGAAATTTCAACAAGCATCTAATATTCTTACACAAGAAAATAAACCCTGGTCTGCTAGCTACATGTTCATCTTTTCTACTGATTTAAAACTTAAATCATGCAAACAGACTTAAGAAAAGGCATGTAAGCTCATCATAAAAATATGACACTTTTTCAAGACAATCCAGATCGTGCAAAATACTTCGCTAAAATTGTAACCTTTAAAATTGTTGTCGCACACTAAAAACCCCCATGGGAAATTTCAAAAGTTGGCAGGTATGTAACAAGTCTTACTATTTTTATGCCCCATTTATGGGCATTATGTTTACTGGTCTGTCCGTCCGTCCTGCTTCAGGTTAAAGTTTATGGTCGTGGTAGTTTTAATGAAGTTGAAATCCAATCAATTTGAAACTTAGTACACATGTGTTCCTTATGATATGATCTTTCTAATTTTACTGCCAAATTAAAGATTTTACCTAATTTTCACGGTCCACTGAACATAGAAAATGATTGTATAGATTGGAAATCCATGTACTTATGACACATTCTTGTTTGAAGAAAAAAAATACATCATAGCGATAATGGAACAAAGCAGGCTGGGTTAGTGGGGCTGCTTTTATGGTAATTCAAGTTACCTTTTAATTTATTCACCTTCTTCCACCTCAGAGCTATCAGCTCTTTGATTGGAGGGGGGGACGGGGTAGGATGAAACATTTTGTCCTGCATTTTTTTAGTTGTAATCTCTGTCCTGCCTTTTTATATTTCACTCTATTCGGTCCTGCCTTTTTTTTTTATTAGTTTATCCTGACTTTTTTTTACATAAATTGTCATCCTGCCTTCTTTTTTTTTTACTCGAAACTCCTGTCCTGCCTTTTTTTTCAAATTTAATCCTAGCCCCACCCCCATAAAAATCAAATGGTAGCTCCATAATATCATTTGTGTATTTTTGAAAACTGTATATCAATCTCTAGATGTGCTATTTTATATTTTGTTGGGTTGCTGTTTCATTGATGTATACTCTACTTCTAATCTTGTTCATATTCAATGGGAGTATTGCAGTTACAAATGTAAAACCTCTAGAACAGGAACTGTCCCTGCCCCATGGGTAATACAAACAAATGTAAAACCTCTAGAACAGGAACTGTCCCTGCCCCATGGGTAATACACAAAAATGTAAAACCTCTAGAACAGGAACTGTCCCTGCCCCATGGGTAATACAAACAAATGTAATACCTCTAGAACAGGAACTGTCCCTGCCCCATGGGAAACATAAACAAATGTAAAACCTCTAGAACAGGAACTGTCCCTGCCCCATGGGTAATACAAACAAATGTTATACCTCTAGAACAGGAACTGTCCCTGCCCCATGGGAAACACAAACAAATGTAAAACCTCTAGAACAGGAACTGTCCCTGCCCCATGGGTAATACAAACAAATGTAAAACCTCTAGAACATGAACTGTCCTTACCCCATGGGTAATACAAACAAATAATACACCTCTAGAACAGGAACTGTCCCTGCCCCATGGGAAACACAAACAAATGTAAAACCTCTAGAACAGGAACTGTCCCTGCCCCATGGGTAAAACAAACAAATGTTATACCTCTAGAACATGAATTGTCCCTACCCCATGGGTAATACAAACAAATGTTATACCTCTAGAACAGGAACTGTCCCTGCCCCATGGGCAATACAAACAAATGTTATACCTCTAGAACAGGAACTGTCCCTGCCCCATGGGAAACACAAACAAATGTAAAACCTCTAGTACAGGAACTGTCCCTGCCCCATGGGTAATACAAACAAATGTAAAACCTCTAGAACATGAATTGACCCTACCCCAAGGGTAACACAAACAAATGTAAAACCTCTAGAACAGGACCTGTCCCTGCCCCATGGGTAACACAAACAAATGTAATACCTCTAGAACATGAACTGTCCCTGCTCCATGGGTAACACAAACAAATGTAAAACCTCTAGAACAGGAACTGTCCCTGCCCCATGGGTAACACAAACAAATGTAAAACCTCTAGAACATGAACTGTCCTTGCCCCATGGGTAATACAAACAAATGTAATACCTCTAGAACAGGAATTGTCCCTGCCCCATGGGTAACACAAACAAATGTAAAACCTCTAGAACATGGACTGTCCCTGCCCCATGGGTAATACAAACAAATTTAAAACCTCTAGAACATGAACTGTCCCTGCCCCATGGGTAATACAAACAAATGTAATACCTCTAGAACATGAACTGTCCCTGCCCCATGTGTAATACAAACAAATGTAATACCTCTAGAACAGGAACTGTCCCTGCCCCATGGGTAACACAAACAAATGTAAAACCTCTAGAACATGAACTGTCCCTGCCCCATGGGTAATACAAACAAATTTAATAGTATTTGTCAGTCTGCAACACTTTTTTAACACTACTCTCCTCAGTGGCTAACATAAAGTTCTCATAGTCATCATGTGTAGTTGTCCATACTTTGTCAATGTTTTGATTATACATTTTTGAGTTATTGGTCAAAGACCATTTTTGCCCTATTTTAGTATGACAGCTGAATTCTACTCCTCTGATAACATATGTCTGACAGTTTTCATACTTTATAGAACTGCTTGCCATCATGTATAGTTACCATACTTTATAGGACTGCTTGCCATCATGTATAGTTGACCATACTTTACCATCAATTTATATCAAAATTACACAGGGGCGAGACATATCTCTCTGCTAACAGTTTATTTATAATTCATGATTTCTTCTTAAAATATAGATTGATTTCCAGAATTGATTAAGTAGGTAAATCTACATATACACATATGTACATATTGGTGAAAATGTCTTAAATGTTACCATGTGTAGTTAACATATATAACAAGGACCTTTGGTCCTGGTGGGCTAAAAAAGATGCAGTATTCCTTGTAACCACTCTCAGCCTCACTGATTTACACTAGAAATACATTTCACTGAAGCAAAAAACAAGTCAATCATGTTATTTCATCACTTTATTTTACTCCAAATGTGGAAAAATTAAGATACTAAAAATAGGTCCTAACTTAATTTACATATCAACATCCCCATGACAACAGAAATGATGTTGAGTTAAGCTGGTAAAAACATACACACAAGTTATTTCTTATAGGAATCTTTTATGTCATGTCATATTAAAAAAAAACTCACTTTACAAAAAATGAATATTGCCTCTTCAAATGAATGAAACTATAACAGCTTTATTAAATACTTTATATTTACACATATCATAAAATGATAGAACTTTGGTTCTGTTATGCAATATTTTGAAATGGACATTAGAGACAAGGTTTTTTTTTAATTTCAAGCATATACATTTTAAGACAATTGTGTTGTTTATGAAAATAATGGAATAATACTTTGAATAAATTATGCATTTTTATTAATACGTATATAAAATGGAAAAATATTCTGTGAAATAAACAAAAATTAGTTAATGGAATAACTGTAAATTTATCACTACAAAAGTATGAAATACTGATTTTTTTTTGTCATGGGGGTGTTGATATAAAGTTGTGATGATGTATACGTAAATGTGATATGTGTGCTGTACAATGTGCACTGGACATGTAAACACAATCAACATGGAAGCACCATTTAGGCTACGGTAAAATAAGCACATGTTTGTACATGACTAGATTGTAATGAATTATTACCCTCTATACTGAAAGGATTATGGAAGATGATAAATGATACATAGCACAGGGGAGATAACTGTTATTTCACACTTGGATAATTTGAAATGTTTCTTCTCTTTATAAATTACTTGGTAGACTAAATCAGTCAGCAATAGTTTATCATTCACTAAATGTGTACCTTCCTTAAATTTAAAAGGAAAAAAAAAAATTATCTTCACAAACATTTTTTCATTATTATATTTTAGAAATTAATTCTTCTGCAATATGAATAATTTAATTAAGATAGCCTTAAATCTTCACACATTTAGTCTAATAGCAATCCCATTAATAAGAAACATTATGTTCAAAATAGACCCAGAAGTTAAAAGTTTAGGAGAGGACATGTTTTTTTAAACTACAAAGTGGAATGCAAGATGATTTTAAGTAACAACATGCAAATCATAATTAAAACGAATAAATTATTAATAAGATGTGAAAAATGATTTAACAATAACTTGCACAATATCAAGCTCAACATGTTTACATCAAGAATATCTCTGTTTTCACAAAAAATTATCATCATACAAAAATTTAGCTTAGTCTTCTCTATTGATGGAAAAGACATTTAAGTTCAAAAGATAGAAATTCAATCTGAATATAAAGATAGTTTTGTTTTAATGAAAACAGAGATAATTTTGATTGGCTCACAAAATATTTTCTCATATGTACAAAAGCACACAACTACACAAACACACACTGTTTATATTAATAACTTCTTTCATACTTAACTTGCTCCCACTTCTGATCATATATAAATTTGTGTTTATCTGTACAGCAAGTATACAAAGAAAAAATCCAATACTGTTTTCAAACCTTTACTTGTGTATTGGAATTTGCTATTTTAAAAGCCTAATTAATGGAACAGTCAAATTTTCTGTGATAACTTTCAGCACTAAAAATCTAATACAAAATATTTTGACTTTCCTGAACAAAATTAAGTTCATTTAATTCAAGAACAACTATGAATAAATGGAGATGACAACCAAATGATAAAATACCCAAAAGACACATAGAGATCATTATACAGTCTTAAACAATACAAAAGTACATTTATTTTAATTTGATGTAAAATATATGAAATTTAGTTTCAGGTATTTGCAAAAATGACAAATCATGATATGAGGTTTAAGGACAGATGAAAAAATCTAAAAATATAGAAAAAGCCAAGGTTTAACTACATTAATACAATCTGAAGAAAAAACATGATGCTAACAATAAAATTCAAACTTTTCACAACCTTTTTTTCCCACATGTATACATTCTCATGGTACATATATTGATATATTCTCCCAGTAAATAACTGCAGAGTCTAGAATTTCAGAACTATACATACATCATAAAAAACAACAACCAATGATATCTCAGTGACAAAAATTCTAAAAATTTTGGCAATTGACAGCTTGATATGTATATGAAGAATGCTAAATACCCCTATATGAATCAGATAATTTCAAACAGCAAATGAAATTCTTCACACATGTACTTCGTTTTTGGTATTCAAGCATGATTACGTACTATATTTTATTTTCTATAAATACAGATTTTTTTTTATCATGGTTTACATTAAAGATTATAACATGTACCTATGAAAGCTACCTACAACTTTAACATAAATTTAAAGAACAAAATATTAAAAACAGATTGATTGACGGAGGTTTAATGCTGCTTCAGCTATGCCAAGGCCAACAGATCTAGCATTTATAAACCATATGAAAATCTGTAAAAAAAAATTTTTTAGAAAAAAATGTAAAATATTGCCACAACCTTGAAAATAATACTGAATTAAAGAGACATCTGACATTGCTGAGTTATTGCAACTATAAATCTACAATAATAAATATACAACACAACAAGACTATGTGATATTGCACTATTCTCACAACCTACACTATTTCGGCAATAAAAAAATTCCCAATTGTTGCCAAGCAGAAAAATAATATTATCTGAAGAGCATTTTCATACAGCAATAGTTAGCTAAATGACAGCACTTTTTTGTAATGCTATTTTTAATAACATTTTGGCTAAAAAACATTCAGATTACTTACAACATATATTGCAACCATGGTAATCATAGGCAAGAAATTATCAAGCTCTTTAGTCAATGGCTAGGTGGGATATAATAATCAAAAAGGAGACATATTCTCCGATTGTTATCAAACTTGGCTACTGTGAAAGTACTTTTATTCGTGGGGTGCCAATTTTCGTGGTTTTCGTGGAAGGCTTTATCCACGAATTCAAGTGTCCAACGAAATATAACAACTGTTGTCCAAATCAAGACATGGAAAGATCTCCTGTGGGCTTGACTACATGGATACGGGCATATAATCTTGAGAAAACATTGAATATCAGCAAACGAAATATGAACTAACGGTATATGCAGAGGCATAGCACCAGTGTAGCATGTAAAACTGCAGACAAGATTTAAATCATTAAATAACCTAAGTTGTACGACTTTTAACCTTTTAATTCTCATGAAAAACAGTTTTTAAAGATGCAAGTTCGATTTATAAAGATATATGATGATGAAGTGTTCATTTTAATCTCCTCAAAATTCTCTCGCGAAAAATAAAATAAATTTCATATTGGGCTTGCCTTCTTATTTCATAAGTATTACTTCAAAGTACATTTGAAGCATTTCTAATGCAACCTTTTTCTTTAAACGACATGTTGATGGCCCAATTAACACCTTTAATGATCATTAATCTGTTGATCATTCGATCTCGGGTTGATTAGTGTCAATACTTCTGATTACACGTGTGCAACAATTAAAATGTTTACTTTGTAATTTCCTTCAATTAGACAATTTGTATTCAGAGATGAATCAGCTTATTTCTGAAAGTAATTATTTATTAAAAAAAAAAAAATATTTCCAAAAACAATGCATGGAAGAGTTGCAGTGTTTTAAATTGAATAACATATCAATTAAGGTTTTATATCACTTTTTTGAAAGCTAATACTCAGTATTTTTTTAATCAAATTTGCATGTGAAAAAAAATCCTTGCAACCCATAAACATTTGGCTAAAATACCCAGTAATCTGAACATGAAACAGGATAGTTAATCAGGTGTCATATAACAAGTTATGGAAGGCAAAAATGTCTCATTCGATGTATGATATGATGGTATCAAAAATAGAAAACATTTGGACAATGATAATAATAATGATTAACTATATGTTGTAACACAGCATCACAATTAATTTGATTTCAAATATATGTGATAATTTTTGGTGTGATATATTATGTTTCTAACAAACATAACTGATGTAAAAACTTTTGTTTATCTTAACCAAAAAATCTTTAATCACATATAACAAATGGTATAAAGATTTATGATTAATTATAACTTTGCTTCTCAAGACTTCCTTTGTATGCCAAATAATATAAATTTCAACCCTTCTCTGCACAAAAACTTTCAAGTATTTAATTCATATGTATAAATGTCATTTCACAAGTGGACGTCATATTATGAGTTAAATATTCTAAAACACTAAGTGTTATATTACTGCTTTGATTTATCAGACTCGTTTTTCATAGGATTTAAATCACTATAAATCAGTATTGTTTTACATATAATAAACATAACATGAAAGGATATAAAATATCCACAGTACTGAGCCGAGATTATCTTTAGTTAATGTCCTAACAGATATGGCATTCATTGCCTCCCTTGTCTTTTACTTCGGAATGTTATCAAAATTTCCCACTTTATGTAGCTATGACTAAATATTAGGATACAACAAGACATACTTTTCTAACATCTTTTTTGGTACATCTAGTATCATAGATCTAATGTTGCTTCAACATTTCCTTACATAAGAACAGTTTATCTTCTTGCATCACATATCTACAAAGGAATTTTTCATATAAAAAAACTGAATGGTGTATTTCTATATTAAAGTCACATGAACTGGTTGATTATGACAAAAGAGTTTATTAATGAGATTTGATCTCATGTGTAAAAACTAACTCTGTCCTTAGACACAAGTTGAATACAAATGATTAAAGATGGTCTGAGATTAAATCTCCTCTAGATACAATGTAATGATTAGGGGTGCTAATGTCATTGATTATCTCATGCTACAAATCTTCCTCTCCCCCTCCATACATATCTGCTAACTTAGAAAACTTTGGACCCCAGTCCTCTAAATAGTTATAGTCTTGGTCCCCATCAGTAGATGTGTTTAGAGAACTAAGAGAACCAACATCAGTGTCCCCACCCTCATAGGCAAACTCCATAACATTATCATGTGGAGGACCATCTTCATCTGCTTTGTCTAGTCTGTCATGAATAAAGTGCTCCACGCCCTCTCCATAAGGTCCTAAAACAAAAGAAAATCAACTTTTAAGGGACTGAACATATGATTTGTTCTTTTAGAAATATCAACATTTGCACTTGTTTAGTTTCTGTGAAAAAGCAGTACATTTTATTTTCATACCACTGTATATCATGTATAACGGTTACCAAGAAACTCTTACAACACAAACAGTACCAGATTTAAAGCCAAAGATTGATTGCATATGAAATTATTCAACATTTTTTTTCAATTGACTCATATAGAAAGTTAACAACCAACAAAATAAGTCATTCTTTTTATCAGTTGTCATTCAAACTATTGAAAAATAAATAATAAATGTGGATTGTGTCCACATGTGGACACAGATGATGCCCACACTTGCATATCATATAGTTATAAAGGGACATAACTGAAGAACAGTAAAAGTGACGCTACCCAAATTTGAAGTTGATCTGAGTTTTGTGGTATTGTGTATAAGTTTCATAACGCATAATGTGTAAGTCTCATAACATTTGGTTGAGGCAAACTTAAATTAGAGAACGGAAACTAAAAATTTTGCCATTTATAAAGGGCATAACTCTAGAACGGTTAAAGTGATGCCACCAAAATTCAAACTTGATCTGTGTTTTGTGGTAATAAGCATTGTGTATAAGTTTCATAACATTTGGTTGAGGCAAACTCAAGTTAGAGAACGGAAACCAATTTTGGGACGTACGTACGGACAAACGTACAGACAGACAAGGGTAAAACTTAATGCGCCCTCCGCTATGGCGGGGGCATAAAAATGCTTTAAGGTATAGAATATGATGCAGGTGTTGTTAATGAAAGTGAATATATTCCACATTATAGCATGACCGTTTCTAGGTATTTGGTTTTCCCTCTTTTTTTTTGTGTAAAGGTACTTCTAATTTCAATGTGACCTTAACAAACATGGGACAAGTGAACTGCTTTTATAGATAAACTAAAAGTACATCCATAGAAACTTTTTCATGGACTACATAAAGCTAACCATTACTTTGACCTATTAATTGGACACCAGGATCTAATTTTTTACCTTTCCCATTAGGTAGTAACATGTAACCTTTGTCCATGTACGGCATATCTGCTCTACGTAATCTGGAAACATCATAAATATCTTTATCTTCTTCACCTACAAAAATCAAATTAATATTCAATGTAGTCAAAAGTATAACAAATAAAACATTTTATAGATGGTCAAAGATACAAAAACTGAAATAAAAAGTAAGACACAAAACCTTAAGAAAAATAAAAGTGAAGTTTGTTATATAAAATGTGATCAACAGATTTAAATAAAAGTTGTGATAACAACAGAAAATAAAATGATGGATGTCTGTTAAACATCCATTGGCAAATTAAATGCCTATTCAGGGTGAGAGTATAATAATATGATATGAATATAGACCATGCTTTGTACTAGACCCAACTCCCTGAGCCATATTTTTAACGTGCTAGTTCAAAAGGTAACAGTCTGCCCTACCAAGACACATATTCTGACTCTGAGCTGTCCAGTCTTTGCTGTTACTTCTAAATTATGCATGCTTAGCGGAGAAGCAACAATTATGGAATACCATTTTTAAGTCTTTGGTTTAGCCCGGCCAGTGATCGAACCCAAGACCACTCCCACTCCATATGAGCATGCTACCACGAGACCACCAAGGCGGCCAGAATCCAAGACAAAACATATTTGACAAGTAATTCTATAATTGTGGAGTCCTAAAAGTTCATATATAGAACTAACAATTTTTATTTGGTTCTTTTGTTTTCTTGAAATAACAATGGCAATAACTTGCTTCAAATTTTAAGAGTTGAATTTATGAACCTTGAATCAAAAAGGGGGAGAAGATACTAAGGCAATGAAAACCACAAGATGAAGAAAATCAGACAAAACCATTGCAAAAAGAAAAACAATAAAAAGACAAAAAAGACAAGCATTCTGTGAGTATTGCCTGGCAATAAATAGTCCCCTACCGGTTAAAAATTCATTGTACTGGAACAAAATGCTAACTTGATCTATAACTTGTCATGGTGTAAACTATATAACAAATATCAAGTCAATATCTTCAAGCATGACGAAAAAAAATGAGGAAAACTGATTATTTGAGTGAAATTTTCTAAGTCGAAGGACCATAACTCTGCACAAAATCATTAGACCGGACCAAAATTCGAACTTGATCTGTAACTTGTCATGATAAAACTATATATCAATCATCAAATCAAAATCTTCAAGCATGACAAAAAAAAAAGTGTGGAAAACTGATCATTTGATTGAATTTTCTAAGTTCAAGGACCATAACTCTGCACAAAATCTTCAGACCGGAACAAAATTCGAACTTGATCTGTAACTTGTCATGATAGAACAATACACCACATATCAAATCAATATCTTCAAGCACAAATAAAAAAAGTGTGGAAAACTGATTTGCCGGACTGACGGATGGACAGACAGACAGATGGACAGAGTGCAAACCTAAAGTCCCCTTTGACTTCTTCGGTAGGGGAGTAAAAATAAAACACTACACACAAAATTATGCTTGAGCAAAATGAACCTAGACAAAAACTGAAGGTGAACAAATTAAATCGGAATTTACCTGCTCCTTCCTCATCATGATCAATAACATTTTCTCTGATGTCATCATATTGATCATCATACAGTATAGACTTGTCTCCTTCTCTCTTGTTACACCGAGTTATTAACAGGAATGCTATTAAAGCTATCACTGAAATTATAAAGTTAAGTTTGCTATAAAAAGGACTGCTATTAAAGCTATCACTGAAAATATAAAGTTAAGTTTGTTATAAACTGGAACGATAATAAAGCTATCACTGAAAATAGATCTATTATTATCATAGAAATAAATTAGTTTAATGCATTGTTTTTCTTCAATAATACAAACAACTTGTCAATATACTGGTAGTTAACAGTGAGATACTTAAAAATCAAGTAATAAACTGTCAAGTATATGTAAAAAACAATACTTAGATTGAAATCTTTCCGAGTCATTATAATAATAAATAAGATGTATAATATATGTAAAATACTGCAATATTGTTGAAAAATATAATTATCCAGTAGTTCTGGGCTGATGCCTGCTTGTGTTACCTTGACAACCTGGTAGAAGTGCACCCCATTGAATACTAGGATCAAGGGTTTTATAGTTTAATAGTGGTAAATCACACTTACATGATACTGCAAATATGTGACAAATATAATGACCAGTAGTTCTGGGCCTTTGCCTGCTTGTATTACCTTGACAACTTGGTAGAAGTGCACCCCATTGAATACTAGGATCAAGGGTTTTATAGTTATAGTGGTAAATCACACTTACATGATACTGCAAATATGCTGACAAATATAATGACCAGTAGTTCTGGGCCTTTGCCTGCTTGTATTACCTTGACAACTTGGTAGAAGTGCACCCATTGAATACTAGGATCAAGGGTTTTATAGTTATAGTGGTAAATCACACTTACATGATACTGCAAATATGCTGACAAATATAATGACCAATAGTTCTGGGCTGATGCCTGCTTGTGTTACCTGGTAGAAGTGCACCCCACTGAATACTAGGATCAAGGGTTTTATAGTTATAGTGGTAAATCACACTTACATGATACTGCAAATAAAAATATGACCAGTACTGGGCCTTTGCCTGCTTGTATTACCTTGACAACTTGGTAGAAATTACCCCATTGAATACTAGGATCAAGGGTTTTGTTATAGTGGTTGACACTTACATTATACTGCAAATATGCTGACAAATATAATGACCAGAGTTCTGGGCTGATGCCTGCTTGTGTTACCTGGTAGAAGTGACCCCACTGAATACTAGGATCAAGGGTTTTATAGTTATAGTGGTAAATCACACTTACATGATACTGCAAATATGCTGACAAATATAATGACCAGTAGTTCTGGGCTGATGCCTGCTTGTATTACCTTGACAACTTGTGCAACTTGGTAGAAGTGCACCCCACTGAATACTAGGATCAAGGGTTTTAGTTATAGTGGTAAATCACACTTACATGATACTGCAAATATGCTGACAAATATAATGACCAATAGTTCTGGGCTGATGCCTGCTTGTGTTACCTGGTAGAAGTGCACCCCACTGAATACTAGGATCAAGGGTTTTATAGTTATAGTGGTAAATCACACTTACATGATACTGCAAATATGCTGACAAATATAATGACCAGTAGTTCTGGGCCTTTGCCTGCTTGTATTACCTTGACAACTTGGTAGAAGTGCACCCCATTGAATACTAGGATCAAGGGTTTTATAGTTATAGTGGTAAATCACACTTACATGATACTGCAAATATGCTGACAAATATAATGACCAATAGTTCTGGGCTGATGCCTGCTTGTGTTACCTGGTAGAAGTGCACCCACTGAATACTAGGATCAAGGGTTTTATAGTTATAGTGGTAAATCACACTTACATGATACTGCAAATATGCTGACAAATATAATGACCAGTAGTTCTGGGCTGATGCCTGCTTGTATTACCTTGACAACTTGGTAGAAGTGCATCCCATTGAATACTAGGATCAAGGGTTTTATAGTTATAGTGGTAAATCACACTTACATGATACTGCAAATATGCTGACAAATATAATGACCAATAGTTCTGGGCTGATGCCTGCTTGTGTTACCTGGTAGAAGTGCACCCCACTGAATACTAGGATCAAGGGTTTTATAGTTATAGTGGTAAATCACACTTACATGATACTGCAAATATGCTGACAAATATAATGACCAGTAGTTCTGGGCCTTTGCCTGCTTGTATTACCTTGACAACTTGGTAGAAGTGCACCCACTGAATACTAGGATCAAGGGTTTTATAGTTATAGTGGTAAATCACACTTACATGATACTGCAAATATGCTGACAAATATAATGACCAGTAGTTCTGGGCCTTTGCCTGCTTGTATTACCTTGACAACTTGGTAGAAGTGCACCCATTGAATACTAGGATCAAGGGTTTTATAGTTATAGTGGTAAATCACACTTACATGATACTGCAAATATGCTGACAAATATAATGACCAGTAGTTCTGGGCTGATGCCTGCTTGTGTTACCTGGTAGAAGTGCACCCACTGAATACTAGGATCAAGGGTTTTATAGTTATAGTGGTAAATCACACTTACATGATACTGCAAATATGCTGACAAATATAATGACCAGTAGTTCTGGGCCTTTGCCTGCTTGTATTACCTTGACAACTTGGTAGAAGTGCACCCACTGAATACTAGGATCAAGGGTTTTATAGTTATAGTGGTAAATCACACTTACATGATACTGCAAATATGCTGACAAATATAATGACCAGTAGTTCTGGGCCTTTGCCTGCTTGTATTACCTTGACAACTTGGTAGAAGTACACCCCATTGAATACTAGGATCAAGGGTTTTATAGTATAATAGTGGTAAATCACACTTACATGATACTGCAAATATGCTGACAAATATAATGACCAGTAGTTCTGGGCTGATGCCTGCTTGTGTTACCTTGACAACCTGGTAGAAGTGCACCCCATTGAATACTAGGATCAAGGGTTTTATAGTTATAGTGGTAAATCACACTTACATGATACTGCAAATATGCTGACAAATATAATGACCAGTAGTTCTGGGCTGATGCCTGCTTGTGTTACCTTGACAACCTGGTAGAAGTGCACCCCACTGAATACCAGGATCAAGGGTTTTATAGTATAATAGTGGTAAATCACACTTACATGATACTGCAAATATGCTGACAAATATAATGACCAGTAGTTCTGGGCTGATGCCTGCTTGTGTTACCTTGACAACCTGGTAGAAGTGCACCCCACTGAATACCAGGATCAAGGGTTTTATAGTATAATAGTGGTAAATCACACTTACATGATACTGCAAATATGCTGACAAATATAATGACCAGTAGTTCTGGGCCTTTGCCTGCTTGTATTACCTTGACAACTTGGTAGAAGTGCACCCATTGAATACTAGGATCAAGGGTTTTATAGTTATAGTGGTAAATCACACTTACATGATACTGCAAATATGCTGACAAATATAATGACCAGTAGTTCTGGGCTGATGCCTGCTTGTGTTACCTGGTAGAAGTGCACCCCACTGAATACTAGGATCAAGGGTTTTATAGTAATAGTGGTAAATCACACTTACATGATACTGCAAATATGCTGACAAATATAATGACCAGTAGTTCTGGGCCTTTGCCTGCTTGTATTACCTTGACAACTTGGTAGAAGTGCACCCCATTGAATACTAGGATCAAGGGTTTTATAGTTATAGTGGTAAATCACACTTACATGATACTGCAAATATGCTGACAAATATAATGACCAATAGTTCTGGGCTGATGCCTGCTTGTGTTACCTGGTAGAAGTGCACCCACTGAATACTAGGATCAAGGGTTTTATAGTTATAGTGGTAAATCACACTTACATGATACTGCAAATATGCTGACAAATATAATGACCAGTAGTTCTGGGCTGATGCCTGCTTGTATTACCTTGACAACTTGGTAGAAGTGCACCCCATTGAATACTAGGATCAAGGGTTTTATAGTTATAGTGGTAAATCACACTTACATGATACTGCAAATATGCTGACAAATATAATGACCAATAGTTCTGGGCTGATGCCTGCTTGTGTTACCTGGTAGAAGTGCACCCACTGAATACTAGGATCAAGGGTTTTATAGTTATAGTGGTAAATCACACTTACATGATACTGCAAATATGCTGACAAATATAATGACCAGTAGTTCTGGGCCTTTGCCTGCTTGTATTACCTTGACAACTTGGTAGAAGTGCACCCCACTGAATACTAGGATCAAGGGTTTTATAGTTATAGTGGTAAATCACACTTACATGATACTGCAAATATGCTGACAAATATAATGACCAGTAGTTCTGGGCCTTTGCCTGCTTGTATTACCTTGACAACTTGGTAGAAGTGCACCCCATTGAATACTAGGATCAAGGGTTTTATAGTTATAGTGGTAAATCACACTTACATGATACTGCAAATATGCTGACAAATATAATGACCAGTAGTTCTGGGCTGATGCCTGCTTGTGTTACCTGGTAGAAGTGCACCCACTGAATACTAGGATCAAGGGTTTTATAGTTATAGTGGTAAATCACACTTACATGATACTGCAAATATGCTGACAAATATAATGACCAGTAGTTCTGGGCCTTTGCCTGCTTGTATTACCTTGACAACTTGGTAGAAGTGCACCCACTGAATACTAGGATCAAGGGTTTTATAGTTATAGTGGTAAATCACACTTACATGATACTGCAAATATGCTGACAAATATAATGACCAATAGTTCTGGGCTGATGCCTGCTTGTATTACCTTGACAACTTGGTAGAAGTGCACCCACTGAATACTAGGATCAAGGGTTTTATAGTTATAGTGGTAAATCACACTTACATGATACTGCAAATATGCTGACAAATATAATGACCAGTAGTTCTGGGCCTTTGCCTGCTTGTATTACCTTGACAACTTGGTAGAAGTGCACCCCACTGAATACCAGGATCAAGGGTTTTATAGTATAATAGTGGTAAATCACACTTACATGATACTGCAAATATGCTGACAAATATAATGACCAGTAGTTCTGTTGTGACCCCTCCTTGTGCTACTTCTGCAATGGCTTGCTGATTACATAATTCTCCCGTCCATCCAGGTGGACACTTACAACGGAATGTCTTAGGGAATGGAAGCTCTATACACTTTCCTCCTGAATAACAGGGGTTCTTTCCTTTACAATAAAGAATCTTATCACAGGCAACACTAGATATTGGTGTACTGTGATTTGGACATCTAAAGATAAAAAACAATATAAATACACTCAGTAAGCTCTAGGTGTACTGTGATTTGATCATCTAAAGATAAAAAAAATATAAATACACTCAGTAAGCTCTAGGTGAACTGTGATTTGGACATCTAAAGATAAAAAACAATATAAATACACTCAGTAAGCTCTAGGTGTACTGTGATTTGATCATCTAAAGATAAAAAAACTATATAAATACACTCAGTAAGCTCTAGGTGTACTGTGATTTGAACATCTAAAGATAAAAACAATAAAAATACACTCAGTAAGCTATAACAAGTTTTTTTTAATTTTTATTATTGATATTATTAAAAGATGTGGGTATATGTCAATAAGACAGCAACCCAACGACACAAAAATCAAAAGACATCTAGAACTCAACAAGTGGTCTTAACAATAGCAAAGTGTTGATGCAATGATATCTTATCTGTATGGTGTTATGTTTATTCAATGATTTATTAATTTCTTTCTCTTCATCTATAGTAGGGATTCCTTATTATTCGTTGGAGATTTCGTGGGTACAGGTGAACCACGAATCTAAATGTTCACAACAAATTACACATTTTCAGTAGGCTTGTATGCAGTCATTGGCAAAACCACGAAATTTAATATCCATGAAAATGGGTGTTTTTCTCAATTGATGAAAATTGGTACCAACGAATAAAATGAATCCACAGTATATATGGATATCTAGTTCTTTGTTGGTACCCACGAATAGAAATGAATCCACATTATATATGGATATCTAGTTCTTTATTGGTACCAACGAATAAAATGAATCCACAGTATATATGGATATCTAGTTCTTTGATCCACCAATACAGTTCAATAACATCTTGTCTGTTATTACAATTTTAACACCACTTTGATCCGCTTATAGCTGTGCCAGCAATTAGTTTATGGAGATAGTTGGTGTTAAGAGCGAACTTAAAATGTACTTTGGTGGGTGGGTTTATTTTCCCAAAGACATATTTTATAACAGAACAAATTATATGATCGGTAGTTTAAAACTTTTAAAAGTGTCCCCAGAATACAAACACTTGTTAAATTATGGAACACCTTTCAGTGTCCATGAATAAAATGAGGTAAATAACAATGACAACTGCTTATCAAACATGAGTATACATCTATATAAGTATCTATGTAGTATTTCAAAGTATTATTACCTGCACTCATAGGTGCCCCACAATGGGTAACATTCTTTTCTAATTGGTTTCCCAGCTTGACATACAACACCATTGCAGTCAGGGCGATAACATCCCATTCTCACATTAGAACTGATTGTCATCACAGCTGCAGGACTTTCAATACTCTCTTCCATTTTCATAGGGAACCATTTATTGTCTACTCGAATGTCAGTTACACAGGCTGTGTTGAAAGAAACAAATATATGATAAGATAATTCTTACAAAAAACTTATCTGAGGTTAGAAGAGTAAACTTTAAATCTAATTTGAATGGAATCCGACAAGAAATATAATTCTATCATAAGGAAAGGAAGTATTGTATACATATGAAATTTGATTGTCCATGAACTACAGAATTCTTCAGTCTATTGAAGTTCAATCAATGCTTCATTTTAAGATTGCAAATCTCCAACTTCTGGTGTAGCAACATAATGAAATTACATGGTTTTAATGCTGATTAAATTTAACAAAGATTCTTTTCATCATATCTAATAAATCATTAAGGGATTTTTCTACAACAAAGTTTTTTTTAAAAATTTTTAACAGAAATGACCTTTCCCAAAATTTCTAGAGAAAATATAGTAAAAGACCTAAACATTTTCTTTTCACCTAAAATCATATATCAAAACTTGAACTTACTATCACTAAGACCTCTAGCTTCAAATCTTGCATTGGGATCCCACACTACTCTTGATCCAGACACAATTCGGTCTCTACTTAGCATAAAAAAGTTTCCATTATATGTGTTGTCAAATGTCTCATTGAAGAAGCGGCCTTCACCACTGTCCATTTTGAGTTGAATCCACTGTCCAGACCTTGTCAGTGTAACAGTATGCCACTGTCCATTGTTAGCCACTGCTTCTGACAATGCTATAACATTACTAACAGAACTATCATGGCTTCCTAGGTTATATCTACCTTGAACATGGTTATTTACAATCTGAAAAAAATGTACATTTTTAAGATCTGAATCGTTAATGGTACTTATGTTTGTTTTGTCAAAAAAAAAAAAAAAAAAATGATTATAGACTCTTTCAGTCTTCACAAAATACTTTTGCAGCCACAGGCCAGAGGCTCATTTTTTGGAATATTATGTATGAATTCCATTGGCCTGCAGTGGAAATTTAGTAGAAATATGGGCGTGCGACGTGTGGCCAAGCGTAAAGACTGTTTAGACTTTTTTAGTTGCTTTTTCAAAAAATATTATTATAGGAAAAAAATCACTTAAGTGCTAACCAATGTTATTGCATACACTTTATTCTGATTTTCACAAGGAGCTATTTAAAATTTATTTGAGGGTCAAAACAAAAACTTATTTACTGCAATTTAATTCAATAATGTGTACAGTTGTCTGAATAATAAAACTAATTTCTACAACTAACAAATGTTCAAATGTGTCTTGATAAAGACTATATTGAAAATGACCCAATGTAAGAAAATTGGTTAACACAGGAATGGTTTTTACTGCAAAATAAGTCTTTTCTATCCATACCAATATACCATCTAATTTATATGCTAGTTAAAAGGTGGTTGTCAGTGTACTAGTTAAAAGCTGGTTGTCAGTGTACTAGTTTAAAGCTGGTTGTCAGTGCACTGGTTAAAAGCTGGTTGTCAGTATACTAGTTAAAAGCTGGTTGTCAGTGCACTGGTTAAAAGCTGGTTGTCAGTGTACTAACTTTTTTCTAAATGTAGTTCTTCAATATCTGAACATGTAACAGCATTAATACTGAAATAATTTTGACTGAAGACGTCAGCTAATCCCTTTTGCATATAAAGAAGAAAAGATCTTACCTCGAGTGTAATGAATTCATTTCCATTGGAAGGAAGATGTAATAATACTCCTCCATCAAAATCTCTAGTCCTGAATCGTAGCTGTAGACTTAACTTCTGTGGATGTCTACTCGTTAAAAACTGGTCCTTCAGGTCCCATACCATGAAAGCTGATGTATTGAAATCTCTCACAGTGGTTTCTGAAAAAGGTAGAAAAATATTCATATCATTCCCAGTCAATTAAATGAAAAAATAAATGAACTGTGCTTGTTGCAGTTTACAATTTAAGCCACATGAACCCTCAGTGACTTATGCAAGATGGTATTTTAATGGTAGCTAACAAGTCCAGCTAGATAGATTAACTGTCCAATTTATCTATGAACAGAGGTTTTATAAAAGAACCGAGAAACAGAGTAATGAAAGACTTTAAATCTGAAATCATACTTCATCTACTGTACCACTAGCCTGTCAACACTGAGGTTAGAAGTTCGAACCCTGCAAGTGGCAGCTGGGTTCCACTCCAATCTAAATTGACTAGTATTGTCAGTTTTCCGGTCTAAGGCAGATGATTTTCTCTGGGCACTGTGGCTTCCTCCAACAATAATAAAATGCTCCGCTGGGCGCAGCTTGATACGACCACAGGTCGAACCCTGAACAGTTGGGGCAAGTATGGACACAACATTCAAGCTTGATACAGCACTGAATTTGGATTGTGATTAAATATTTGACACAGCATAGGTTTCTGACACAGAATGAATGTGGTCTAAGAACTTGAAAATGTTTAATTTACCTATTCAAACCATATCATTATTATTTGCTTTTATATATAAATCAGAAATAACCCATTTAAAATGGAAAATTTTCAAGAAAAAAAATGAAAAAAAAATCCCCCCTCAAATTTTTTGAACCCCTTATGATTCATCACCCCCAAACTCAATCCCAGCCTTCCTTTTGTGGTATGGTACCTTGCAGTATAATTTCAGAGAGATCCGTACACTTGAACACAAGTTATTGTCTGGAAACTAGAAAAATGCTTGTTTTTTGGCCCCAAATTCCTAAACATTAAGGGCAATTACCCCCAAACTCAAACCCAGCTTTCCCTTTGTGATATGGAACCTTGTAGTACAATTTCATTAAGATCCATACACTTACACACAAGTTATTGTCCTGAAACTAGAAAAATGCATGTTTTTTTGCCCCTTTTTGGCCCCTAATTCCTAAAATTTTGAGGCAATTACCCCCAAAATCAATCCCAGCCTTCCCTTTGTGGTATGGTACCTTGCAGTATAATTTCAGAGAGATCCATACACTTACACAAGTTATTGTCTGGAAACTAGAAAAATGCTTATTTTTGGCCCCTTATTCCTAAACGTTTGGGGCAATTACCCCCAAACTCAATTCCAGCTTTCCTTTTGTGATATGGAACCTTGTAGTACAATTTCAGAAAGATCCATACACTAACACAAGTTATTGTCATGAAACTATAAAAATGCTGGTTTTTTGCCCCTTTTTTGGTCCCTTATTCCTAAAATTTGGAGGCAATTACCCCAAAATCAATCCCAGCATTCCCTTTGTGATATGGAACCTTATGGTACAATGTCAGAGAGATCCATACACTAACACACAAGTTATGTCTGGAAGTTACAAAAATGCTTATTTTTGGTCCCTTTTGGCCCCTAAGTCCTTAACTGTTGGTACCATAACTTTTCTTTTGTGGTATTGAACCTTATGGTAAAATTTCATAGAGATCCATTCACTTAAACTAAAGTTAGAGTGCAAAAACCAATGTGTCTTCGGACGACGACGCCGGATGACGACGACGCCAACGTCATACCAATATACGACCGCAAAATTTTTTTGCGGTTGTATAAAAACTGGCCTCTACAATATAGCCAATAATGTTGAAAGTGGGGTTAAACACAAACAAACATCAATCAATCATATCTTCCTGTAAGCATAGATTATTATATTTCAGTAATTTTCTGAAACTGTCAGAATCAGGAACACCAATAAAAGTGCTGTTTATTTAAATTATGCTTATTTCCCAGTATGTACATAACCTGCACATTTCTATTTCTGACTGATAAAATGAAAACTCTTCATCTGTTAGGCATCGATAATTACTACCTTTCATTTCAATAACTAGCAGTCAGCTAAAATCTGCATATAAAAATTAAGAATACTTTCCACAGAGTTCACACTTACCAAGCTGACATCTAATAGAGTTTTTATCTACAGGCCTATACCCAGGATGACAAACACACTGGACATCATTGTCGTACCAGTTGACCATCTCACAAGTTCCATGTTGTCCACATTTAGATACACTATTGATCGAAGCACGACCACAAATAGCATCCTCTCTCTGACATCCATTCTGGTGATTTTCTCCAGGGTGATTCTTACTTGTATGCAAGTCATATAGCTAAAAAAGTAATATGCATGACACAAAGCTGAAAATTATAATTTAATTTAAATCAACTGAGGAATATCTGCTGATAAGCAACTATTGAGGGTCCTGTTCATTTAAAAAGTTGATCTAAATTCTTCACATGTTGTAATGTACTTGAAAGTTAATTTTTAAAGACTCAATCTTTAAATCTATTTCACTTGTCATATGGTTTCTCTGTATTTAGTGGAACTACAATAATATATCTAGGTCTATTATGAATTTCTTGCATTCACTATAAATTACAGGATAATGAGCTGTCCAATCTTACTGTTCACATCATGTGTTTGTAATCAAGTATTTTATTCACATCAGCTATCAGAAGATCATTCTATGGTTTACTGTAAGTTCTGAATTCTTCCTCAGGCAAAATTAACCTCAATTGGATTTGGCTATTATTTTTAGGTCCTTTTTGGTCATACATCTCTTCAACTGTTTCGGTTCTTATACAATCTTGGCTTTCAAATGTTAGGGTTTGAGTGTTTCAGATGAAGGTAAATCTAGAAAAGCACTTTAGACTTGTGAAGTTTATAAAGTGTTTCTTTTTTTTCCTCTCTGGTTTTTACTTCTCCATTGTGGTAGAAGTTCCTTATACATCCATTAAACCTGTGGTTTGTAATCCCTGTAGTCTAAATCTACAATTTATTACCAGTATTAGACATAATTTACCTCTCCATTGTGGTAGAAGTTCCGTATACATCCATTAAATCTGTGGTTTGTAATCCCTGTAGGGAAGGCCGGTACACTGTAGCGTCCACCCATCTGTAATACCGTGTTCACGTTCAGGTATTTGTTACGTCCCAGTGTCTTACCACTGATCTCACATGACTTCCTGTCCTGAGACGGGCTATTTCCCGAGGTGGCTGATGCACAATGGTCCACAATCATAGTTACATGCTACAAAAGTATATTTTTTCATTTATTTGAAAGGTTTTTTAAAAATGATGTTTACAGATAGATCAGTGATGTATCCTGTTTTTATGACGTACAAAGTTTTAATGATTCGCCAAGTACACTATTACTTGATGAGGAAATCTGTTTCTTTCAAAAGTTTCACTTATCAAATGATACACTCTTTCTGTTTATGACCTTTGTCTATGTACAACCTTCAGAAAAGAAAAAAAAAACATCAATGATGTATGCCTTCACAATGTTAGTTTACCAGTTTGTTGAGTTGACTGTATTCCTGTTCTTCATGGTTATATAGTTTGATATAGTTTTAGTGTCTACAATGTATTTTGAAAACAAAATAATAAATCTGTACTCACTGCTACATTCACTTAGAGAAGAACATTGAATGACTCACCTCCATTCCTATCTGACGCAAAAGTACTCATGTCTTGTTGAGAAAATTTTTTACTAGAAAAAAATTCCCAAATACATAAAAGAACAACCATTTTCATTAAACTCATATGTATTTAAAAAAATAAAACATCTGAAATGAATACAAATCTGACCTGTCCTTTCCTAATAAGATCGATACGACGCCAGGTCCCATCATCTAACCCTTTCATTCTTGTTATACCATCTTTTCCTTTCCCATCCAACTGTAATTTTAAGGTACCAGTTCCATGATTAATGTACAACAGAGGGTAACCATCTCGTAACTCCAAGGATATGAAATCTTTAGGATGATCTGGACTTATTTTATCCACAGGACCATTATAAAACAATAGTCCATGTTTTTCTTTGGTGACAAATTCTATACTAGTTGTGCTGTCCTCACATTGGGCCAATGGCTGGTATACTGTATAACCACTGTTAAAACTATGGTGGGTCTGCTGACAACGTTTACCATTGAATTCACTATGACACGAACAGCTGTAAATATATAGATTCTTTCTGTGTTAACCATACAAACTATTTTGACTACTGTAGATTCATTTATTTTTGTGGATTAAGGAAAAATTGTGTTTTCGTGGATATTTGATTTCATGATTTTGCAAAAGTCTGCATACAAGCTGATAGAAATTTATTGATTGTTGGACATTTAAATTTGTGGTTCATTTGTACCCACGATTCAACGAAAACTGGTATCTCAGAAATAATAATGAAGCCACAGTATTTCATTTCAAGCTTCTTATCAATTTCCTATAAAATCTATAACACATAGGGGATAAAATATTATCAAGGGGATAAAATTTTCTCAATAGTCAATATGAAAAGAGTCATATATCCTGGCAAATATACTGTCAAAAATTAAAAATATTTTCACTTGCCCATAAAAAGTCAAATGAACATAGAGAATGTCCCTAGTAAATTCAACATGCTTGAGATTGTCAGCCATTGCAGGAATCAGTGTTTGCCTGTATTATTTTGGCAAATCATAAACATTTAAAGTCACAGAGTAAAAGTGATTCTTTTGCAAACAAGTTCAAAGGCTCCAACTTAGTGCTTATAAACCATTACCCATTTTTTAAACTGCTTATGAATAAATCTTCCAATTCAACAACAAAATTTTTATAATTTGTACACAGAATGTTCATGAAAATTGAACTAACATTACAACATTGTATACCTCAGATCACCAAAGTCATCTTTAAAACAAGTTCCTCCATTGAAACAATAACCAGCTGTACATGACAATGGCTTGGAGAAGTTTTTGGCCAGACACTGACATTCAGCTACGATCTGTGTTCCTATGCCAACAAAAGATTTGCCTTTAGTGTTGATCATCACTGGAGCATGCTCATCCACATACAGAACATTGGCACACCCTCCACTGTCACATATCTCTTTCAGACATTCGTCTATATTCACCATGGCAACATTACCGCCAGATTCTGTTTCAAACTATAAAATGGAATAAAGCAAAACAAAGTGTTAGATGATTTAATGTAGCATCCTTTATCAAAACTTGATAAAATTAAAGAACAACTCAACTATATTTGACTGTTATTCCTATTCTAATACATTATGAGAGATATAATTAAAAAAGCCTTTTAAAAATAGGATATAGAGTCCTATAAAATAATATTCCGCAAAATAATATATGTTTTATTTTGCAGCTTTAGAGTCAAGAAAACCTCAATGTCATATAAAAAAAAACATGTTCAATTCAATTGATTTCCCCACAGAAACACAACTTTTATAATTTCTCTTTAAAGCGGTGTTTGACGAAGGTGGCTTGTATTTTTTCCTACATATTATTGAATACAGCTGCTCATTCAAAGTAAAACTCTAATATGACAATGACTATGGATTTGATGGCAAATATTATCCATATGCCTATAGAAAATGTGTATTTCAATGAAATTGAAATTCATAATTTACTTACACCCACAAAATCTGAAGAAAAATTAGAATCCCACAAATGATTACAAATCCATAGTATATTGTTTCTCGTATGTTCTTACAATTCCTAAGACAAATTTTATTTATGGCTCCAGAATAATCTTGAAACAAACTCTATAATGATACAAGGGATCTTATAACTGTTCTTAAGCAAACATTCATAGTAAAGGACTTACTGTGTCACAGATTACTGAACTCAAACAAGTATATATTATATAAACTACTGTAAATTCACAAATCATTCTGAGGTTTATTAATGCAAATAATGCCACACCTTGAGTATCTCAATAATAAGAACTTGCACTCTGATATATATATATCTGTATGAAGCGTTTTCATAAAATAGCAATAATTAAACTCGTATTTTTTTGTTCATTCTTCAAAAATTGCAATAATAAATGCATGCAATAATTTCTGAATTTACAGTACTTACCTCAGTCTTATACTGTGTAACGATGCCATTTATTTTACTGGGAGGGTACCAAGGAGAACCATGAGCTGCATATCTAACATCTAAATACTGCATTGTCTTATTGTCCATCACACTAAATATATCAACATTCTCTACTGGTACCCCTAATTTCTCTGCTAACTTTTTCTGAAACTTCTCATAATTACTTTCTGAATGTTGTGTATTACCTGCCGAGTCCATGTAAGATGATTTTTCCATAAACTGTTCTGCTGTTATACCTAAAATGAACAAGATTTTATATTGTTTTTTGTTTGCTCTTTTTTAAGATTTGTGCATACAGTAAAAAGAGATGTGTCAATGAGCCATAAAAAATAATGTAATAAATCAGGAATGCTCAACACTTGTATGTAGATTTTCAGTTAAGAGTTGAATTTCTTAGTTGGAAATTTTGTTAACTGCATACAAAGACATTCAGTCTTGTCCAAACAATATAGCTGCAAATTGAAAATTATCACTTAATTAATCCGATAAAACTCTGGCAAAATTGAAGTTTACATATACTAATAACATTTTGACAGGAATACAAAGTTCTGTCTAGAAATTTAAACTAGCATAATGGCAAATTAATCTAATTCTCTAATGATATAATAATTACCTGTCAATCTAATGGACCCAGAGCTGTACACAGCATTATCTGATATTTCCTTTACAGTAACTTTAATGGAGGCTGTTGCATTCTTCTTATTAAACACCACATGATCATACACTGTCACCTTAAAATCAAATACCCCTCCTGGTACCCCTTTCTTCATGGTAATCATACCAGTTTCTACATTTACACTGAAAGAAAAAAGTTACTGTTCCAATTAGATGTTCATGCTTCCTTTTCTGAAATGTTACTGTGGATTCATTATTGTTTGTAGGACACCAATGTTCACAGATTGAGAATAGGTTAACCACAAATTCAAATGATCAACGAAGTACACATTTTCTATAGGCTGGTAATGGAGACTTTGGAAAAACCATGAAATCAAATATCCACGAAAATACAACTTTTCATCAATCCACAAAATAAATGAATCAACAGTATTTCACTAGTTTCATCATTCGTTAGGAAATAGTTTATTCTCTGTTTGGTTGAGTGTTTTGGTTTTTGCTTTCTCATTTATTTTCTCATTCATACCAAGGATGTTAATGGTAAGGATTGGGATCTCCTGGACAGTTTGCATGCACTGTATAGAAATATGTTGCATGGCACATGGTCTTGTAAGAGTTCCTCTTATGAAACTCATTCATTGTATTGCTCGCCAGTTTCATGTTGGATACTTTTTTCACTTCCAAATTTATGTCAGCATTTTTTTTTAGCATAACAAAACATGATAATTATATGTGTATGTTTTAAACATACAAATGAGGCGGAGCATTTCTACATTAAACCATTCTTCATTATCCATTCTTTTCTGACTAAATAAAATAAATGGAGAATGTGTCCATGGGACAGCATTGTGTATAAGTTTCATAACATTTGGTTGAGGCAAACTTAAGTTAGAGAACGGAAACTAATTTTGGGATGTATGTACGGACGGATGGACGAATAGATGTACGGATGGACATGGGTAACACTTAATGCCCTCTCCACCGCGGAGTGGGTATAAAAACTTATGAACACAACTTTTGTTAGAATTTGTTTAAGAATAGTGTTCCATACTAAATAGATTATTACCTGAAGAACTGTGCCATTGCCTTTGGTCCTTTGAAGACGTAGAGTTTATCTTTATGATCCCAATCGTCAAGATCTTCGGCATTAGCTCTGCCTATCTCTATGTCTCCAAACAAACCTACAATATAAAACAAAAAATTTTAAACACTTTAATGATCCCAATCACCGAGGTCTTCAGCATTAGTTCAACCTATTTCTATGTCTCCAAACAAACCTGCTATATTAAACGAATAATACTTTGGTAAATAGAAAGTTGATGAGCGATGGATGTGAAAATGCATCACACAGTATTGAATGTTAAACGAAGCTTGGTACCAAAAGCTCTGATTTGTAGTTCCTGAGAAAAGTGCAACAAAAGATTCATAAAACGGATGGACAAGGAGGTAAATAAGTATATCCGCTAGATAGCTTGCCTTGGTTCTGAACACAAAATATGGTATAGGTTCTTTATCAATTCAACAATTAAAAGTAGATTTGGCATAAAAAGTACCAGTATATGTCTTTATGGTATGTGTCACATGACATTTTCTTATTGTTAAACTTTCATTTAAAGTGTTAACAATTCATTTCTGAAATATTTTACAACGTCCATGATACAGCATTTAACAGCAGTGTTTTACAGTTCAAATATGTTTTTAATGAGATAGTGTATTAAAATTCTACATCTACAGACGACATTTTTAAAAACAAAAGGCATTACTTACCTTTATAGTTATATACAAAGATCTCCTTGAATCCATCATAATGTTGATTATTGTTTTTATCTCCAATCTCTATGGTCAGTGTACTGGTTCCTGTCTGGGATAATCGGTTGTTACCTCCCATGTCCTTCATTATAATTGGTAAATAATAAAATTTCTGTTCTTCACGGAAAAATTTTCCAAGGGCCATAACTTTGCCTGTTCCATTTCCACCATCTCCAGCTAATGTAATAAATAAAGAACAAATTAGGTAAAGAAATAAGTAACAAAACAATGTCAAAATTAATAAAACTGGTAAAGAAAAGCTTTGACACAAGTCCTAAAAGTTAATTCTCATATTCAATGTTTTAATACAATTATCCAAGCAGTCAATTATTTTAATTTGAAGCTTATTTTATGGGAATTTTGATGAAATAATTATTTTTTTACATTGTAATTTTTGATCTTAGACTGTATCAGGGCTTTCAAAAAATTTTGAAATTGCAATTTCAAGCTGTCTATAAACCATTTTACTGCATATAAAATTAGTCTGCAGTTGACAGCAGCTGAAGCTTACTAGAGGGCTTCAATTTCGTGGTTTTGCAAAAGTTTGTTTACAAGCCTATAGACAATTTACATTTTGTTGAACATTTCGATTGGTGGTTTCCCTATACCCAGGAAATAATCAAAGAGCTTAAAAGCTTGAGGAAAAGACGGCAAATGTTTCCTTTGATAGTCTTATTCAAAACATTTCATTAAAGTTGAAAGTTAATTATCTAAAATTCAATTGAATTTGGCACCTATCATTTAATAACTACAATTGAATTCATCATATATATATTTTTTTTTATTGTATACCACTGAACTGCAAGCTATGGCATTTCTCCATTTTTGTGACAGGGCTCTAAGACTTCAAATTTTTCTCGATAAAGTGAGGACTGAAAAGTCTATTCAGTTTAAAATTTCCATTTAAATATGTTTAAACTACAAAAGCCATTTGAAAATTTTATATTTTTTTATCATTACAATGATTATGTTGGTACATAAAATTTTGTTTTAATGGAAAACTACTTATCATATAATAAATATCACATTTTACGTGTTCAGATACAGAAACTTTTCTTTAGGTGGATAATTACTCATCAATTTGAGGTGCTCCTGTATTGGAGGAGAGATTCTCAATACAGTTACAGAAAAGAATGAAAACTGACGTTTCTCTCCCATTCCCATGTATCCCGTACCCCACAAATAATAATGAATCATAAGTATACATGTACAGTCAAATCTGTATTAAGCAGTCACTTTTGGGAAGTATCAAAATTGACCACCCAAGGGAGGTGACCTTTTAAACAAGGTTCCAATAAATTCCGATTCCAACATCGCCTGTCAGGAACACGGGGAATTCACAAATTCACCTTCTATTGCGTGTTATTAAAAGTTGAAATGATTATTTCGTGAGGAAATCAGGTGAATGCTGAAACGAGTTAAATTATATAGAGAAAATGTTTGGGAGGGTCCGAAAGTGACCACTAGAGGCAGGTGACCACTGAAACGAGGTGACAGTTAAGGCAGGTTTGTAACATGGAATCGGTAATTGTCCATCTAATTTCTCATCTGCATTACAATACTTTAAAGCATAAACTCTACTATGCTACTGGGACTATGAAATGCCATTGCTTTTTAACCTTAAATTTGACAAGAAATATTTATGTTTATTCAGTGGTCAGTTTTCTTTATGGATCATTATGTATTTAAAGCAGATCTTTGATCATCTCTGTTTAAACTATTCATATCTTTTTAGATAAGGGTTGATTTAGAGCTTGACAAATGTTATAGACACCAGTCTATTGTTGAAGACTCTCTTTAATTGTAAATGATCTTTGTTTATTGGTGTCATTGGGTTGCTGTCTCATTGATGTATAGCCATATCTCCCTGTCTCATTGATGTATAGCCATATCTCCCTGTCTCATTGATGTATAGCCATATCTCCCTGTCTCATTGATGTATAGCCATACCTCCCTGTCTCATTGATGTATAGCCATATCTCCCTGTCTCATTGATGTATAGCCATATCTCTCTGTCTCATTGATGTATAGCCATATCTCCCTGTCTCATTGATGTATAGCCATATCTCCCTGTCTCATTAATGTATAGCCATATCTCCCTGTCTCATTGATGTATAGCCATATCTCCATGTATAGCCATATCTCCCTGTCTCATTGATGTATAGCCATATCTCCCTGTCTCATTGATGTATAGCCATATCTCCCTGTCTCATTAATGTATAGCCATATCTCCCTCTATTCATATACTTATAGTTCTTTTCAACTGAAGTGATCTGGGTATAAAAATAATATGGTAAACAACAATAGTTAAAACTTACTTGGATCAAATTCCAAACTAAACATATGATTGATGTTCTCGTTGCAAGTAGGATTTTTACAGGCAGGTAATTCAAACTTAAAGGGAGGACCATATTTTTTGGTATCCCTATCTATGGCACTGAAAGTAATGACTGGTTCATGGGACGGGTCCTCATCTTCCATTACAATTGGACGATACTGTTTGGCAAAGGTTGGTGCCTCATCGTTTAGATCTGTTACCTTGATATACAATGTTGCAGTTCCTGTCTGTGCTGGAATTCCTAAAAAGAAAACATATATATGGTCACATATTTTAAACTTTTGTGATGATTTTCTTGCAGATTAAATATTTACATTGCACCATTGTTTTTAATTGCTTTATTTTAAAGCCTGTTTTCCATATGGAAACTAATTCAGAATTTACATTTAAGATAAAATTTCATGTAATTTCTATCATTAAGTACTTTATGCACATGTACTGAAGTACAGTAGTGTTATTATTGGTTCAATGAAAGGAACTCTAACCTTTATCGATTGCTAGAACTTTAACTGTATACTGGTCACTAGTCTCTCTGTCCAATGTCTGACCATCAAGTCCATTCTGTATCTTCACCATACAATAGTCTCCATGCTGTTCTACATAAAACCTGTCTGCATGGTCAGCTATTGAAAATCTGTAGTCAAAATAAATCAATAGTTATAAACCTTACCCTTCAAAGTCTGGGCTTTACTGGCCATTTGTTGAAAATGTTCAGCTACTAGTCAAAATAATGTTATTAACCTTATTCCAATAATTTGGGCGTTAGAGGCCTTATGTTGAAAACGTCCAGTTACTAGTCAATCTAACATAAATCATTCTATCTTTATCATGTGACAGGAAGGTATGTAGCAATGAATTCCCTGATATATTTTTAACTTACGTAAATTCATTATTTGGTGGGCTATCTTTATCATGTGCTGAGAAGGTGTGTAACAATGAATTCTCTGGGATATTTTCATCCTTTGTGATGACTTCTACTTTCTTCAGGAATTCTGGTTTTTCATCATTAGCATCAGTTACTGTAATCTCAACATGGGCGATATCAAAATGATTGGGATTGGCATCTCTGGCTTTAACTGTCAGGTTAAAGAAACGCTGGGTTCTGTTTTCATAATCAACAGGCTAAAACACATTAAGAGTATTAATTCAATTGTGCGTTTCTTCATACAATCAAATTATTACACAACAAACCTTTTTTCCTAATAATAAAGTTGTAGTATGTATGTAATTGTTATTCTTTTCTTAATTTTAATATCTTCTTATTCTTAGAAAAGTTGGTTTATATAAACATTGTATTCATGATCCAAGAGTTAAAACATGCCATTTTAGGAAATGTTGCACACAAATAACAGGCTCAGAATTAAAAATAATAGTATTAATTCATATGATATTTTTTTATCATAATTTTTCAATAATATTAGCATCATAAAAATTTATACTGAATTGTGCTGACTGATAAATGGATTTTTATTGCAAGATTTTTTGTAAATTAGACTTAAGGAAGGTTTATTTATGGCATTTTATCCCCATCACTGAAAGTTGAAAATATGATGCAGAAAAAATTGAGTTCAACTTCGTCAGAATATATAAAGTCAACTTACGTTATAGACAGTAATAACTCCATCATTGGAGGGTAAAGTTATAATTGAGAAGAAATTCAGATCGTTCTGTGTCACAATTGAGTATGTCAGCTTAGCATTGTCATCAACATCATCATCAGTGGCCACAACAGAGACGACAGGACCACTTAACTGACTCTCAGACAAATCAACACGGTAAATCTTCTGCAGAAATTTGGGCCTTTCATCGTTTTCATCTGTAACCACAACCGTCACTGTAGCTGTTGAGCTTTGTGGATTGACACCATTGTCATACGCCACAATGGGGAGATAATAACGATCTAACGTTTCTCTGTCCAGTTTGTTGGTGTTAGACGTAATCAGACCAGTTTCTCTATCAATGAGAAACAGACTCATGGAAGTGTCTGGATCCACAGGACGATTGTCCCCGATCATATAATGTACCGTACCATTTCTACCATAATCCACATCATTAGCACGCACTGTCATCACATTCTTACCTACAATTAGACATTTTATACAAACATTTACAGTTTTACATTCATTGATAATGTTGAGCCATACTAATCAACAGATATAGTCAGTAATCTTTGCATGAAAAACTAAAATCATAATTAGATTTTCCTTATGTTGGAAGTGGGTTCCACAGCTACTCACTTAAGATAAATATTTTACAGAAATCTTGGTCTTTTGATCATATTTTTCACTGACAAACAGCTATTTTGGATAAAAACTAAAGGCCTGTTGCATTTACAGAACTGTTGGAATTTAGGATCTCTGTTTAAATTACTATGAATTATGAAAAGTAAGTGTTGTATAGGTACTATTTGTGACAATCAAATAAACCATTAAAACCAATGTGCACAAATACATTGTGTAAAACTGATATGAAGTGATGTGTTTTAGATGGTATATATATATTTCATATGTGTAATATTTAAGGCCACCCTTAAGAAATTCTTTCTTTGATGTTGCCTACCCATGCCTTGTAGGGTTGGGTAGGTAGGTAGAGATTTTTTTTTTTTTGGCCTACAGCATAAGTTACATGTTTTAGACAAGAAAACAATATAATAGCAGGAAAAAATCCTTTAAAAAAAATTTGAACAATTTGTGTCATAAATATTTTTGGGTAGGCTGCTTTTTCGGTGGGTAGGTAGGCAACATTAAGCAATCAAAATTTTATTTTGGTTTAATTGACATATTAGTGAAACAGATGATAGCATATTGGAAAGATCTTATCTTAGATAAATGAATAAATAAAAGCAACATTCACAAAAATGAATTTACTTAGTAAAATTAAAATGTTCAAGCATTTCATTAACATATCTTTCAGAAAATAATAAAGTTGGATGAAAAATTTATGGCGAGTTACAGATGACAATAAGCATAATCAGGACTGAGTCAAATAAACATAAGGGATGGAAAAAAATCAATGCACTTTCTTTGTACAAAAAATCAAAATCAATTGATAAGTAAAATTTCTGCCTTGACCTTGAAAAGCACACAACACCATACATACCGAACACTTTGTCTCTAAAATCTAAAAATTCAAAATGTCTAAAGCCACCTGTAGCAACAGATGTAATATTCCTACACAGATATGCATGAACAACAAGCAGCAAATAGCAGATATAAATGATGGTTTGATGTTTATATGCATTTATGATATGACATTTATTCTATAATTTATATGGTGATGATGAATTTGTGTTTAACGTTCACTATAGTTTTTGAATGCAACATTAATATTCAGGGCTATAATGTGCTCTGGCTATAGAAGTTGATCAAGAATGTTGTTCAGATAGATATATTATAACCCAAAATATCTCCATTATAATCTAGATTTACTAATGTAAGTTAAGCTTAACAAAGATTTACTTAACCAAAGATATACAGCCACTTACCTTTAGCAGAATTTTCTGGCACATAACCTGTCAAGTTTGTGGTGAACTCTGGTCGATTATCATTAATGTCAATAGGTTTGACCTTGACATAAGCATAACCTATCAGAGACTGTGCTGAGTTAGGTTCATCCACAACCAGAACATTAAACTGGAACTCTGCTCGTCCCTTTGGCAAGTCTCTATCCAAGGACTTCAGTAAATAGATCCTACCAGTTTTAGGCTCTATAGAGAATGTTGGATCATTAGGTTTGTTGTCATCACTACTAATGCTGTATACAAAATCTGTGGTTCTGGCGGTGTCTTTATCTGTTGCACCAACCTAAGAACAAGCATTTAGCCCATTAAGTCATGAAATAATTTCCAAAAATATTGTTTTTGTCCTAACTGTCCACTTACCTGCCTATCACAATTAGCTTGTCCACAGAAATCTGTTATAAGTTAACATTGAAATAGGATGAAACATGACAAGAATAATTTCATTTCATGTTCATTTGTGCAACTTATATTTGATTTTTTATTGGATTATTTTATGTGGTTCTAATAGCAAATGTGGACATTGCAATTACTACATATGGTACAATTTGTCAACACTATAATATTTTACATTGGAATCCTACTAGTACTACAATGATAAAATAAATTCTTCAAAATCCTTTG
The DNA here is from genome assembly GCA_017311375.1 of Mytilus coruscus. Lineage (NCBI taxonomy): Eukaryota > Metazoa > Mollusca > Bivalvia > Mytilida > Mytilidae > Mytilus > Mytilus coruscus. Next base: position 91,928,293 of record CM029600.1, read on the forward strand.
CGTTATTGAGTACACTATATATTAACCTGAACAAGAAACTGTCCTCCCCTGGGTGGGGTTTCCTCTTCCACAACTGATGTTATAACATACTCTGATTTAGTAAATTCTGGAGCATTATCATTGACATCTTGCACATGGAGTATCACTGTTGTCATGTTTGTATAAAAACTGTCACTCACTGTTATAGTTAGGGTAAAGGTCTGAAAAAAAAAACAGAGTGGAATACGTCACTTAATGTTATACTTATTTTAGCAACAAATAACAACACCAGTCTAAATATATATATATATATAAATAAAAACTTTGAAAAATTTTGAAACTTCATTTCATTACATCAGAATGTGCAGTCCTGCATACTTTTTACTTTAAGTATGTTTCAACATTAACCAAAAATGACTTTTTTTCAAGATTTTCCTTTAATACTTGTAAGGTTCCAAAGATGAGAACAATGACTTGCATAATTTTACTTTAAAATAAGGTCTTAAATTGAATATCTGTTAGTTTTGCATTAGAATGAAGATAACAGTATTGTATTTTATGCTTGGCCTAAGAGTTGCTAGGTGAACTCAATGACAAAGATTATCACAGAAACATGTGTAGACTATACTGTACTGACTCTAGTATCATTTTATTTTATTGACAACAATATCAAAATTGTTCATTAACCAATTAATAACCAAGCAAACCCATGTATAAAACTTACATGTGACATGGTCTCATAATCCAGATCTCTGGCTACATAGATATCCCCAGTCTTCCCTCTAATACTAAATACACCATCAGTATTACCACTGGTTATGGAGTACGTCAAGGTATCAGCTACAATATACAGTAGTTATTTATACTATTCAGGATGACAGTTATTGTCACTTCAAGATGAAATAGTACAGCTTTACTTCTTATGCCTTTTAATAGTAATTATTCTGGATGTCAATCTCCACTATACAAATATTAATTGTCAGAACCTATATCATTTTTAAAAGCTTTACTATGGATTTAAGATCATTCAGAACGTTTCTACTGTATGTCCCAATTAGGTCAATAAGTGGTTTTCATGAAAAATACATTTCAAAAACAAGAATGTGTCCATAGTACACGGATGCCCCACTCGCACTATCATTTTCTATGTTCAGTGGACCGTGAAATTTGGGTCAAAACTCTAATTTGGCATTAAAATTAGAAAGATCATATCATAGGAAATAGGAAACATGTGTACTAAGTTTCAAGTTGATTGGACTTCAACTTCGTCAAAAACTACCTTGACCAAAAACTTTAACCTGAAGCGGGACAGACGGACAGATGAACAAACGGACGCACACACCGAAAAACATAATGCCCCTCTACTATCTTAGGTGGGGCATAATCAAGACTGAAGCACAAAACTTCAAAGTAAATATTTTTTAGTAACAGCTTGCACATGGGGTGTTAGTGCTAGAACCATTAGTTTCAACAACCAACTGCCCTTCGACCATCATCTCTTTATGACAATTCTTATCTTAACTTACCTATATCTTTATCAGTGGCCTGTACTCTGATTATGGATTTACTACTGTCTGGGGGTTGTTCAAAGACATTTGTCTCATAACGAGGCTTCTCAAACACTGGTGGGTTGTCATTCTTATCTCCAATAATAACCTGGACTTGAGCTTGAGCTGCAAAAAAATCGTAAACTTTTATTCTTGCTCAAATGTAATACTGTGGATTCATTTTTATTCGTGGTTTACCAATTTTCGTGGGTTTCGTGGGTCACAGCGAACCACGAATTTAAGAATTCAACGAAGAATAATCCTGAGAAATGTGTAAGGAGTCGAATGTTTATTTCCGGTTATGTTATGCAGTTCTAGTATAGTGTTGACTAGCGATATACATTGTAACATAACACGTGTTTTTATTGAAAGAAGATACAAGTATTTTGATCAAATCTAATAAATATATCGAATATCAGTGATAATTTACTTTTTAAAATTGATTAAAACTGTTCATGGAAAATAACTGCAAGTTGTTAATTACCGTGTCATAGTTTGGTTTACTGGTGATTAAAAATCAATAGGATTAAGTACGGGGATATTGCCTGTAGGTAATATTGTTCATGACGGGAACATTTATTTTCACACCTTTTACTTATATGACTGTTTATTATATATCGTGATTAGGGAAATGAGCTTTCAATCATAGAGTTTTTAATGCCTTATAAAATTCTGACAAGAATTTATAAATTGTAAAACAAACAAATAATTAGTTGTCTCTGTCCATTATTGTAATAGAAGTTTTCAATGAACACTTTAACCTAGAATGACCAAGCGAGGATTTTGACAATTCAAAACTTTTTCAATGAATTCCTTCTTTTTTGTTTGTTTTATTATTGATCATACCAAGGAGGTTATATGATCTCCAAAATCAAAAAGAAATCCACGAATTACGTATCTGAATTTAAAAATTTTTTTTTTGTAATCAGAGATCCACGAATAATTTACGTATACCATGAAACATCTTTTTTTTCTCTATCCACGAAAATAAATGAGTCCACAGTAATTCATGAGGACAGGAATAGAGCCTAGTATCTTCTCATGCTCCAAACTTTTTAAATTTTATACATCTGATTTGACTTAAATCTCTTGACCAAACATTAATCTTTCTTTGACCTTACTGAATTTATAACATCAGATTTTTAGCTTTGTTTTCTTCTCACAAAACTTTCCTCAATGTAAATTTTTATCATCATTAAAGCAATAAAATGAAAGAAACAGGTCTACCTCTTCTTCACAATGTAACATTATAAAACAGTTCTTGAACTTCAATTATTGTGATTAAATGAGGAACAAATTTTTATGGATTTTGTTGGTTCATCAAAGCCCCAAATTTTCATATGAAACTAGTTAACAAGAATATGTGTCCATAGGACACAATGCTCAGTTATACTGTAGGCAGGACATAAAAATGTGAATAGAGTTCAGAAATTCACACCCTGCTACCACATTTGTATAGAAATGACAAAGTCCATTTTTATTCGGAAAATACCAAAAATAGTTTTGGTTAAATAAGCACTTTTGTTGCTGGATTTCAAGTTTTCTGGTTCCTAAAAAACTAAAGTCCAAGGTATTTGAATTTTTTGGAGTTTCAGATAAAAGATCAATCTCAGATTTATATTCCTGGCTTGGATTAACCTTAAATCCCTGACAACTGGTACCTTACAAATCATTATTCTTTAACAGGCCTTTGTCTTATAACCACTTACCACTATTAGGTGAATTAGGTGGTTCATGATAAGGAATGTCCGAGTTAATACCATCTTTAGCCATTACAGTTATAAAGTAGACATTCTCTTCCTCTCTATCAAATGTTGTATTTGTGGTAATTAGACCAGTCTGCTGGTCAATTCTGAACTTCAGATAAGCATTATTCTTATCTGCTACCAAGCTATAGTATACCTAGTAAAATAAAATTTTTAGATTTTATAAAGAAATAATATGATTTTCAACTCAAAAGTCACAAGTTAGGAGAAAATGTACTTGATCCTGAAATAAAATGCTTCGCTGAGCACAGCCTGATACGACCGCAGAGGTCGAACCCTGAACAGTTTGGGCAAATTTGGACACAATATTCAAGCTTGATACTGTCTGAATTTGGATTGTGATCAAATTTTTGACATAATATAGGTTAATGTGTGGTCAAAGATCTTACAAATCTATTTCGCAATACTGTGCAATTGAAGATTTCTTCTTGAAACTTTTCAAAAATTCAAAATTTGAAAAATTTTGAAAAAATCCCAACTTTTGAAACCCCTTAGAGCAATAACCCCAAAACTCAATCCCAGCCTTTCCTTTGTAGTATGGAACATTGTAGTACAATTTCAGAGATCCATACACTTAAACACAAGTTATTGTCTCGAAACTAGAAAAATGCTTGTTTTTGGCCCTTACTTGGCCCCTCATTCCTACATATTTGGGGCAATTAACCCCAAACTCAATCACAGCCTTCCCTTTGTTATATGGAACCTTGTGATACAATGTCAGAGAAATCCATACACTTACACACAAGCTATTGTCTGGAAACTAGAAAAATGCTTGTTTTTGGCCCCTTTTTGGCACTTAATTCCTAAACTGTTGGCCCCATAACCCCTCAAATGAATCCCAACCTTCTACTTGTAGTATTAAACATTGTGGTACAATTTCAGAGCAATTGATATACTTATACACAAGTTATTATCCTGAAACTAGAAAAATGCTTGTTTTGGGCCCCGAATTCCTAAACGGTTGGGACCATCCTCCCCAAAATCAATCCCAACCTTCCTTTTGTGGTATTGAACCTTCTTAAAAAATTTCATACAAATCCATTCACTTAAACTAAAGTTATTGTCCAGAAACCAATGTGTCTTCGGACGACGACGCAGACGACGACATCATACCATTATACGATCCCAAAATATTTTTGCAGTCGTATAAAAAGTTGAATCTAGAAAGTTTTCCTATGTTAAAATGACATTAACATCTTTGACAATTTCCAATGAGTGTTTCATTCACTGAAAATTTATCAATTCACATATTTTTTTGAAAAGAAACAAAAGTATGGTAATTAAAAAATAGTATTCAAAGGACTGAACATGTATCTGTTATAATATTCAAATCAATACAAAGGTAAATAACTCACCAGATTATTTGGAAGATCTGCATCAGCATCTACAGCTTTCACTGTAAACACTGATACTCCAGAAGGTTCATTTTCTGGGACACTACCACGGAACAAGTTAGCAAGTTTGGGGTCAAGTCCTTCAAACTGTGGTACTTCATTATTCATGTCACGGACATTGATAGTTACACGCATTTCCTGTGAAAGTGGAGTCAGGCCTTGATTCTGAAAAAGAAGATATCAGTTAAAAGTTTCAAACTTGTTCCTCAAGTTTTATACTTAATGAAGGTCAATTCAAAACATGTGTTATGCACACATATCATATCCTACATTTTTTTTAATCTATCATAAAATTTGGAACAAAGTAGAACTTGTTTCTATAAACTATCAAAACTATACTGGACTGGAATTTATTTGAGTGTTTCTTTCAATTTTTGATTGTTTTACCATATATTAATCTTCTGTTGTTTAATTGATTTCTCTGAATAGTCCCATTTAAATAACTTCTTCAATTCAATGTAAATATTTCTTTAAACTTACAGTTACTCTGAGACGTAGTGTATATGTATTGTTGATCTTGTAATTTAATGGTCCATTCAATCGTAAATTCATGTAATTGTCCCTGCCTTCAACACGGAAGTTTCCAGCTGACTGCCTAGGTTGTCCATTGGAATCGACTATTGCAAATGATACTCCATCTAGTGGTGGTGGTACATTAGAAGAAGCATAAAACGTGGCTATTTTGTAACCCACTTGTTCTGTTTCATTTACGGTAAAGCCTTGACCATTATAGTTGTCATCCCATGTTGGGGCAGGCTGATCACCTGTTGTTACATCAATATTGACAAGTACTGTGCTGTGAAGTGGTGGACTTCCTTTGTCTTCTGTTCTTACTTGTAATCTTATTGAACTATCAAAAAACTGAAAGTAACAAAAGTAAAGTTTAGAGGATTTTTTCATGGTTTATACTGAGAATAGAAATGGATGCAGTTGTAGAATCTACATAGGTATAAAAAGTCTGATAATATTAATATTAAAGTTTGTTTTTGACATACAAACATATGTCTCTCATGTTTCCTTTGATGTTAAATACACAATCTACAATAAAAGGTGTGACTCTTTCCTTTAAATCTAATGTATTGATATATAGTAGACTCTGGTAAATTGGATACTCAAAATGTCAACAGAAAATATTTCTCAATATATTCAAATGGAAGATAAATGTGTATTCATTGATTGATTGATTGGAGTTTAATGCCAATTTCAGCACTATTGTGCTATTTTGGGGCGGTCAGTTTTTATTGGTGGAGGAAGCCAGAGTCCCTGGAGAGCACAATTCATTGAAGCTCCTTCTGCAAAATTGTATTCACTTAACTTTTAGGTTCATTTCTTGTCTAGAAAAAACATTGAAAATATCCAATTGTTCAAGGTTTTGACAGAATTTTCACAAATATTCTTACCTGATTTGCTGATATATATTCTTATATTGTATATTCATATACACTATAAAATTTATATTATACATATAGAAAAGATTTGGTGTTTATATATAATATTATTATGGAAGATGTATTGGTTAAGCAGAATTCGGATTAGGTGGAGTCTACTATATTTACTCCCCATATGTTAAAACAGCAAATTTGAAGTTTTCCTATATTGAAAAGACATATAACAAGGTAAAAGTATCAATTTTCTTGCTGAATACTTACATCAGACAAACTCTTGGTGAGGAAGATTGTACCAGTATCAGGGTCGATTCTGAATCTGTCTTCTGGGTTCTCTATAAGGGAGTATTGGACTTCAGCATTTGTACCCATATCCTGATCTGTTGCTAACAGTGATGTCACAACTTTGTTGACGTCTAGACTACGCACTATTGTTGGAGTGTAAACTGATGAATCAAACTTTGGTGGATTGTCATTCAGATCGTCAATCGTAACCCAGAACGTACACAAACTATTTAACTTCCTGGTTTGACCCTGATCCTCAGCCATGATAGTTAGAGGATAACCTCTCATGCCCTGTTCAGATTCCCGATCAAACATTACCCTGGATGTGACAGTACCATTGTCAGGATCTACATTGAAGCTCTGTGTCTTACCAGCTGGAGTCACAACATGGTATTTAATTTTGCCATTAAAACCTCTATCATCATCTTCTGCTTGTACCTGAAAATCAAATGCAATGCATAACATATTTTACTTCAACCCGTTAAGATCACTACTTTACTGCAAATATGTCATTTTATAAATACGAAATGTGTGGAGAATCGTCCATGAAACAGAAACCAATTGTTTGATATGCTAATTACTTAATTACTTAGTTTAACATATTACATAGACATCTGTCTTCTGGTGAAGACTGTGTGTGACGCATTAGATGTCACTTGTTCTTTTTTTGTGTCGTTGGATTGCTGTTTCATTGATAAAACCATAACTCATCTTATTCATACAAAAATCAAAAGGAAGAACTAGTAAACAGTTATGATATTGGTATTGTGTCTTGCATATGTAGAAATATCTTGTTGAGATCGGTTATCGAATTGGATGCACATCTTGTAACCAAGAATGAACATAAACTATTGAACTTCCTTGTCTGACCCTGATCTTAACGAGATTGAGACAATTTTCAGTCAGATAAATAAAAATCTTTTAAAATATAGATAAAAAAGTTTTTTTCTAACATTTTAATTGACTTTACATTAACTTTGACTATAAAGCTCAATCAAATTTTATAAGTAGATAAGCAAAGTTTTAAACTGATATCATAATATGAAAACTGTAATGCACATGTAATTCTATTCCTTATTGTATATTTATTTAAACAAGAAATATCTATCATACCCTGACAACAAAGGTTCCAGGAGCCATATTTTCCATGATATGAGGAGCATAGCTACAACTAGGAAATCTGGGATTGTTGTTGTTGATATCCTTAATTTCTACCACAACATAGGAATCACTCCTAAGTTTAGGAAAACCTCCACAACAGCTACCATCATCATAAGCTGTGATATTTAATGTGTATGAAGGGATATGAGCTGGTATTATGTTTGTTAATGTTATGAGACCAGATCTTGCATCAATTCTGAATGGTCCATTTGGTGCAACTGACAATTTATCTAAAAGAGACAAAACATTTTTATACAAAAAATATTTATAATTGGTATTTTTGAAATATTTCTATATATTCCCAATGTATCTATTGTGATTTCTTCTCAATATACAGAATTTACAAATTACGAATACAGCAACTTTAACAACATACCCTTATGTTTTCAATATTGCTGATTATATTCAGTCGTCATGTCACATGACTACAAAGAACTTAGAGTATAAATCTTGTTCAATTACATGTATCATTTTGCTAAAGACCATCTTCTAGCTCTTTTTTATGAATGAGTTACCCCAGTTGACCCAAGGTCAACCAGCGAAAAATATCATTGAACAATTGGCACTTACTGTGACGTAATCACATAAGCATTGTGACACTGGAATGTACAGGAAAGTGTAAGACTGTCAAAGCTTCTATATATGAGGCCCTTAATTCAGAACACCTTTAACGTTTGACTCTACTTTGTTGCTGGCAATAAATCCATACATCAAACCACAATATAAACATGTCAACTGTTTTCCTAACAAAATTAAAAGATTACTAAGTATGTCTTACTTAATACTCATGAGACTAAAAGCTTACCTGTAAAGTAATATTCCACATTATCACCATCTGGGTCGATTGCCTGTACAGTTTTGACATAGCTTCCAGCATTTTGATCCTCACGTATAAAGGTATGAATATCCTCCTTAGTTTTACCAAACTCTGGGGGCTCATCGTTAATATTTGTAACATATATGACAACATTGGCTAGACCGGATTTCTTAAATGGTCCAGCATCTGTGGCTGTTACATTGAATTTGTACAAACGATCAGGTCGGAAGTCATAGTCCAGTCTCCTAGAAACAAAATGGTGGCATTATAAATCATGAAAAAGACAAGTATTTTAAGGTAAGCTTATTCAAGTTTCATTGAATTGAATATAAAAATTCAATTACTTGCATCCAAACTTAAGAGTTGACTTATAAATCTTGCTCACAACTTCTTAATTTATTTAATTTCTTCTTGTGCAAAGTGTGTATCAATCAAATATCCACATGCTTCATTTGAAAAAAATGTGATTCCTTAAAACCATTTCCCTTAAACATCCTAAAATTCTATATAAGAAATGGTTCCTGATGACGGTGCCCTAGAAACCGGTACATGTTGATGAATAAAATTACTGCAGCAATCACTCAAGTGTTGTCGTTATAAGACTCTCCACATCCTAAAATTTTCTATATAATTTGAACATAAACTAACTTTGCTACTTTGATATCTCCAATGTATCGTCCCCTCTGATCCTGTCTGGTAACCACATAGAAATGATCATCACTAACAGAGTAAGTCAGTTTGGCATTGTCCCCGGAATCTCTGTCTGTGGCAGCCACTGTAGAAGAAAACAACATGTTAAAGTAAATAATCTGCTGTGTGTCCCTTGTTACCTGAAAAGTAGTTTTCAGTCAAATTTCTGTAAAAAAGGAGTAATAATTGTATTTTACCTACAAAGGTGTATGCTTCTTTTGGGTTCTTATTTATAAACTGAAATTCAACCAAATATTGATTGTTTACTTTTCATTATAAATCATTTTTTATAGGTAATTGGGATGTATAATAATATAGATGAATTATGCTCATATATTATATCTCTTAAACCTGCATGTCCACAATAACTATGGTAACTTTTAAATTCTAATAAGTTCTTATTAAAAACTCATTAAAGTTATTTGCAAATTGAATTTTCAAAGTCCTTTCCTAATTTGCAAGATTTAATTTTGTGGACTACTTCTAAAGCCTCACGCTGACAATTCTAACGATGAGCAAACCTATTTTTGGGGTAGGCAAACTTGTCAATAAACTATGGTGGATGGTTATTTTTTAGGGGGTGAAACTCAACATTGACTCCAAAAATGTCATGCTGATATAAAGCCACTGAATCTAGTAATCTAGTTCAAATTAATTGATGAATCATTACAGACTCAATTTACCATACACTATATGCTTGCTCATAGAACTGATGTGTTTACATAACTACTAAAAGAGCAAAGGTGCTCCAAAATAGGACACCTCTGACTAAATTATTAATAAATGAATATACCACCAAGAATGCAATTTATATATTTAGAATCTAATCTAAATCATTTATGACCTTACCAGAAAACAATGTGGTGTTGACAGGTGTCCCTTCCGAGGTGGTATTTGTATAGGTTGATAGTTCAAAGGTTGGGTCATTGTCATTAACATCTATCAAGTTGACTCTCAGCTGAAATCAGATGCCATATATATTATATCATTTTGTGTAAATGTATATCATTACTTTTCAAGAGCATCTGCTAAATATTGATGAAAACTAACATTTCAGTATTTTAAATTAATGAATATCACTAAAACAGGGAAATTTTATGCTAATGCATAAACATGGGTATTCTTCTTCGATGTAAATAACTATTGGCTTTTTCTGAGGTTTGCCATGGAAATCAAATTTTTAAGGAAGTTATTCTATTGAGATAATGTACCAAACAGCAATATATATTAAATGAAATGTACATGACAAGGAAGTAAAAATAAGTACTTCACATTCTGATTGTAGCTGTCATATCATTGATTGTAATATTTCACAGTTGTTTGACCCTATCAGTTTACATACAATTATCATCAGGTTTGATGCTTCACAGGTAAAACAAAACTACTAATATCAGAAATCCTTAAGTTTCTAATTGCCAATTAGTTGTCTTAATGACTTCTGTCATAGTTTTTTCTCACTAGTCTTGACTTTATACAGCTAATTAGGCTTAGACAACTTTAAAGCCATCTGTTTGATTATTTCTGAAACTTGAGTTTAAAATTTTTAATCTGTAAAAATTGAAATCCTCTCTAAGCACTGCAAATTAAAACAAACTGCAAAGACATAGATGTTTACCATTAATCTTGGAATGTTTTATTTGAATAGGCGTAACAAATGCCTTGCAGTTTGTCTTATATGCTATCTTGTGTACCGTACTTCTTAAAAGGTCATGAGTTCATAAGAATACTCCTTCAAGCAAACTGCATGGTTGTTTTTGAGTGAGAAATACTTGTCTCAATCAACACCACTAATGGATGAGAGAGCGAATCAAAACATCACAAAGAATACTAGACTTGAAATCTTGTATAACCCTGGGTAAGATTTCCTTTCTTCTCTGACTCAGACTAGCCTTGCCAGAAAGGGGAATCTTTCCCTGGGATGTCTAAGATTTTCCTGTCTTGCACTTTTAAAGGTGTTATTCTTTATATATTAAAGGAAAATGTATTGACGTCCCTTGACCTTGTATATCTATATATGCCTTTTATACCTAGCTATGTGGTATGGGTTTTGCTCCTTGTTGAAGGACGTACTGTGACCTGTAGTTGCTAACTACATCATTTGGTCTCTGGTGGAGAGTTGTCTCATGGGCAATCATACCACATCTACTTATTTTTATACTGATGAACTGTGCAAACTTCCCAAATTTCCCTGACATTTTATATTCAGAATATACCTATCTTAGCCATACCCTGATTTGACTATCTTACAATACCTGTGTGGTACTTAGCAGTCCTGTTGATTCTTCTACAGCCCTAAGAGTGAGGACAAACTGATGTGCCGTGGAAGCCTCATAATCCATGCTCTGTAAAGTAGCTACCTCTCCTTCATCACTCATAGTAAATAATGTCGATGTCTGCCTCCTCTCATCTAACAGTGAAAATTTAATGGTGCCATCGTAATCTGTATTTTCATCTGGAGTTTTGGATTGGAATGGTTTGGCTTTGATGCTTAATGGGCTGCCATCATCATTTGTCAATCTATCAAAAGGTTCAAAAACATTATTGTCAAGTTATGAATTTCTTACTTTACACTGATACAAATATGGTGGTAGTAAGACATTCACATGGTTTTAAAACTTTAAGAATACTGTCATAAAAGAGACAGTACCAAAGGTCAAGAAATTTTTCATGTAATTTAGGCCCTTTTCCAAAATGAGACACTCAAATTTACAGTTCATACTCATCTGAAGCTGGGAGGTCAGAAAAGATGCAGTTTCCATGACTTCAGAATGTTGTGAAAATAAAACAACAAATATATTGAGTGTAAGCTTTCTTTTTAGTGATGCAACAGACTTTTATTATTACAGCTCACATTCAATCAGTGTTTCCTTAGTAACTAATTGTTCTTGGTGAAAAAAATCATACTGCTAAGATATATGTACAATGATTTATACAATTGGTACAAATTTGAATCTAAAGACCAGTTTTCTTCACAAGGCCTATCAAGAAAAACATTGTTTTGTACTTTTAATGTTTTGAAGTAATAGTTGAATTTTAAAGTAACTGCAATACTATATGTCCAGGAATTCTAAACCTTTTATGCACTCAAATGTCAATGTTTCTGTCATGAGATAGGGTTTTTGCATGTGTATGTAGGTGTAATTATACATCACAGGCCATCCAGTGTGGCTTTCAGAAATATGTAAATGAGTTTAATAAAACAATAATTTTGATATACTATGGTTGATTTACAATTTACAATTTGCTCATAAATTAGCTAACCACAAAGTAAGTTGTCTTTATGTACCTTCATGTAACTGGTTTGCAGATGTAACAAGCATTCTGAGAGTATTGCAGGGCAATACATAGTCCCCTACCGATTAAAAATTCATTGTACTGGAACAAAATGCTAACTTGATCTATAACTTGTCATGATGTAAACTATATAAACAAATATCAAGTCAATATCTTCAAGCATGACGAATAAAAAGTGTTGAAAACTGATTATTTAAGTGAATTTTCTAACTCTGCACAAAATCATCAGACTGGAACAAAATTCGAACTTGATCTGTAACTTGTCATGATAAAACTATATACCATTTATCAAATCAATATCTTCAAGCATGGCGAAAAAAAAGTGAGGAAAACTGATTGTTTGAGTGAATTTTCTAAGTCCAAGGACCATAACTCTGCACACAATCATCAGACCGGAACAAAATTCAAGCTTGATCTGTAACTTATCATGATAAAACAATACACCAAATATCAAATCAATATCTTCAAGCACAAAGAAAAAAAGTGTGGAAAACTGATTTGCCGGACTGACCGATGGACAGACAGACAGACAAACGGAGTACAAACCTAAAGTCCCCTTCGACTTCGTCAGTAGGGGACTAAAAAACACAGCAAAAAGACAAACTGTTAGCATCTACTAAAACCTTTTTCTTTTAAATATTGAATCTCCTGGATTAGCATTAGTTCTTCGTAAAGCATCGAGGATTGAAAATAAAGGCAATGTTTTTATGTCAATGAGACAGCAACCATACAGTACAACATTAGAAATAACATAATCACTGTGGTAAAGGTTATTTACACTCAAGATGTATCAAAAAGCAATCATTTATCATGCTTTTCCATAACATAAGGTCAAATTGCTGAAAGAAATCTCCTCCTAAATTTATGAAATCTATCCTTTTACATTAACCATAATATCTTGGTGTAAATAAGATACACACAATCAGTCTTATGCCCTCATGTTTGTATCTAATACAATCAGAAATGTAATAAATTCACATACTTGTAGCCAGCTTGATTGTTTTCCATCACATATCCAATATAGGGATCTTCAAAGAATTGTGGAGGTCTGGATCCAACTAAAACTTTTACAATCTCAAAATTAGATTTCTGTATAACGGTTGGTGGTACTGATGTGTCCTGAGCTGATACAACCAATGAAAATTCTCGTCCTTTCTCATATTGTCCATGTCCTGTCTTTGTGGTTACAATCCTACCAATATGGCGGCCAGCAGCAATGATGTTTTGGATGGCAAACTTCCCTTCTCCAGCTAAAAAAAAGCAGCAAGAATATACTAGAATGTAAGAGTATAAAACTGATGCAACAAAATGGAAACCTTCTGTACATGGCTTTAAACATAGAACAGTATTATTTTAACTCACTCCAACCTACATTTAATACAAAATTCCTATGTCTAGGGATAATATTAAACATCTCTTATGATGGCAAATCATTGGAATCTCTGCTGGTGGCATTTAATTATTAATTTCTGTTAAATTTCACACCTTGTCTAGACATTGACTGATTTAGTAGCTTTGCATTCCAATTTCATATCCAATATATATATTGTATTAGATCACCAAACTCCAGGATATACATGTTATACTAGATCCTATGTTTGGAGACTATTTTACTCACCTGACTCCAGTATATATGTAATACTAGAGCCTGTGTCTGCATCATCAGCCATAAGTTCATACACCAGCTCTCCAGCACTTGGATTGGTGGACACTGTAGCCAGGAATGGTCGAGGCTCGTTGATAAACCGTGGTTTCTCGTCATTGACATCCTTTACAGTTAATGTTACTTTCACCAATGTATAATCTATAATATATAAAACAATATTGCATTAGAATATTAGTATACAGATTATACATCACAGGAACTAAAACATTAATCACAATTTTTACCAGTAATTTGTAGGAGACAGTATACATTGACACTCCTGTCCTGCAATGAAATACTATACCCTATATATATAACTATGAAATATATATACTACATAAACGTCTACATGTAAAATATTTTCAAATTGATATAAGTTCAATGTTTTGACATTTGTCATAATATAAGCCCCTTAAAGAATTCAACATTACAAAATCATACCTATTACATATTGTTTTAAAGTAGACAGACATTGTTATAAAACTCAGCATATAAGGGACTGCCATCTTGGGTATCTTTCTTAATAGTTGCAAGCAGTGAGTAAGAACACAAAAATAATTAACATTTTCTAAGATAAACAATATTATGAAGCATGTTATTGTTTCTTGAGATATTTATTGCAGAAATACACAACAAATCTAGATTTATTCACCAATCAAAGTATCCATAGGGTGGTAGCTTTTGCACAAATGTGTTAAATTCAAGGAGAGATAATTAACACATTTGTCCCGGTCTCTCAATTTAAGGCTTGATGTCAACAGCCATTCATTTTTGGCCCATATGGTGCTCCATACTTTTTCAACTTTCATAGCTAACTGCACTTGGTTTACAGCCAGAACTTCAAACTTGCAAAGAAGCAAGGTTTATTAAAAAAAATATTCTTTCAAACAAAATAAACACTTTTGTGTACTAGAGGCATTATTATAACATTTACAGTATACATGTACTTTCTCACAAACATAAAACAAGATTACCAAACATTTATTGAAATAAACTGTTATCACAGAGATATGTCTCTTTTTGTAATTTCAATAATGCAAATGTTGAAATTAAAATAGCAACACTTTAACATGTAAGTTTTGCAAATATTCAAAGTCAATGAACCATGACTGAAGGTACATGGCTAAACAATCTCCATGGAAATGAGATGTGCCAATGCTTATACAACTGCATACCAAATACCATTGACTTGTCATAAGAAGTTCCCTTTAAACAAACCTAAACACAAACTAATACATGTAAACTAAGCAAAATTTCAAAGTCAATAAACCATAACTGAGGGGGCGGGGTCAAATAATCTCCATGGTAATGAGATGTGCCAATGCTAATACAACTGCATACTAAATATCATTGACCTACCACTAGTGGTTCCCCATAACCAACCTAATCACAAATTAATACATGAAAACTAAGTGAAAGTTTCAAAGTCAATAGACTATGACTGAGGGGGCGGGGCCAAATAATCTCCATGGAAATGAGATATGCCAATGCTTATACAACTGCATACCAATTATCATTAACTTACCACTAGTGGTTCCCCATAAACTGACCTAATCACAAACTAATACATGAAAACTAAGCAAAAATTTCAAAGTCAATAGACCATGACTGAGGGGCGGGCCAAATAATCTCCATGGAAATGAGATATGCCAATGCTTATACAACTGCATACCAATTATCATTAACTTACTACTAGTGGTTCCCCATAAACTGACCTAATCACAAACTAATACATGAAAACTAAGCAAAAGTTTCAAAGTCAATAGACCATAACTGAGGGGGCGGGGCCAAATAATCTCCATGGTAATGAGATGTGCCAATACTAATACAACTGCATACTAAATATCATTGACTTACCACTAGTGGTTCACCATAAACTAGACCTAATCACAAACTAATACATTGTTGACGCCGCCGCTGCCGTCGCCGGAAACAGCATACCTATGTCACGCTTTTGACTCTGTCAAGCGAGACAAAAAAAAACCACAACTAAAAATGACTTAAAAATTTGATACAGTTTTATCAATTAAATTACATGTATCTGCATTGTCTACATTCCCATAGACCTTGACAAGATATATAAAGTTTAAGTTCTGCTATTATTCCTTGATACTAATCTACTATACTATTATGTAACAATTTACTTCATAAATAGCTGTAAAACATACCAATTTACTGACATGTAGCTACTTTATTGCATTAACCACAAAAAAGTATGTGTTTAATGGTGCATCACTGTAACTATTATTATCACAAAATCGGTATTCACTAATAATTCTTTCAATTTCTCCCCTACAATAAACCTATACAGCTATACGAATAGTTTGGCAGAAATTACACAAGAATGTAAGATAACATCTTTTAAAATCAGTTCAATGAATTTACTACAGAAAAACTTATCTGATAAAAAATTTCTAAAAATATTTATTTCACTTACTTTTCTATTTTTTGACAAGTGATCTGATAAAAAGAAACAACTGTCGAGGTGGAGTAGACTAATGTTTTATTTAAAGACATAAACCCATCAAGGAGAAATAAATATATAGTAAGGCAATTTTTTTAGGATATATAAATATATAGTAAGGCAATTTTTTAGTTTATCAAAACCATCTCTAATTTTTTTTTTTAGACTTTATGAGAATTTTCATATCATGAGTTTCATAAACATGGAAATTTAAGTCTAGTCTTGTATTTGCTTTTATAAACACATTTCCTATTTTTCTCTTTTTAATTTCCATTAGCTAACATCACATTGTTTTATGAAAACACATGTTGAAATTAATGAAGTAACATGTCTATGACAAATGAAAATCTGAGATGCGATTAATTTAAACAAATTATCTTGTTGCAAAATATGCAACAGAACAAAGGCAACTCGTAACTTCATTAAATATGAATAATAATGGGGAGTAACATTTTTTTCATTCTACAATTTCATTTCATTGTGTGTACCAGACTGAAACCCATTAACATTTTTATAAATTTGACCCCAGGGAGTACCTTAAATAGATGGTTTTCTCCAATAATTCTGTAAGAAATCAATATTGCTTAGTCCATGTAGTCTTAGAACATCCTATTCTTTCTTGTTTTTATTGTAAATATTCTAAAAATATTGTAAGAAAATATGTTCAATAATATGATGATCTCTATATGATTACTGGATTATAAAAACACTCATAGAAGTTGTAAGGCATGTTTTGTCTGATTAATAACATACTAAAAACCTGGTGTCTATACTCAATTAGTCATAATAACAAAAAATGTATAAAATGACCTAATGGTATTGATATCAAGACTTTGTAATGAAAAGAAAATATACAAAAGGCAGAATCTTGTTTGTTCTGTATAAACCTCATCTTATATAAAGGTCTGTGAATTAATGGATTAAACAGTAGATTAAGTACTTCATTACCACATCATGTACATAGAGTTTCAATGTGTACAAATGTATATCTAATGTGTAAATATTGATAGTCATTCTTTGATTTCCACCAACTCATAGTAAAAATAACTCTATGTATACATATCATTTCCCTTTGTTATATGCAGCTTATATATTATAGCAGAAACCTTCATATTTCCTGAAACTGGTAATTTTTGTTGCAAAATTTTAATGAAATGAAGGCCCGGTCTTTAATTTTTTTTATCTCATATAAAAGTAAAAGTTAAAGATTTTTCCTTTCACATGGAGACTGCTAATATTAACTGGTCTAACATGGACCAAGTTAAATTTCTTTGCTCTGACTTCATATAAAGTGTGCTAGCTAGTAGTTAATATAAAACCACCTGATTCTGGAAAATGTACATTACTACATTATGTACATGCTGGTTACATAACAACAAAACTCTGTTTAAATTCCTACTCAGTTTTTGTAGAACAGTTCTCTAATGATCAGGAATTAATTCTATATATCACACAGTAGACTGACACAATAAACTCATCTTATGATCCTAAAATATCTTGCATGCACTTCACTGGCAGATGTTTTAACAGTCAATGGGTAAACCCTAAATATTATCTACATCAACAGAAAATATACAAATCAGTTCATGCATCTTGTACTTTATATCTGCACATCATTTGTCTTTTATGTTATGAATACATTGATTTGTTTACAAATTATATATATCTATATGTTTGTGTGTACAACAGAAGCATACCCTCATCACTGCCATTATAAATCATTAGTTCTATTATCGTCTACAATGTCTACATTTTATCTTTTGTCTTATTTACCCACATCTTTAACTTTGGTCTTATTTACCCACATCTTTAACTTTTGTCTTATTTACCCACATCTTTAACTTTTGTCTTATTTACCCACATCTTTAACTTTTGTCTAATCATCTTAACCCAAGATAATATTCTTATAGGAAAAAAGGGACTTTAAAAAAATTTGCAGCTTCATGCATATGTAACACAATTACACTTAGTGGTGGATTTTAAAATTCCAGAGGGACTCAGCTGACCAGTCAGGTCTTGCCTGCCTCATTATTGTCATACAATTTTAGAAATTTATACATGATGTTTCATGCATTAAGTTGATGTTTCTGAAGGTTTTTTTTTTTTTTATCTCAGTGATATTTGGTAAGATTACATTGTACTACAAGAAGAAGTAAAATATTTGTATTCAAATGATTGCAAATTTTTTTTATACTTTTAATAGAAGTCTCATTCAAATTCTATGAAATTCAATTCACATTTGACCCAAGTCATGTAAGTAGATCCTGTCTAGTTAAAAAAAAACTGACTCCAGTTTATCACTTTAAAGATGCTTCTGTCATATTTCTACTTCACAGACTTTCAGGGAAACTTCTATACATACATGTATGCCTAATCAATTGATGATGACATGCTGACTGACTTTAAAATTACTACAATGTAAATGTATGTCTTCACTGTTTTGACTTCTGTAATATGTCAACTTTTTATATAATTATAAATAAAACATAATAAATTGAGGTTCTTTATCTCAAAACAAATATCTTAAAATCATCCTTTATATAAAATGTTTGATTTACATGTAGGTAAATGAATATAAAATATATACATTTGTACATAGGATTTCTAGACTTGATTTAAATAAATCATTGAGAGTGTCCACTTAGAATGTTTGATGGACTCTCTAGAATCAATACTGTTTAACAAGATTTCTCAGAAAGGCATTCATGACAGATTCTTAATGACTTTCACACACACAATTTTTAATTGTTCTTCAGGGAAGATTTGTCATTAGTGTCTATTATCTTCACCCCTAAAACCCAGCCTCAGTTTTATTCATTAGAGGCATAAGTGGCATTTTGATGAGCATGCATGATGATGCCAAGTATATGGTCAATCATTCAGTAGCCTGAACCTACATTATAACCTATTTAATACTTTTCAGTCACAAACTAATAATTTCCTTGGCAATAAATTAAATAAGTAAATTTAAGGAACCTGTCAGAAGTTGTCATATGTCCTATCTTTATGTTTTTGTTTTTCATATCATATATCTAAAAAATTTTCAATATGAGAATGTTTTAAAATACCAGTGTAATATTTTGCATGTGAATGTAATTCTGCCCATCAAGGGCCCTTTATTGGAACAATAAATATTTTTGTTCTTATCTTCAGACTTATTTTTGGTTGGACAGGAATATCCCATTTATTCAGTATTTCCTGATTTATCATCCAGTGTTGATTATTATTTCTCATTTCCATGTTCATTAATCCTCCCAATTTTTCCCCCCATTTGCAGGTATAATTATAGTCTGTCATCACTTCTTTACAAGAAATCAATCAATGAAGATCAAGGGTATCAGAATTGTTAAATGGCATGCTGTAAAATATTACATTGGAGACAGAGGCTTTATGTAAGTCTGGGAGTAATCACAAACTAATCTGTTTCAATTAAATATAATCTTTAATCACAAGTTTTCATATTACTTAACTTTTTCTCTACATTTATAAACCTATATGTAATCAAACTGAGTAATAAGTCATATGGAAAACTTCTCCCAGCCATTACCAAGGTGAGAAAATGTACTTCAATGCCTTTTTAATTTTATTGCTAGATAATTTGAAAACAAAGGCTAAATTGGATCATCTGCTATGGATAAGCAGAGATGAGGGGTAAATCTAAGGGAGACGGCAACTTAACAACACAAGAGTGCACATGCTGAAATGTTGCGCCTGCTTATTTTTAAAATTTGACATAATTGAATTATAATGATGAGGTCAAGGTAAAATAAAGCCTACTTAGACAGACATGTTCACCTTACAATCATTCCATACACCTTATATAGTTGACCTATTGCTCAATGTATCCGATAAACTGACAAAACCATGAAAAATTAACATTGACCAATTAACCATGAAAATGAGGTCAAGGTCAAGGTCAGAGAATCACTGCCAGAGTCATGTACACCTTACAATCATTCCATAAACCAATCTGGTTGACCTACTGCCTATAGTATCTGAGATACGGACTTGATCACCAAATTTTAACCTTGATCAATGATCCATGAAATGAGGTCGAAGTCAGGTGAACCCTGTGTGACGGACATCTAGACATTGCAAGGAACCAATATACCCAATAAAGTTATCCTATTACTGATAAAAAGTGAGAAATTCACATGACAAAAATAAACTGTTATCACAGAGATATGTCTCGTTTTTTTGTAATTTCGATAATGCAAATGTTGAAATTAAAATAGCAACACTTTAACATGTAAGTTTTGCAAATATTCAAAGTCAATAAACCATGACTGAAGGTAAATGGCTAAACAATCTCCTTGGAAATGAGATGTGCCAATGCTAATACAACTGCATACCAAATACCATTGACTTATCATAAGTAGTTCTCTTTAAACAAACCTTAACACAAACTAATACATGTAAACTAAGCAAAATTTCAAAGTCAATTAACCATAACTGAGGGGGCGGGGTCAATCTCCATGGTAATGAGATGTGCCATTGCTTATACAACTGCATACCAAATATCATTGACCTACCATTCATGGTTCCCAATAAACCGACTTAATCACAAACTAATACATGAAAACTAAGCAAAAGTTTCCAAGTCAATAGACCATGACTAAGGGGGCGGGGCCAAATAATCTCTAGGGAAATGAGACCGGCCATTGCTTATACAACTGCATACCAATAATAATTAACTTACCACTAGTGGTTCCCCATAAACTAGACCTAATCACAAACTAATACATGAAAACTAAGCAAAAGTTTCCAAGTCAATAGACCATGACTAAGGGGGCGGGGCCAAATAATCTCTAGGGAAATGAGACCGGCCATTGCTTATACAACTGCATACCAATAATAATTAACTTATCACAAGTGGTTCCCCATAAACTAGACCTAATCACAAACTAATACATGAAAACTAAGCAAAAGTTTCAAAGTCAATAGACCATGACTAAGGGGGCGGGGCCAAATAATCTCTAGGGAAATGAGACCGGCCATTGCTTATACAACTGCATACCAATAATAATTAACTTACCACTAGTGGTTCCCCATAAACTAGACCTTATCACAAACTAATACATTGTCGACGCTGCTGCCGTCGCCGACGCTGCTGCCGACGCCATAAACAGCATACCTATGTTTCGCTTTTTGACTCCGTCAAGCGAGACAAAAACTAATTTTGTTTTCAAGCGATCTGTGAACCATGAAAATGAGGTCAAGGACAATGGACATATGACAGATGGAAACTTCCTCACATTAGGTATCTCCATACAAGGTATGAAGCATTCAGGTCTTCTACCTTCTGAAATATCTATACTATTAAATGAGAAGACCTCATTTTGTGTGTCGCTTCTCTTCCTTCCACATTAAATCAATGATCATGCTTTTATGTCCTTTAGGTACCATGCATAGTCCCATTTGTCATCCTCGCTTAAAAATATTTCGTTTGGGTTTTTTTGGGAGAAAAATGAAAATAAAGACGTCCTGATATTGTTTCCGTCCTCTGACTGACTTTTAAGTCATAGATAAGACTTCTGTTTAGGACTTAAAACTTACACATTACTTTCATAGGTACAAGGGGACAGGACAATTATTTTTGCGTTTTTCTGTATACTATGAACAAACATACATGTATACTATATAAATACAGTGTATTTGCTATTTGCTATCAATTCCAAGTTTAATTCCATGGACTGATAATAAATACCAAATAAACTGTATTTATAGAGTATATGATTTTATGTATGTTCATAGTGTACAGAAAAAAACACTAATAAAATTGAAATTAACAGAAAACAATAAAAAAACTTTCCTGAAATACTCCAGTCATAAAATCTTTTACTAAAATTCATCCTACAACAGTTTACAACTTTACATACCATCAACAATGCTCTAAATGCCCGCAATTTTGCGGGTGTGTTCTAGTAAAGCTTTATACAAAAAGTTTCTGCTGTCACTGCTGCCTGATTGTAATTCATGATATGTTGTAGGCTTGACAAAAACCAAAACACATCTAGATGTCAGCATGTAACAGTCTACTGTAGAGAGAAACATATTTTTTTCAAGCATCATGCACTTAGCAAAATAATTACTATTAGATTACTATTAGGTGAGATTTTTATCGACATGTATTGAAACACTCTTACCACATCTTCTTATTTATATTCAGAAGTTAACAACAATGGTTGAAAGAAACCATGAAGACAATACTGTAGTAATGAAACATCCAAAGACAAATTTTGATAAGCATAAATTTTATCAAAATTGTTTGTTTTTGCACATCCTTTTTTTTTTTTTACAATTCTTTCATTTATTTTGATGCAACTTTACTTTAATTTCCAAGTTGACAACAAATTTGGTTGAATCCATGCTTTACACCATACCAGTTTTTCTTAAAAGGAAATAATGAGAGCTATCATTAATGATTTGGTTTCTTTGGACAGCAGACTTTCCAATAGCACACTAATTAATTTTGACATGGCAATGCACACAAAGAAAATTCTTCTACAGACTCAATATCATTAAACACTTGATTGACAAAATATTTGAATATTCTATTTGGCATGGACAGACAGTCATAATGTATGAGATTATAAATTTGGAAACTTAATTAACGTGGGATTAATTAATAATGTATGAAGCCTGGTCATCACTCAGAACTTCAAAAATCAATTCTGTGTATAGTTGTAACCTTTTCACTATTTTAGTGTTATTACCTCAAAAAGTAGTCCGAATATGTAAATTCTGTAACCTTCAATTTACAATATAAGCTTACATACACTTGATATTATGTAAATTGTGTAACAATATTTTCAACTGCACATTTTAAGAGGTCCACTGTTGAAATTTCAAATACTGTAAATTCAGAAATTATTGCGATGTTTTTATAATGCAAAAAATGCAACAATATCAGGTTCGCAATAATAATAAAATGCTTCGCTGAGCGCAGCTGGATACGACCGCAGAGGTCCAACCCTGAACAGTTGGGGCAAAAATGGACACAATATTCACACTTGATACAGGTCAGAATTTGGATTGTAATTAAATATTTGATACATAATAGGTTTCTGACACAGAATAACTGTAGTCAAAGAACTTAGAATTGAGAATATGATTTGAATTTATATTCAATTTTTTTGCTTTTGTGCAATACACTATGCTGTTGCGAATTGACCCCCTTTTGAAAAATTCCCCAAAAAAATTTTTTTAATTTCTGAAATGAGAAAAAGATTGCCCCCCTCCCTTTTTCCAAAAAAAAAAACTTCTTTCCTCAAGATCTGGTCATAATCTAAATTCAAATTTCCAATGGAGTTTGCAACCATAATTACCAATTTAAATACATCATAAAAGTCTTAAAATAGAAAATGACATACATAATCATGGCTAAAATTAATATTCCTTTAATAATAACTTCTAAAAATAAATTGACAGCTAATCACCTCAAGACAATACAACACAGGGATCACCACAACCTACTTAAGCATGGCGGTGCGCCACGCTAAAATTTCTAACACCACGTTAAAATTCCCAGCGCCACGCTTATATTATTGTCCGCCACACTTGAAATTCAATAGATTGAAGTTAAATTTCAGATATCCCCAATCCAATTATCATGTCAGTTGCAATTAAGAAGTCTTAATTATTGTTAATTGCCTCAAGGGTTGTACACTGACAGCTGATTATATTATTTACATGGTCTCGCGTGGTTGAACAAGGTAACAACCAATGAACGATCATGACCCAGTTTCTTCAATTTGAAAAGTAAAACTTGTTTGCAAACTACAGTTATTTTATAAATGCATATGTTTAACTATACCTTAAATGCAATGTTTATATCCTAACAGTCAGGGGACTTACTTAAATGAGTGATTTTCTAAATCACTGATTTAAGTAACATTATTTCCATAAAGATTGGAAGTAAGAGTTGTCTTTCTTTAATAATCACCTATTTAAGTAGTACAAATTAATCACTAGAAGAAGTGATTTAATTTTATTATAGCTTTAAATATAGAGTACTAATGATCCAGGGACTAATTATGTTTCTAAAATTATCAGAACCAACATCTGTGTTGTCTAGGATGACCAGGTCATTTCAGGTGATGACCTTGTACTGAATCTAGGACAATGACATTAAAATCACTTGTTTAAGTATCATACCTCAATTTCCTTCCAAAAAATCACTTATTTAAGTATCATTATTTTAATAACCCCCACTAATTTCAACACCCCCGAACAGTGATATTTTTATCGCAAACAGTAGAATTTTATTACATAATCTGAAAGATGAAACCTTGAACTTTACAGGAAAAATACTCCCACTGCTCGGAAAAATCTGTTAAGAAAGTATCAGTTCACTATGTAAAGCCATTATTATAGCATTTTTTCAACTAAAATAGAATTTGCAGATAAATGATAGCATCAAAGGCATAAACCTTGCTACATAAAAGAAGCAAAAAGTTCATTTTTTCCAATTTAATTAATGAAAAGATATTATTTAAACCTATGTGTTTAAAATTTTGGTAAAACTACAAAATCACAATTTGTGACAAAACTTCAAATTTGCTACTCAAATAAGTGATTTAAAAATCACTTATTTCAGTAAGTCCCCTGACTGCCTAACTAGATTAATAATAGCAGTAATCCAGAAAACAGATGAATTCCCTGACCACATGGTCCTTTTGTTGTCAACAATGTCACATGATCTCTTTTGGGGGAAAATACTGGGGAATACCTAAATAACAGACAAACATTGTCTGGTTATTTTTAGACAGTTTGATCTGGGATAGGAGTTTCCTCATCTAAAAAGAAAAGAGTAAAACTGGATAAATAATTCCTTTACTGAATTGTATTGGAAAAGAGGGGAGTTAATTTAATAAAATTCTACATTACACATATGATTTTATAAACTGCTAGATAGGCTTAATTTGGTTGAAATGACTGAAATTCTATGATTGAATATATTTCTTATTATTATTTTTTTTTTTATCTTTTTAGACCTTTTTACCATGTGGTTTTCCATAGACAATTTAGATCAAATATGTCAGAAAATTCCGGCAATCTGGGAAGCCACATCAGGTGTTTACTCTTCCTGTTTAATATGTTCCTACAAGTGTGGTGACCACTAATAGGACCAACTACAAAATCTGTGTGAGACCCCCTTTCAAAATTAGCTATATATATATGACAAATACATGTAAGGCATGTAATTTATGCACAAGGAATCGATTTGACAACACAACACAAAATCTCTGATTTGATGAACTTTCTCCCCCACCCTTGATTTTCATTCTGTGGTGAACCCTGCAATATTTCTTTATAGATAATTTAAAAGAAGTGTAAGGGAGGTAAATCCAAACATACATAACATTGTACTTTAAATGTGTTTGGATAACCTCCCTTACACTGCTTTTAAATTGTCCATTAACCAGGAAACCCTTGTTTTTCCCCCTTTTCTGCCCCCAATTCCTAAACGGTTTGAGCCATAACCCCCAAAGTCAATCCTAACCATCCCTTTGTGGTATGGAAACTTGTGGTATAATTTCAGAGATATTCATACACCGTTCCACAAGTTATTGTCTGGAAACTAGAAAAATGCTTATCTGGGCCCTTTTTTGGCCCCTAATTCCTAAAATGTTAGGACCATAACCCCCAAAATCAATCCCAACCTTCCTTGTGTGGCTATAAACCTTCTGTTTAAATTTCATAGATTTCTATTTACTTATACTAAAGTTATTGTCCGGAAACCAAATGTCTTTGGACGACGACGCGATACCAATATACGACCGCAAAATTTTTTGCAGTCATATAAAAACTTGCATTTATAATTTCAGTAGTGATTTTGCCTTATACAATTCTTGCAATCGCATTAGTTACATTTCACATTTTTGCCAGTGGTAAAGGATTCGCAATAATTAATGCATGCATTAATTTCTGAATGAACAGTAACAAAAGTTTTATGAATGAAGTCTTTCTTAACACAGAATGTTTAATACATCAAAATTACAAAAAATAAAGACAAGCATCTAACTATATCTTGTTTTATCATTAAACGTAAAGGAAGTACTCAATATTAACCTGCATGAAAATTGATGAACAATTACAATGTAACAATAATTTGTTAATATTTTGTCTGAGGTGTTTTAGAGATGAATATATTTTTCAAATATAGCATGAAATACATTGAAAGATGGGCACAGATTTTGAATGTATTTTTAGGAAAAAGGCAGAAGTAAATATAACATGGAACAATGGTGAACCACAAATTGAAAACATGTAATTCTGTAATTTATCCATTTAATACAATTTCAGCACGACGTAATTTGATATTTCTCCCAAACAAAACACTTCAGACCTTCATATGTTTCAGGGAAGAATCTCCCCCTTGTGAAAAGTAAATCAAACTAATTAAATGGATGTCAAAGACAGTGTGAAATTTAACACCATATGACAAAGATGACATGGCCCCCTGGACAGCTTTATGGCCTTTCAATTGTCCATATTTGGTAAAATGACCAATAAAATTGTATTGATTTCTCTGGACACAATTAAATTAAGAAAGTTACAAATCAGATTTGACAGTCTTAACTCCTTCTCTCAGATACAAAGACATAAACAGGGATAATTATCTATCTCCATATAACAATGTATCTACACACTGTTATTGGATCAGGATTTGGATGAAAGCTGCTATTACAAACTTAATCACTACCAAATCAAATTCCTGATCAAGGATTATGGACCACTATTATTGTAAACATGGTCCAATGAGCTTCAGGAAGCAACAAATAAAGTCAATTACTGATAATAGCAGTGACCTGTCTCCGACCCTAATTACACGCTTTAATGAATGATTTATTGGGTCCACTGGACCATCTTTATCTTTTTTACATTACAAAGAAAAAAGATTTCTCTAATGTTCTTATAAACTGATCATGATCCATCACTTCAAATACTCATTTACCAAAAAAAATCCTCTTTTCTTTAAGCTTTATTCACATGGTACAAGATGCACGATTCCATCTTAGAATATTTCAAATAAAACCAGTAGGGATGGAGGTCTTCACAATGATCATTCAACTTTTAATTTTACATTTCAATGAACAAAGTGTGAAATCTGACAAGCTTCATTAAAACTAATATGGACATCAGATCTTTTCTAAATTTCAATGTAGACAATTCAAGGAACTTACTCCTTTTATGATATTTTATGACCTGAAGAAAAGAATAAAATCTTTAGAATTATGACACATTTATGATGTGTGACAATGTTATGTTAAGTTGACCAAGTGTCCTAACATAAATATGCTACCCTTTATTTTCTCTTTTATAGAGGAGAAAAAACACTGACAATAACAATAAAGTTTGCTGGCAGACGACACATCAAACATGTCTGATTACCAGGTGTACCAGTAAATTGTAAAAAAATTATGTTATTTTCAAACCCTACATATACTTGCTTGTTTATTTATGCTTTTACATTTTTGATAACAAACAGAATACTCAGAAGAACCATAAAGCATCCTATTCAAAATGTTGTTAACAAAAGGTTAAAATGACTATTTTTGCGAAATTTGTTCCTTTGGTAAGTATTAGATACACCTATGAATGTGTTAGCCAAATTAGGTGCATCTTATTTACACCAAGATATTATGGATAATGCAAAATGATAGTTTTCAATAATAGGAGGGGGTCTTTCAGTGATTTGGATTTGACGTTTGTTATTTAAAAGCATGATAAATGCAGGGTATCCAATTTCATTAAACAATATCTTGTTGCAAATGATAGTTGTAACCATGCATATGGAAGCAATGACTGATCTATGACTTCAAGCAATAGAAATGTTGTCTTTTACTCAACAGTACTTGTAGGACCACCGGGATATTTTAAATAGGGGAGGTTTTTGGCAGACAGAAGTAAGGAAATTGAGGAAAGACTTAACTGTAACAGTACTTAAGGAGTCTAGTACAACTGCTATGCAGCTTTCATTCAAATATACATTTATAAAGGCTTTAAAATCATTTTTTTAATTCAATTTAAATGGCTTAAAAGTAGCATTAAAGTTACATGCATAATTGTGTTTTCTTTTTCTTGGCCAGTAAATAAATACTCATCATCAGATAAATATATATATACATGTAATTAATAGTTAAGGGCCATATATACTTCTGTGATTAAATCTTGATAAAACTGCATGATGCATACCAAACGTCCAACAAGTATGTAATTAAACTGAAATCAAGTGAAACCAGAATCTTAATGGAAGAGATAAAGACAAAGACCAGCTGTTGTATCAGTGATAAAGGACAGTAAATATTTACAATCTGATCCTATCATACTAGTGTGATGTACTGGGAGGTCAGACAAGGTCCCCCTTTTTATCATCAGGGTCATTACAAGGTCCCCTCTTCTCTGAGTCATGTCTGAAGCCTTTTATCTGAAACCAATTCCCATAACTGTCTGTAAAATCAATATGTCAATGTCAAGAAAACTCTTCAAACCTCAAACACTCAAATCAACTGTATTGTTTATTAGTAAATATTCTAAACAAACAGGCTGCCTGTTTTGGTGACTTCACATATATAGTAACCCCAGCAAATTATTTACTAACACTATGCGATTTGTGTATATCCCCCTATGTACATATCAATTTTGTCTTCAATGTTTCAATTTATTTAATGTGTGTTAATTACATGTATATCCAAAAGAATATCTTTAAGCATGTTAAGTGAGACCTAAGATTGACTATTTAGGTAACCTCACAAAAATTTAAACGAAATTCAAGGTACAGCAAACAATTAGTAGATACAAATGTACATTATAATATGCAAATATACATGAAATACTAAACATGTAAAAAAGAGCAGTTTTTCATGTCAGTATTGTCACTTTAGGTTTTATTGTGTTACTGGTTTAAATGTGTCCATAATTTCATAAATGTAATCTTTCAATAATTCATGAAAATTATTTGATTTAAATCACATTGTTCAATACTGGAATGACACATAGACTGCAGGATTTTCCACTGCTTCAAAATCGTACATGACACATACATACTTTTTACTGCAGAAATTCAGCAGCGACTTGACAAATTCCTTAAACTAGAGCCCATAGATTCCCAAAATGCAATTGATAACGCATCTCTAGAATTGACAGACATTATTATAACTGCTGCTAATATATCTCTTAAAAGGCGTAAAGCCCAAACGGGTAAGGGGGTTAAACACCAAAAGTGGTTTGACTGTAATCTTGCATATTTGCGAAAAAACCTATTTACTTATGGGAAAATTTATTCTCGATTTCCCAGAGATCCTGCTGTTAAAGGTCACTATTATAAACTACAGCGCGTATATACTAAGGCACGGAAACACAAATACAGGGAGTACAAGCAGTCATTGTTGAAGCAAATAGAAACACTGCATGAGGAAAACCCTAAGCAGTACTGGCAATTGATTGATGAACTGCAGGGCAAGGAAAATGATGATAAGAGTGCATTGGTTGCACCATTTGATTGGTTGAATCATTTTAAAAATTTGACCGAACCAAAAGTTGAGTTTAAAGAGCGACTGCAATTTTTAGAGGAAAAGCTAAACATTCTTGAAAAAAGAAAGTGCTTTAATGAACTTGATAGTAGGATCTCTGAAACCGAAATATCTACTGCTTTGTCATCTTTAAAGGTTAATAAAGCAGCAGGGTTGGATAACATCTCTAACAGTATGCTAAAATATGGTCAAACCTCTTTGTTACCGTGTTTACTAAAAAATTTTAATAATTGCCTCTCTTATGGAAAATACCCAGAACCCTGGACTACTGGTTACATATTCCCAATTCATAAAGGGAATGATGCATCTGATCCTAATAATTATAGAGGAATAACTATTACTGATGCTTTGGGGAAGCTTTTTAATAAAATTCTTGACACCGTCTTTGCAAATTTTAGATAAATATCAGATCATTAAAGATAGCCAAATTGGTTTCACAAAAAGCACGACCATCTGACCATATGTTCATACTTAAGACCATTATTGATAAGTACTGTCATACTAAAGAAGGTAGAGTGTTTGCCTGTTTTGTTGATTTCAGAAGGCCTTTGACACCGTCATTCACCCAGGTATAAAACTCAAGTTATTAAACATCGGGCTGGGTACAAATTTTTATAATATAATTAAGAGTATGTATACTCAGAGTAAATCGTGTATTCGATTAAAGAATAGAGTTACAGACCTTTTCCAACTAAGGTGGGAGTGAAACAGGGAGATAATTTGAGTCCAAATTTGTTTAAAATTTTCATAAATGACCTCCCTGATTATCTTGAAAAGTCACCTGATCCAGTCTTGGTTAACTCAAAGCCAGTTCATTGTTTATTATATGCTGACGATATTGTCATTTTTCTTCCTCGGAAAAGGGCTTCAGTGTAAACTTGATCAATTAAATAATTATTGTAAAGATTGGTGTATGAAAATTAATCTAAAAAAAACTAAGGTGATGGTATTTAACAAGGCAGGCAGGCATATAAAACATAATTTTTATTTTAATGACATGTTGATAGATTGTGTTCAACATTGTAAATATTTAGGTATAACATTTAGTGCATCAGGATCTTTTTCCTTTGCTCAGAAGGAATTGTACAATAAGGCACTGAAAGCATACTACAAGCTACGAAAGGACTTCTTGTCACTGAATCCAAATATTAAAACAGCCTCCACGTATTTGATCATACAATTAAACCCATTCTTTTGTATAGTTCGGAAATTTGGGGCTTTTTAATCCCTTCAAAAAATTAAATTCTCAGACTTCTACAGTTGATCAAGCCTATCCTAAACTTCTTTCTGAAAGATTACATATGAAATTTTGTAAACTATTACTAGGTGTGGGAAAAGAGCAACAAACTTTGCCACTCTTTCAGAACTTGGGAGATTTCCTTTACATTTGATATCACCAAATCTATGATCAGATACTGGCACCGGCTTGAAAATTTGGGTTCATCCTTTCCATTACTAAAAGATGCATATTTAGAGTCAAAGCTATTATTTGAATCAAAATTCCCTCTTGGTATGGATCTTTAAACTATTTGCAAAAAAAATTAATGGGGTTGACAGTTTAGCCTTTGCAAGCAACTTTAGATTCAAAATTTTATTTAAAAGTTTTTATCAGCACTATGAAATACAGTGGAGAAAACAAATGCACAATTGTGCTGATGGGAAGCTTTGTAGCTATAGCACTTTTAAGACTCATTTTGGTCTTGAAAGATATCTTACTTTATTACAATCACCTGAGCAGAGGAGAAATTTCACTCGATTGCGTATTTCTTCTCACAGACTAAGAATTGAACAAGGTCGCTATCAGGGTACTCTCCGACAAGACAGAATATGTCTCAGGTGCACCTCAAATGAAGTTGATGATGAAAACATTTTTATTTTCGTGTACATCATCTCAAGATAAGAGAAATTGTTTAAATTCCACTATTAACTCACTATGCCCAAACTTTACGCATTTGATTCCTAGCCAAAAACTGATATGGCTTCTTAATGTAGAGAATCTTGATATCTTGATATCTGTCTGTGAGTTAGTTGATGAAGACAAAATATAACTTGAAAGATAAATATTTAAATCAGGCTTTCTGCACTAGGCACGAGGTTGGCATGGTGGGGTACAGGACACATCGTATAAGTTCTATTACCTTTCTGTTTGTGATATTTCTTGATTAAACTGGTAATTTTTTATCTTTTCGTAATATGTGCACTTTGGCATGTCAATTAGCATTGTCCCTTGGTGCCTCTTGCAGTTGTGTCACTTTAAATAGTACTGACTCCTCTGCACCAGGCACGAGGATGACATACCAGTTATGTGCAACTTCTTACAATATCTTACCATATCATTAATCATGTTAATGTCCCGATACACATTTTAATATGCACCCACCATGCCATATAGCACTGTCCCTTGTTGCCTCCTGCAGTTAAGCTAGAAATATTTAGCCTACTCACAGAATTCTTTTTTTTTTTTTTTTTTTTACTTTCTAGAGGTGTGCCTGAGACGAAGGTTTTATATATACTATATATATCTGAATATGTGAAAACTGTTGTTTCTTATTTGTGTTTGTAACTATGTATACTGTATTGTTTATTATATTTGTAAAAATAATATTATAATGATATTATATTATGCTCCTTGTGAGCCCATTTGATGGAAATAAAGCATCTTCTTCTTCTTCATACACATGTAAACAAAGGTGACATTCAATTTATTTAACATAGAATAGAATAGAATAGAATAGAATAGAATAGAATAGAATAGAATAGAATAGAATAGAATAGAATAGAATAGAATTTATTATTCCAATCAAGGGCCCTTGATGGGCAGCATAACATGTACACATAAAACAATACATCATGATTTGTAACAGAAAAACATTTTTATATATTAAAATGAAACATTAAAAAGTTCAGACAGATGTTATTATCTTCATTCTATGAAAATCACATACATTTAATTCCAGGCAGGATCAGAACTATAAAATCATTACAATTATCATTGTTATTACATATATTAATTAACATTTCGTCTAATATCTAGACATGTAATAATGTAGCTCCTAAATATTTAAGTATAGACAAATTTTCATTAGTAAATAACCAAACAAATTTTGCCTCATTTGAAAGATATATAAAATTGGGACAGATACAGTTTATCTCCTTGAAAAATATCTCCCTATCATTTTTGTATGCTGGACAACTAGTTATAAAATGTTGTTCATCTTCAACCAGATTTAGAGTACATTTCTTACAAAGCACATCAGTGCATAACATGTACACATAAAACAATACATCATGATTTGTAACAGAAAAACATTGTTATATATTAAAATGAAACATTAAAAAAGTTCAGACAGATGTTATTATCTTCATTCTATGAAAATCACATACATTTAATTCCAGGCAGGATCAGAGCTATAAAATCATTACAATTATCATTGTTATTACATATATTAATTAACATTTCGTCTAACATCTAGACATGTAATAATGTAGCTCCCTAAATATTTAAGTATAGACAAATTTTCATTAGTAAATAACCAAACAAATTTTGACTCATTTGAAAGATATATAAAATTGGGACAGATACAGTTTATCTCCTTGAAAAATATCTCCCTATCATTTTTGTATGCTGGACAACTAGTTATAAAATGTTGTTCATCTTCAACCAGATTTAGAGTACATTTCTTAGAAAGCCTTTGGTCTCTTTCTATATATAAAGTATTATATCTGTCTCTTTCTATTTTGAGATCATGTGCACTGATAACATACAGGTATAATAAATGTTCAGTGCATGCTACATTAACATATAAATTGTGTACATCCACAGAAATGCTGATTGACAAAACCAATATGCTCATCAAAACTAATAGAGAAAGTATTTTTATCTATATTGGTCACAATAACACAAATCTTCCTGAGGAGGGTAAAGATAGTCATAATAAACCAATCTTAGATTTATTACTATCTCAATAAACAAATAAACTGATTTATTATGTTAATTACATTTATCATACTAAGAACTGTTTATTAAAAGCTAATTACATGTACATTGGTAATATACATGTAAAAGAACTTTCAAAATAAAAATTAAATTTACACCACTCTGTATGTTTTATAATCAAACTAAAATAAAATAAAATGCTCCGCTGGAGGCAGCTTGATACGACCGCAGAGGTCGAACCCTGAACAGTTGGGGCAAGTATGGACACAACATTCAAGCTTGATACAGCTCTGAATTTGCATTGTGATTAAATATTTGACACAGCATAGGTTTCTGACACAGAATGAATGTGGTCTAAGAACTTGAAATTTTTTAATTTACCTATTATGGTCCAATATCCAAAATCTAAATAATGGTTAGATTCAGCATATCAAATTAAGAATCCAAAGAATTCAATTTTTGGTGAAATCAAACAAAGTTTAATTTTGGACCCTTTTGACCTCAATGTGGACCAATTTGATAACGGGCCCAAAAATCAAAAATTTAAATACATGGTTAGATTCAGCATATCAAAGAACCCCATATATTCAATTTTTATTGAAATCAAACAAAGTTGTAGTACAATTTCATAAAGATCCATACACTTACACACAAGTTATTGTCCTGAAACTAGAAAAATGCTTGTTTTTTGCCCCTTTCAGTCCCTTAATTCCTAAAATTTCGAGGCAATTACCCCCAAAATCAATCCCAGCCTTCCCTTTGTGTTATGGTACCTTGCAGTACAATTTCAGAGAGATCCATACACTTGAACACAAGTTATTGTCTGGAAACTAGAAAAATGCTTATTTTTGGCCCCTTTTTGGCCCCTTATTCCTAAACGTTTGGGGCGATTACCCCCAAACTCAATTCCAGCTTTCCCTTTGTAATATGGAACCTTGTAGTACATTTTCAGAAAGATCCATACACTTACAAACAAGTTATTGTCATGAAACTAGAAAATGCTTGTTTTGGACCTTTTTGGCCCTAATTCCTAAAATTTTGAGGCAATTACCCCCAAAATCAATCCCAGCATTCCCTTTGTGATATGGAACCTTGTGGTACAATGTCAGAGAGATCCATACACTAACACACAAGTTATTGTCTGGAAGTTACAAAAATGCTTATTTTTGGCCCCTTTTTGATGCCCTAATTCCTTCACTGTTGGTACCATAACCCCCAAAATCAATCCCAACCTTCCTTTTGTGGTATTGAACCTTATGGTAAAATTTCATAGAGATCCATTCACTTAAACTAGAGTTATTGTGCGAAAACCAATGTGTCTTCGGACAATGATGACGCCGCCAACGTCATACCAATATACGACCGCAAAATATTTTTGCAGTCGTATAAAAAGTCAAGGGTGATGGACAAAAATGAAGGGCAGTGTTGAGAAATTCAAATGGCTTATTATTAAAAGAAAATTAAAGATAGAGCTGAAAAATTCAAAGACTGAATGAATGAATTCCATTGAATGTAAAGAGGATACTTGTACATGTAATAATTCTTGATGGATCAATAAAACTTGAGACCAGCAAATTTTGTTTGATCTATAACCTATTGGGCTAACATATATCGCATGTACACCTCGCTCAGAACAGGGTTATCAAATACAAATGTAACTGATATAGCTCTGTGAAATTTTAAATAAGAGCAATGAAGAGTATATTATATAAATAATTTTTTGAGTTGTTTTTCTTGTGTATTGTCTATTTTGCAATTGTTTAATATAAAAATCACTGTACTGATTATGCCCATAATGGGTCCTCTATTGGAAATAAAATTTATCTTATCTTATCTTATCTTCCAACAATGTCAATAAGACAGGGTTGGAATTCAGAAGACATGGTTCTAAAGGTCAACATAAATGTATGGTCTTCAGCTAAATAGCAAGAAGCGTCTATACAAAATATCAAATTCTTAATTTCTCCACTTCTATAACGCTGTAGATTTTTAAACTTTCAGATACTGAAAAAGCAAGATTTTTACTTGTAAGAGCTCTAGATGACTATAGTCACATAGCTATTCATTGGTAATGTATAGACCAACAAAACTTGTGCTAGACTTGATTGATCTAACATTTAAGTTACATGCCCAATAGGATTGATCGATAAATAAGATGTGGTACGAGTGCCAATGAGACAACTCTCCATCCAAGTCACAATTTGTAAAAGTAAACCATTACAGGTCAAATGGATAGTCAACACAGAGCCTTGGCTCACAACAAACAGCAAGCTATACAGGGCCCCAAATTGACTAGTGTAAAACCATTCAAACAGGAAAACCAACTGTCTAATCTATATAAAAAACAAGAAACGAGAAACACTTATGAACCACATCAACAAACGACAACCACTGAACATCAGGTTCCTGACTTAGGACAGGTGCAAACAAATGCAGCGGGTTTAAATGTTTTTATAGGCACCAACCTTCACCCTAACTGAAACAATAGTGTAACATCACAACATAGAAAGACACATGCACACATACTGTACAATGAAGGTCTGGTGATTTCAGACAACATTGCACTGAAGAATTTTCATATCTCAGTTTTCTGATAATGTTAAAATTTACATCATAAAAAGTGTGAATGACTCATTGATAGTATCAAAGTACAATATTAAAGGTACTTCTACAAAATTGATAATCTACATACATGTACCAGTATAGTGGAAGTCATATAGGACAAATAACCTTTACAATCATGGCTCTTGAGTTCAACACCACCTGACCACCATCTTTTAGATGGGTTAAATAGGGCTCTTGGGTTCAAACCCCTCCACCCTTTTTAGCTGGGTAAATTATATGGCTTGTTAATTATAAGATTGCCTATGTTTTAACTACATTGTAGTGGACTTGACATTGTTTGTCTCTTTCATCTTTCTCTTTAGCAATGGTGTTGTTTTTTTCCTTAGACATTTATGACTGCACCTTTGTTTTATCTTCTGTCAATTTTCATGACAAATAGTCTTGTGATATTTACTTTTTAATTTAAATAAATTTAAAAAAGGAAATAATTGAGTCATCAAGTGCATGGCTGCATTTTTTAAATCAATACAAAGTTTAAAAACAGTCTTATGGTTACATAATTCATTTCAAGCATTTTTATAATACTCATGTAAAAGAACTCATACTGAATTAAGGAAAATTAATGGTGTAAAATAATTTGCTTTTGCAACATCAAATCAACATGTATTTGAACTGAAATGGGCTATTAGATATAAAATAACCTTACTGACATGGCTGAAGATGCATGCTTTTCCAACTTACAACATGTAAAGGTACAATTTTAAGGTTATCTTCATTTTGTGTTAATTAATTTGTAAATCTACATATACAATGTATATATATCGTGTATTAACATTTATAATACATTTTTGTACATGGCACTCAAAAACAGATGCCTAATTTCTGTACATGTACATGTATAATCTGATATTTTAAATGGTCACTCCAATGTTAGATTTAAGAATTACAGGTACTTTTAACTATATATATATGCGTTCATGTAGTATTGTACATATATATATATATTGTACAGCCAGCTATAAGAAGAAAGTATTCTTTTGGAACTGTTCGTCTTTAATATATAATAATTATAGACATAGATATACATGTACAAATGTACTTTTGTATACATGTATATATTTGGAAGATGGTTGTGAAATCCAAAATGAATTCTTGCCTATTAAAGTTTGCTGGTTTGTTAGCTATATCATTGTTTAATTTCAATGTATATAAATAATAAAAATATTTTCCGTATCAAACCCCAAAGTAAAGCCTGATGTAATTATCCAAATATTTATACTATAATCAAAGCCTTTCCATCTGACCATGAAATGACTTAACTATACAATCTATTCAAGGTGTACAACTAATTTACCAAAGTAAAAACAATGGTTCAAATGTCAATCATAATTCATTATATACAAGTTAGGTGTACATGGTGTAGACGATAATGTACACATACATTTGTACATGTAAAGCAGTGCATAAAAAGTTAATAACTTGTTAAAGGAACAGATAATTCAACAATCATAAAATAAATTATATACATGTACATGAACAATAATTGTATTCAATAAATGTTGGTCTGTTTAAATTCAAGAATTATTAAGGTGTTTTTGTATGCCATTTGTACACAAATGAACAGTGTAAAAACAAATAACTTTACATGTATGTTATAAATGTATGTATGAAATATATAAAGGATAAGTTAAATAGCCTGGAACATTTTCGTATTTGCGTCTAGAAAAATCCTGACTCAAACATGGGTATTTTTTTGTAAATACTAATTATATAATACATAGAACTATAAGGTGATCGCCTCGAACATGCCTAGATTGATGTTTGCTATACGACGCCTCAGCACAAACTAGAGGCTCCAAGGACCCTGTGTCGCTCACCTGATATTTTTATTTATAATTGATGCATGATAAATGCAACTGTTGTACTGTCGTTTAGTTTCAGAGATATAAGACTAAAAAGTGCATTTTATTTCAGCCATGTGTGCCATGTTGGCAGGAGGGTCATCATACACAGTGGTCCCTGGATATCCTAGTGGTGATTTAAACCAAGTTTGGTTTAATTTGACAGTAGTTTCAGGGAGAATTTTGTAAAATTTATCTAACGAGAAATGCTAAGTGATGAGAAAGTTTGTTGTGAAGTTTTGTTGTTGCGCAACCCCCAAAAACAAAAAGGTAATAAAAATTATCATTTAAGGGCAATCTTTCCTATTAATAATTTCTGCAAAATTCAGTTGATTGTGCAAGGGTTGTATAGCCACCTGAGGTCGTTAAAACTCTCATTTGTTGTTGCAAAATTCAAGTGGTTTTGAATTGCTTTGTTGATCTTTTTGTATTCAACTTTTAAACAACAAAGTACAACAAATATGATGACTGATACTCATGACACTGAAAATATGGTCTTCATTCTTGTGAAGAAAATGGTAAGGTTTGAAATATTTCTTAATTATTAATTCAATACCAATACTTTAATTTGTATTGGATTTATCCCAGGAAATGAGAACAAGGGACACAATTAAATTCAATTTTTTCCTAAATTTCTGATAAAATATAAAATGAAGAACTATATTTTTTAATGAGAATTTTTTTAATAGTTAATTGATAATTTGAACAATATTAATTAAGTTTTAGATCTTGCATCGTTGATTAATTTTCTCTCAAAATTTCTGATATTCTATTAAAGTTTTAAATATAATATGAGGCAGGCATTACCTGTGAAAGGGGATGAAGTCTGTATAAATTAGTGTAGGAATTCAAGCATCATTTGCACTTGAATCTGTAGAAAATGAAGCCAAAGTACTGAAACATATCTGACATTCGACCTATTGTTCGGGATTATAGTTGTGACATCATTTTCAATGTAAAGAAAGAAACACCATCATCAGGTATTAATGTGGTTTTTTTTCATGTTATAGAATTATCAATTATTTTTATTGCCAGTACATTAGTAGATTGTTTTCTATATTGATTTTCTACTGCAGTTTCAGAAAAGAAGATTACAAAAGGAAAACATTTTGTAAAACTTACCAAAATTTACGAAATTAATGAAAATTGTTAAAATTGATTATAAAGGGCAATAACTCCTTAAGGGTCAACTGACCATTTTGGTCTTGTTGACTTATTTGAAGATCTTACTTTGCTGAACATTATTGCTGTTTACAGTTTATCTCTATCTGTAATAATTTTCAAGATAATAACCAAAACGGCAAAATTTCCTTAAAATTACCAATTCAGGGCAGCAACCCAACAACCAGTTGTCCAATTCATCTGAAAATTTGAGGGCAGATAGATATTTACTTGATAAACAAGTTAATCCCTGTAAGATTTGCTTTAAATGCTTTGGTTTCAGAGTTACAAGCCAAAATCTACATTTTACCCTATGTTCTATTTTTAGCCATGGCAGCCATCTTGGTTGGTTGGCTGGGTCACCGCACACATTTTTAAACTAAATACCCTAATAATGATTGTGGCTAAGTTTGGTTGAATTTGGTCCAGTAGTTTCAGAGGAGAAGATTTTGTTAAAGATTACAAAATTTACAAAAATTGGGAAAAATTACTTTAAAGGGCAATAACTCCTTAAGGGGTCAACTGACCATTTTGATCATGTTGACTTATTTGAAGATCTTACTTTGCTGAACATTATTGCTGTTTACAGTTTATCTCTATCTGTAATAATTTTCAAGATAATAACCAAAACGGCAAAATTTCCTTAAAATTACCAATTCAGGGCAGCAACCCAACAACCAGTTGTCCAATTCATCTGAAAATTTGAGGGCAGATAGATATTTACTTGATAAACAAGTTAATCCCTGTAAGATTTGCTTTAAATGCTTTGGTTTCAGAGTTACAAGCCAAAATCTACATTTTACCCCTATGTTCTATTTTTAGCCATGGCAGCCATCTTGGTTGGTTGGCTGGGTCACCGCACACATTTTTTAAACTAAATACCCTAATAATGATTGTGGCTAAGTTTGGTTGAATTTGGTCCAGTAGTTTCAGAGGAGAAGATTTTGTAAAGATTACAAAAATTTACAAAAAATTGGGAAAAAATTACTTTAAAGGGCAATAACTCCTTAAGGGGTCAACTGACCATTTTGATCATGTTGACTTATTTGAAGATCTTACTTTGCTGAACATTATTGCTGTTTACAGTTTATCTCTATCTGTAATAATTTTCAAGATAATAACCAATAACGGCAAAATTTCCTTAAAAATTACCAATTCAGGGGCAGCAACCCAACAACCAGTTGTCCAATTCATCTGAAAATTTGAGGGCAGATAGATATTTATTTGATAAACAAGTTAATCCCTGTAAGATTTGCTTTAAATGCTTTGGTTTCAGAGTTACAAGCCAAAATCTACATTTTACCCTATGTTCTATTTTTAGCCATGGCAGCCATCTTGGTTGGTTGGCTGGGTCACCGCACACATTTTTAAACTAAATACCCTAATAATGATTGTGGCTAAGTTTGGTTGAATTTGGTCCAGTAGTTTCAGAGGAGAAGATTTTGTAAAGATTACAAAATTTACAAAAATTGGTAAAAATTACTTTAAAGGGCAATAACTCCTTAAGGGGTCAACTGACCATTTTGATCATGTTGACTTATTTGTAGATCTTACTTTGCTGAACATTATTGCTGTTTACAGTTTATCTCTATCTATAATAATTTTCAAGATAATAACCAAAACGGAAAAAATCCTTAAAATTACTAATTCAGGGCAGCAACCCAACAACCCATTGTCCGATTCATCTGAAAATTTCAGGGCAGATAGATCTTGACTTGATCAACAATTTTACCCCATGTCAGATTTGCTCTAAATGCTTTGGTTTC
Organism: Mytilus coruscus; assembly: GCA_017311375.1. NCBI lineage: Eukaryota > Metazoa > Mollusca > Bivalvia > Mytilida > Mytilidae > Mytilus > Mytilus coruscus. The sequence goes on from CM029600.1 coordinate 91,969,588, forward strand.
AGAGATATAAGCCAAAATCTACATTTTATCCCTATGTTCTATTTTTAGCCATGGCGGCCATCTTGGTTGGTTGACCGGGTCACCGGACACAATTTTAAACTAGATACCCCAATGATGATTGTGGCCAAGTTTGGTTAAATTTGGCCAAGTAGTTTCAGAGGAGAAGATTTTGTAAAGTTAACGGACGACGGACTGACGACGGACGACGGACGCCAAGTGATGAGAAAGCTCACTTGGCCCTTTGGGCCAGGTGAGCTAAAAGGCCCTATCTCTATGAGACCCCCTCTATATGATTTCTTTTTAGTTTGGTTGTTGTGGCACACAGATGTCTACCTCCACTGTTTTCTTCAACAACAAAGATATTCATGTCTAATCAAACCTTCTGGGTTCAAATGTACATGGAAATTTTCCTGCAAAATCAAACTTTTTAAATCCATTTGAATGGATGGAAAAAAATTTACACTGACAAAAAGCGAGTTTCAACTTTGGGAAAATTTGGACACCCTCATTGGCAATAGTTCTAGTCTTCTTAATATGTACATGTGTGCCTTACCATGTGGGCAACATTTCTAGTCATCTTATTATCTTACCATCTCCTGTTCTTGCAAATGATTTCAGTTTCACAATATTTCCTAAAATGTATATACTTATACAAATGTACATGTATTTAACAGTGTTTAAGTATATTGTATTGAACTTAATATCTTACCTGTCTGACTGTTAGTATTAGTTATATTAAAATTCATGATGATGGATCTGTGACTGACTTCTTCATAATCCAAAGTATGACCTTCTTTAACAAATACATTTCCTCTTGTATCCACTTGAAACAGGTCAACAGTTGAATCTATGAGGTGATACTGTTCAACGCCTGTTGAAGGTGTAAGCTGGGAAGCAATGGAGAAAAGTGGTTTGCTTTTACCCTCATTTTCAAAAATTTCAAAACTTCTCTCTAATCGATTTACTGCCCGTTTTGACAAATGATGATGTGGAATAAACTTTAAATTCCCAGACAAAATATTTATTTGAACGTTTGCTGATGATTTAAGGCCACCTTGATCAGTAGCCACTACCTTGAATTTATGATCTTTAACGGAATATGAACTTGAAGACAGTACTATATCTCCAGACATTGAGTTAATACTGAAATCTGTTGTTCCCTCTAAATGGTATGAAACTGTTCCAATGTCCTTGTCAATGGCCTGAACCTTTAAAACAGAACTCCCAACTAACAAACTAGTGGGTATATTTGTGGTATATTTTGTTTGATTAAATTTAGGAATTTCGTCATTTTCATCTTGTATATACACATGAATGACTGTTTGTGCAATTTTTCCACCCTTTGATTTTGCTTGTAGCAGTAATGAATATGTATCTTTTTTTTCTCGGTCTAGTGGTCCATTTGTGTATATTTCTACACATTGCTTAGCACCTTTTTTGTGACGTTTCACATAAAATTTATCGCCAGTACCTGAGACAAATCTTAAGGACACATCTGTATCACAATTCACAAAGAGATCTCCAATGACATCTAATTTAGTATGTCGAGCTGAATTTTCTTGCACTGATGCAAAATATTGATGATGTGAAAATGAAAATAATTCTGAAGAATTGTCAACTTTAACAAGGAGATGGTGTTGTTCAGAAGTATGCACATCACTTTTAATAATGATATCAAATGTTCCTCCTAAAAATCCAGAAAGATCACCTTTTGATTTGAATTCTGAGTTGGTTAAGTCAAATATTCCTGATATCTCCTGTTGATTAACTAATGATGGTGTGTCGCCTAATGATGATATTGTAATAATGACAGAATCTGGTGGAGTTAAATGAGGGACATGAAGTTTACTGACACGATCACATATTACAATATCTAAAGCTAACAGAATAAAATATGATCCCAGACACCACAAACTACTGGGAGCCGCCATCTTGCTCATCTTTTCGATTTCAAAAATATTCAAATGTTTTCTTGCCGATCAATCATTGATTTAAGATGAACATCTTAGACACATCTCTCTTAGAAATTTCTCCCGATGTAATCACATATCCAAACCATCTACCTCTAAACTGACTGAAAACGATCGTAAAAGCAAAAATTCCGATAACATTACCGATCCATTCACTTTCAACAGTTGATCATACCGAAGGATTCTTTGAAGTTTTACACAATTTGAATGTCACATATTGATAAATTTATTTAACTGAACACTGATTAAACGTTTGTTGTTATTTATCACCTGGGACCCGGTTTTCTTATCTGTCAAAATCCACTCATTCAAATCCAGTGTGAGGTACGGGAATGTGTCAATCTCCGGAGGCGCGCTGTAAATTGCGGACTCGACATTCTACAAAAATACAGGTGTCCTCTGCGACGTTCGTATTTTTACTGAGCATTCAGAAATAAATATCCAAGCGCTAGCATAATCAGAGGACTATTGAAAGAAATTTTGTATAGGCAGAGACATATAATACACATGTATTATATGTTTCTGGTATAGGTAAATTCAGAGGTTTTAAATATTTTTGGTAATACAATATACATCCATTCAATGTCATCAGAGACATGTCGACATATAATATCAAGGAATTGTATATTTAAATATACAATTCCTTGATAATATATAATACTGATCCATTCAATATATGCCTCTGACAAAATATTGTATTGTACGTATTATTGATAAGTTAATCTGCTTCCATTAAAATTTTAAAAAGCTTAATAACGCCTTGTTGACTGTAGGTACATTTGGAAATTCTTTAAGGGCATGTAGCTTCAGTCAAATATTCAAGTAATCATACATCCTTAGCTTTCAAATTTCTTGGTTTGAGCGTTTCTGATGAAAGTAAATCAGAAAAGTACATCGACCGTACAAAAGGACAAGGTATGATAAGGCCATTTTCTCCCCCTTGAATTCGAAAATCAAAAAGTATTATATAAATATACAATTCCTTGATAAATCTAACGACCGATTTAACATCTTTCCGTAAGACGTTCATAAGTCATTTAATCCGTCGGACAGCAGTACTAGTATTGATATATTTTTATTTCGTTATATATATTAGAACAAGGGCTTCAAACTTCTTACATCTAGTGAAAAACACCAAAAACTGCCAAAATATCCTCACTATGAAATTTTCATGAATCTTTAGATATGCCGGAGCAACATCTTAACCCAAAAAGATATTCTGCTTCAAAATGTATCAGTTTACAAGGATGTTTATGTGTGTAAAATACCTTTTTGGGGGTAAAGCTGTTGCTCATATATATATTTTTATCGCTTGCTGTGCTGCAGTATGGGTTTTGCTCATTAGTGTTGCTTACTTCTACGTCATTTAGTCTGTGGTGGAGAGTTGTCTTAATGGCAATCATATCACATCTTCTTCTTTTTATATTGAACAAGATTACTATTTTTTTTTATATATATATATTATATGTACTGCTTTGAATTATGAAAACTTATGGCCCTGCATCTTGTGTACTTACATTATGGCTTTATACACAAAGTCATGCTTTTCTAAGACGTTTATGACGTCTTTAACACACATCTGTTGGATGTATACTGATGGACACTTAAGTATGGGAATCTTTGTTAATCTTTTATTTGTTATTGGCTTTGAACTAGCTTTGACTAACTGTGAGTACTCTTGGATCGGTACTTTTTGTCTTTTGCTTTTATGTTAGTTGTTTTTTAAGCTTCATGCCAGTCTGATGAGCCAAGCCAGTTCTAACTGATTTTTACAGTTTGTTTTTTATATTTTGCTGTTACACCACTGTCTACATTCTATATGTGCCTGCCCCAAGTCAGGAGGCTGTAATTCAGTTGTTGTCGTTGAATATTGTCTGTTATATTCGTTTTTCATTCATGATTTATCCATAAATCAGGTCGTTGATTTTTTTTTTCGTTTGAATTATATCCCATGTTGTCACTTCAGGACCTTTTATCTTATATCTTTAGAGTTTCCTCATATTGAAGATTGTACTGTGACCCAAAGTTGCTGAAATCCATGTTATATGGACTCGGTTGGATGCAGTTGTCTCATTCGCAATCACTCATCACACCTCCTTATTGTATATTGCACTTTATAAATAAGATAAGATAAGATAAGATAAGATATTGTATTTTCTTTTCCAAATTAGGTCCCCGGGGGGCATACACATATAACAAATATAATCGTTACAACACAAAGTATTTTACATGACATTCATATAATACACCTAAAATATTGATATATTGATAAAGTCATACATGTTAAAATAAAAAAAAGTATTTAAGAGTTGCTACTCCAGAGATGTGGCAAACGTTCTTCTCACTTATAATATTTTTGCTGGAAATATATAATGTATAAATATAATTGATTGTTTAGCTGCAACAGGTACCAAGGGACGATGCTTAAGAGCTCTAACAAGCCTCCTCGTATCTGATGCAGAGAAACAAACGTAAATGCAACAAAAGTTCAAGTTTATTCAGTCAAACACAAAGAAAAAAGTAAAAGAATAAATTACACACTTTTGAAAGATAGCATATTCATCATATCATTCCAAGATAATGGAATCTATGATAAAACAGCAATTGGTCATCAACATGATCAAGGGACTGCCACAGAAAATATCATAAAAAAGTTTTTTTAAGTAATAGAGTTATCTCTCTTACGTCCATGTCAGTTTCGAATTAGTACAGCTGATAATTTCTATTTTTAATATATGAACATCCTATAATGTTCTATAAAAACCTGAACATTTAAACATGTTAATTGTTATCAACCACGTTAATTTTTCTGATAACAAGTTTGTCTACAGGCAAATGCAGGTTTTGTACATTATTATTAAATTATGTAAATATGCATTTTAGCTAAGGTGCGTTTTGATATTTACCTTTAAATAACCATACACAAATGCAGATCTATGTACATGGGAAACTTTGGGAATACAAATGCCTTCACTATAACTTCATGTCATTTCGTTAAAATATAATCAGAATTAGAGACATATTTTTTCCTTATAGTAACGACTGCCGACAATGTTAATACTGGCCAATTTTTTTCATTCTTTTACCGCTAACAAAACCAACGATTTCACCAACACATAAACTGTGTAACAGTACATAAACGTACACATAATTTATGCTTACGTACAACTGGTTTAACCCCAATACATTGTGTGCTTGCACTAAGTTAGGCTATCTGGACCATATGATGTTCGTTGTTTTTTTCCCCAGATCAATGCATGGCATTCATCGTTGTCTAATATAAGCTAAACTATTCTTATGATACTCAATTCGAAAATATTTTCTTCCATTATGAAACCCTGATTGCCACTTATGATAAGCAACATGACGTGTGAGACAAGTGGAGCAGAAACTGCTTACCCTTCAACGCATGCACCTGGGGTCGACCCGAGTTTTATGTGGAGTTCGTTTTTCTCAACTTTTGAGAATGTGTAGTGTGTAGTGATTTGTGAAGTTTTGTTAGTCTGTTCGTTATTTTAGGTAACCATTGTATTGTCTGTTTTTCTTCGACTTGTGAGTCAATTGTCTTTTGGTATCTTTTATCTTTTTGGTAGGATGGCAACGATGACTATGCAGTGTACTACGTACGTGCTGACTTGAGACAATCATAGTAAGCATGCAACGGGGTTTCACCATATATTAATAAATTGCTTCGCCGAGCGCAGCTGGATACGACCGCAGAGGTCCAATCCTGAACATTTGGGGCAAAAATGGACACAATATTTGCGCTTGATACAGGTCTGAATTTGGATTGTAATTAAATATTTGACACATAATAGGTTTCTGACACAGAATAACTGTAGTCAAAGAACTTATAATTGGTTATATGATTTGAATTTATATTCAATTTTTGCTTTTGTGAAATACACTATTCTGTTCTTGCAAAAAAAAAAAATATTTGAAGAAATTTTCTTTTTAATTTCTGAAAACTGAAATGAGAAAAATTGCCCCCAATTTCTTTTTACCCTCCCCAACTTTTCCCCCCCAAAAAATTCTTTCCCTCAAGATATGATCATAATCTCAATTCAAATTTCCAATGGAGTTTGCAACCATAATTACCCATTTAAATACATCATAAAAGTCTTAAAATAGAAAATGACATACATAATCATGGCTTAAATTAATATACCTTATTAAATCAGCAATTTTAATAGTAACTTCTAAAATAAATTGACAGCTAATCCCCTCAAGACAATACAACATTTCTTTATACATAATTTAAAAGCAGTGTAAGGGAGGTAATCAAAATGTTGTGTTTGGATAACATTCCTTATACTGCTTTTAAATTGTCTTAAGTTATTGTCCATTAACCAGGAAACCCTTGTTTTCCCCCTTTTTGCCCCTCATTCCTAAACGGTTTGAGCCACAACCCCCCAAAGCCAATCCTAGCCATCCCTTTGTGGTATGGAAATTTGTGGTATAATTTCAGAGAGATCCATACACCGTTCCACAAGTTATTGTCTGGAAACTAGAAAAATGCTTATTTGGGCCCCTTTTTGGCCCCTAATTCCTAAACTGTTATGACCATAACCCCCAAAATCAATCCAAACCTTCCTTTTGTAGTTATAAACCTTGTGTTTAAATTTCATAGATTTCTATTTACTTATACTAAAGTTATTGTCCGGAAACCAAATGTCTTCGGACGACGCTGACGACGACGACGACGTGATACCAATATACGACCGCAAATTTTTTTGCGGTCGTTTAATAAAAGGGGACGTAGAGTTTACGTCGAAATAGCCCCAACGAGACAAATAACCAAAATACCTCTTGAGATCACCACACAGTTTTCAACAAAAAACTGGTTTCTATTCAATATGACAACCCGTACATGTAAATCGCCCCTAGTGGAAAAAAGTTGTGGATGCGAGAACACATATGTAAAGGGGCTTAGATGGGTTTTTATTTATATCTCATCTTTCGATCAATGGTCAAACAAAAGGTTAATAGAACATACCAAAAAAGTTGAAATTTAAACCGGAATGTGTATCCCACGCAAACAGTTAATTGTTTTATCTACAAATGACAACATTAGACATGGCTTTTATTGAAAAACTATTTGATGCACACACTGGCGTAGGTGGAATGTTTTGCCCAAATGCACTTTTTTTTTTGCTATTTTTTGTTTGCTCCAGTGTTCAGTCTACTTCTACGCCACTGGCACATTAAAGCTCGAACTTTTCAAAGATTCATAAAGGTTACGCCAAACCCTGTGGTCTCGCCTGCGATTGCTGCTGTCAGTGTAAAAGTTATCAGTAAAATACAAAGTTAAAGATAAAAAGCTTTTTCTTTAAATGCTATTTTTTGATCTTGAAGATAAGCTTTTGTTCAAGTTTCATAACAATCCACGAAGGTTTACAAATTTGTCATGTCAAAAAAATTTAATCCGAGAATGTCTGTAAATGTTTACAAAGTCCATCTATTAGAAAAATACTGAAAATGAAAGAAAAAAAAAAACACCATACATTTTCAAAAGTTTGCTCTAGATATCTCTTAATCATAAAATAAGCTTCTGCCAATTTGAAAGTTTAATAAAATTCTATGAAGGTTTAACACAGTAATTGACGTGTAACAAACTTTAACCCCAGACTGTATCTACTTGTTAACTGTAAAGAAGTCCATTTATCAATAAAATACGGAAAAATGAAAATAAATATTTTCAAAATTTTGCTCTGGAGACTGTTTTTTGGTCATAAACAAGCTGCTGTCTAATTTTTTTCTTATAAAATTCCATGAAGGTTTGACAAAGTTATTGATGACTGAAAAGCTTAAACCATAGACTGAACCTAAATGTTGACGACGCCGACACCGCCTCCGACGACGGAATCTATGATCGCTATGTCTCACTTTTGCGACAAGAATGTGCCAGCGCGACAATAACAGATTTTCGTAACTAATCCTCAAAACGATGTTTTGCATATATATATATGTTTTCACAGGCACTTGTCTCTGAAAAAAATAATTTTCCTATATACCTCATATAACACAAGGTACCTAACTCGTATATTTGAGAAATGTCACCCGGTCGCGAACTTCCGTTATATTTCGATTTTGCGGTTGTCTATCCCACTGAAACTTGTCATCCCTTAAATCTACTTTGAATTATCTACAAAATGGTGTATAACACACCTATTTCTATTATTGGAATCATTCGAAATAGGCCTTCAAATATGTCAACCGTAATTATTTCGTCTTCTCACAGCCCTTTGGAAATATAAGGTTCGCAATGAATAATTATAAAGAGTATTTCCCAAAAAAACTGTTAGTTTTTCTCTGAATAGAACTCATCATCCAGATAGTAAATTTGTAAAAGATTCGTTGAAAAAATCTAATAAGTTTATTTGACGTATGTCTAATGAGTTACGAGTTTCTATTTTAGACTCAAATTTTCCCATTCCATCAATTTCATTCAGACTCTCTCTGGGCTTTACATATAAAATTGAGATAACTCCAAAAATCATTTATTTTTAGCAATAAGATTTGACGAATCGGAAACAGAGATATGTATAAAAGAGGGGAAAGATACCAAAGGGACAATTACAATTAACCATTTACTGCGAGCCTTATATTTCCAAAGGGCTGTGAGAAGACGAAACAATTACGGTTGACAACAAAGGTAGGCGTGTCCTGAGGGCGTGTCATACACCATTGTGCAGATAATCAAAGAGATTTACGGCATGACAAGTTTTAGTGGGGTAGACATCCGAGGAATCGAAATACAACTAAAGTTCGCGACCGATTGTCATTTTTCAAAAATGCGAGTTAAGTATCTTGTGTTATATAAAGTTATACAGGAAATTCTTTTCATAAATGGGTATGAATGATTACTTAGGAGTAGAAAACAAAGGTGAAAAAGGTGTGATGAACTCTTAGTTCAAACGGCCTCTCAGTGGATTGGGAGTAGATTTAAAATTAAGGGGAGTAGGGCAAAATTCTGAAAATAAACTTTTCTGTTTTTTTTTCTGTAGTCTAATATAGCAGTGTCGTCTTTCATTTTCATTTTTCATTTTTAATAATTCCAAACAGTTGTGGAGGAATGTGGAGGGGCACCTCCCCCATGCCCACCGGTTCCTACGACACCACTAATGGTCAAATCAGTTAAGATCAGTTTCTCATATCCTAATTTTCCATTTCATACTTATGAATTACCAAATGTGTCCTAAAAGAGGGGCGAAAGATACCAGAGGGACAGTCAAGTCCTAAGGTGCTTTATCCGAACGCACCTGTCTCACACCTGTGTTAAATACCGATAGCGCTTAACTTAACAACCTACACAAGATGGGACTTCAGCCGAAAAATGTTCTTATCACGGGTGCCAATAGAGGTTTAGGACTAGAACTTGTTAAGCAGTTTTTAAGATTGCCGTCACCACCTAAGACGTTACTTGCAACATGCAGAAGTCCAGAAAATGCAAAGGTCAGTATACAGTATATTTATTAGTGGCATAAGGGAAAAGATGGAATAATTGAGCAATTGCAGAAAAGTGCAAATAAACTCACGACACAATAGTTACCATGATTAAAATTTTGTACGCCAGACGCGCGGTTCGTCTACAAAATGCTCACCAGCGACGCTCGAATAAAAAAAGTTAAAAAGCAAATAAAGAAAATAACGAAACGTAAGGAAAAAATATAACTTGTAGGATCTGAACTATGAATCCTTTACCATGCTAGCGTCATGTCGTGATTTTTGTGGCGTTTTTAACAGACCTTGTTCACATCATTTTAAAAAGCTTACCTGACTGACACCACTGTTTTGGTGTTAAAGATTTGAAAATATGTACATAGTTTTTTTTTATATATTCCTTGTGTTGGTTTCTTTGCATTTTGTTTTGATTTGGTCTTGGTTTGCTCTAGATTAGTTTAGAGTTTTCTATTTAGTCTTTATAGTTCTGGCCATTAGATATAGGAAGATGTGGTATGAGTGCCAATGAGACAACTCTGGTCATTGTATACTTTAGAGCTGATTACCTCTGTAATCTTGGAAAGATTTGAATGTATCAGCTATATTGGTACGAAATGAGAAATTTTGTAGAGGGTATCTTAATTAGCTTTCTTACAAAATTTGAAATTATTCTGCATTCTGGAAGAGAGTGTGACGAAGAATTGCCTCCTGCATCCATGTTTTTGAGCCTATCAGAACGAAACTAAGATATTTTATAAACGAAATTTACCGTAACTAATTCATACAAAGAAGTAGTTAGGATTGGCCATCATTTGGTTTTAGATGAGATTCAATGATGAAAATGGGATAAAGCATAGGCTTCAATTAAAACGCACGTGTCACCATGGTGTCCACATCACCAGGAAATGAGGAATCTTTATGGAGGGTTGCCCAGAAATTGGAAAATTGGTCAATCAGATTCAAGAATTGACTCTGGCGGCAAAATTTATTTTCCAGTCCACATGAATGAAAAGAGAAATTTTATGAAGGACTTTCCGTACATTATCGCTGCCAAGTTTGGTTTGAGTTGGCACAGTGGCTTCAGAGGAAACATTCAATTGTGAATTGTATAACGATGAACACAATGTGACGAGAAAAGCTCACGTTGCAATAATGAATTTTTTGAAAAAACATCATTCATTCTATTGATGTTTATAGGAGTTACGCCCATAAAGGTTGGAATAATTTTTTTGTTTTTGTATCATGAAAATTAAGATTATATATGCATTGATTTATCATATTATTGCTGTTGTTCAATCACTGCGTCTGGAATTTTTAAAAATTAAAATCAATTCGCTTATTTATAGTTTGAGGCACTTTTGAAAGTTTCTTTGGTTTTTGTGCACTGAAATTCTGTTCAGTTTTTTTCTGGACATGTACAAGTTCTCGTTTTCCGTACTGTGTATGTCGCTCCTGTATGAAACTTTCGATGACTGTTTTTTTTTATTATCTATTGAACTGCTTATATTGTATGTTTTCTAATGTACGTTTTGTTAATCCACTGATCGAAGTTCAAACAAGAGAGTTGAGACTAAAAAGACAAACCTGGTTAACCTCGTAACATATCCATATGCCTGTCCCAAGTCCGAGAACTCTGTTTTGTGTTATATTTGTATAGTGGTTTGTTATTTTGAGAATTTGATGGCATATCTTTGTTTTGTTACTGTTTATTTATTCACATTTAAAACATGGAATGATTTATTTGTTGTTATGTATAAAACCTGTCTGTTGTGAAAGACTGCATTTTGCCATCTATCATGTCTTTTGTTGGTTTTCTTTTTTTATTAAAGTATACCACAAATCTTGTTCTATTATTTATATAAATAACAGATTGTTATATAGATGCTATCCACTAATTATTCACTTAATTTTTCAGTTCGCAAGGTAGGAACAATTCTTTGAATGCAATATATCCAAAAAGGCGGAGAAGATACCAAAGGAGGCTGTAAAAAACTATAAGATTACGAAAAAAAGACAAAATCATGGCCATATTGAAACAAAAGGAGAATAGATAAATAACAATAAAAAACAACAAACAACTAAACATGGAGCAACCCAAACCCCAACGAAACTCGGGGGACGAACTCATGTGCTCTGGATGGGTTAGCAGTTCCAGTTTCCATAGTAACTCATGGTATTCTCGTTAAAATCTGTTCGTACATGTAAATAAATGTTGTTTAATGTTGAATATGAGACAAGAAGGATATTCATTTTATATACAAGCCTTACAAAGACATTTTTATTATAGTTTATTACATTATTGTTTGTTTTAGGATCTAAATGACCTGGCTTCCAAACACAGCAATGTAAAAGTTTTGAAGCTTGGTGAGTTGTGATACTTATTACTTACAGCATTAATAACACTAATGGTACCGATTTTACTGCACCCGATGCGCATGTCGACAATTAACGTCTCTTCAGTGATGCCCGAGGCCAAAATATTTGAAAAGCCAAATCTTATTAAAAAACGAAGAGCTGATAAACCAAAAAGGACCAAAAAAAATAGCCAATTAAAATATGATGTTTTTATATTCATATATAATTTTTTGTAGAAAACAATTAACTTCTGTTTAATTGTCTCCTTGTTAATCACTGATTTATATATCGATAAAGCACAGAAATAGGGGTAGCAGTTGAACCAAAGAAAAAGAACTGATTTTAAACCACCAATTGGATGATTTTGATATACATATTGCACAACTCAATTCACGTTGTTCAATCGTCAGTTAATTTTGACCTGTGATTTTATTTTATGATCATGGTTTTGTATGTTCTTCTTTGATAATGATTTTGTATTGCTTCTCATACGCCTTGGCATATTACAATTATTTCAGTATAATCCAACTTGATTCTAAATACTACATAATATTGAATTGATATAAATATTTTTTAAGTGAAAATAAAAAAAAAACAGTTTCACTTCTTATGTCGTGTGTCGGCGAAACACGAAGGTTTGTCTAGCCTCAGACACAGTTGGCATATGCCAAATTTGGCAAAACTTCGTTGTTGATTTGGTCTTTTAACTATTTTGACAGACTGTTTTGTGTGGAAGAAAAGCGCTTCCGGCGTACTTAAACTATAAGCTTGGTATCTCTGATGACTTCTTACAACCACTGGGTCGATATCATTTCTGATGGACGTTTTGTCCAGAAAGGTTTCACCAGTTTAGAAGTCAGCACTCCTGTGCTGTCATTTAATATCATTGATGTAAAGTAACTGTTCATATTCAATCAAATGAAGAAGGTTTTTCTACCTCCAGACACAGATGCCCTTGGCTACGTTTAACACTATGTTTTAAGGAATATTTTGATTTCTACCTCTCCAGACACAAATGCCCTTGAATACATTTAACACTATGTTTTGAGGAATATTTTGATTTCTACCTCCAGACACAGATGCCCTTGACTACATTTAACACTATGTTTTGAGGAATATTTTGATTTCTACCTCCAGACACAGATGCCCTTGACTACATTTAGCACTATGTTTTGAGGAATATTTTGATTTCTACCTCCAGACACAGATGACCTTGGCTACATTTAGCACTATGTTTTGAGGAATATTTTGATTTCTACCTCTCCAGACACAGATGACCTTGGCTACATTTAACACTATGTTTTGAGGAATATTTTGATTTCTACCTCCAGACACAGATGACCTTGACTACATTTAACACTATGTTTTGAGGAATATTTTGATTTTTACCTCCAGACACAGATGCCCTTGACTACATTTAACACTATGTTTTGAGGAATATTTTCATTTCTACCTCTCCAGACACAGATGCCCTTGGCTACATTTAGCACTATGTTTTGAGGAATATTTTGATTTTTACCTCCAGACACAGAAGCCCTTGACTACATTTAACACTATGTTTTGAGGAATATTTTGATTTCTACCTCTCCAGACACAGATGCCCTTGGCTACATTTAGCACTATGTTTTGAGGAATATTTTGATTTCTACCTCCAGACACAGATGCCCTTGACTACATTTAACTCTATGTTTTGAGGAATATTTTGATTTTTACCTCCAGACACAGATGCCCTTGACTACATTTAACACTATGTTTTGAGGAATATTTTGATTTCTACCTCAAGACACAGATGCCCTTGACTACATTTAACACTATGTTTTGAGGAATATTTTCATTTCTACCTCTCCAGACACAGATGCCCTTGGCTACATTTAGCACTATGTTTTGAGGAATATTTTGATTTTTACCTCCAGACACAGATGCCCTTGACTACATTTAACACTATGTTTTGAGGAATATTTTGATTTTTACCTCCAGACACAGAAGCCCTTGACTACATTTAACACTATGTTTTGAGGAATATTTTGATTTTTACCTCCAGACACAGAAGCCCTTGACTACATTTAACACTATGTTTTGAGGAATATTTTGATTTCTACCTCTCCAGACACAGATGCCCTTGACTACATTTAACACTATGTTTTGAGGAATATTTTGATTTTTACCTCCAGACACACATGCCCTTGGCTACGTTTAACACTATGTTTTGAGGAATATTTTGATTTCAAAACACTTCAACTTCGTAATTGATTTGATATTTGTTTTGATTCTAGCGCCACTGATGAGTCTTTTTTAGAATAGTGTAGAATGGTGTATTTAAATTATAAGATAAGTATCTCTGATCACGTTTTTAAAGCGTACAAAAAAGCCACATTAAAGAGGAATGAAAATAAAAACATTTCCAAAAACATATTCTAACATGTCACACAAGAAGGATAAATAATGGAGTTTGATAATATATAACATGTAAGATATTTAAAATCTATGATTGTTATTTGAACTGTATATATTTTGAATGAAAGTTGTGTTTGTCTCTTGTTGATTATTAGCTGAATAAATATAGAGTAGGGTGGCATATGTTGGTTCCTTACCTTTGATTTAATTTCCTGGCTTTCCATGAATACACCAAACTTTTCCCTGAAAGACCACACGGTTATCTAACATACTACGACCATATAAAAAGGTAAACAATCTCTCGAGTAGCTTTTGCGTTAACTCAATGAAACCAGCCACATATGTATGCCAACAATTCTGTCTTAATATTCAGGGGATTTTTGAGTCAATGTGTTACACTCTTGAATTTCGCTGATTTCAAATATTCACATTTTCTTGTTCATTATTTTGTAAAGGTCTGAAAGGTTTAAAAACCCAGAACTTTGGAAAATAATTTTCTTGAATCCTTTTGTGCTTTAACAAGGTATTTAATATCTTGATAAAAAGAAAACACATGTAAACCGATTAATATATTTCAACAATGTCACAAATTTGCATAAATTTTGCATTTAATTTTGATACATTGTACTTGAAAACTTAAAATTTGAAAACCTTTACGGGACAACATTATCTGATATCTATTTCATGTTGAATCGTAGAGTTTAAGATTATTCAGACAATGCACAGGTTGCACTGTAAAAAATATAAGTGAGAAAGTTGTATATTTATTGTGGCTTCCATGTTAACGTTTCTTGAGTCGACACACCATCTAAAAGTGTCATTTCTCTTTAAAAGTCATAATGCTCAGAGACTATTGAAAATAATTGGTTATCGAATTGTAATATTTGATTTAAAATCTCTGAAAGTTAACAATGCTAAATCTCGGATAGACGAATTATGATCCAGCGCTTCGGAACTTTAATCTTCTGTCATATAAATAAGAGACTTGGCAACGTAAAAACTAAGAGACTTTTATAGAATGTCTTAAAAGTTATAAGTCAAAGGCTGCTAAATGAAGAAATTATTTTAAAGGGCCAAATTACCCTGTCAATATGACTGCATTTATTGACCAGACGGGATAATCTTAGACTCGGCGAGATAAATTGAAAAGATTAAAAAATTATATCTTTATACATTTTTGTTGCTTAATATTGAGGACTCTCACAAATTCCTTTCTGCGATTTCACAGATGTGACACAGCCTACTGCATTTGAGAATTTTCCGAAATTGGTAGAATCATTCATTGAAGGAGAGGGGTTAAACCTACTAATAAACAACGCTGGTATTAACATAAGACATGGTTTAGAGGAAGCAGCCAGTGAAAGCATGATGGAAACATACACAACTAATGTCATTGGTCCATTGCGAATGGTTCAGGTAATAAGAGATCAATAGATCTTACAACCAGACCCATATGGTTTAAACCATCTTTCTAGCAAGTTTCCAGCTGTTCAGATTGTTAAAAGATCTTTATATTAAACTGATAGGTGAAAAAAAAAAAAAAAACATTTTGATCATGCGGTAAAGGTGAAACCTGATGTTTTTGTTTTTATTAAATATCGGCCAAACATCCTTCACTCATAAACTATCAAGCAATCTGTTGGTTTCTTTCTTACTTTGTGATTATTTTACTTAAGTCTTACAACATAGATATGAGAAAAAGTCAATTAGGAAAAAAATAGAAGTTGAAGATTCACTCATCATAGATACCAGGCTTAAAATTTAAAAGAAGGACACACATTACCATGACAACAAATGACGAAAAGACAATGCGCCACAAAAATATCCATTTGAAAGCTAATATGATTTTACGTAGACATCAACAATTATTCCCTTGACATTATAATTTTCCAAAATTATTTATGATGTAATTATAAATGACCTAAACTCCAACACTGAAACGGTGTCTTTAACGGATGACGTCACATGTGAGGTCAATTTTGTATTCCACAGGAGTCCTACAGAATCTTAAAGTAAAAACCATACCATATACTACTAAACAACATGACATCAGCAATAATGCGTAGATGAAATCAGGTGATCGATAGGATTTCGGATTCACAAGAAGATTTGTGCATTCGAAGGAGGAGATGCTTTCCCCAACGAAGTACCTGGTATCACTCCGTTTTAATTTCTTCTGTAGCTTCTTTTTTGTCTGGTTATACCTGTCAACAGAGATCGGTATACAACCTGCATATTACAACCAAAAAAAATGAACAAACGACGAAACACAATGTTCATTAACAAATTAACTACGCTGATAGAAGTTTCAACGACAAACTAAGACATATTTAAACATAAAAAATTTAAATTATTAAAATATTGACTACCTGTTTTCTGGTGTTTCTGAAAAGTGATAATTAGTAGTGAGTTCTACTTTTAAACTGAAATTTTTATCCAATATAAATTACTGTACTGCGTGACCAATAAAAAACGTGTTTAAATTAAATTAGAATATAGCAAAGTGCTCTCGACCAATGAAATTGTAGGATTTGGTGTTTCTTAATTGTGAAGAATGAATGAAATCATGTTCTTAGTAAGGGATTATCATATTGTTTAGGCCTATTTACAGTTCAAAACAAAGAGTTTCTATATATGAGTTACAAATGCCCCGAAGCACATTTATCAGCTTGAAAGAATTTGTGATTAAAACTGACTAAAAGTTGAATTTTGAAACAAACAAACAAACAAAAATCAAATTTAGATGAAGTTTACTGGTGCAGTAACATTGGTTACTGGATCCGCGGTTGGTGAGAATAGTAATTTCCAATATTCTAATAAAATTCTAAAAAAAGGAATTTAGTTTAACTTTTGAATATATTTTAAACTATTTTAAAGGCATTGTATTTGAACATTTCCCTGACATAATGAAGTAGTATTTGATGTAAAGGACTGGACTAAAATATTGGCTGTAAAATAAAATTTATTTGTAACTCAAATTTTGAATTTATTGACTTGAAATGGAAACAAACAAAAAGATAATTCCTCTCTAAAATATTACATGATTTACATTCATACTCACAATCAGGAAACATTTCTTACCATTTCGTTGTACTGTTGTGTCATCTATCTAATGTATAAAACATAATTTATTATATTTTCCAAAATTATAAGAAGGTCCTTACATCACTAAAACTAATCCATAAATGAAATCATGTCTAAAAAGGAAGTCCTGCATTAATTACAAACATTGCACTGACAATGAAACTAATTCTTAAATGCAACCAATCAAGAGATCATTTAAGCCTTGAGCACTTTACAATATTCTAAGTTTGTAAGAGAATGATATCCTTACTTCATGATAAGTACTCGCTAACGCTCGTACTTAATCATGAAGAAAGGATTATCATTCTCTACATATACTTAGAAGGCAGTCCAAACTAAACCTTGACCAGAGATGTGTTCACTTTTAAATGAAGTGAGACCAATTGTCCAATTACCAATTCACTAAATTATTTTTCTGATTCTTCAATAATTATTCATTTTATTCAAAATTTACAAATGGTATAAAATTTAACAAAAATTAATAAAATAAAAATATGTAATACGGTATTGAAAAGTTAAAACAGAACCTTCTAATAATAAATCACGCCGTCCTACACTTAATATCGTTTACTGTACTTCATAAAAGATTTTATACAGCAACATCATTAACAGTACAGAAAGACATGATCTTGTGCAATGCCTAAAACAAACTATGAATAAAAATAAAATCGTCTATCTATTTTGATTGTACTAATAGGAATATTTGTAATATATTTTTCTTGCATTTTAGCATGAATAAAAACTTTTTTTGTTATGAGCGTTATTTAAAACAAGAAATATAACAGATCTAAAATGCATTAAAGTCTTGCCTATTTGCTATGACTTATTAGTGTCGTTGAGTTGATGTTCATGGACGTTTACCCCACATCTCATTTGTTCATATTAACAGTTTATAACACAATATTGACTGCTGTTCCCCAATTTTTGACATTTTACCTAATATGTCTTGTTTGTTTTGCTCACACATCCTTGTCAATATAATGAAATTATATGCGACTGTCTTGCAGTGAGAGGTTTGGCTGGCTATGGGGTCAGGTTTGGTCAACCATTTTCTGCATGGGGAAATGCCTGTACCAGTTCGAGAATGTGACAGATGTTTTCCTTTTGTTTGATGTTTTGAGCTTTTGACTTTGCCGTTTGATAAGGGACTTTCCGTTTTGAATTTTCAACGAAGTTCGGTATTTTTGTTATTTTACATTTTAAAACTTAAAAAAAACTGTATTGTTTAACTACGTTTTCCCTTTATCTTAATTCATATCTTACAAAGAAATTAGAGTTCATTTCCTGATGGGGAATGTAGCTTTGAAAACATAAATGGATAAATTTCTTATTTATAGACAATTCTCCTTTCTCGTGTTGTAAAGTTTTCAATCAAATGTAAGTGCAGTCATTTTCTCACAAGATTTATTTATTTCATGTCACTTCCACTTCAAATCTCAAAAGCAAAAGATCAAATGAAATTCTGGTTCTTTGAACGTGTTTGTTTGTTTGTAAATGAACTTCACCTGTTTTTTAACTAATGCCAAAATTCAGGTAACTCGTATTAGAGCAATTTTAATTACAAAGGTGGCAATTTTAAAAGAGCTCTTCAAACAATCTGAACATTATTGAACACTTGCAAACAATCATATAACTGTTGTCTTGGTTTGGAAGTAATTTATCTTTATATTAAATTATTATTGTATCTGTTCATAACAGACGTAACGAAACCTGCTGACATTGGAGAAAGCACAACAAAATTAGCTGTTTATCTAGCTAAGGAGGGACTTAACTTGCTGATCAACAATGCAGGCATTGCTTACAAGAAACAGTTTTAGGAATTTGGAAAACAAACTCTTATAGAACAATTTGACGTTAACATCTTTGGTCCTATCCTAGTGTCACAGGTGAAGTTTTCATATTATTTTGCATTAAAGTCACTACTATAGTCACTAAATATATCGTTTTTGATCACTAGTATTGATGTATTTAAAGAAAGTGGAACAGTAAGATGCTTAATTATCATTCGGTAGACTTTCAAATAATTTGCGATCATCCTGCTGGTATATCAATAGATTCTAATTCAATTATTTCACCACTTTGTGCTGAATTGTCATTGAAATAGAGATGGGACCAAAAGGATATACAAACTCGCAAGATGGAAAAAAACTGACAATGCCATGGCAAAAACGAAAACGACCAGAAGACAAACAGTAGTTCACAAAGCACAGCATAGAAAACTTAAGACAGAGCCACATGAACCCCATTAAAACCGGGGATGACCTCAGGTGCTCTAGAAGGGTAAGCATAAGATAATCGACTTTAATATTGTTTGCGATGACTCCGCTAACGTACCAACGGAGTCAATTTTACAATAATTAAATGTACTTATTTCTTGAATGTCAAATTGAAATAAAAAGAAATTGAAAAACACCTTACTATAGCAATCAATGGTGATATTTTATATTTTGTTGTAGGCATTATTACCATACATAAAACAGGCAGCGAAATCCTCAACAGATACCAGTTTGAACTGTAATAGGGCAGCTATTGTCAATATGTCAAGTATACTGGGTTCTATGGCTGAAAATCAAAGTGGAGGACTTTATCCATACCGGACATCTAAGGTTTGTTCCAAACATGGCGATATAAATTTCTTTCTATAGCTGACAAAATGGCTGATTTTATCAGTACCGAATATTAAAGGTTTTTTGCCACTAAAACGATAAAGTTTCTATTGCTAACAAAAACAAAGCTCATCATAGATACAAGGATTAAAATGTTGTATGCTAGACGCGCGTTTCGTCTACAAAAGACTCATCAGTGGTGTTCTAATAAAAAAAAGTTACAAGGAGGCGGACTATCTATACCAGACATCTAAAGATGTTGCAACTAAGAATTTACAATTTTCTATTGCTGACAAAGTGGTTGACTTTATCCATTCTGAACATTTAAGGTTTGTTCCAATTAAGACGATACAAATTTCAATTGCTGAAGATCAAAGTGGTTGACTTTATCAATACCAGATATCTAAGGTTTGTTCTAGCAATACAAATTTCTATTACCGACAATCAAAGGGAGGTCTTTATCCATCCCGGACATCTAAGGTTTGTTCCAGCTGAGACGTTACAAATTTCTATTGCTAACATTAAGTTGGTGAAATTTATCCATATAGGCCATCTAAAGTTGTCTCCAACTAAGACGATTAGAAATTCTATAGCGGACAAAGTGGTGATTTTATTCCTTCAGTGCATCTTAGTTTCGTTCTAAATAAGATGATACAAATTTGTTTTGCTGAAAATCAAAACGGTGGGATTCAGATGAGACCTTTATCCATACCTAACATCTAAGGTTTGTTCCAACTAAGACGATACAAATATCTTTTGTTGAAAATCAATAAAATTTATTTGTAACTCAAATTTTGAATTTATTGACTTGAAATGGAAACAAACAAAAGATAATTCCTCTCTAAAATATTACATGATTTACATTCATACTCACAATCAGGAAACATTTCTTACCATTTCGTTGTACTGTTGTGTCATCTATCTAATGTATAAAACATAATTTATTATATTTTCCAAAATTATAAGAAGGTCCTTACATCACTAAAACTAATCCATAAATGAAATCATGTCTAAAAAGGAAGTCCTGCATTAATTACAAACATTGCACTGACAATGAAACTAATTCTTAAATGCAACCAATCAAGAGATCATTTAAGCCTTGAGCACTTTACAATATTCTAAGTTTGTAAGAGAATGATAATCCCTTACTTCATGATAAGTACTCGCTAACGCTCGTACTTCATCATGAAGAAATATATTTATGTACGTGGCGGAAGAATTTTATCGTATGATAATTCTATTAATATAACAATAGAATTGTAACTGGTTTTATGAACCTGAGTGTATTTAAATAAGGTGGACTCGATTTGAAATTATCGATAAGGGCGTTGACCATTCGCATGTACACACGTAGTTTTTGTTAGTTATACCTGTATTGCCGTAGACTTACGTTGACAATGTCTGATATGGAGGAGGAAACCTTAGATTTAGCGAGTGAACAAGGTACGTCTACTAGAAATACGCATGAAATGTCTAATGCAGACTTATTTTCACTTCTCAAGACATATATGGACACTAGACTGTCGGGTATTGAAACATCTTTCACAGATACTACGCATACTTTGGAGAAAAAGGTTAAAAAGGCTGAAAATTCATTCAAATTCAAGGGTCATCAGGTCCAGTACGAGCTGAACGTAGATTTACAGGATTTGGTTCAGAGGGCGTTGGATTATCTAGGAGAAACAAGTCGGATAAAGCGGTTACTATTCTGAATGAGGCTCTTAACACGCTAAAGAAAAGAAACAAGCTCATAAGAATTGCTGATAAGTCGGAGGGAGGTTGGAAGACCGTACAAGAATATTTGTCCGATGATTTAGCCAGCGACTCCGAGGACGAAAAGAAGATAAGGGCAGCTGATACCAGGGCGGTGAAAAAGTTAAAGTCCGTAAAATCCGCAGACAAGAAGCAGAACGTAAGAAAAAGACCAGCTGAAGCTTCCGGTTCTACATCGCAGACAGCTCATAATGCAATTCCAGTTTCTGTCAGCATGCCGCCCTTTCGCGGGAGCAGACCTGGTTACGGAAACCAGGTCAAAAGGTCCAGGGAAGGAGATATGTGTTTCAGGTGTGGATTATTTGGACATTGGGCATCCGACTGCAAAAAAGACACCAAGACTGGATTTGGAGCTCCCAGAGGAACTTCGTAAGGATTTCAGCGCTCATACGGACACTTTACAGGTACAAGATGTTTATGAATCTTATTTTGAATATGAAAAGGGTTGTTCAGATATTTTTGTTAAAGACAGGCTGAAAAATTCTGTAAACTTTTGGAAAAGTATTAATGCTTCTAGTTTTATTGTTGATATTATTGAAAATGGTTACAAAATACCTTTGTTAAAAGAGCCTGAAAATATGTATTCTAAAAATAATAAATCTGCGTTAGAGCATTCAGATTTTGTTTCAAGTGCAATTAAAGAGCTTGTATCGGGCGGTTTAGTAAAACTTGTATCAATTATGCCACATGTTGTTAACCCTTTAACTGTTTCAGTTAACGGTAAAGGTAAACACAGATTGATTTTAGATTTAAGACACGTAAATAAACAAGTGATTGTAAACAAAGTCAAATTCGAAGATTGGAAAACTTTATCACAATATGTTACTTTGAATTGTTACGGATATGTCTTTGATTTGAAGTCGGGGTATCATCACTTAAACATTTTTGAACAACATCAAAAGTATTTAGGGTTTTCGTGGAAAGGAGAATTTTATGTTTTACTGTGTTGCCATTTGGTTTAAGTTCCAGCGGGTATATATTTACTAAAACTGTGAGACAATTGGTAAAGCACTGGCGTAAATCTAGCATAAAGGTAGCTGTTTATTTAGATGATGGTTTTGGGGTCGAAGTTAGTTATGAACTATGTGAAAAGCACGCTCGAAGAATCAAAGCAGACTTGATTGCTTCTGGTTTTGTGCCAAACAAAGACAAGTGTGTATGGTTACCTTCACAACACGTTGAGTGGTTAGGTTTTCATGGAATTTAATTTCTTGCAAATTGCAAATTCCTCAAAGAAAAATAGATGATATCTTGAATTTGGTAGCTTTTATACTAAATTCTAGTTACAGGGTAAAGGTACGACAGTTGGCCAAAATCTGTGGTAAGTTAATTGCTTTAACACCAGCAGTAGGTAATGTTACCCAGATCATGACAAGAAACATTTTTTCAGTCATTAATATAAGAGACTATTGGGATCAATATGTAAACATCGGCAAGTATCCTGATTGTATCAATGAGCTTATTTTCTGGAGAGATAATTTGCCTTTATTAAAGGCGGTTGATCTGGTAAAGAATATTTCAAATTTTCATGTTTTCACAGACGCTAGCGATACGGGCGCTGCTGGTTTCATACAAAATTCAACAAAATTTTGCACAAAATGTGGTTAGAAACTGAGCGAGGTAGGAGTTCTACTTGGCGAGAAGTAAAAGCAATTCAGTTATGTGTCAGTGCCTTTTCAAAACTCTTACAAAATAGTATCGTGACTTTTCACACAGATAACAAGAATGCTGTTAGCATCATAAATAAAGGTAGCAAAGTACAAGAGTTACAACAGTTGTCCTTAGAAATTTATAGGTGCTGTTTACTTGAAAACATTACATTACACATTATCTGGTTACCCAGAAAAGAGAACGAGCAGGCTGATATATTAAGTCGGATTATAGATATTGATGACTGGGGTATTTCTCCAGAGTACTTTCAGTTTTAGACGACCTCTGGGGTCCTCATACCTTCGATAGGTTTGCTAATATGGACAATAACAAAGTAGATAAATTTAGTTCGTTGTACTGGAACCCTGGTTCCTCAGCAGTAGACGCTTTCTCGTGCCACTGGGCACAAGAAAACAATCTTTAGTACCACCTGTGTCTTTAGTTTGTAAGTGCATAAACCACTTGGTTAGATGCAAAGCAGAGGAACACTGGTAGTTCCGAGTTGGCCGTCGTTTCCTTACTGGCCATTAATTTTGATGAAAATGCAGAATACAGATCTTACGTGTTAGACGTGCTTGAATTTAACGATGTAGACAGAATTTTAGTTTCTGGAAACAATTTAAATTCTATTTTGCGAACGGAAAATTTAATGGTAGAATTTTAGCTGTTCGTTTGAAAGCTACTGATTGATATTTGTGATAACTTTTATTATTTTTTGCAGATTTCACTTACTGGAGGTTTTCTATTCAGAGATGTTGGCTTACAGAAGCTGAATGGTGTATATAGTGTGTCACTTGACGATAGTTTTGGGGCCACTTGGCCTGTAGATACCACTGGGTATAGTTTTGGTCACTGGACCTGTATTTTTCTGTTGGTTGTATGCTGAGCAGTTACGCATATTTCAAGGTAAATATTTATTTAATTTATAATTATTTTACAGAAAATATTTTCAACGGGATTTTGGAAAAATGACACACAAGTAAAGCACACAGAACTTAAGATTTTGTTCAGAAAAATGAAGAATTCGGTTATTGACTCTAAAGCCAGAAATACAACTGTTAAATATGCATACAGTTTTAAGCGTTTTGTAGTGTGGTCTGAAAAGTATACAGAAATCAAGTCTGTCCTTCCTGCCAATGAAATTTATGTCAGTTTATATCTTCAATATCTAATGCAAAGTGCTAAACACTACAGTACTATAGAAGCTGCATGTTACGCTATAAAGTGGGCTCACAGTTTAGCTGGGTTTGAAGACCCATGCGCCTCGGATATAGTTAAATGTATTGTGGAGGCATCTAAAAGAAAGCTTAATAGGCCTATTCAGAAAAAAGAACCGATGAATGCAAACATCATGCTCAGTCTTTTAAGAAATTTGGCGGTACAAATAGTTCGTTAAAAATCTTAGATTGTTAGCAATGTGTTTTTGGCTTATTCAGGATTTTAAGGTACAGTGAATTATGCCAGATTAAAGCTAAGAACATTACATTCGGAGACGATCATATTGATATCTATATTGAAAGTAGCAAAACCGATTGTTATAGAAAAGGGAAAAACGTTTTGATAGCTAAACTTGACCAAGCACACTGTCCTGTTAAAATTTTAAGTGATTATTTAGATAAAGCTAAAATAGACAGGTCCTCAGATGATTTTGTGTTCAGAGCTTTATCGTATTGTAAAAGTACAAACAACTGTAAGCTGAGAAAAAGAATATACAACTATCTTATACTAGGACTAGAGAGATTGTAAAAGGGCTCTATCGGAAATAGGTTTAAACGCAAGAATTTTTGGTACACATAGTTTTAGGGCAGGAGGTTGCTCAGCCGCTAGTAACTCTGGCGTCTCGGACAGATTATTAAAGATTCACGGAAGGTGGAAATCTGATATTGCGAAAGACAGTTACATAAGTGACAATTTGAAAAACGCTTATTAGTTTCAAAATCTTTAGGTTTA
The DNA here is from genome assembly GCA_017311375.1 of Mytilus coruscus. Taxonomy (NCBI): domain Eukaryota; kingdom Metazoa; phylum Mollusca; class Bivalvia; order Mytilida; family Mytilidae; genus Mytilus; species Mytilus coruscus. The sequence goes on from CM029600.1 coordinate 91,994,813, forward strand.
TAAGATTTATTACTGCAATTTCTTTCTTTGTACAATCGAGAATGGTCTTCGTGCCTGACAAGTTCTAAAACTAGTGTTTTAGTTATTTCTATTATGAATGAGATAAGAAACAGATTGGGCCGAGGTATATAGAAATTATATAGTCTAGTATATAAATAATTTATGTTCGTTTGAACGAAGAGAATTTAGAAAATAAATATATTTATGTACGTGGCGGAAGAATATTATCGTATGATAATTCTATTAATATAACAATAGAATTGTAACTGGTTTTATGAACCTGAGTGTATTTAAATAAGGTGGACTCGATTTGAAATTATCGATAAGGGCGTTGACCATTCGCATGTACACACGTAGTTTTGTTAGTTATACTTAAGCACATATATATTCGAAAACAGTATTAAATACTTTTGTAACATTTTTGTTTGTTTTTGTAGATTGTTGAGTGCAAACTTATTTAGTTATTTAAACAGAGGACTTATTCTGTGATGTGGACTGTTTTACACAATTACAAGCTTTTGTAATGTGTTATCATTTGATAAACATGTATTGCAATTATTTGATATTATATAAAGAGAATGGTCTTCGTGCCTGACAAGTTCTAAAACTAGTGTTTTAGTTATTTCTATTATGAATGAGATAAGAAACAGATTGGGCCGAGGTATATAGAAATTATATAGTCTAGTATATAAATAATTTATGTTCGTTTGAACGAAGAGAATTTAGAAAATAAAGGGATTATCATTCTCTTACATATACTTAGAAGGCAGTCCAAACTAAACCTTGACCAGAGATGTGTTCACTTTTAAATGAAGTGAGACCAATTGTCCAATTACCAATTCACTAAATTATTTTTCTGATTCTTCAATAATTATTCATTTTTATTCAAAAATTTACAAATGGTATAAAATTTAACAAAAATTAATAAAATAAAAAATATGTAATACGGTATTGAAAAGTTAAAACAGAACCTTCTAATAATAAATCACGCCGTCCTACACTTAATATCGTTTACTGTACTTCATAAAAGATTTTATACAGCAACATCATTAACAGTACAGAAAGACATGATCTTGTGCAATGCCTAAAACAAACTATGAATAAAAAATAAAATCGTCTATCTATTTTGATTGTACTAATAGGAATATTTGTAATATATTTTTCTTGCATTTTAGCATGAATAAAAAACTTTTTTTTTGTTATGAGCGTTATTTAAAACAAGAAATATAATAGATCTAAAATGCATTAAAGTCTTGCCTATTTGCTATGACTTATTAGTGTCGTTGAGTTGATGTTCATTGACGTTTACCCCACATCTCATTTGTTCATATTAACAGTTTATAACACAATATTGACTGCTGTTCCCCAATTTTTGACATTTTTACCTAATATGTCTTGTTTGTTTTGCTCACACATCCTTGTCAATATAATGAAATTATATGCGACTGTCTTGCGAGTGAGAGGTTTGGCTGGCTATGGGGTCAGGTTTGGTCAACCATTTTCTGCATGGGGAAATGCCTGTACCAGGTCGAGAATGTGACAGTTGTTTTCCTTTTGTTTGATGTTTTTGAGCTTTTGACTTTGCCGTTTGATAAGGGACTTTCCGTTTTGAATTTTCAACGAAGTTCGGTATTTTTGTTATTTTACATTTTAAAACTTAAAAAAAAACTGTATTGTTTAACTACGTTTTCCCTTTATCTTAATTCATATCTTACAAAGAAATTAGAGTTCATTTCCCTGATGGGGAATGTAGCTTTGAAAAACATAAATGGATAAATTTCTTATTTATAGACAATTCTCCCTTTCTCGTGTTGTAAAGTTTTCAATCAAATGTAAGTGCAGTCATTTTCTCACAAGATTTATTTATTTCATGTCACTTCCACTTCAAATCTCAAAAGCAAAAGATCAAATGAAATTCTGGTTCTTTGAACGTGTTTGTTTGTTTGTAAATGAACTTCACCTGTTTTTTTTAACTAATGCCAAAATTCAGGTAACTCGTATTAGAGCAATTTTAATTACAAAAGGTGGCAATTTTAAAAAGAGCTCTTCAAACAATCTGAACATTATTGAACACTTGCAAACAATCATATAACTGTTGTCTTGGTTTGGAAGTAATTTATCTTTATATTAAATTATTATTGTATCTGTTCATAACAGACGTAACGAAACCTGCTGACATTGGAGAAAGCACAACAAAATTAGCTGTTTATCTAGCTAAGGAGGGACTTAACTTGCTGATCAACAATGCAGGCATTGCTTACAAGAAACAGTTTTTAGGGAATTTGGAAAAACAAACTCTTATAGAACAATTTGACGTTAACATCTTTGGTCCTATCCTAGTGTCACAGGTGAAGTTTTCATATTATTTTGCATTAAAGTCACTACTATAGTCACTAAATATATCGTTTTTGATCACTAGTATTGATGTATTTAAAGAAAATGGAACAGTAAGATGCTTAATTATCATTCGGTAGACTTTCAAATAATTTGCGATCATCCTGCTGGTGTATCAATAGATTCTAATTCAATTATTTCACCACTTTGTGCTGAATTGTCATTGAAATAGAGATGGGACCAAAAGGATATACAAACTCGCAAGACGGAAAAAAACTGACAATGCCATGGCAAAAAACGAAAAACGACCAGAAGACAAACAGTAGTTCACAAAGCACAGCATAGAAAACTAAAGACTGAGCAACATGAACCCCATTAAAAACCGGGGATGACCTCAGGTGCTCTAGAAGGGTAAGCATAAGATAATCGACTTTAATATTGTTTGCGATGACTCCGCTAACGTACCAACGGAGTCAATTTTACAATAATTAAATGTACTTATTTCTTGAATGTCAAATTGAAATAAAAAGAAATTTAAAAACACCTTACTATAGCAATCAATGGTGATATTTTATATTTTGTTGTAGGCATTATTACCATACATAAAACAGGCAGCGAAATCCTCAACAGATACCAGTTTGAACTGTAATAGGGCAGCTATTGTCAATATATCAAGTATACTGGGTTCTATGGCTGAAAATCAAAGTGGAGGACTTTATCCATACCGGACATCTAAGGTTTGTTCCAAACATGGCGATATAAATTTCTTTCTATAGCTGACAAAATGGCTGATTTTATCAGTACCGAATATTAAAGGTTTTTTGCCACTAAAACGATAAAGTTTCTATTGCTAACAAAAACAAAGCTCATCATAGATACAAGGATTAAAATGTTGTATGCTAGACGCGCGTTTCGTCTACAAAAGACTCATCAGTGGTGTTCTAATAAAAAAAAGTTACAAGGAGGCGGACTATCTATACCAGACATCTAAAGATGTTGCAACTAAGAATTTACAATTTTCTATTGCTGACAAAGTGGTTGACTTTATCCATTCTGAACATCTAAGGTTTGTTCCAATTAAGACGATACAAATTTCAATTGCTGAAGATCAAAGTGGTTGACTTTATCAATACCAGATATCTAAGGTTTGTTCTAGCAATACAAATTTCTATTACCGACAATCAAAGGGGAGGTCTTTATCCATCCCGGACATCTAAGGTTTGTTCCAGCTGAGACGTTACAAATTTCTATTGCTAACATTAAGTTGGTGAAATTTATCCATATAGGCCATCTAAAGTTGTCTCCAACTAAGACGATTAGAAATTCTATAGCGGACAAAGTGGTGATTTTATTCCTTCAATGCATCTTAGTTTCGTTCTAAATAAGATGATACAAATTTGTTTTGCTGAAAATCAAAACGGTGGGATTCATCCATACCGGATATCTAAGGTTTCCTCCAACCAAGACCATAAATATTTCAATAGCTGACTAAGTAGAAGACTTATTAATACCGGTGATCTTTGGTGTGTTCCAACTAAGACAATAGACCTTTTTTTTGCTGACAATCAAAGTGGGGTACTTTATCCATATCAGTCATCGAAAGTGTGTTCCAACTAAAACATTACAAATTTCTATTGCTTACCATCAAAGTGAATGATCTATACCGGACATCTAAGGTTTTTTGGCTACGAAAACCCACCAAATTTCTATTGCTGACAATAAAGATGAGACCTTTATCCATACCTAACATCTAAGGTTTGTTCCAACTAAGACGATACAAATATCTTTTGTTGAAAATCAAAGATGAGGACTTTATCCATTCTTTACTTCTAGGATTAGTTCCAACCAAGACCGTTCAATTTAGATATTGACCCTTCGCTCCCTTTTTATATATTTTTTTACAGTTAACAACTGTCATCTTTGTTTCTCTTAATCACCGAGAGATTCATTTTCAATTTTGTAGATGTCATAATTGTAAACATTTAATTAGATTTGTAAACATTCATCAGTTTCAAACGTTATTATGAAAATATTTGTATTATATTTCATTCACTTACCGTAGATACAACCAAGCTGGTCTTGATTATCAAATAGCTTTCAAATATTCGGCTTTGAGCGTTCCTGATGAAGCTAAAACCAGAAAAGCGCTTCGGACGCATGAAATTTATAATGTGTTGTTTTCAATTTTTGATAAAAAAGATATATCGAGAGAGAGTAATGATGTTTTCCCGTCGTATTATATTTCATAGTACAGGCACCAGATTACAGCTTATTAATTTATGTAAAGGAAAGATAAATGGTAACTTTAAAGGTACAGAAGAATAGTTATTGTTGACAATACTTTTTTTTCCTTTATTAAGTCAAGTTATATGCATTTGATCGGTATTTACTTTTCTGTGTTGTGTTCTGTATACTGTTGTTTGTCTTTTGATAATTTTTCGTTTTTTCCATGAAATTGTCAGATTGTTTTCGACTTGTAATTTTGATTGTCCCTTTGGTATCATTCGCCTCTCTTGTACATTGGACATTGACCATTATTTGAAGAATTGGTTAAAACTGGATAGTTTTAACTTGCTTAAGATAGTAATATGAATAGCAACTAGGTCAACCAAATGAAAGTTGTATGAACAGAAATATTGAAAAATCATATTTTAAGATTGTTTCCTTAATTTCTTTTAGGCAGCTCTGAATATGTTGACAAAAAATATGAATGTGGATCTTAAATCAGACGGAATTCTATGTTTCTGCATGCATCCAGGCTGGGTCCAGACAGACATGGGTGGACCCAATGCAGCTGTGGTTAAAGAAACATCAATTGCAGGAATATTAGATGTTATGTCTAAAACGAATGGAGAGACATCTGACATATTTATAGATTATAGTGGGCAATCTGTGCCATGGTGATATATAAATATATATTCAAGTAGCAGTATATAGCACATATTTGATATCAACCATCTAACAAAACACTAGTGAGATGGCGTTATCTAATGATGATTCAAAATGTTATAATCTCAGGTTGATTTAAACTTTTCACATTCTTTTCATGATGATGAAACATGTTTAATTATAATTATTTGATTGTTATTTATCTATGAACACTCATCAAAGATTTTGTACGCCAAACGGCCAACTTATCAGTAGTGATTGAGTCAAAACAGTTGGAAGGCACAATCAAATACAAATTTGAACAGCATTGAAAAACAAGTTTTGAGAAAAGTTTTGCCAAATATAGCTAAAGCCATCTGTGCGTGGGGGTATAAAACCTTAAGTATAAATAAGATGTGGTATGAGTGCCAAATGAGACAGCTATCCATCCAAGTCGCAATGTGTAAAAAGTAAACAATTATAGGTCAACGTACGACCTTCAACACGGAGCATTGGCTCACACCGAACAGCAAGCTATAAAGGGCCCCAAAAAGACTAGTGTAAAACAATTCAAACAGGAAACCCAACGGTCTAATCTATTTAAAAAACGAGAAACACTTATGAACCACACCAACAAACGACAACAGGCTCCTGACTTAGGACAGGTGCATAAAAATGCAGCGGGTTTAAACGTTTTAACAGGCGCCAACCTTCACCCTAACCTGAAAAAGTGGTACACATTGCAACATAAAAAGACACACAATAAAATATCAATTGAAATGGCTTAACTCGATCAAAAAGACAATACACAAAAACAAGTAACTATACACTGAACGAATAAGTTTGATCTATGACACAATATAAAGTGTATATTTATAGAAGTACCCTTTCTTTATTGCTTATATTGTTTACTTGAGTATAGTTTTTCTTGGTCTTTCATATTTTATTGTACCTCTTTTTTAGAAGTGTGTAAGCTTTAGACTATAATTATGAAGTTTCTTTGAAATTCTGTCTTCCATAGTTTTGGAAATGGGTGCATGGTTCGTCAAAATAATTTCAGTAACAGTAATTTATATTCTAAAAATGCAAATCAACCAACTTTTTAGGAAGCGTTGTTATAATGTGAATTTGATTTATTATATCAGTTCAAATTGATGAGAAATATTTATTAAATTGACAGCTTCTTATGTGAGTTTTCACAAGATAAATGCTGATTGGTTGGTCAGGGCTGACATATTTTAGCAGCTACTATATTTAAAAAAATCCCTTATTTAAACAATTTAAACATACAATAAAATGAGTCCTTGAATCTTAATTTTTAAATTAGATTAATATTTGTACCAGAAGTATAATTAATTGAAACATTTAAAACCGGACATTATTATGTTTACAATTAATGATAATGTTGATAACAAAAAATGAACATCTTTAAAAATTGGCGAACAAATGACATTTTGACGTTGTAAAATATATTGTACAGAAGTGATTAACATTTTGGAATGCATCTCCATCATGCTTGGCTCTGGTTCCTTGTCCGTTTTTTTTTGCTTTATCAGCTCTTCAACGTTTGTATTAGGTTTTGGACTTCTAAATATTTAGGCCTCGTACATCACTGAAGAGACATAAATTGTCGAAATGTGCATATGGTGGAATAAAATTGGTATCGGTAATGTTATGATAAGTTATAACAAAAGCGACCATCTCCTTCGGTTTGTTTTTGCAAAAATATACCATACCTAATTGGATATATTACAAATATTGGTTACGTCTCGTTCGGTTTACAGAGAAGATTTCCTGTCATGTTTTTGTTTCGATGCTCTTTAATTTTGCAATTTTGGCCTTCTTTGGCCTCAGTCGTGATTGCATGTCCCTAACGATTATCTCATATATTTGAATAAAACATCTTAAATTTTTAAACACAGACACAGAGCATCCATCAATGGAAGTAATATGTCAATATAACACTTCGATGATCCAACAAAGCATCCACGGAGCCGCCATCTTGTATAGTTTTCATATTTATTGCCAGATATCAGATCTTTTTAAATTTCGAAAACATGGAACAAAAAAGAATTCGTTCATACTATATTCAAAAATCAAGTGTTCAAAACATTTTTCATATTCTTAAAAGTATGGTGGAATTATAAATTAATCCGCAAATAAAAAAATTTGAAATTTGGCTAATGGATACAACTTTTGCACAAATGCGTTCAAATCAATTATACTAGATATTACATAAAAAAAACCCTTTTTAAACAATTTGTAAAATATTAGGCAAAATAGGGCAGATTTACTTCCTAAAAGTTGTTAATTTGGATGATTTAATTCCAATTTCATTCAATATGATTTTAGACGTTTTAAATCTGTATTTGTTCCGCGTGTCATCATATATTTGTTAAATTTACGATAAATACTGTATACTCAATTCTTTCTCTGAAAAATCGACCGTATATCAATTAAAGTGTATGTGCACCTTTTTGTGTAATATTTACATGCAGTAATATATCTTTTATTCCTTGTTTACATGCATTAAACAACATAATACCACTTCAAAACTTAAACGATTTAGATAGAAAAATTAAATTCGACTTTGTCTACCAGTGTTATACTTGTCTATACATCATTCGTCTCCGTCGTGGTCGACAAATAAGATATATAATACAGAAGGGGATTGCTATAACAGTCACCAAGGAACCGAAAACAATACCAACAATAGCTCCAGCTGTTAGAACCAATACATCACACGTTATCTGGTCATCTCGATTTCCACAGTTGTTATATCCATTACAGACTAGACTGTTGTCTATACAGAAACCATTACTGCATTTAAATTCTTTGTTTTCACAAGAACCTGTGGATAAGAAGATAGTTTCGTCAATATAAAAGGTATCATTTAATCGATTCACTGTGGCCAGGTCGAGCTTATAAGAAAGCAGTCCATGTAACCTCTGCGCGATTTCCGCAAATTAATAAAATCTTTTTTGTAATATTTTTGTATGAAGAGTTTACATAGAGCAAAGATGCATAACTTATCTGCCTATATATCTAATAGTTGTAGTACTGACCCAGTCAGGTTGAATTGATACAGTAATAATTTGTTTAAATAAGTAAATATATCATTTTTTAACCGGATTTTCGAAGGAAAAATCTGTTACTGTTTTGGGGATGTACGGCGGGCGGCTGCCAAGCAGTGTCCGTTAATTAACATGAAAACGCATTGACGAATTTTTTTCAAATTTAGATAGGTTGTTTCCTGTGACTAAATGAAGGTCAAGTTCAATTTTCACGAGTTTAGCTTTTCTCCTTGTTGAATTATAGCCCTTTTCAAAGAATTCAATTTTTGATGAATTATTCCATTTCTGTACAAAGGGAAATAACTCATTTTTTAAAAGATTTTTAAAAGACATTTTAATGATCAATGACATAATTTTCTGAATGCTATATATATACTGGGACTATTATACTAACGGGACTGGAAACTGATCGATCTGCTGAGATTTCATTGTCCCGATAGCGGATTATTGATTTTTTTGTTTTGATTGACAGCTTATCGTGCCACGTGGTTAATTAGCCTTCGGTACATGTAAACAATAGATTTCGGCGAACAAGTCAGCTTATAGAATACCATTAAAATTGGTGGATTTGAAATTGAAAAAAAATAATTAAATGCAAAAAAAAAAAAAAAAATATATGAATAATAAAACTATTTTAACAAATTAAATATATTTACTTGAAATAAATGTTTTCACACTGGAATAAACTAATGCCGGTTAAAACTGGGACAAGTTCTTGGAAGAAGTAGTTTTGTAAGATAAATACTTTTCTTATTGTTAACGAAAAATTATTAATAAGTAGTCAATATATTAGTGTTGAAAATAAAACAAATATAGTCGAAATGCCGGCGCTTTACTTGACCGCTAAGAAAACAACGTGTCGCCAAAAGTTAACAGATCATAATTAATCCTAATAAAAACAATAAATGTGCAATAAAAACAATGTTGGCAATTTCAGTTCATAATTAATCCCTATAACAAAAGTTACCCGGGGTCTAATAAAAATATAGCCACATTGTTTTGATCTTTTCTAAATTTCGTGTTTACACCTAAATTTCAATATGGCAGAAAGGGCAGTGAAAGGGCCTACTTTTGTAGTTCTGATTGTGGAACTTTTTGAACATATTTAACGAAGTCATATGCTTATGCCACCCGAAGACCATTACTAAGCAAAAAACACCCCGATTTTAATACAAATATTGCACATATAAATAGGAGTAAGCAATTTTATAGGAACAGTATAATTTATTTGAACCCTGCATGTGGTTTCCGTTTGTAATGAGAATGAGATTTATATTCCACTTTTCACTTCAAAAAGTGACAATAAACTAGAGGCTCCAAGGACCCTGTGTCGCTCACCTGATATTTGATGCATGATAAATGCAACTGTTGTACTGTCGTTTAGTTTCAGAGATATAAGACTAAAAAGTGCGTTTTATTTCAGCCATGTGTGCCATGTTGGCAGGCAGGGTAATCATACACAGTGGTCCCTGGATATCCTAGTGGTGATTTAAACCAAGTTTGGTTTAATTTGATAGTAGTTTCAGGGGAGAATTTTTGTAAAATTTATCTAACGAGAAATGCGAAGTGATGAGAAAGTTTGTTGTGAAGTTTTGTTGTTGCGCAACCCCCAAAAAAAAAAAACAAAAGGTAATAAAAATTATCATTTAAGGGCAATCTTTCCTATTAATGATTTCTGCAAAATTCAGTTGATTGTGCAAGGGTTGTATAGCCAGCTGAGGTCGTTAAAACTCTCATTTGTTGTTGCAAAATTCAAGTGGTTTTTGAATTGCTTTGTTGATCTTTTTTTGTATTCAACTTTTAAAATACAAAGTACAACAAATATGATGACTGATACTCATGACACTGAAAATATGGTCTTCATTCTTGTGAAGAAAATGGTAAGGTTTGAAATATTTCTTAAATATTAATTCAATACCAATACTTTAATTTGTATTGGATTTATCCCAGGAAATGAGAACAAGGGACACAATTAAATTCAATTTTTTTCCCTAAATTTCTGATAAAATATAAAATGAAGAACTATATTTTTTAATGAGAATTTTTTTATTAGTTAATTGATAATTTGAACAATATTAATTAAGTTTTAGATCTTGCATGGTTGATTAATTTTTCTCAAAATTTCTGATATTCTATTAAAGTTTTAAATATAATATGAGGCAGGCATTACCTGTGAAAGGGGATGAAGTCTGTATAAATTAGTGTAGGAATTCAAGCATCATTTGCACTTCGGAATCTGTAGAAAATGAAGCCAAAGTACTGAAACATATCTGACATTCGACCTATTGTTCGGGATTATAGTTGTGACATCATTTTCAATGTAAAGAAAGAAACACCATCATCAGGTATTAATGTGGTTTTTTTCATGTTATAGAATTATCAATTATTTTTATTGCCAGTACATTAGTAGATTGTTTTCTATATTGATTTTCTACTGCAGTTTCAGAAAAGAAGATTACAAAAGGAAAACATTTTATAAAAACTTACCAAAATTTACCAAATTAATGAAAATTGTTAAAAATTGACTATAAAGGGCAATAACTCCTTAAGGGGTCAACTGACCATTTTGGTCATGTTGACTTATTTGAAGATCTTACTTTGCTGAACATTATTGCTGTTTACAGTTTATCTCTATCTGTAATAATTTTCAAGATAATAACCAAAAACGGCAAAATTTCCTTAAAAATTACCAATTCAGGGGCAGCAACCCAACAACCAGTTGTCCAATTCATCTGACAATTTGAGGGCAGATAGATATTTACTTGATAAACAAGTTAATCCCTGTAAGATTTGCTTTAAATGCTTTGGTTTCAGAGTTACAAGCCAAAATCTACATTTTACCCCTATGTTCTATTTTTAGCCATGGCAGCCATCTTGGTTGGTTGGCTGGGTCACCGCACAAATTTTATAAACTAAATACCCTAATAATGATTGTGGCTAAGTTTGGTTGAATTTGGTCTAGTAGTTTCAGAGGAGAAGATTTTGTAAAGATTACAAAATTTACAAAAATTGGTAAAAATTACTTTAAAGGGCAATAACTCCTTAAGGGTCAACTGACCATTTTGATCATTTGACTTATTTGAAGATCTTACTTTGCTGAACATTATTGCTGTTTACAGTTTATCTCTATCTGTAATAATTTTCAAGATAATAACCAAAACGGCAAAATTTCCTTAAAATTACCAATTCAGGGCAGCAACCCAACAACCAGTTGTCCAATTCATCTGACAATTTGAGGGCAGATAGATATTTACTTGATAAACAAGTTAATCCCTGTAAGATTTGCTTTAAATGCTTTGGTTTCAGAGTTACAAGCCAAAATCTACATTTTACCCTATGTTCTATTTTTAGCCATGGCAGCCATCTTGGTTGGTTGGCTGGGTCACCACAAATTTTATAAACTAAATACCTAATAATGATTGTAGCTAAGTTTGGTTGAATTTGGTCCAGTAGTTTCAGAGGAGAAGATTTTGTAAAGATTACAAAATTTACAAAAATTGGTAAAAATTACTTTACAGGGCAATAACTCCTTAAGTGGTCAACTGACCATTTTGATCATGTTGACTTATTTGAAGATCTTACTTTGCTGAACATTATTGCTTTTTACAGTTTATCTCTATCTGTAATAATTTTCAAGATAATAACCAAAAACGGCAAAATTTACTTAAAAATTACCAATTCAGGGGCAGCTCCCCAACAACCAGTTGTCCAATTCATCTGAAAATTTGAGGGCAGATAGATATTTACTTGATAAACAAGTTAATCCCTGTAAGATATGCTTTAAATGCTTTGGTTTCAGAGTTACAAGCCAAAATCTACATTTTACCCCTATGTTCTATTTTTAGCCATGGCAGCCATGTTGGTTGGTTGGCTGGGTCACCGCACACATTTTTTAAACTAAATACCCGAATAATGATTGTGGCTAAGTTTGGTTGAATTTGGTCCAGTAGTTTCAGAGGAGAAGATTTTTGTAAAAGATTACAAAAATTTACAAAAAATTGGTAAAAAATTACTTTACAGGGCATTAACTCGTTAAGGGGTCAACTGACCATTTTGATCATGTTGACTTATTTGAAGATCTTACTTTGCTGAACATTATTGCTGTTTACAGTTTATCTCTATCTGTAATAATTTTCAAGATAATAACCAAAAACGGCAAAATTTACTTAATAATTACCAATTCAGGGGCAGCAACCCAACAACCAGTTGTCCAATTCATCTGAAAATTTGAGGGCAGATAGATATTTACTTGATAAACAAGTTAATCCCTGTAAGATTTGCTTTAAATGCTTTGGTTTCAGAGTTACAAGCCAAAATCTACATTTTACCCCTATGTTCTATTTTTAGCCATGGCAGCCATCTTGGTTGGTTGGCTGGGTCACAGCACATATTTTTTAAACTAAATACCCTAATAATGATTGTGGCTAAGTTTGGTTGAATTTGGTCCAGTAGTTTCAGAGGAGAAGATTTTGTAAAGATTACAAAATTTACAAAAATTGGTAAAAATTACTTTAAAGGGCAATAACTCCTTAAGTGGTCAACTGACCATTTTGATCATTTGACTTATTTGTAGATCTTACTTTGCTGAACATTATTGCTGTTTACAGTTTATCTCTATCTATAATAATTTTCAAGATAATAACCGAAAACGGAAAAAAATCCTTAAAATTACTAATTCAGGGGCAGCAACCCAACAATCCATTGTCCGATTCATCTGAAAATTTCAGGGCAGATAGATCTTGACTTGATCAACAATTTTACCACGTGTCAGATTTGCTCTAAATGCTTTGGTTTCAGAGATATAAGCTAAAATCTACATTTTACCCCTATGTTCTATTTTTAGCCATGGCGGCCATCTTGGTTGGTTGGCCGGGTCACCGGACACAATTTTTAAACTAGATACCCCAATGATGATTGTGGCCAAGTTTGGTTAAATTTGGCCAAGTAGTTTCAGAGGAGAAGATTTTTGTAAAAGTTAACGGACGACGGACGACGACGGACGACGGACGACGGACGCCAAGTGATGAGAAAAGCTCATTTGGCCCTATGGGCCAGGTGAGCTAAAAATATGCCAATCCAACCTATAACCTATAAATATGATTTTACAACAAACCGAACTCGCGTATCTCTTTTCAATCAACAGTTTTAAGAAATTTTATGAATCATACTTGTTTTCCCAGCGTCCCGACGCTATTATCATCCTGAAAAAAATTCAACCTTTAGATGTCATTTTTTACACTTAAGCCGGGATTTGGTGATTAAAAACAACTGTCAAAGATCGAGATATCTTTTATCATTAAAGTAATCGTGTTTACATTAGGATTATCATTTCGAATAACTATTAAAACTAAAAACAAATTACAAAGATTATACGATCAAGACACGCTGTCACCGTCAAAACAATATGGCGTATCGATAAATCTCGCGCAGGTAAAGTCTCGTTCTAACGACCGTGATGTTGAGTATGATTACACTGATTGGTGTAACGGTTTCCAGTCCCGTTAGTATAATAGTCCCAGATATATATATATATATATATATATTTTTTTGATGAAGTGAACTCCTTTAATTAGATAATAATCTATTTTTTTATTAATTAAAGGATATATTTCATTACATTACATTGTGTAGATAAAGTTGTTGACATTGATAGATAAGTTGCAGATCTATATTAGTTTGTGACAAATGAAAGAAAAATATTTGGAACTAATAATTATATTTGATTATAATTTGAAAATAGATATACATTGTGTGACATCATATCTATTTTAGAAAGTTAAATCATATCTAATTTTAGAGAACTATGTTTGCTTTGTTAGTTAAACCACATTTCTGTTCAAAGGGAAATAACTCAAACTTATTCCATGAACCAGTAATGATAAAATAAGTATATGGATTCTGTTCAATTAATTTTAGTCATTAGTTGTCAAAATTTCTTTATACCTATTTTCTTTAAGCAATGTGTGTTATGAAGGTAGATGTCACAGTTGTTATGTGGTATTTTATTTTCAGATTTGCAAATATAATTTTCATTATTAGATTATAATCTATTTTAAATATTCAATCACAATCCAAATTCAGAGCTGTTTTAAGCTTAAATGTTGTGTCCATACCTGCTCAACTGTGTATGGTTCGACCTCTGCAGGAAAATCCCGTTTGCTGTCACTCGACAGCCTCTTGTTTATATAAAAATTAAACCTTCAAGACTAATTTTAAAGTAAGACGTTATGAGATATTAAAACACATTGTGTATTTTTATAGTATGTTTGTACGCTTGTATCGCAAAATGTAATCAAAGAAACACGAAATATATTTCTCATACGTATTATTAAGCTTATTTTGTTAAAATGTGGTGTGTATTACTGTCTTACTGACTCGCACCTTTTAATTATAGCTCATCTGGACCAAAGGGCCAGTATGAAGCATGTTATCCTTAAACGTACGTTCTCTATCGTCGACCATCATAAACCTTATCTGAAAACACAGTATTTGACCTTAAAACCTACCCGTATGTGACCCCAAAACTTACTTCTATATGACCCAAAAACGTACACGTATGTGATCTCAAAATACCTATATGTGACCTCAAAACATACCCGTATGTGCTGCCGTGATAGTAATTTGGAAGTGTGAAATCCTTTTAACATCTCTGAACCTGAAGGTCATGTATGGCTGTGAGGAATTATAGTATAATGCAACCCTGGTTTTTGTTCCACACAAACCATTTTGTCCTACAATCATAGAAAAATAATGCAATAACAGTATACTTATTATTATCACACTGTTGTAATAAATCATATTATCTATATGGAAATATCATCAGAATATACTCACTATTCATTTTCATGTATGCATATCACATTCACATTTTTTATAAGCAATCTCTCTTACATTCCAGAAATATGACATTCCTTATTCAATTATTTACTAGAATGCTATATGGGGAAATTGATCTTAAATGACAAAACAAAAACATTATATCAATAGAAACTAAAATTGTTTTGGAAATTGTTTGATCAAGGGTTGAAATTGGTATTTTGCTCTTGATAATTGACATTTGATAAACTAGAAAGAAAACACATTGATTTTTAGTCAGTATCAAATTTCCTGATAACCCCATAATTTACTGCCAAAATTATGGGAAATTATTTAAAACTGAAATTTCTATTTAAAGCTTTATGGTTGGTACCTGAAATAGCTCTACCAGTGGGTTCTAGGCTATCAAATATCTCCAGTCGTGAATTTACACAATTCTGACTATAATCTGTGACAAATGTTCTAAAATAGGCTATAACATTGGCCGGGTACTTCGATATAGGACTAAATACTCTTACAGTACATGTTGTGTTCAGATCTATGGGTGATGTTGTATAATATGACAACGTAATAGCACCATTTGTTATCTGTATTGGTTTACCACCACACTCATTTTTAAAATTATCTGAAAAAAAGACAATTCTTTTAATAAGTCACTTAAACATTATATTTAAAAAAAAATGAATGGACAGATATAAATATGAGTGAATCGTGATCAGAAAATATTTGCCATTGGATACATAATGTGCTTTAATATTTGCAACAACAGTGACCGTGCGTATTATGGCATGTTCTACTTAATTTACTCGCCATGCTATAACCTTTTTGCGCTGATGCGTTGTAAAGCAAACATCAATCAATCAATCAATCTACTTAATTTATGTATCCTTTATTCTTGTCATATCTCAAAAATATAATACATATGTTTCATTTCCGGTAGATACTTACAGTTTTTAAGTGACGAGACTTTTATAAAACAAATTAAAAAGGTCGCAATGCTTATTATAACTCTCATCCTCTCCTTTTTGTAGCTACCCAAAATGAAATTATCATTAAAACATCAAACTTAACCTTTATTCATCTGATAAAGCTTACGCTGATATCATATGGGCATGTGTAATAATTGTCAATAAAATATTGTACAAATTTATCTGTAAACTTACTTTATAACTATCAATTTTTTCGAGCACCTGTAGATTAATCATTATTTTGTTTAACCTCTTCCTAATAATGTAAATTTTTCGACGTGTCTTTTATATAATCATTGAATGTTACTTTAAAATTGTATTATAGAAAAGGGACATTCTTCGTGGCTCGTAGTCAAACCTTCTAAATATAATCATCAGGGATCATCGGTCACTTGTATAAGGGATGTGGTATGATTGCCAATGAGACAACTATCCACGCACCAAAAAGACCAAAGAACAACAACGTAAACCAAATAGAATGCATTGTATGACTTTAAACAACGAGCACAACCTTTATCTTTTAGTAACCTATTTACAAGACTCCAGATAACAAAATGTGAAACAACACAAAAGAAAAAACTAACTACCTATTTATTCATTTAATATCATAAAACGAGAAACAATTACGACTGACGGCACCCAACGTAGTCGTGCAGATCGGTGACAAAATTGTGGGTTTCATGATAAAAGCACCAAATTTGGCATGGTAGTAGTTTTTCGTGTTTCAAACAATATAAGCTATGGACCCACCTTGAAATTTCAAAATGGAGGCTTTTTCCCCAAGATGGCCGCCATACAATATCAAAATCAACATATATCACTTATATATTGTCAAATTTAAGGTCAAATTTGGCAGGGTAGTTGTGCTGGGTGTTTCGAAAAACATCAGATATAAATCCACCTTGACAATTCAATATGTCGGTTTTTTCCAAGATGGCCGCCACAAAATATCAAAATTAACAAATATCCCTGAAAGATGGTTACAAAGTGTTTTGTTTTGACGTACCTGCAGTAAAACTAACAGCACTTTAATACCAAGTGTATGCCATATTTATCAAACATCAAAAGATTTGTGAGGAAAATATTGAAAATCGTAACTATGGTAGCATTCTTGCAGAACAATAGTCTACAACGAGGGATCACGTATAGACACTGGTGTTATTCCAATATTTAAGCTAGACTTAACTAGATTGTATACTTCTCGACTTGAACAGTTTTATCTGTGATCAACTGTAAGAGGACATAAAAGTAATGATCTAAAAGTTGCAGAAATCCAAGTCTTGCAAGGCCATTAAAAAGGCAGGTGCTTGCTTGTTCTGTTTAGTAACTAGTTTGGTGTTGCAATTAAACAAGCAATAATCTGTTAGTATGTCAACGACACTTGAAAAATCTGTATATGCAGGCAGTTCAAAAAGACATGATGTAGGCAAAAGTCTGTTCAGCAGTCATTAAAAACATTAGTCGATAATCGTTTGGCCAAATATTCAGATGCAGTCGAGTTATTCCATTGATGCAAATACGACGCAATCCATTTCAAAGGAACTTCTGTTTCATTTCTATTCTTCTTTAACAGTACATTCAACTGAACTAAAACTATCTTTTGGTGTATTAAGGCCTTCTACTAGAAGCTAGGACCAGGAAGGAGGTACGAAATGACAAAAATGTACAGTTTACGTTTGTCGTTTATGAATGATCCAGTTATCCATTTATCTACAGTACTAGAAAATTCCATTTATGAAACATTCCACATTGTATATGTGGTTCATCCCGCGAAAGCTGGTGGTTTTACAACAGCAGGCGTGGACAATATTGACAACAAGAGTTCAACTACGACTAAAGAACCGTTACATAGTACGACAATTTCAATATTTCAGCATTTTTCTCAGTCTAACTTGGTAAATTCGTCATAACCTTTTGCTTTGAAGTATGTATATTTCTCTCATATTATGCACCAGCACTACTGTTCGTAATATTGCTATAACTTAGTTTATATTTTACTATAGAATAAGATATATCATTAATACTAACCAAATAAAACCATGCGTTTCGTGCTTACATCTAATAATGTTTTATGGACATGCACTCTGCCAATTGTCTAACCAGAAATACATGTACCTTGTTTAATTAGTTAATTGTGCATCATTAGATAGTAAAGAGATCAAATCTGTCACAACGATTCGACATTCCATGAACACAATTCAGTTCCATGAATACAATCCAGTAATGTGTTAATTTGTTCGGAGACATGTATCAAGTATCATTTGTGATCAAACAATTTTGGCTTTGTGCAAAATCGGAACAGTGGAACTGGGTAAACATATTTCTTGCAGACCAAAGAATAGTTTTCTTTTAGGTCTTCGTATAGAAATGGCATCATTGAGAACCTTATGTGATTGGTTAGAAAACAGTGGTTGAACAAGTGTAAAATAGTACTAAATGAACAGCAGATTCGTTTTAGATGCTCTTATGCATCATGAACAAGACATTTCCATGATGTTTCAGTACGTGTACTTCTCATTCTTATGCAAATATCCTGACATTTTTACTGAGGAACGAGACCCTGGTGAGAACTATATAACACACAAAGAAGGGAGTAATAGTAGGGAAAATGACACTCAACTTAACTACAACAGGTCTGTTACATTAAAGATTGACCTGGCCATTTTGATGTGAGATAATTAAGAGAATGTTCCTTTTAAGTGTATAAAGATCATTCCATTATAATACTACTTATTAATTTTTCCATCCAAATTATGGCTTCCAGTACCCGTGTGCGATATTATGCCATTTAACTATACAGTTTAAATATTGCAAACGTTTTTGGAAAAGGTAAATGTAGATCAGCCCATTTACATACACACTTGTAAAAGGAGAAGGTGGGGCAATCAGATTGATCATCAATATTGCACAACTACAGCATTTAATAGTGTTTTGTCTAGAAATGGCAATAGTAATTAACAATTTTCAATCCAACTATAAAATAATATAACGTGATCAGGTAATCCACACATGTTCTACACCTGGAACGGTTTAAAAGCAAAAAACACAACATTCTCAAAATGTGAAAGCTTTAGGCGGGGAAATATTCGGCCTTTTACCGAGAGTGCTACTTCGAGTAACAGCAGATGGCATGTTCCCTATTGGACATTTATCAGAAAGGTATCAACATTTTGTAATGAGCTTTACAATGTGGTTGACAGATATAAAACGGAAGTCACGGTAGATGAAAATGCGCGAGGACAATGATGTTATGTACGATCCTGTTTAAAATGTGGTTGGGAGTGAGGCAAAGACTAAATTGGCTGTCCTTAAGAAACATTTTGAAAACTGCTGTGAAATACGTTGTGGTTTAGATAATCAAAAAGATGGAGAAGACACTTAAGCACTCAAAATCATTAGTAAAACAAAACCAGATAAGAACATGGATAGAAAAACGCAAAAAGGACTAACAGCAGTCAAGAAATTACTACACAAAAATGTAAAATTGAGCAACACCAACCCCACTACCAAGGTGCTCTTGTTTAAATAGATTGATGAGTCATACCCAGTAATTAGGCGTATATCATATAATGGTGGATTTATAAATGTCTCTTTTCTATCCCTTAGAATCACAAAATTTAAAACATGTTAAAACCATTGGTACATTTAAATTATCTTAAAACTTGACCTTATGTGAATGCTTGAAATGAAATAGGGTTTTCCATGCGTGTACGATGGATAAACAAGACTTCCACTGGTTAACAACAAAGGCATTGAAAAAAAGAGAAAATGACACAACATTGAAAGCAAAAGAACACAAGTTCCTTTTCTTAAAAACTAATGATCAAATTAACGCAGGTGTTTAGGAAGGGCTGTAGTTTCTGGCCAACTGGTACCACTCGTGATGTTACTCATTGTAAGAAGAAATTCTGTGATTATTCGTTTTTATTGATCGTCTAGGTGTAACAACAATCAAGGAAAAAAAAAAGATTTGGCAAGGAGAAGTGGAACATATCCATTATTATTTGTGACTTAGATGGTACTTAACGGTCAAACAAATTATGATGGAGTCCTGAAAACGTTCGAATGTTTCCATTTATAGGATCTTTGATAAAATTGTCCTGCAAGCAGTATCCATGTATCATGGAAACGCAATCCCTAGAATATTGTATGAACTGTAAAGTGCAATTCGATAGAAGAAATAAAGATAAGTATATCATTGTCTTAGTTTTGTTCATTTCCACTTTTTGGCGGCCATTTTGAAATTTTCCGCCATGTAGAAAAAAAATGAAAAGTCTTATATACATCATTACTAACTAGAAACGTTTGGTTACATTTTATATGTTTTTAAAAGATGTGGTTTGAATATTATTTGCTTAAATTTATACATGAAATCTGGCCTGATTGGCAGACATCTTAAAAAAATGGCCGCCATATTGGATTTTTCACAGTGGGTCCATAGCTTAAATTGACTACCACATATATATCTACAATTGTGCAAATTATCATGCTTTCATCATAAAACCCACAATTGTTCTAGAAATATGCACGAATCAGCTCGACTAAACCAGGGACAGCGGTGTAAAATATATCTGTAGAATAAACTGTAAATACCGTAAGAAAGAAAATAACCTATCAGTTCTGTAAAATCCACTCGACAACTTACAAACAGACAAGTGACACACAGTGCCGATTTAATAATACTTAAATAACTACCAGTACAACTCCTACTGATTTGGTGTACTTAGCAATCTGAGAAAAACATTACTGATTTGGTGTACAGACGTCATTAGCAATCTGAGAAAAACATTACTGATTTGGTGTACAGACGTCATTAGCAATCTGAGAAAAACATCAACTTGTGCAATACATAGGTATCGTCATAAAGTATTACCAAGATAGGATGTATTGAAAGCCTATTCTTTGTAGTAAAGTCTTTGAAGTCTAATTAGAGAATGCTTGCCTATTTAAAGCATAAGAATAACCAGGTAACAGTAAGCGTCATTATTTTTCTTTAAAATGGCATTTAAATTAAATAATAAATTTATTTATTAAAGTGTCACATATTGATTGTCATAAAACATATACAACATTTATAATATTTACACATAAAACAATCAATATCCAGCCATAAATACTGACTTATGAGACACTAACAGTATAAAACTTTATACAATAATGATCAAAGTAAAACGACTAAACATTACTCATTAAAATTGTTTCTTATACTTGTAAAAATTTTATATCAAAGTTATACAAAAGATATTTAAAAATCTGAATATAAAAAAAAAAAAAATTCTTGACTATGGTTAAATTAAAATTATTGCCTGTAATTAAAATTTTATTCTGATAAATATATTTGCGTTAAAGAACTGTTATAAATTCTGATTAAAATATATACTATGAAAATAACTTTCTTCGAATAAAAACTTATATAATACTTTACACAAATAGTGTTGGATATTTGAATAGTTCATGATCTGTATTAATTTATCGTCCATATTGAGATTGTTAAAGTGATCAATATATTTAGAGCATTCGAAAATAAATTATAACGTAGGTCACTATAAAGTTCGCATTCAAGAAGGAAATGTTTTTCATTTTCTACACAACCAAGGTTGCAAAAAACACAGAGTCTTTCTTCTACCGGAATTGGCGGCCTGGAGTACCTGCCGATCTCGTAGACCAAGTGTAGTGCACCGGACCGAAACAGAGCCATAGTTCGTCTTTCCGGCCTGGCCATATTTAGACAAACATACGGTTCAGTTTTTACATTATTTTTAAACAGTCTATATGTGCGTAATTTGTTACCATTTTGTATATTGCGTCAATCATTAAAAGTTCTCTGTGCGATTCTGTATTGTCGAATTCTATCAATTTTTCAATAACAGTTCCCATAACAGTTTTTGTGGAATAAGACAAGTCGTATACAATATCTCTAATGTTTAAACTATTTACAATTTTGTCCACTTCAAAAGCCCAGCCTTTTTTCTTCCTAGATGTCCATTTTTAATATTTTATAAGATGTTCTATTTTGTTCGGTGCGAAGAAGTCTACACAATAGCCTACAGTAATGTATTCGTTGTTTTGTATGACAAGATGTCTTCTCCCATATCACCAAAAGTAGCTACATTCGAGGTCAGTTTTACAACGGAAAGAACATATTTACAGGATCTATTTTGTACAGCTGAAATAGCACTAAATAATTTTTAAATACCCTAAATGCCACTACCGTATAGTAATATCGATTCCACAGTAGCTGTATAAAGTTTAGTGTACACCTGATGAGTCATCCCTCCTGCTAATACCACTTTCGTCATTAAACTGCACAGAGTACGACTAGCTGCTTTCGCTAATTCTTTTTAGTTGTTCGTAAATGTTAAATATTCATCCATCCAAACACCGAGGTATTAATATGAGTCACAACATTCGAGATTATTCTCCATGCATATAAAGTTAAATTCAGAACGATCGAACGACTGCGGTCGAAAGTGAACGACTTTGGTTTTTTTCACATTTATGGACAGTTTCCATGTTGCACACCAGTCAGACACAATATCATGCATGCGTTGAAGACTATTTTCATCAGGTGCAATTAAAACTATGTCGTCAGCATAAAACAGTATACTGAGACACAAATCGTCAAGCTGTGTTCCGCACTCAAGGGAATTGATACGTTGTGAGAGGTCATTAATATACACAGAAAACAATGTCGAAGATATGATACAGCCCTGTTTCACATCGGTCTCTACGTTGAACCACGGGGTAAGGTCATTGTTAACACGAATAGTACATTTTACTTCCTTATATAAAGACTCGATTGCTGCTAAAAATTTTCCACGCACACCAGCTCTCTGAAGTTTATACCATAATAAGTTATGTTGTACGGTGTCGAAAGCTTTGCGCATGTCTACAAAACACACATACGTCGATTTTCTGGAAATTTTACGGTCATTTAAGACGGAATATAGTGAATGGATATGTTCTTCACAACTTCGACCTCTCCTGAACCCATTTTGTTCGTCGCATAAAACGTTATTTTTCTCTAGCCAGGTACTTTGACGGTGATTGAGAATATTGCAATAAATTTTGCAAGGCACTGAAATTAAAGTTATTCCCCTATAATTCAATGGTTGTCTTTCGTCATCAGTTCCTTGTTTAAGAATAGGGTTTATTATTCCACTAGTCCACTGAGTTGGTACTCTACCAATGTTGAAACATCCACTTATAATTTGGAATAAAAGATTTACTGCGGTGTCATTTTTCAAAACTTCAGCTGGGATATCGTCTATTCCAGCTGCCTTGCGCAATTTTGCACGTAATACTGCCTGTAAAACTTCCTCTCTGGAGATAGGTTCGTTTAACGGCGAAACATCGACTTCAGTAATAAATGTAGATTCATCGAGGTCAGAGTCACTATTACCATTATGATGGAATAAAGTCTGAAAATCGTTTTTCCATTTGTTTAGTACAACATTTGTCTCCGTTGCCTCGTTACCATCCTCGTCCACTACAGCTAAGGGTATACAACGTTTTCGGTTATTAGCGATGCCTAAATTTCCTATTGACTTCCAAAAGTCACGTTGATTAATTTCATTGAGTTTGTCTTCAAGTTTCTGTCGCTCCTGACGTTGAAATTGTCTTTTAAATTTTCTGTTTAAGCGATCAAAAGTTTTTCTTTCTATACAATATTCTTCCTTCAGTTTACGTTTTGTACAATTCGGACCAGTGAAACGTAACCATTTCTTCTCAGATTTGCATACGCTCTTCCACTGGGCTGAAAGATTTTCATTCCAATACGGTTTGTAACACATTTTCCTACGTTTATCACGACCAGCAGCATTGTTACAAGTTGGTAATTTGTTATTTATTTCACATTTAACTAAATCCTGAAACTCATCGTATGCATTTTGCACGTCATTTGATATTTCTATATAATTTTCAATTAATTTCACCTGAATTTCCTCATTCAATAAGAAATCATTTGGAACCAATCCAAAATTATATTTTATACGAGTATTACTGATCGGCGCATGCGTAAATTCGATCTTAAATCGACAGATAATTTAAAGTCACAATAGAGCAATGAGTGATCCGGTAAACTATCCGGAATATATGTAATATCATTAGAAATTTTCGACATGGATACTATTTTGAAATCACTGATAAATTCCATATCCTCATATGGAACACATATGTAATCTACTACTGATTTACCGTTGGTTGATATACATGTAAATTCGTTATCCTTATATCGTCCATTTAGCATTCCAAAATTAACATCACTTAAAAAGTTTACGAAAACATCTCCATGATGATTTTCTACATGATCTATAACATTTCGTGGTTTCACTAAATCGACGCCTTCTATATAATCAGAATTAGAACCTACACGTGCGTTCATGTCACCGCATATGAAAATTTTTCCTTTATGTTGGTATGAATATATTTGGTTTAAAAGAGTTTGAAAATAAACGTCGGCATCCACTGGCCTACATGTGTCAGCAGGGGGTAAATAACATGCCACAACGTAGAAGCATTTTTTGGAAAACTTATCTGAAAATTCCAACCACATTATTCCTTCCGTAGTATCATCCATAATACCAATATTAAATGAATTCAATAATTCTTCTTTCACGAAAGCACCAACCCTGCTGACCCTCGCGTGGCTTTTTATGTATATATTTTCTATTACTACCATAAAATCTAAAACCATCAACACTTAAAACTCATTTACACGTAAAAGGTTTCACATATACATAAAATATCACAATTTGAATAATTTAGTAATTTCTCGCGGAATATTGAGTTGTCATTAGTTTTGGTGGACCATCCCTGCAATTCCATACCCAAGCCGCAGTATATCCTATGTTTCTTTAGGTAACAGTCGATTTCCTACGAACTTGGAATTCTTTTCCTTGCCCATTTCTTTGAGAACAGTCCTAACGGTACTTTGAAAGTTCCTCGTTTCTGGCGACATGTCGTTCTCAATGTAGACATTAGCATAAAGTCTATTGTTTTTCAATTTAGCTTTACTCTTCATAATCTCCTTTTACTGTCGAAACACTCAGTTTCCACAATAATCAAGCCATGGTAATTTCCTCTACTTTCTTTTCTGGAGACAGTTTTAGCTTAACGTTACTGAGCCCTAAACAATCTTTCAATAAACCTTGTACTTTATGTTTTGTCAGTTCTGGGTCAGTTTTTTCACTATCATCAAATTCAAGATTCTTGATAATGAATTTATTACGCAACGAATCTTTATATGGATTGTTTGTTTTATTCTCAGAAACCGGTTTTTCTAAATTCTCTATTTTGGATTTCATACCATCAAGTTCATGTTTAACTTCTGTTTTAACTTCGATTAGTTTTTCTTTCATTTTATTGTCTATCATTACAGAAATTTTTTCAGAGAGCTTCTCTGAAACCCTTTCCTCAAAATTAGTTTCCAATTCGCTAATTCTCTTATCTAATTTTTCACTCATATTTGAAAAGTTTGATGATAACTGTAAAATCAATGCCTCAACTCTATTTGTATTTTCAAACATGGGTGCACTCGATACGCTGGAATCACATTTCGTTTTTTGTGTTCTGTTCCAGGTTCATTAGTATAATTTGACATTTGATCTGACAGCTGACGTTTTAAATTGATCTTAATTGAGTTTGGGAATAAACTGTGATGTGATGTGATAACAATTCAGAAACAAGTCTTCCATTAAAAAGGGGGCCATCGGTGCCCATTAAAATACCTACAACCTGCCAATCAACTTTATTGTCGAAACGTACAAATCTATGTGAACGAGACATTTAACAGCTTTAATCATTTAGTTACAGAGTCAAGTTAGAAAATGAAAGGATATGGAGTAAATGTACATTGGACAAAATCGCACACAATCTATTTATCATATAAGTACCCTTTTCATTACATTAGAAGCCTTTAGACTAGTTTAGGTTTGGAGGAGGTTTGGCATGCCATGACACCAGGTTCTACCCACCATTTTTTCTTAAAATGTCCTGTACCAAGTCAGGAATATGGCAGTTGTTATTAAATAGTTCGTTTCTATGTGTGTAGGCGTTTGTTTTTGTTGCACTTCGGTGTTCCTGTTGTTCCTTTGTTTTCCTCTTATAGTTGACGTGTTTCCCTCGGTTTTGGTTTGTAACCCGGATTTGTTTTCTCTCAATCGATTAATGACTTTTGAACACCGGTATACTACTGTTGCCTTTAGTTCATACGTAAGTGTATTTGTATTTGCACAATCATACCACATCTTCATTATATAATATAAACAACATTAATATAACAAAGATGAACTAAATATAAGAAAAGTGATAAAGAAAGATCGAACGAGATGGTGATTACGATGTCGGTTTTACCTATGTTAATATTAATGAGTATACCATTTTTTTAAAGAATTGCATTCTGCCTTGGATTTTTAGATCGCCTCCCGTTTGACTGTCTGCCTGTGAGATGAGATGGTTTGTCGGACGTGACCACGTACTTGTGAATCACTTGTGGAATCACGTTTTACTCCCGTGTTTGTTAATTTTTACCAGGTATACTCATTTCTACTCTGATATTTGCTTGTATGACCGGTACTCATTTTTACCACATTAGTCTGTTTGTGTCAGATTGACTCCTGTTTTCTTCCATGTTTGTTTGTTTGTTTGTTTGTTTTTACTAGCTATACTCAATTATACGCACATGTTTGATTGTATCGCCTAAGCTCATTTTTACTCTCGTTTGATTTATGAATAAGAATAAGAATAAGAATTTTATTAGTTTAAAATCCAAACAATAGGATTGTTACTAAAGAAAAAAAACATATAAATAACAAAACGATAGACAGAAAACAATACAAACATGTAGCATTGAAAAAATTAAAAATGTTAATATTTATTACAGTACTATTTTTGACAACATGGCTCCTCTATAAAGTTATCATTTCAAATATCTTGATTATATATTATATTATAATGTTTTTGACAACATGGCTCCTCTATAAAGTTATCATTTCAAATATCTTGATTATATATTATATTATAATGTTTTTGACAACATGCCTCCTCTATAAAGTTAACATTTCAAATATCTTAATTATATATTATATTATAATGTTTTTTGACAACATGGCTCCTCTATAAAGTTAACATTTCAAATATCTTAATTATATATTATATTATAATGTTTTTGACAACATGGCTCCTCTATAAAGTTATCATTTCAAATATCTTAATTATATATTATATTATAATGTTTTTGACAACATGGCTCCTCTATAAAGTTAACATTTCAAATATCTTAATTATATATTATATTATAATGTTTTTGACAACATGGCTCCTCTATAAAGTTAACATTTCAAATATCTTAGTTATATATTATATTATAATGTTTTTGACAACATGCCTCCTCTATAAAGTTATCATTTCAAATATCTTAATTATATATTATATTATAATGTTTTTGACAACATGCCTCCTCTATAAAGTTAACATTTCAAATATCTTAATTATATATTATATTATAATGTTTTTGACAACATGGCTCCTCTATAAAGTTATCATTTCAAATATCTTAATTATATATTATATTATAATGTTTTTGACAACATGCCTCCTCTATAAAGTTAACATTTCAAATATCTTAATTATATATTATATTATAATGTTTTTGACAACATGGCTCCTCTATAAAGTTATCATTTCAAATATCTTAATTATATATTATATTATAATGTTTTTGACAACATGGCTCCTCTATAAAGTTAACATTTCAAATATCTTGATTATATATTATATTATAATGTTTTTGACAACATGGCTCCTCTATAAAGTTATCATTTCAAATATCTTGATTATATATTATATTATAATGTTTTTGACACCATGACACCATGCCTCCTCTATAAAGTTGACACCATGCCTCCTCTATAAAGTTGACACCATCACCATGCCTCTATAAATTTATCATTTCAAATATCTTAATTATATATTATATTATAATGTTTTTGACAACATGCCTCCTCTATAAAGTTAACATTTCAAATATCTTAATTATATATTATATTATAATGTTTTTGACAACATGCCTCCTCTATAAAGTTATCATTTCAAATATCTTAATTATATATTATATTATAATGTTTTTGACAACATGCCTCCTCTATAAAGTTAACATTTCAAATATCTTAATTATATATTATATTATAATGTTTTTGACAACATGCCTCCTCTATAAAGTTAACATTTCAAATATCTTAATTATATATTATATTATAATGTTTTTGACAACATGGCTCCTCTATAAAGTTATTATTTCAAATATCTTGATTATATATTATATTATAATGTTTTTGACAACATGGCTCCTCTATAAAGTTATCATTTCAAATATCTTGATTATATATTATATTATAATGTTTTTGACACCATGCCTCCTCTATAAAGTTGACACCATGCCTCCTCTATAAAGTTGACACCATGCCTCCTCTATAAAGTTATCATTTCAAATATCTTAATTATATATTATATTATAATGTTTTTGACAACATGGCTCCTCTATAAAGTTAACATTTCAAATATCTTAATTATATATTATATTATAATGTTTTTGACAACATGCCTCCTCTATAAAGTTAACATTTCAAATATCTTAATTATATATTATATTATAATGTTTTTGACAACATGGCTCCTCTATAAAGTTATCATTTCAAATATCTTAATTATATATTATATTATAATGTTTTTGACAACATGCCTCCTCTATAAAGTTGACACCATGCCTCCTCTATAAAGTTATCATTTCAAATATCTTAATTATATATTATATTACAATGTTAGTCATGAATCATACACAGTTTATATATTGACATTATAGTTATTTATCTCATTATATATTTCACTTATACTGTTAACAATGATAATTTATATATCACATTCTTTACAAGAAAAATATAAAATTAAATTTGATTTATGTGTTTGTATCAGATGAACTCATCTTTTACTCCCATGTTTGTTTGCTTGTACCAGATGAAGGTAATATTAAAATCCAAAAGACCACTTTGGACACATGAAACTTATAAAGTGTTGTTTTCATATTTTTTTTTAACTCATTTTTTTTTATGTCGACTAACGTAGGTGTAATAGCTTCGTACTGAATATAAGGACTAATAATCAATTATAGATTTGGAAAACATTTACCGATATTAAAATGAATTCTTGAGTCTTGGCTATTAGTGAAAGATTCAACTGAAGTCAATTAAAGAATTTTCTCTGTCATTATATATCAATACAAACTTGTAATCTTTCACTAGATGTAATAACAAAGAGATTTACTGTTACCATGATTCAACTTATAATTGAATTTAAGACCTACATTTCTAATTGTCAAGAATACAAACAAACTTTATCTCTTGATTTTATTTTCATTCCCATAGAAAAAGTAAATGGTTTATCTTCCCATGGTGTGACGATTTTTAAAATATTCAACTAACTAGCCATTCAAAAATATGTCAATCCAATTTATGACGAGACTTCGTTAAAACGTTTAGAAGCTATTTTTGGCCTGTTTTTGTTTTCTTGGGCGACAGTATACTCCTTATCGCTATTTGGTCCAATCCGGAAAAAAACATACATCTAGGCAACTTTCTGTTTGGGTCAAATATTGCAAAAACAAAGATCATCAGCAATGAGCTGAGGGAGTAAAAAGTTTGGAAAGTGAACATTTTAAAATTTTGATAGTTTATGAAGCAATTTTTAAAAGACAAATTAAAGTCATTCAAAATACTTTGTTTGATGTGTTTACGATGGTTTACACATGTCTCTATGAAAAGTTGTATGCACAATATATTTTTGAACAAGGCCAGATAGCTTCAACTGGTTTGAAAAAAGTTGTGTAATTTTAGAACTTATCCGGATTGGCATAAATAGCGGCAGGGCTCGACAATAACGCTTGTCCGATTGTCCGGTACCAGAGAAAAAAAAAATGTCGGACAAGTAAAAGCCATATTAAGCTTGTCCGACAGGACAAGTAAGAAAATAAATTAAATCCAACTTTGATGATCAAGGTAATAAACAAAAAAACAAGAAAAGAAGATAAAACAAATATTAGTTTGACATGTTTACTTGGATTGATAATTTAAAACTGGTTCTTTGTCAGATACTTATAACACCGTTGGAGACATTTCGGGACCAAGACAAACCAGTAGCCTTTTCCTACATTATTATGTTGCTTTATGATAAATATATGATAAATGTTATTTAGCAAAAGTACTTTTAAAAGAAAAATGAAGAAATTATTGACCATAAAATTCAAAAAATCATATTTGATCATATTTAGATAAAGCAATATTTGATTATGTTTGAATAAACATTTCAGTATATTAAAAACAAAGCTGATTGTAGTAAGGCATTAATCATAATAATCAATATTTTATCAACATAAAAAAACAGAATACAAACCAAATGAGTGTAAACTGACAGGCCTACCAGACTGTGCCTGATGTGAAGAGTCTGATGAGACTTTGAAATTGATGAAAACTAGAACCTAAGTCCTGTGACTAGACATGACTGGATTCAGTTGTTCTCGACTCATATTTTTGAAAAGGATATCAAGAGATATAAATCAAATTCTCTTATATTATTTTAATTCATTTGGTTCAATGAATCAACCTAAAATGCAAAAAAAGGTTAATATAAAGGATTTTTTATTTTTGGACAAGTTGCAATTCCATTCGGACAAGTAAGTTTTGGTATGTACTTGTCCTATTGGACAAGTTAAAAAAAAGTTATTGTAGAGGCCTGTAGCGATAATGTGTATTCAACAAAAAGCTGTTGCAACTTACGCTAACTTACATGTACTAACAAGCACATTTTGAAGGAGCTGATCATATAACGTGTTGTCTTTATTTCCTTATTCTTGTTAGTTGTCATTCGTTTGGTTGGTGGACAGGTCATGTTATTATATTGTGTTTAACTTTTACGATACATGGTCTAGACAGGCAAAGCGGGACTGTGTTGTTCGTTGCTTTTTCTTTGTTTTAAGTCTTTTTTTCGTAGAAGTCGGGTGTTTGTGGTTGGTATGGTATCATGGTTGCGCTCTCAAATATTGTTGATAATACCTATTATCATTTTTATGTATTATCTTCAAAAAATTATTGTTATACGATTGCGTTAAATCCTTACATCGTGTATATTAAGACAAACTGGTTTCTCTGATTATAGGAAAAAAACACCTTTTTCATCTCTCCTTTATAATTCATATTTTGGTTCGTGGACCCAAATTTAATAATGCAACTTTATCAGATCATCTAGTTTCTTATATTACTTTAAAACCGTAACAGCGTAAAATATACTTATTAGTACAACGACAGATACGAAGGCGGAAAAAACAATACTTACTTATTAACACATGATACTAAATCTGCATAAGATTCAGCTGTTAAACATTACACAGTATTATCATTTGTATCTCTCAGCTACCGATTGTTCTAGACCCTCATGGCTAGTCCAGATCGCTAAACCTTACTGTACTAGCTGACAACGTTTAAATTGCATTCACAATTTTAAAGTTCGAATTCAAATTTTAGTACTCAGGGGTTTCATCAGCTCAGTGCCCAGTGCTTAACACTAACACCACCCGCTTTTTGTGACTGGGGTGAATATTCAATATTTAGATGTCAATTTTTCACCTTTATTGTTTATAAATTCTTTTTTTTTTAAGTTCTTCAAAGTTCGTAAATCACTTTAGGAAGTATGCTGAATATATGGTAAACTTGAATTAAAAGGGACATATTAAGTATGTTAAAAATAATGAGATTTGAAAATGTTAATAGATAAGCACTCAATGAAGTTTACAGTCTCTGGTATTATATGTATCTGCAGAAAGTAACGTATTCTTTATAAAAACGTGTGATATTCCCATTTATATGGTATTAAACTAAAATAACAAATAAAAACTCATGAATGGTTTAAATTATTGATAAAATACGCTCTTGAGACAAATTTATTTTTTCAGCTATGTAAATGATTTGAAAGAAGTAGAAGATTTTCAAAATTTGAATATGCACACGTTCCTCAAAAGAGGTCAATTTAGTCTGTGTTCTTTCAGTATCTTTAAAAAGTGGTTTTCAGAACGAAAGGATTCATCGAGTAAACCGACTTTGTCCAATTTTACTTCCAATAACTATATTTGACGATACCGCCTTCTATGGCGTGGACGGCATACCACGCAGATGATCACAGTTGTGAGGCATGCGATCGCCAAAATAGCACCAATGACTATGGCAATGATAACACCAACTGCTAATGCTAATACGCATGTCAATTCATCGATGCCATTTCCGCAGTTGTTGTATCCATTGCATGCCAAATTTCCAGGAATACAAAAGTCATTTTCACAGTTCAATTCGTTACCATGACATGCTCCTACAGAAGAAATTCAGTCATTATTACGATTCAAAGAGATACAGATTTACTATATATTAAGTAAATTAATCTTCAGTTAGATCAGATAAGTATAAAGTTTGTTTGTTTGTGTGTTGGAAATTGATGCCACTTTTAACAACCTTAGCTATAATGGCGGCCAGTTTTTTTCTGTTGCTGGATGAAGCTGGAGTACCCAGACAGAACCATCGATCTTTTGCATGAAGACTTTTGCAATACGCTCATGTCAATAAGGATCATAGTTGAAAACACTTCACTCAAGGAGAGGGTCGAACTCGTTCACATAGTATAGGTCCCAAAGTATTATGTAATGTTACAATCAGTTTGTATTGTTTGTTACATCAGCGAAAATTGTCACAAAAAATAATCATACGATAAAAATTGATCATAAGTTATACTGAAATGTTCAGGACACTAGTATTTTTACTCGTAGAATATTTTTTGTGTGAAAAGAGTCACTGGTTTGTTCACTGGTAATTACAATTTACTGAAGCATTCTCTTTTTCAAACTGGTAATTATTACAAATATGCATTCAAAGCTTTGTGTATGATTTTCATCTTGCAGAAGATATAGATATTGTCTAGTCTATATTTGTTTCAAATTCATACAGACGAAGAACGAGATGTAAATAAAATTAGAAATAGAAATTAAAATAGAAACTAAAAACGCACGGACGAAATACTGAATCGTGAGTTCGTGGCCTCCAAGGCTCTAACTCAAGTGATAGGCTTTGCATTTCGAAAGTATTATCACTATTTCAAATAATTAACCAAAATTAGTCATCTGAATTTGAATTTCTTATATTTGAACAATCATGTGAAATATTGCACGTGTATATTAGTAATTGAGTGTATGTTGCTTGTTAATGTCAAGTGGCAATTACTTTAAGCATATTCAGGAAGGGAACAAATAAACAATAAATACAATACGCACGGTTTTGCGAGGTTTGATGACCGGGATGCAGGGCGGGATATTTTGACTGAGGGTATATTGGATAGGGGCAGACATTTTGCCTTGCATGAGGCCACCTACGGAACCCGCAGAGAATTGTTGCAAGAGTTCTTAACGTGCAGAGAAAGTAGCATTTACCCTATACGAGGCATCGGATTTAAAGTCTCAATTCCGATCGAACGTGGCTGCGAATTTATACATCACGCACTGCCAAATGAACGCCCAACAAAGGGCTTTACTACCGGAAAGGACGAAGTTCAGGTGACCATATTTCTATACCCAAGTCAACACTTGGAGCTTTAAATATGGACGATTTTCTCGATTTTATTTACATTACATTTTTATTTCAAAAGCAGTTGTACTGAGAAAAGTGAAGATACCAATGGGGCCATCGAAAAATCATAAGTCCAATAAAGCAGACGACACGATGACAAAACAATGAAAGCGACAAAAGAGCCAACAACAATTACAAAACATTACAAAGGACACGCATGCGCCACATAGGGTTGAGGTTGTATAGAGGAGCTTTTCTTTCGTGTTTTCTTCTGTGTCATATAAGCTGCAAGTGGACTTATCATAAAGATTTTAAGTATTCATTTTACAAAACCGAATTACAATTCTAAAAAAAATAAAAGTATCTATGTAAAATTTTACTATTCTCAATACAAATCTACGCCGATTATTTGTTATTCAAAATATGGCCGAATACTCTTTTACTAACCGATTTATGTAATCAAACCGACCATCCCAGACCCTTAGAACGAGATTGTTCAACAGCAAGTAGTAGAAGTAGTAGTAGTAGTAATAATCGAACAAAAGTGAACCAACCTTTTTCAGCTTTTCTAGCCGACGTTACCAGTAGAGTAATTGTAGCTGTGCCTTTTTTATCATGGACGGTAAACGTCATATTCTGTTGCGTGGAGTTGTACAAATCTTTTTTAACAGAGCCACATAACCCGTTCGGACCTATAAGTGATAATTTTCATGGTTATGCCAATGGGAAGACTATTTTTGTAACTATTAAATTTGTAATTGGTTTTGAATATGAATGAAAAGATGTGTATGGTAAATTACACAGCAACAAAACGACACAAATACTAATTACCTTAGATCTTCAGTCCAAATTCAAAGATTCCTGTTCGCCGCAGTTAGCTTAAAATTGTTTAATAAAATCGAAATAACATAGGAATGAAGAATAAGATAACACTGCTGAAAATAAGGGAAATATTTATGTGCGGTATGAGTATTAATTTATCTTAATTCAATGATTTCCATTGGGTTTACCACGAAATCAATGAACAAACTTGATGACCGTCTGACTTCGGCCATTAAATTGCGGTGTAAGACGTCAAACATCCAAGTCTTACTATCTTAGACTTGATGGGAATTATATAAAAGACTTTACAGGTGCCCGTGAAATTTCAACGTGATTCGGACACTGTCAAAATTTAGACGCCATTTATCAGGTACAATGTTGTTTACTGCTATGCAAAAGGTTTTATGTTATTCTTTAATTTTGTATTAAAACAAACTTATTCGCTATGCCCGTGTCTGTAGTGACGTTATAGCTATCAATAAATGTAATTTATTCATCGCTGGTAAATGATAAAGTCATGGATTTCGTTAACACAAATTACGTATAACCTTTTATAAATCTTTCATAGATACATAGATTTGTTTTGGAAATTTTCTTTTACCTGTAGAAAACTTATTACAAACAAGATATCACATCCTCATTTTTACTTGGGATTTTGTTCATAGAGCCCGTAAATTTAGATTCGATACATGTAAACTTATCGACCTTTGAAAATAATTATTCTAAAAGGATATCAATTTAACAGTGTTATGAGATCTTTAAATATTGTTTTTGTCGGTACTAAGATTCAGTTTGTTATCAATAGATTAAATCATAAAAATTTAATTTAAAAAGTCATTGGTACCTGTCAGTGTCTTGTTTCTCCCATGGTCATCAAAAATTTCCAAACGAGATTGTCTGCACCTATTAGAAGTATTAATTTTGAATGTGTTCAAGTATACTAAAACACGTGACGATGAGTTTGGATTTAAGACAAACACTGTGCATGGACTTTTCGACAAACGATGAGACTTGTCTATTACGAATAGAATATCTCCTTCGTCTGGTATCGGTACAGTTTTGTCGCAAGTTGATTTAAAGTATTCTGAAATAGATACAGAAAAATAATAAATGTTACTGCAAAATTATGTTTGTTGAAATGGCGAGTGTCTATATACTTTTTGTTTCGTTTGGCTAGATATCAAGATTTCAATTGATCGCTTCTTGTCGCCAGTTACTTTTTGTGTAAATTTTTGAATGCCGATATTCCAATCGCAGTTAATTCATCGAAACGATGTAGGTTTCAAAGAAATGCTAACTGGCGCATTCTAGTGACAGATATTTCCCGTACATTTCGTATGTCACAATGCTTATATTATTACGTCACAGTAAGAACTGATTGTTCAAGGACGTAATTTACCTCGCTTGACCTAGGGTCAACCGGTGTAACTCATTCATAAAAAAAAAAAAAAAAAAAACACGCGATTGGTGTCATAAGTTGCAAGTAAACCCGTCGCCGATTTCGTGCCCCCTAACCTTAGACTGGTTCTCCTGTCTAGATAAATGTGCATATTACATATTTCATATATAGAACAAGGTGATTATACATAGCGGGATCCCAGTCTACCAAATAAATTGATCACCAGTACAAAATGGATCTTAATATTAATTTTATACCAAACAGAAAACTATAAACTTGTGGAAAAGATGGTAAACCACAAAGTTAACATGAGGTGCAAAAATATAAGTCTGAAAATTAAACCCAACAGAATTTTATGCTGACAAATTTTTGTCCCTCAACTGGATTCGAACTCACACTTTTGATACACTACAGCACCTATCGCTTAGCCTCATGTCCAGCGCTCTAGACCACTCGACCACATCCGCTATATATATATACATCAATAGTACACAATGTTCGGCTTATAATATATCACACAAGTAAAATTTTAAAGACTAAGAATTATATAACAAAAGGACACAAAAAGCTTACTCGTTTGAATTGAATTCACGTTTGCAACTAAAATCAGTGTAATAAATATGCATAAAACAGCCATCTTATTTCTTCCTCTTTGTGCATAATGAGGAAGTACTAATACGGAAACACTATGAACCATGTGATATCAATAGGTCATATTAGTATCTTTTGAAGTGTGGGAAAAGGAGAATATACCAGCTAGCACTTCCCTTTTAACCAAAGTCTCTAATCTTCGAATGGTTGGAGTTATTTTTACCTGAACTCATTTAATTCACAGTGGAATCTTTGTTAATAATAAACCACACATTTTTGATACATTATCACATTTAAATAGTTTTGTACTTTATGGACATATGAACATATGATTTGATATAATTATAATTATAAAAGGATTCACAAGAAGATAACTTACAACATTAACATTAAGATTTAATGCCAATCTTAGCTGTTTGTTAAGCACTTTCTCGATATAGTATCAATTCAAAAAGGTATGTAATTGCATACACACAACTACAGCAATTGTCAAAAGAATCAGAACAAAACACTTGGTAAGATTAGTTTAAACATATTTTATTTGCAAAAGTAGCAGAAGGGATTGGATAGATAGAAGAGATATACCAACATTAGTGACGTCCTTTCCCCTGCTTGACATGAACTACTTACCCTTCCGAATTACCAGAGTTCCTGATTTTACGAGATTTGTGTTGCTCAATATTGCTTTCTCTGTACAATGTCCTCGTTACCACTTTTTTCTGTTTGTGTCATTATCTTTTGATCATAATATCGGCTGTTAAACTTCGATCTTCGGTATCTGATTGCTCGTTGATAAAAGTCGTTATAGGGTTTTCAAAAGATAACCTCATTGCAAGAAAAGTTACAAGTAACATGTATTGCGTTTCTTCACAAAACCTTTGCATCATTTGGAAATAAATAGAACGTTTCAGATTTAAGCATTTCGTGCCAACATGAAGCCTCATTTATGGAGAAATGATAAGCTGGATATAAATGGCATCTAAAAATAAGAAGATGTGGTATAATTGCCAATGAGACAACACTCCACCAGAGACCATATGACATAGAAGTTAACAACTATAGGTTACTTCAGCCTTCAACAATGAGCAAAACCCATTCCGCATAGTTAGCTATGAAAGGCCCCAAAATGATAAATGTAAAACAGTTCAAACGAGAAAACTAACGGCCTGATTTATGTAAAAAAACAATGAACGAAATACAAATATGATATACAGCAACAAACGACAACCACTGAATTACAGGCTCCTGACTTGGGACAGACACATACAGAATGTGGCGGGGTTAAACATGTTAGCGGGCGCCGACCCTCCCCTTAAGGGCATACGATACAGTTTAGATCCCATAATGAATTTTTTACGAAAATTCGCATACAAGCTTTTTTTCACCTAAGCAATTCAAATATGTAATAAAAAATATATCTTCATGTGCTACTTTCAGAGATACAAGGGGTCGAAATTTAAGACATTTACTCAAAATTTCGTTTTTTTGGACATTTCTATCCTTTGGATAGACACATCTAACTTTTTTATTTCAACAGATAAACACACGCGGATTTTTGTAGAAACATTATAAAAATCTTCTTTACATAAATATGCTCTTAACATGTACAACAGTTCTTTGGAAATCACTAATTTTTAACAAAGTTTCAGGATTTTAGGAAAACATGGCATTTTTGCGGTATATTTATCAAATTTAAAAAAAATGTCAATATTGACTTTTCATTAAAATTGGTACAAATAATCTTCATACGTAATCAAACCTAATGCCATTTTAAAAATGGGGGGTCCATGTACTCGTTTTCAAGTTAAATCAGTTTAAATCATAAAAAACAGTCGAAAAATGCATTTTTTCCCGATATATCACAGTTTGACGTCGCGAAAATACCATTTTACGTTAGCTAAGTCATTACCCCCACTGTAACTGTATCGTATGCCCTTAAACTTGAGACAGTGGGGTAAAAGTACAACATATGAACAAACTATAAAAATCAGTTAAAAGGGCTTATAATGGTTTACTTTTATAAATTGTTATTTGGATGGAGAGTTGTCTCATTGGCACTCACACCACATCTTCCTATATCTATTAACTCACCAGATCGATACAAAGCAGAAAAACAAGTAACGAAAACACAGACCGGAAGCGGCAAGGTATATATATTTCCCTACAACAACAAAAAGACACTAAGTACAGATCTGAAATTACTCACAGTTACTAACAGCTAGTTCAATGCCAATAACAACTAATAAAAAATCATGTATCTAAGACTAAAGCAAGAATGTTCCAAGCTTTTCCTTGTTTAAGAAACCTCTTAATGGTGGTTTTTCTAAATTCGTATGCGCTTTTTTGAATCAGGGTTTCGACATGCTTATATAACGTTTTTGCCGGCTTTGAAATTAGGTTAGTAATCTAAAACATCACTTGTTCAAGTTACATTTGTTTGACAGATCATAATATGATTGTGGTGATGCAATGAAGTACAGTTTCCACTCCTTTTGTACGCGACTGGCGTACAAAATCATAATCCTTGTATCTATGATGAGTTTATTTACAATCCCTGGGTCGATTCCACTGCTGGTGGAGGATTCCTCCCAGAGGGTATCATCTGCCCAGTAGTCAGCACTTCATGCTCTATTTTGCCTGGGGCCTCGGTGGCCGAGTGGTCTAAGTAGTTACTACTGTAATCACTAGCCAGTCAACACTGAGGTTGTGAGTTCGAACCCCGCTCGTGCGGGTGCACTCGACTCCAATCTTAATTGACTAGGATTGTCAGTTTTCCTATCGAAGGTCGGTGGTTTTCTCCGGGCACTCCGGCTTCCTCCACCAATAAAAACTGGCCGCCACGAAATAGCCCAAAAGCGGTGCTCAAAAGTGGCGTTAAAACACCAAAAATCAAATCAAATCTATTTTGCCTTTTCAACGTTTTTGATTCGAGCATTACTGATGAATCTTTTGTAGACGGAACTCATGTCTGTCGTACACAATTTCAATCCTGGTATCTACGGTGAGTTAATTTATGTTTGTCTCCTCTGTATGAGACAACGGATACACCTTTTCCGTGACATCAGTAAGTTTAAAGGTAATCAAGATATTCACCTGCCTGACTAAACAGTACATGAAAATATAGATATTGCAGTTGTAGTTCAAGACTACATTGACAGTACTAGGAGATTCTCAAAATTTGATCCATTTCATGTTTATTACCTTTTGATAACCTTTTAATCTATTTGTCTATTTTTAATATTTGTTCAGTTGTGTATCTCTCTCTTTCAATTTCACTAAATTATATTTTTCTTTCATCTTTACCAGTCTAATTCAATACGAAACATTAAAACTTTTAAACACCTCAAATTATTTGCTTCAATATGGTGGACTGTCAAATATTATAGTGTTTGACATTTTATGTTTTGTGCACCATGTGTATTAATGTTATGGTCAATCAACCAACAACATATCCACTTCGATTAACATTGTATGGATTTATAGCGATTGCATATATCCATCCCTATTATTCTTAAACTTTCAATATAGTTGGATTTACATAATCCCTGAATTGATTTTCGGTGGGCAGGACCATTTAGATGTATTTTATGTACATAAAGTTATGTCTTGTCTTTCTTGTATATGTAGACAGGATTAGTAAATATACTTTGTAATGTTTTCCATTCCATTTGATTTGATTATCATAAAATATCTGAATTTTAAAACTTTGATTGACCTGGAATGATTCACACTTTCCAAGCTATACTTGGCAGTTTTAGTTTATAAGTGTTTGGTACTAATATAAATTTCCACTTCGTACTATGAACATCAAAATTATTTATTTTGTTAAAATATTTCCTTTCTCTATTGTAACTGTATACGTATACCTAACAACAAAATTATTTTATTTACTTGTGTTTAAAGTTATTGCAAATGGCTGATATTTTTGTTCGAGCATATTGTTTTTCTTAAATTGTTTAACATTTCATACCGATATAACATGTTACTTTTATTATTCTTCCTTAGTTTATTTATTTTGAATTTACATTGTTTCATAGGTCAAATTTATTTGTTCAGTGTATGTTCAATGGTGTTACTATGTCCTTTGATTGAGTTAAGCTATTTCAGTTGATATTTTATAGTGTGTCTTTCTATGTTGTGATGTTACACTATTGTTTCAGAAAAAGGGTGAAGGTTTGGTACCATTAAAACATTTAAACCCGCTGCATTTGTTTGCACCTGTCCTAAGTCAGGAATCTGATGTTCAGTAGTTGTCGTTTGTTGATGTGGTTCATAAGTGTTTCTCGTTTCTCGTTTTTATATAGATTAGACCGTTGGTTTTCCCGTTTGAATGGTTTTACACTAGTAATTTTTGGGGCCCTTTATAGCTTACTGTTCGGTGTGAGCCTAGGCTCCGTGTTGAAGACCGTACTTTGACCTATAATGGTTTACATTTATAAATTTTGACTTGGATAGAGAGTTGTCTCATTGGCACTCATACCACATCTTCTTATATCTATTTATTAGTTGTTATTGCCTATGAACTAATTTTCAGTAACTGTCCCAGGTTAGGGAGAAGGCTGGGCGCCCGCAAACATGTTTAACCCCACCATATTTTGTTACGTATGTGCCTGTACAGGAGCCTGTAATTCATTGATTGTCGTTAGTAATTGTTTATCATATTTGTTTTTCATTAATTGTTTTGTACATACATCGAATCGTTAGTTTTTTTGCTTGAATTATTTTACATTTGTTATTTTTTGGCCTTTTATAATTGCTATGCGGTATGGGTTTTGCTCGTCGTTGAAGGTCTTACGGTGTAAACGTCAATAGGACATGACCTCAAACATAACAAAATTAAGACATCTATAGTGAAATAAGTCTTCAATAATAGACAAATACATATACATGTATATATCAAGCTCTAAATCTCACCCAGTTTTAACTCGTTTATCCCAAAAAAATGATTTTATGGTGATCGGTGAACAATAACTTATCAATATAAGTAATTTCTACTTCTGTATTGTTAATGATTTGTTTTTCTGTAACTTCGATGTTTAATACTGTTTTGAAATACTATTGATTTAAAGGATTTTAATACAAAAATGAACAATAAAATATAAACAACAACGTTCTTTGCCTAATAGTGATATCTATAATAATACAAACATTTTTTTCAGATCTATAAATACTATGAAATTATGTTTAATTTCAATTTTCCGATATAACGTTAGTTGTAAAGAGCAATGCAAAACATAAAAATCGATTAACAACAACCTCATCATGGGTGGAGGGAAAGGGGGATCTTAACATGGCATTTTCTCGGATGGGATTTGAAAACACCCTTAATCGTATATTGAAGTCTTGTGAAAATCACAACCCATATACAATTCATGTTAAAATCATAACGCATTCAAATATTTTGACTTGATTTAAAGGATAAAACATCATATATACAAATATCTGATCGGAAGATGAAAATTAATGACCCATTGACATTTTTTCGTGGTGAAATTGTAACCTATATAAAGATGACATTTCAAAAAGGAACCCATTCCAGAGGCATGTATGTGTATACCTTCATAAAGGAAGAGACCCCCTTCCCTCGAACCTCGTATACATTTTGCATTCAGTTTGCAACACAACAACAGAGTTCGTCAAACACTTTTTTCCAGTACATTCTTTTATATCCGTGTATATATGGTCATACGTCGTGGACGGCAAATCAAGCACATAATTGCTGTCGCGATACAAATGATAGCCAAAATTGTGCCAATAATAATGACGACGATAAGGCCCGCAGCTAATTCTACCACGCATACCAGTTCGTCGATATTGTTTCCACAGTTGTTGTAACCATTACATTCTAGATGTCGTCGGATACAAAAACCATTTCCACAACCAAACTCACTCTCTTGACATGTACCTAGGAAAAGTAATAAACAGTTGACACGGGCATTTATATTCAATGGTTATTAAAATTAGATACTTGAAAGCTTTATCAAAATATGGTCTTTACATGTATAATTCACAAACTCATCACAGATACCAGGATTACGCCAGACGCGCGTTTTGTTTTACAAAAGACTCATAAGTGACGATCGAAACAAAAAAGTTGTAGCATTTTTTTTTATGTAGCATAGATGTAAAGGTTCATATCTTATATATGTGGTTCCTATACTGACCAATAACTGTTGTAGTCCATTCTTATGGTTCCTGACCAATCAATTTGAATTACAAAAAAATGATGCCTTGTAGTTCAGATATGAAAACTGTAATAAATGTATAACATTTGTGGTGGAAGTGGGTGTTAAGTAACCGTGTGATTATTTGCAAGACGAGGGTTTCATCTAAACTTACAGTCTAGTGTAAAGGGAAACGGAATTCAATGGAACAAAAAAACTCCCAGTTTTTTGGTGGGGTTCGTGTTGCTCGTTCTTTAGTTTTCTATGTTGTGTTTTGTGTACTATTGTTTGTCTGGTGGTCTTTTTCTTTTTTAGCCATGGCGTTGTCAGTTTATTTTCGACTTATGAGTTTGAATGTCCCTTTGGTATCGTTCACCCCTCTTTTACTCAAAATAAGTAAATGTTACATGAGACTTAACTGAACAATTTGATACTAATTCAAATACATCTAAAGATTAATACCTGTATGCGCTGCTGTTAACACGACTCTGAAGTCTGATGTTTGGTTCACGTCTCTAAACTTGAAGGTCATATACTGTTGTGTAGAATTATAATATAAATCAAGACTCTCCCTATTACCACAAACACCATTTGGGCCTATAAAGGGAACAAATATAATACTGTTATACTATAAGTAAGTAAGTATTAAGTTTTATTCAGAGTCGCTGCATATATATCAATTTAATAAAAAAACTTGAGCTATAGACAAGTATTTAACAAAAACTGCCTGTATGTGTTAATACATGTAGAAATTCTAAACAAAATACAGATTAGAAACTGACTGCTGTTGTAAATTTATTTGTCACAAAGAAGATTTTTAGATCAAAGAATATTATATATATATATATATATATATATATATATATTTCTATTGTCTATTGATTTAAAACATTAGACTAATTTTGTACTTTCAGTGGAAAGAAATATTTTCTTCTTCAATTTGTATATAAATCATATATTATTTTTACCAACAAAGCTTGTTTAT
This sequence comes from Mytilus coruscus, assembly GCA_017311375.1. Taxonomy (NCBI): domain Eukaryota; kingdom Metazoa; phylum Mollusca; class Bivalvia; order Mytilida; family Mytilidae; genus Mytilus; species Mytilus coruscus. The sequence goes on from CM029600.1 coordinate 92,038,485, forward strand.
TTTGTTTATTGTTTAATATCAATTCAAATTTTGTTTAAATCAATTTGATTGTTTAATCTATTGACAAATTGCATTATATAAAAAAATAAAATAATGTTTAAGCCTCATTTAGTAATTATCAATCTTTTATAAATTAGATAGATGTAAATAATTATATCAGATCGCTGAAGTTTTGTTTTACAGGCCTTACTGAGATCATATTCATAGTTATTTTTACTATGGACAAGTATTTCAATTTAAATATAGAAATACAGAAAATCAAAACCTAATTGATGTTTGTACAGCCAGTATTATAAGTCTCACCTGTGAGAGCCTTATTTACACTTGTTCCTTGTTCATCATAGATATCCAAACGGGAATTGACACAATCTTTACTCTCATCTGTAGAAAATCTTTCAAAATATGCCAAGACTCTCACAGGATACTTTGTCATGGGATTATAAATAGACACAACACATGTCATATTAGGTAAAAGAGGATCTGATGGAGATTGTGTAAGTAGCATGTCTCCATCTGTAGGTATTGTTAATATCTGTGAACGACCATCACATACAGATTTCAATTCATCTGAAAGATCAAAAAAAGTTCATAGAAAAAGAAAGCATAACAAATATACATAAACATAAAAATTGCGAGAACAGAGAGACGTTGTGTTGTTTTGTATGTGCGAAATGGAAAATAAGGGAATAGCTGACAGAAAATCCATACTCGCACTTGAAAACCCCAAAGTTTTTATTGCTATTCTTCATCCCAATGACAAAGTGATACAGATAATGAACCTTCAACACTCAGTAAAAGCTCACAACTCACTGTAAGTTCCATAAAGCTCAGTTTTGAGTGGAATATTCTGCTACATGTCGACTTTGTTTCTCTCATTTGTTCCACATACGTCTAACCCAACTGTTTTTGTTTTAATTTGGTACTTTCGATTTGTAAAAATGGTATATATATTTATAAAGTTTCTTCTTTCGTATTGACATTAACTTACATTTTGTGATAGCTGAAACTTCCACAATAAACACTAGTAAACTAATCACCGAGTAGAACTTCTCCATATTTGTCTTCAGGTTTTCGTATTTGTTGACTATATTGGACTTTGATCCGGGTTATTCAACCTGAAATAGTCATGTGAAAATGTGTAATCTACTGTGACCCAGACTGTGACAACTACCTCATATCTATATAGTACCCGACACTCAACCTGTTAAAAAATTTGGAACCATGTGATTCTTTGATTGACTTTATCAATACAATCAGGGATTTTGTTTTACAAAACCTAAATAATATCAAATGCGGAAGTGAAAGTTTGACCTCATTTATACTATTTATATAATAATTGTCAACTTGTTACAACTATTCTTGTACTGCTCGTTGTCGAACTTACTTTCATTTTCAAGTATAAAATTTAAGATTGAACGAGGAAAATGTTAACTTTCAGTTTAATTTATGGGTTTATACAAACATCCAGCTGGAATTATCCCTAATTGGAGACGAGGATGGTTTCTGATTATTAGGTAGAATAATTTTGTATTGCGTATAAATTTTATCAATTAATATTCAGGAAATAAAACACTTTTCGTATTTTTTTTTTTGTTAAACATGTGTTGTTACTTTTTAGAAAAAATAGTCCTATTCTTAAGTACTTTTTGAAACGTATGTGTATAGAAATTAAATTCGTTGGAGGTGTATTGTTTGATTTTCTTAGTTTTTAGGAACATTGATCATCATAGTTATTTTTGATCTTATCTTTTGGTAACTGCGAGAACTCTTAGATTGGTAATTTGTGTCTTTTGTCTTTTTGTTATTTGTCTTTGTGCTTTAGCACCGATCTTGTTTTTACTGTTTGCTCTTATGCTGTCCTTTCATACCACTGTCCCAGGTTAAGGGGAGAAACAATTAAGGGCCTTTAAACATATTTTACCAGCCACATTCTTTCAGTACATGTTCCAAACCAGGAGCCTACAACCCGTTGGTTGTGGTATTCCATATTTGTTTTTCGTTTATTTTTGTAGTATGATATTGTTATTTTTTCTTTTTGAATTGTTTCACATTTTGTCACTACAGAGCCTGTCATAACTTACTATATGGGTTTTATAACGAGGCAATCTGAGTGTCAAAAGTAAACTATAGGTATATTCAACAAGACCATGTATCGCTAAAGAACACAAAACACCAAGGGGTGTTGTCTGACTGTGTGTGTATCGTTAAAGAGTTTTTATTTTGGTTAACTTATATGTCAAGTGATGTATTACATAAAGGCAACAGTAGTATACCGCTGTTCGAAAGTCACAAATCGATTGAGAGAAAACAAATCCGGGCCACAAACCAAAACCGAGGCAAACACATCAACCATAAGAGGAAAACAACGAAACAACAGAAACACTGAAGTGCAACAAAAAACCAAAACGACAATGCAACACACACAGAAACGAACTATAAGATAACAACTGCCATTTTCCTGACTTGGTACAGGACATTTTAAGAAAAAATGGTGGGTTGAACCACATGTATTACATGTGTTATAGCCTAAGACATAAAAGCATCCCCCTAAAACAAAACAGAACAAAACAAAACCAATAAAAACACACAAGAAACAAAATAGAATTTGCAAAATTTGTGACTATTTTATAGATTGACACAAATAATGGTTCGATCAAGTGCATATTTGGCTTAGTAAATATGGAAAAAATCAATCTCACTTCTACTTTATCTAATGAGCGCTTCGAATAGTTAAGTTTTTACTGAGTACACATAGGTATCTCCCCTGCTTTATCACAAGTTTGTGTGCTAATTGTCCAAATTTTATAGGATATTTTTAGAAACTAAAAGGAAATTCAAATAAGGTCGATCAAAATATTGTGAATTAGAACTGGACAAATCACACGATGCAAAACCCTTTGATTTGACCAAAAGTTTTTATAAAAGTGACGTCATCAAATCTTTAATTTTTAAGTAAGAACGTTTATTTCATTCCTATGGGTACCAACTGTTCTTCTCGTCTTGTGTACTTGTTCCTTTATTCGTATAGGGCATTTTTCACACAATGGATCTAATGGTGCACAAAAGTAGAGCATTATTCTTTTACTTCACTTTCTACGGTTTAGACATTATCCTTTCATTTAATAGTTGAATACGTTGGTCGCATCTATCCCATTGCCATTCTGAATGATGGATACCATTATACACTAAAACAAAAGTTTACAGTAAAAGAGGTTACCTATAAGAAGTTAAATTGGTTGACTGTTATAGAAAATTTGAGTTACACATTACCTCTAATACTAGTATTTTCTATTTGTCGTAGACAAATTCCCTTCTTTCTTCCCTATTTTATGCATATCACCATATTTGTACTACTCGTGAGAACACGGAGAGTGTAACTTTTTAGGCAGTAACTAATAAACCCTGAAGCACTTGCAGTTCTTTTCCGCTTTTGTGAGTTTTATGTCGCTATATGACTAGTTTTCAGTTTAGACTTTTAAAAACTTTTAACGGTCTTCATCTTTTTTGCTTTTTTGATTTTTTTATATTTGTCAAAGTGTTGCCTGTCCTTATTCGAATTATGATTTACCGTCCCCTTTTTGACAGCTTCTTACTGTTCTAAAGAACTTATTCCAGATATAGAAATGAATAATTTCTAATAGAGATTATAACTTTTAATAAATGCCCTAGAGGCGAAAAAATATTTGATTAGAAAATTAAATATATCGTCTTAATTTGACATATATTTCAAAGAATATTTCTGCAAAAAAGTCAAAGAAATGGTGAAGTTTGAAGTTTTCATAAATAAATAAAAGGAATGTTCAAAAATACACGAGCAGATTATTTTTCTTGTAATTGACGTCAAAACACATGGTGTGAAAGTTCTACAAGTCGTCATTTACAATATATTTGAGGGCGTTAAATTTAATATCTGTTTTCGCGATTTTCACACTAGGTGATTCGTGATCAGGTGTTGTCATTGAAATAGAAGCCGATTTATTGACCAATCATTCAAAATCTATGAAGAATAATCCCACGTACAACTTAGATAAGGAAATACAATTCTTTTTTTATGAGTGCTTGCAAACCGCTGGAATAAGAACGAAAGATACCAACAAGTAAGTTGCACATTATATAATGCTTTCGAAATAGCAAAATTCTATAAAAATGCATTACTTTATTTCTTCATATAAATCTTTTGACGTTGGATTGTTTTAAAATGCATAATTAGAATTTTTTATTTCACTTTTTTCATTTTTATATATTTTCTCTCTCTCTCTCTCTCTCTCTCTCTCTCTCTCTCTCTCTCTCTCTCTCTTTGTGGGGGGGGGGCAGGGATGGTGATGGAGGATGTTGAATTGTTAAAATTTACACGTATTTAAAAAGGCTCATCATGAGAATCAAAAGTGAAATTCAAAATCCCGTTCGATTTAACTGATTATCACAAGATCTTACATGTTGTGAGCAACAATATGGACGTCACTTGAGGAACAGGAACTTCTGTGTCCTGTGTGACACATGTCTGTATTTTAATGGGGCTCGTATGGTCTATCTTAAATTTTTTCTTGCTTCTTGCTTTTTTACGCTCATTTTACTAATCATCGTTTGGTAATGTTTTTTATCTGCTTTGCTTGATTTTCGATTGACCCTTCATATAATTTAACTGAAAAAAGAAACAGTGGGGTGCAGCCGTAGACAACAAGGACACAACACTACAGACCAAAGGACAAAAATGTAAACCTATACAACTACTTACTCATTGGCAATTATATCATATTTCCCATGTGTTTATATAACAGTATACGCTTACCCTTTTGATACATCTTGTTTCACTCTATTTGGATACGATACCGCGTTTTTCACCGCAATATGTTTTTGTATCACGTTTGTTTTTCTGTTTCTGGACTATGTTTCATCTCGTCGGTACATATGCTACCTTCATATTTGAAAAAAAAAATCTTTTTGGAAGTTTTACAGTCGCAATTATTGCTCATTTGATCGTTTCTGAATTTGACCAAGGATTTGTTCCTATGGTCGTTATTACAATCTGGTTCTATCAAAACGTAGAGCTTAGTGTCGGATTTTTAATTGCTATGAACAGATTAATGGATGCTACTGGCACACAAGGCGATACATGCTTACCTATCCGAAACAACTGGCGGCAGTTTTGGTTTAAGTAATGTGTTTGTGTTATGTTAAATGAACTATTATTTGATTTGTTTCTCTTTTTCTTTCAACTATATTACACTTTTGCATGCTCTGTCCTTTGACTATTGCTCTTTGACTATCCCCTTTGTATCTTCTATTTCATCCGTTGTGCATTCGCCCGTGTTAACAGACATTCTTCGCTACATAGAAAAAAATGATTTATCAATTTAATTTACTGCCACCATCAAAACAAAGGGTGCTATTGGTGGCACACTAGTGCAGCAGGAACTGCTTACGCCTTTAGAGCACATGAGTTAACATTCTCTTTTGGTGGAGTTCGTATTGCTCGTTCATTTATTTTAATACAGCTGGTTTTTTCCTGTCGTTTATGAATTTCTTTTGAGCATGGTGTTGCATGCTTTTCTTTGGCTTTTGATGCTTGATTGCCCCCTTTGTTACAATTGGTTTCCACGAAACAACTTTTCCAAAGGACGTTTATCCATTAAATTTGCACGTTCCCACTGCGTGGCCAGTAATCATAAAGAAGGTGAGTATACATGCAACAGCGAATATACAATGGGGAAATAATATTCCTTGAATCTGAAATGCCAGCTGTTATGATATTATAACTATCATATTTATTTGGTTGGCCTAGCTTGTTTTGTGTGGCCTAAGAATGTTTACATTGTTTAATATTGTGTACAAAATTATACACATTGTGTTACAACTATGCAGTTTGGAAATCACTGGAACAATCATTGATACTCATGGAATGATTAGAACTTTCTATTTCACTTACATAACGTTTCCAGAATGATCATAACAAAAGATGCGTAATTTATATTTCTAGCGTTGTCTAGAAGTTTCCGTTTGAGTATTTAAATGCAGACCCAAATGTTAGTTGAATATAGAGATTTAGAGATAGACATAGATAGACTTAGACATCGATAGACATCAACATTCTCAGCAGTTGGATTGACACTTTTATTTACAAACTACATCATACTAGATTGTGACCAATTGGATATAATATTCTGTGGATTCCGAGAAGATTTCCGGATAAAGGAAAGATAAAAGATTGGACAAATATTTTGACAGTTAAGTTGACATTTCTTTTTATGTAATACTTCTTGTAAACTTGTGTATAATAAATCTTGTTAAATTTTATTATTGATTTGTGTCTTTTGTTGGCTACAATTAAAAGTCAATTTTTCTGTTCATAACAGAAATTGGGGGCTCGTGTTCGGGAGAACGTTAATATCTTATTAAAAATTTTTTCAGTATTTTTATTAGAACTAGCCAACAAAATTCTACAATATGGCATTTGATGCCGGTAAATTTTTGAAAACGCCAGACCCGGAAGGGTTTGATAATTTAAAGAAAGAGGAATTAGTGTTGCTTGCTAGACATCTGAAATTAGACTTTAGAGTATCTATGAGAAAACATATTGTAAAAAATTTGGTAATAGACAAACTAGTTTACACAGAAATTTTAGGTGAAGAGGCTCTTGAACTCAAGGTCGAAAATGTTGATGCTTTCAAATTAAAACAGCTTGAATTAGAACATGAACTTAAATTAAAACAATTGGAAAAAGAAAAAGCAGAACTTGAAATGAAGGAAAAGTTAGAGATGGAGAAGATGAAAGAAAAAGAAAAAGAAAAAGAAGATGATTTTAAATTAAAACAGGCAGAACTTGAAATGAGAGAAAGGTTAGAGATTGAGAAAATGAAAATTGAAATGGCAAAAGAAGAAAGCAACACTAAATTCCAATCAAAATCAGAACATTTTAATTTTGATGCAGCAAAAAATATACGTTTTGGTTCCCAAATTTTGTGAAAAAACAGTTGACAAATTTTTTCCACAGTTTGAGAAAATTGCTCAAAATTTGGAATGGCCGAAGCCTTTTTGGACTACAATGCTGCAAAGTGTTTTTGAGGGCAAGGCTGCTGAAATTTACTCAGCACTTTCGTCAGAAAATAGTTCTGATTATGACAAGGTTAAAAAAGAGGTTTTGAAAGCTTATGAGCTAGTGCCAGAAGCATATAGACAGAAATTTAGGTCTTATAAAAAGTTTGATTCACAAACCTATGTTGAATTTGCTAGGGAAAAAGAAGATTTATTTGATAAATGGGTTACGTCAAAGAGTTCAAGCAGTGTGTTCATTTAGACTTAAAAACACATTTAGATGACAAAACTGTTGAGACTTTACAAGATGCAGCTGTTATATCGGATAATTATACTCTTTCACATAAAAGACGTTTCAAAGGTCAAAATTTTTATACTTCAAGTGGAAATTACAAGAATCAAAGCACTGAGCGTACTGATAGTAAGCCTGTTGCACAGAATAAGAGTCAGTCTAGTTATAATATGTCTAGTCCAAAATTTGATACTTTTGAGAAGAAGTCACTGACTTGTGTTTATTGTAAGAAGAATGGTCACCTGATGGCTGATTGTTTTAGACTCCAGAAGAAGAATGAAAGAGATGATAAGCCCAAGACCAGTGCTTGTACGACACCCCGTGTTACCAATACGTTGGAATATCCTGCGAGTCAGGCTTTTAAGTCCAGTTTTTGTGATTACATGGAGGATTATATACCCTTCATGTCTGATGGGTTTGTTTCTATTGTTGATAATACTACTCCTCAGCCTATTAAGATTTTACGGGACACTGGAGCTTCTCAGTCTTTATTGTTAGAAGTTGTGTTGCCTTTGTCCGAGGAGACTTCTGTTGGTGCCTCCGTTTTGTTACAAGGTGTGGAGTTAGGTTGTATAGATGTTCCCCTCCATCGTATTTATCTGAAGTCAGATTTGATAACAGGACCAGTAGTTGTGGGTGTTCGTCCTAATATCCCTGTTGAGGGTGTTTCATTATTGCTAGGAAATGATCTAGCTAGGAACAAAGTTGTTGCTGAACCAATTGTTACCAGTGAACCGGTGGTGGATGTTAAATCACCTGAAGATGATGCTGAACTGTATCCAGCTTGTGTCGTTACTAGGGCGATGGCTAGAAAACAACAAAATGAGGATTTGCAAGAAGACCAGTTTGATTACATCGACCTTTCTGACACCTTTCAAGCCGACATTGAAGGTCGCGGCACCTCAGAGAAGGCCGTCATCAGACCACCTAGTATTAGCAAGAATGTAATTATGCCATGGCCAGACGTTAACAGCCATTCATTAGACCGAAGGAAATTTGTCGAAGGACAAAATAAAGATCCTGAGGTTCTTCAGCTCCGCAAGAGGGCTCAACCACAGGAGGAAGCAGACAAACTGGCGGAATGCTATTACCATCAAGACTGCATTTTAATGAGAAAGTGGAGGCCCCTGATGCTACCCCAGAGGAGGAATGGAGAGTGGTATACCAAGTGGTGGTGCCTAGAATCTATAGGCAAGACATTATTGGTCTTGCCCATGACACCCCCTTGGCTGGACACTTAGTTATAAGGAAGACTTGCCTTAAGATCTTGCAGCTTTTCTACTGGCCAAGACTTAGAAATGATGTCGCAGAATACTGCAAGTCATGCCATATATGCCAGGTTGTTGGTAAGCCTAACCAGAAAATACCACCAGCACCACTTCTGCCTATTCCAGCCTTTGAAGAACCTTTCAGCCGAGTACTCATTGATTGCGTTGGACCTTTACCGAAGACCAAGACTGGAAATGCGTATTTATTGACAATCATGTGTACCTCCACTCGCTTTCCTGAGGCTATTCCGTTAAGGAATATCAAGACACCTACTATTGTCAAAGCTCTGATAAAATTTTTCTCGCTAGTAGGACTTCCAAAGTCTATACAGTCCGACCAGGGTTCAAATTGCATGTCAGTAGATATAGGAAGATGTGGTGTGAGTGCCAATGAGATAACTCTCCATCCAAATAACAATTTATAAAAGTAAACCATTATAGGTCAATGTACGGCCTTCAACACGGAGCCTTGGCTCACACCGAACAACAAGCTATAAAGGGCCCCAAAAGTACTAGTGTAAAACCATTCAAACGGTAAAACCAACGGTCTAGTCTATATAAAAAACGAGAAACGAGAAACACGTATAAATTACATAAACAAACGACAACTACTGTACATCAGATTCCTGACTTAGGACAGGTGCAAACATTTGCAGCGGGATTAAACGTTTTAATGGTACCAAACCTTCTCCCTTTTTCTGAAACAATAGTATAACATCACAACATAGAAAAACACACGATAAAACATCAATTTATTTTTAGTTCCAGGTTTATTTCAGGAAGTCGTGTGCCAGTTAGGGATTGCTCAGTATAGGTCAAGTGCTTATCATCCAGAATCTCAAGGTGCCTTAGAACGTTTTCATCAAACATTGAAGAACATGATCAGAACTTTTTGTCTTCAATTTGACAGGGATTGGGATGATGGTGTTCACTTTTACTTTTGCGGTCCGAGAGGCTGTTCAAGAATCCTTGGTTTTAGTCCCTTTGAGTTGGTATTTGGTCATACTGTAAGGGGGCCTTTAAAATTGATAAAGGAAAAGTGGCTTACTGAACACACTGACTTGAATCTTCTAGACTATGTATCTAGATTTAAAGAAAAATTGTATACTGCTTGTCAAATTGCTCAGAACAATTTAAAAACTGTTCAGAATAAGATGAAAATATGGTATGATAAAGATGCCAGGGACAGAGTTTTTGAGCCAGGTGATAAGGTACTTGTATTTTTACCAGTCCCTGGATACCATTACAAGCTAAACATTGTGGTCCTTACACCATAGAGAGTAAAATCAATGATTTGAATTATATTATAAAAACACCAGGTCGGCGTAAACAAAATAGAGTGTGTCACATTAATATGTTAAAACCATTTTTTTAGTGTACTAATGAAGGTGAGAGTAAACCAGTTGCCACTTTAGCCATGGTTAAATTGGAGAACAATCATGACAAACCAGATATAATTGAACCACCTTTTAGTTCTAAAACTATGGAAGAGACAGTTAGATTGAAAAATTCAGAAATTTTGTCAAATTTAGATTCAAAACTTGCACATCTGTCTTTTGATCGTAGAGAAAAATTAAAAGCTTTGGTATTTTCTTTAAAAAATCTGTTTCCAGATGTGCCAAACAAAACCACTGCTGTTTGTCATGATGTCGATGTAGGTGATGCTTCTCCAATTAAACAACATCCTTACCGGCTCAATCCACTGAAACTTGAATTTATGAGACAAGAAATTAAATATATGCTTGACAATGATATTATTGAGCCAAGTAACAGTGAATGGAGCTCTCCTTGTCTGCTTGTGCCGAAACCAGATAAAACCTTTCGTTTCGTAACTGATTTCAGAAAAGTAAATTCTGTTTCAAAATCTGATTCCTATCTGATTCCAAGGAAAGACGATTGCATTGATAAAATTGGAAAAGCAAAATTTGTTAGCAAATTTGATTTATTGAAAGGTTACTGGCAAGTCCCATTGACACAGAGAGCTCGAGAAATATCAGCTTTGTCACACCAGATGGCTTATTTCAATATACTGTAATGCCGTTTGGCATGAAAAGTGCTCCAGCTACATTTCAAAGAAAGATTTAGACTGTTGTTATGCTTATATTGATGATCTTATTGTATGTAGTGATAGCTGGGAAGAGCATTTAACACATTTATATGATACTTTTGATAGATTGTCACAATCAAATTTGTCTGTTAATCTTGGTAAAAGTGAATTTTGCCAGGCCACTGTTGATTATTTAGGGCATACAGTTGGCCAAGGTCAAGTGAAACATATTACGGCTAAAGTGGATGCAATTACTAAATTTCCTCCTCCTACAAATAAAACACAACTTATGAGATATTTAGGCATGATTGGTTTTTACAGAAAATTTTGTTCAAATTTTGCTAATGTTGTTCAACCATCGACTCATCTTTTACGGAAAGATTCTAAATTCATCTGGAGTGAAAATTGTCAAAAAGCTTTTGAAAATAGCAAATCACTTTTAATTAATAGTCGAGTTCTGATCACTCCAGACTTTGAAAAACAATTTAAACTTGCCGTTGATGCAAGCGATGTAGGAGTTGGAGCTGTTTTATATCAAGAGACAGTTGATAATGTTCAGAAACCTATATCATATTTTTCTAAGAAATTAGATAAACATCAGAAAAATTATTCAACTATTGAAAAGAGTGTTTTGCACTGTTGTCTGCACTTCAACATTTTGATGTATATTTAAATCCCTCTGTGCATGCTATTCTTGTTTATATTGATCATAATCCTCTCACCTTCATACATAAAATGAGAATCAAGAACCAGAGATTGACTAGGTGGAGTTTATTGTTACAGGAATATGATGTTATTGTAAAACACATTAAAGGTAAAGATAATGTAATAGCAGATGCTTTATCTAGAACTTATCAAACACTGTGTATATACTATGTATTTTTGTACATATTATTCATGAAAAGTTTTTGTTACACTCAAACTTTTTTTAAGGGGGGAGGTGTTATGATATTGTAACTATCATATTTATTTGGTTGGCCTAGCTTGTTTTGTGTGGCCTAAGAATGTTTACATTGTTTAATGTTGTGTAAAAAATTATACACATTGTGTTACAACTATGCAGTTGGGAAATCACTGGAACAATCATTGATACTCATGGAATGATTAGAACTTTCTATTTCACTTACATAACGTTTCCAGAATGATCATAACAAAAGATGCGTAATTTATATTTCTAGCGTTGTCTAGAAGTTTCCGTTTGAGTATTTAAATGCAGACCCAAATGTTAGTTGAATATAGAGATTTAGAGATAGACATAGATAGACTTAGACATCGATAGACATCAACATTCTCAGCAGTTGGATTGAAACTTTTGTTTACAAACTACATCATACTAGATTGTGACCAATTGGATATAATATTCTGTGGATTCCGAGAAGATTTCCGGATAAAGGAAAGATAAAAGATTGGACATATATTTTGACAGTTAAGTTGACATTTCTTTTTATGTAATACTTCTTGTAAACTTGTGTATAATAAATCTTGTTTTATTATTGATTTGTGTCTTTTGTTGGCTACAATTAAAAGTCGATTTTTCTGTTCATAACAAAGCAAAAAAGGTGAGAACTTTCACGGAAAACTTTAACCCGTCATTTGTGACACAATTATATATCAATTTAAGCAATGTGCCGAAAATCACGAATGATCTCATTTTCAAGATCAGCACTTAGACCGGAAAAATTCCTATGAACCTTTGTAAATATTTTAATTTGTTGTCGAGTGGTATGTAAAAACAGATTAAATTGAAACTTAATTTGACACAATATTTTTTGTTTTCCATGTTCTTCAACTTCCAATTTGTTAAGCCCACCAACTGTTTTGATTCGATCGCAACTGATGAATATGTCAGGCGAAATTAATTACAAACGTATAATTATTCAGTTTTTGCTGACCTAATTAGGATATGGAACATCGAAAATTTCTTAAAAACACATCCTTCGATTTCAACCTTTGCAGAAATTAATGCATAATTAAATCTCATTCGGAAAAAAACTTTACACATATATGAAACTTATGTTTTTTTTATAGACGAGGATCAATAAGTGCTTGTTTATTAGATAAACAGCTTTGTTTGGTTAAGTATGGGCTCTGTTATTGTTTCCTGAGAAAGGTTTGGAACCCTTTCAACTTCCATTGCATACCTTTTTTAAAATTATTTTTACTTCATTAAAATGAAAATGTATTCATCAACAAGAATTTTAAAGAAAAATATATGCATTGGTAATTAGAGATTTGATGATCATTTTATGACAAATTTATCAAAGGAGGGTTTTCGCCGAATTAATGTTTTCTATACAAATGTGCATTTATTGTGAAAGGATTGATTCAGTAATATTTCAGAATAAAATGAGATATATGCGTTATATTTTAGATTTTTGGTTATTGTTCAACGTGCCAATTCATTGACTTTAATATTTAACATGTTTTTTCGCCGGTTAAAACAACGTTTTCTGAATGTCTATTTATAGAATGGCCATGAAACACGGTAGCAAACTTGTTCATGCATTGTCCAGCACATCGAAACGAACGGAATCAATAAAAGCAACTAGCACAGAAGTGGTTCATGTTCATACAGCGACATTAAATGGCGTATGTTTTATTACTGAGAAATAATTGGAATTTAATTGATATGCATTTAGTTTTATCCTGGATGACATAAATTCATTCAAAGGAACTAAATATTCAGCAAAGCCTTCTTCACTTTAAATTACTCTCATCGAATGTTGGCATGTAAGAAAATGATAATACATACAGTTATTTACCTTATTTGAAAAAAAAAAAACCAAATTGGAAACACTAATGTTAAACAGAGTCGGAAGATAACAATGGGATATTCAAACTCATAAGTCGATATTGCCATGACAAAAACCAAAAAGCAACCCAAAGACAAACAACAATGCTGAACACAACATCATGAACAAAGAAAACTGAATACTGAGCAACACGAACTACATCAAAATAGGGGGTGATTTCAGGTACTCTGGAAGGGTAAGCAGATCCAACTTTACATGTGGCACCCGTCGTGGTGCTCATATAAGTACAAACTCAGTGATAAGTCTAATTCGGTTGTGTCAAATTCGAATTGTTGCAATTTTATTTTGCAATATGGAGTGAGCAAATCAAGGCTGCATCGAACTTTAAATTGTTGATTCTCTGATGGAAACAGTTGGAAATGTTCTTTTATTTAACCTGTTATTTATTGATGTATGGAAAAAAACGACATACTGACACAATTCATCTAATACTATTCTTTGTTCAAGATACTTCCAATACGACATGGGAACATAAATAAACACAAGCAGAAGAGATAAATTGATCCTGAGATTGCCTCTATGAGATAATTCATCAATCTGATTTTATAAAGTTAATATTCCTTCGTTGTTTTGGGACAATGTTGATACCTTAGGTAGCAGTATACAGTTAGGAAAAAAAAAATCTACCCTCATAAATTTTACCATCCCCTTTTCCTTGCTTTCTTACAAATTAAGCTTACTGTTTATATGACATATGTGCATATGTATGTAATACGTATCTTCCATAGATTTGATTTCCAGTTGTTAAAATGGTGGAATATAATTTCTTTTTGGTGTATCCATGGCAACAATCTGCATTTATTTGCTATAACATATTGCACACAGGCGTGTGAAGATGCCACATATTTCCCCAAAATTTGTTTAAAAGTAGAATTTCAATCCCTTGGAGTGGTACCTTTTCTGAAACTGTTTTCATATATCTATCAAGAGATCAAATAAAAGTCATATGTCTTTCGTCTCATTTTTTCGTAAAATTGCGTCAAAAAGTTTTTGTGAAAGAAAAAGTGTTTGTAAACATTACAATAATTTCTGGACCTATGGACGGTTGGGATATGCAAATACGGACAGCCAAACAGAAAATAGCCCATAAAACATGTAAAAAATCATCTTGGTGTTCATATAAACCCACTTTGAAGGCTTAATTAGTTATCAGCTGTCTAAAAATGAATTTTATTGCACAATAACTTTCATATTTGAAAAATCCACAGGGGCCAAAATGCGAAACCACACTCCTAACTGTGTATTGGTATCTTAGTAAAATGTACGTAAGATACGTGTACCAAGTCAGGAATATGACAGTTGTTTTCCATTCGTTTGATGATGAGTTTGAGCTTTTGATTTTGCTACTTGATTAAGGACTTTCCGTTTTGAATTTTCCTTGGCGTTCGGTATTTTTGTTATTTAACTTTTTACATTGATTGTCTCCCGGCGACACAAAATGAATTAACGTCAAGCGAAAGACAATACCCAAAACGTTGTTCAAAAACGATTTTGTTTAGAATATTCTTCCTTTCATTGTTTATATAAAAAACATTTTTCAAAATCTATCGAAATTGTGTTCGATTCCAAATATTTACATTTTGACTGGGTGTAAATTCGAATTGCGGGTGATGTATGCAAAGCAGGAGACGCTTAACATTTTCAAAGCACCCGATCTCAGTCTTTTAGGAGTTCATGCGATTCCCTCAGTTTTTGTTTGTTACTTTGATTTGTACCTTTCTAATCGCTTAACGAGATTTGAACATCGGTAAAGTACTGTCGCCCCAGTTGAACAATATTTAAGCATTTTGAATTAATTTCATATTCTCAAGGACGATTATAGTTAGAACCTTACAGTACACCAATGAAAAGCTGTGATACTGTGAACCTTAGTAAAGATTGAAAAATGTGTGGTGTCTGTAAATTGGTTCTACCTGTTTTTCCTCATTAGGATAAATAAACCTAAGTTTGCAATCTTCTTTCAATACTGGCAAGTAAACTTTGAATATGATATTGTTCAAATTTTAACAGATATATACAGTATATTTCTTTTTATTTTGATAATCATATGATGTAACACTAGATTCAGCTTTAATGCTAATTTTAAATAAATATATAAACAGATAATCGCGAGAGAACTTTTACACGATATAGCTGTTTACGGGTGTGAGCAAGTTGACATGAAAGTACTTTACAGTTTCTTAAGTCTTTCATGACATTCTACTAAATGGTATAACATAACAAGAATGAGCAGGACCAATATTTTTCCTGTTGTAGTGTCCATTCAGAAAAACACATACACTACAAACAAAAGATGCAACGACTTCTATATCTCAAAACAAAACACAGCCGTTTGAAGATGTTCCAGGGCCTAAAGGGCTACCAATCGTGGGAACTTTGTTTGATTACTTTAGGAAAGATGGACCTAGATTTAATAAAATGTTTAAAGTAAGTACTAATAATTGATTCTTAAGTTTTAATTGGATAACATCACGTGATATACTTTTCTTGTCGTATTTTTCTTGTAAAAATATTCCTTTTTTATATCAAGACACAGATGCCTTGTTTCATTGGTTATTTTATTTGTCTTTATTAGTTCATAAATTGCAGGCGTAAACAAATGAACCAAGTTAACTGTAACTGTTTATTTTGTGTAATGAGCAAACTTCTGTCCGAGAAAATGGACTAGATATCTATACAAATAATTTAATCTGTAATGAATTATCACTTAACGTACATCTGGATGATTTTTACAGTCCTACCAACAAAGAGCTTTCGAATATGGACCAATATATAAAGAGCAAATAGGAGCAATATCAACCGTAGTAATCAGTGACCCTCTTGAGTACAACAAGGTAATCCGTTCTGAGGGGAAATATCCAAACAGAAGAGAAATGGAACCAATGGCACATTATCGAAGGAAAAAGAAAATTGGACTAGGGCTGGTTAATGCGTATGTATACTAAATGAAATACATACATTTTGATTTGATTTGGATTTGCCAAATGCGTGTGTGAATTTTGTCACGAACCTTTACACCATATTCCTTGCTTTCCATTTCATCGACCGAGTTTGTCTCTCATCATACTGTGTTGGGGTCATAGAACTTGTTCGCGTTACGTTCTTGGTTGTATGTTATCATATTTTACAATTATGTAGTACTTTCTCGTAGCTATCTTTCCTTATGTGTACCACTGCACTTTTTTCTATTTCGGTCTGAATTCTTATCGCAAATGTTAAGCAATTTATCTCAACTATTTTGCCTATGAATACAATATTTTCCGATGTGTCCGGAGTTCATTTCAGTCTCTGTATTTCAATTATATTTAGAGCTAGATTGTCGGGCTGATTATGATAGTATTAGTTAGATTTCTTTACCTGTAGTACCTGTAGTACAATACCCTACATATGTGTTCTACATGGCACAGATCGATAAGAGTTTTATTAAAACCCGTTCAATTGACCGCCTTTGATTTTTTATGATGTGTGAGCTTTTTTTCCTTGTGGAAGGCCTCACATGAACTATGTGATAAATACATGTGCTATTTCATTGCTTTCACTTTTGTCAAATGCATGTTAGAATTCTGTCGTTGCTTTATACACAAAAATCATTATTTGTAGGGAGACTTCATACAGGGGCTTCTAAAATGAATGAAACAAGGCTAACGTTAACTTTAAACTTCAAGTTTCACTATATTAATTATGCTTTCTCAATGAAGTTTGGTGCCTATTTTGATTGCATCTATCCCTTTGAAATCAAAATAAAGGTAACAAAATATGTGTTAAGTCTGCTACATATCTTGAATTACATCTCGATATTGTAAAAGAAGATCAGCTGAGAAGTAAACATTACAACGCGATGATTGTTATAGTTTTTCATTATAAACTTCTAATTAAGCAATACTAGTATTCAAAAGCACCATTACATGAAGAATCTATTTCATAGTTAATGTGTCTTTTTGGTCGCATCTCCTCCTTAAAAATATTTTGAACATCGGTGAACTACTATTGCCTATATTAAACATTTATTAGATTGAAATGAAATATTTCTGTCTATACCATTTTATTTTTGAATCTGAATAGATTTTTTAGACTTTTGTATGAAAAGATGCAATTTGCAATACGAATACAAAAATACAAATGTGGATAGGAGGGGACTGTGACTTTTTAAGTTCCGCTCGTTAGTTATTCATTTGAATCAAAGTTTATGAATTACGCGTTTTTGAGGTTTATGCTGCTTTTGAAGTGAAATAATTAGTATCCTTGCCTAAGACATTGTCATATATGTGAGATGAATGTGGATCTTCAATCAGCTGTATGTGATGAATGAATAATAAGAAGGTACACATCAAATTAAAAATAAAATGAGGGAATCGTATAAATCCAAAACTTGGAATCGCATGATCTTCACAATGAGCGAGACCAGCTGCATCGACAGAGTGAAAGCCTCCTGCTATGTATGTATCACCCGCCATCCTGACACTCAGTAAAAATGTAACAATCGTTGAATTAACAGATCAGACGACTATTCTGGTATCAAAATATTTAAGACCTCGAAAACATGTCGACAGTTACGGGGATATACCAGATGTGCCTTTCCCAAATCAGGTGCTTTGTCACATCTGACATGTCTGTATCCCAAGAGAATCTACAATATACTTGATTTCAGCCGATTTTTTTCCTCATTAATTTAAATCATACATATATAGACAGGAGAAGAGTGGCACAAACACAGAACTGTGGTCAGTAAGAAAATGTTGAAAATGAAAGAGGTGTTGGCATATTGTGAGGGATTAGACGTAGTAGCAGAAGACTTTATAAAACATCTTATGGCCAGGCTTGATGAAAAATTCGAGGTCAAAGGACTAGAGACAGATCTATTCAAGTGGTCCATGGAATGTAAGCTTAATACCTTAATTGACCTATTAAAATTTCTGGTTATACCACTCTCTACTAATTATATTATTACACAAAAGTTTCTGTGACTTAGCTTTAATAACTGATAATCATTAAAGTCAATCTTTTGAGAACATGAGAATTAGTCATGATACAATAAATAAACCTTAAATATATCCTACATTAAAATTGTACCACATGAAATTATTATAGATCAATGGGAACTATTCAAAATCAAATTCCAAGTTCTGAAAAGTTAAAATGCAGGCAGGCAGATTAATAAATGGTCAATATTATTGTTACCAAAATCAATTCCAATTGTTTCCATTGTTAAATACTGCAATCATTTTTATGTCATGTTTTTCAAATAGAATATGTTAAAACGAAACTACCTAGCAAACAACGTTAGTTACTAGTATACGTTTTGTTCTTCTAACAAATGTTGACTAGCTGAAATGTTTAAAATGTGTAGTAACCAATTTTAAATAAATTATACGTTTGTCGCTTACTGTACCAAGTCAGGAATATGACAGTTGTTTTCCATTCGTTTGATGTGTTTGAGCTTTTGATTTTGCCATTTGATAAGGGACTTTCAGTTGTGGGTTGTCTTTGGAGTTCGCTATTTTTGTTGTTTTACTCTTTACATGTACATTTATTAAGTTATGTTACGTTTCTCCTTCTGAAATTTTGTAATGCCACGCTCAAACAAAATATTCGAATTTAATTTTACCCACAATACCTGTATTAATTGATGCAATATTTCACCAATAGGAATTTTAATTTTATCCACTTTATCTAAATTTTGTAATATTTTAGCAATAGGAATTTTTTTGTTTGACGAAAGAATAGGATGCCTTGGAGATAGAACACCACAACAGGCCCAAGACTTTATCATAAATCTACATGGTTTTTTTAAATTGATGCAGCCGTTGATGTACAATGTGCCAATATATAAATTATACCCCACTAAAACATGGAAACAGTATGAACAATATACAGACAATATCCTGAAAATAGGACGATCTTATGTAGATAAGGTATTTATTTAATGACATTGATACCTACAGAGTAAGCCACATTTAAGTTTTCGACAGCGCCAATCAACATTTATTTAATGTTATTATGCCCAGTATGCATGCTGATATGGCGTAAATTTGACTTATGTATTATGAATCTATAAATTGTAGAAAGATAGAAGGAAAACACATGGTCATGATATTTTTTGTTATTGTTTTCTTTCATGTTTTTTTTTTTAGTGTTTTCCCACCCAAAAAGTATAAAAATCCCGCATTGTTCAATTATCTATTTTGAATCATAAAAAGAGACAAAAGTAAAAACGAGACACACTCCGCAAGACATAACAGAAAAAACTGAAGATCTTTTGTGAAAGAGTATAACATGAACAAAATTTTACATAATGTTACAGAAAAAAATGTCTTTATTTTAAAAGAAAGCTGAGCAGCTTCAGTTTGCAGAGAACCAGAGCAATGACCATGTACCATTCCTAACATACCTACTGTCGAATCAATCCCTCACCCCAGAAGAAGCTCTGTCAACAGCGACCGATCTTCTCGTCAGCGCAACAGAAACGGTAAGAACTAAACAAATCATTCATTCTTAATTGACTTTATCACTAAAACATATGTTGCTTGTTGACTGAAATCACCCATCTTTATTTATTTGACTTAGTTATAATTCAAAAAAAGCTCTTTATTCATTGACTAGTAAAATTATTTTTGTTTGTTTTTGATTATATAATGAATATGCATGTAAAATAGGAAACCGCCGATGTATTTGTAGTTGAAAGTTGAAGTTGAAAGATAAACATAGCTTGCGAAAGTAAGGCGAAAGATACCAAAGGGACATTCAAACTCATAGGTCGAAAATAAACTGACAACGCCATGGCTAAAAAAGAAAAAGACCACCAGACAAGCAATAGTACACAAAACACAACATAAAAAACTAAAGACTGAGCAACACGAACCCCATCAAAAATTTGGGGTGACAAATAAGGCAGAACCCTGAACATATTAAATCATTATTGAACAAGTAATGACAGTCACGTTACTAGCTTCAATGGAAAGCTGTATGTTAACTTAGGTGTTATGATCCCGAACCTTATGCATGTATTTACATTGATCAGAATATCTATAATGAATTCACACCAAGTGTACAAGACTGAGGAGTTTATAATAGGGAAATTATTCAAATTTTGTCGCTGTTTACATTATTTATTAATCATTTTCAAAGCAAAGGTGTATAACCTCGTGACAAATAAAAAAGGGTTTGAACAACTTAGGATATATGCAGATGAAACAAAATCATGTGTACTATCTTTTGAAGTAAACCCCATATTTCTGTTTATGCATATCTAAGTTGTTAATTAAACGTATATTTTACCCAGACAACGACCAGCTCTTTATGGATACTATACAGCTTAGCAAAGAACCCTGAGGTACAGGAAAAGCTTTACAAAGAAACAATGGATCTTTTACCAAATAAAGACCCAATAACACCTGAAATACTAAGTCAACTATCATACCTTAAAGCTGTTGTAAAGGAAACTTTCAGGTGAAATTTATTGCTGTTACATCGTCCCTGTAAACTATAGGTTGCGGAAGGTGCAACGATACTGCATGTCTGCTTGAATTTTCAATCAATAATTTGACTACTGAAATGAGAATTAATTACACTTCTCAAAATTAATCCTCGCAGCTAATGGAATTTGAAATACTTATGAATGAGAACATTGTTATTGTGACAATTCGTTTCGTAACAAAAGATCAACTTTGTGTTCAGCACAAAATTGCTTTCAAACAAAAGAAGATTTGCCAGAAAACTCCATTGATAAAAATCAACGTCTTGAAATTGTTTTGAAAAAGCCGTTTACGTGAGGTTTATCGCAAAGAGGTTTGACTAATATCCCCTGAATTTATTTCACACCGGTGTCATTTTCAAAAGCCTTTCAATCTTTACTTAAATCAATAATATCAAAACCCAATGTGTGTACTTAAAAGAGAGGCGAAAGACACTAAAGGGACATTCAAACTCATAAGTCGAAAATAAACTGACAACGCCATGGCTAAAAACGAAAAAGGCCAAAAAAGAAGCTTCTAACAAAAGATGGACTTTTCTAAACATCTTTTTAAATCATTAACGCCCGAAGTAAGCCAAAAGCTACAATTTTGTCAGATTTATCGGAAAAAAAGAAGGACATCGTTTACCTAAAGCCTGCTAGAATTAAAGCTATATATAAAATTGAGAATGGAAATGGGGAATATGTCAAAGAGACAACAACCCGACCAAAGAGCAGAAAACAGCCGATCGTCAACACAGCGAGAAAATCCCGCACCCGGACTTCAGCTGGCCCCTAAATAAAAATGTGTACTAGTTCAGTGAAAATGGACGTCATACTAAACTCCAAAACATATAAATGAACTAAAATTAAAAAAAATAAACATACAAGACTAACAAAGGCCAGAGGCTCCTGACTTCGGATTATATCTTCATCATATGAAAATCAAGCACAATCCCTCCCGTTAGGGGTTTAGTAGCATACCATCATAAAATATATGAGAAGAACATAACCCGTATCATGCCTACAACTGGTTTTAGAACAAATGTGTTATTTCTGATGCAAAGACCCTATAAGTGAATCAATATTAATACCAAAATATGCCATCTCCAATGACCCGACAACAGTATCGTAACTATATCCCTTCTGAATTAGTCTGTTTGAAGGTTTGATTAGCTTTTGAGGTGAATGCCGACATTTTTGTGCTTTGTAAAGAATATTACCATAATAGATTGGATGTGAAATACCTGAACGTATAAGATGTCTGCATGTTGATTTATATTTACGAATAATGTTATAAAATTTAATAAATGTTTTGACTAGTTTGTGATATCGAAAACCCTGGTGTAATAATTTTTCAGTAATACAGAGATTTCTTTCCTTAAAATCTAATACGTTGTTACATACACGAGCGAATCGAACAAGTTGAGATATATAAACACCATAAGATGGTGACAAGGGAAAGTCACCATCTAAAAATGGATAATTAACAAAAAGGAAATGAAAAATCATCTCTTTTATCATAAATTTTGGTATTAAAATTCCCGTTAAAGATATAGATACCAAGATCCAGGAAAGGGCAGTATTCATTGTTAGTGTTAGATTTATTTAAAGTCAGTTCAGCAGGATAAATCTCTTCAGTGTACATACTGAAGTCGTCATTATTGAGAGCCAATATATCATGAAAATATCTAAAATATGTTTTGTTTTCGGTTAAAATTAACTCATTTTGGTTAGCGACATCCTTCAACACAAACTTGGACAGAAGCATGTAAAGATTTGCAATTTTGTATGCAAATGCCTTTAAGTACATGTATATGATATAGACTTTTCATTACTCAATTTCCAGTAGGATTAGACAACTTTTTGGTTTTCAATCTGTGAGTTAACCAAATACAGGGCATATTGATTCTTCCTCTTTTCACCTGATGAAATCGCAGCGCAAGTGTGAACAATATTTACTTTTGTTTTAGATTGTATCCTATAACATTTGCCACAAGCAGACATATAGATGATGACTTGGAAATCAACCAATACATGATCCCTGCAGGGGTTTGTATTTTTAAGTTTATATAAAATGTTAAATATTATGTTTTTGTCGTTTGTCTAAATATAGATCACTGAGTGTATATATTCGACTCAGATCGACGTCCTATCCTCAAATCGGAGTCCGATCTGACGTCACAGTCTTAAATCGAAGTCCAAATATTTCAATTTTCTATCCATCGTCTAATTTAAAGTCATATTTAACCAAATCGAAGTCATGATAGCTGATTATCGGGTCACTCAAATGTCTTAATACTAGTATCTTATTATCAGTTTAGTCTATATTTCTGTTCTCTTCAGTGATCTTTTTGTCTTCGTATTATTCTTTCAATAATAGACTACATGACAAATAAAATATCGTGATGAGTTCACTTACGAAAATGAAAGACAGAGGAGACAGCATCCTATTTTACAAGAGACGCAACTAAAACACAACCAAAGGAAGTCACGGATTGCGGGTAAATAACAATTAATCTATAGACAACAGATTATATGGACATGAATATTTTGCATTCAAAAAAAAAAAAAAAAAAAAAAAAAAAAAAAAACACTTCAAAGTTACCTGACTTAAAATTTGGGACGACAGAAACATATTTCTTATACCTAAGACGCGTCAAATACGATGAAGCATATATATGCCAGGTGGTATATTTACCTTACTATTTAGAATATTTCAACAGTTGATTTACAAAAAATAACGTACCAATGGTATTTCATGTCAGCACAGAAGTGCTGAATCCAGGGCTGGTGATACCACCAGGAACGAAACGTCCATCACCAGTGACTATATATAAATGGTGGTAGATAAACCTTAGTGTTTAGCATATTCACATTTGAAGTCGTTGATCCAGTCTATGTGTATTGTTTCATTCCATTCTTTTTGTTGGTCGGGTAGTCCAAGATTCAGACGTCAGAGCAATCTTGGACTAGGGAGCGTGTTACTCAGTCTTTAGATTGCTATGGAGTGTTTTGTAGACTGCTGTTTGTATTGTCATTAAATTGGTAATAATGCATTCGTCATATTTGTAACGACTGTGACCTATATATGTTACAGTGAATTTGTAAAATTAGGGATTTTGTTAAATCCTTTAATTAGTGATTTTGTAAGATCACTAACAGTTTAACCTTGATATTAGAAATTTGTTTTCTTAGTATGAAAATAGACCAATGATTTTGAAATATACTGTTTTAATAAACACTACTAGTTTAAACTTTTATACAGTGATTATGATTTTGGGTGACATCTACTGTTACATAATTGCCCTGCTTTTCAACAGGCACACCTATTTTGTTTTCATCTATTCTTTCCAGAACATCCACATTTTAAAAAACCTTGCCCACCGCAAATGGAAGACAGTTTAACTGCTTGTCGAAAAGATATGAAATTGTCAATAGATACATCTGACGGACTCAAAAACAGGGAATCAGTGGGTTCAAACTGGTTTCTAGAGTATGACCCTAACAAAATGCCATATTTGGTACCAAGACGATAACCTTTCTCTTACTTTCCATGGACTATTGCCGTTACATTGGATCAACCTTTCTACGATCAACAACTGGAATAGGAATAACAACATTACATCCAATGTCTACTTCTTCTAAAACTTTATTAGTCAGACTTAACATACGATTGGCTTGTTTTATTATTGATTGAGAAACGTTTGCACGTTAATTTTCAAATACCTGAAACTGCAGGGATTTTACAATATTCCTGATTTAAAAAAATTACTGTAACATATATACCGTGTGCTTGTCTTTTCGAATCAAGCGCGCTTATATCAATATTTTAACAACATAATTAATGATTTAGCAAGTATTAAATCAAGATGCAGGAGCCTTACGTTAGCAAAACATAAAATATCAGATAAGATTTTGGAGAAAAAAACAACCCAAAACATCTATTTATTTCCTTTTTTGATTGCGCTTGTTTAATCAAATCTAAACGATAGAATATGGACAAAGTTTGTTAATATGTTACTTAATCTACCAAACATTTAAAAATGCCTTGTTCAGAATTAGAGTTCTCAACAGTCACTGAGATGTCATTACAGCGTCCAGAAAGAAGACATCGATCAGAGACGTGGAGAATTTGACGTCGATTTGCACCAGCATTCATGACTTCATTAAAAGAAGCCATGTTCAAATCTGGTGAAACTATTTAGGATATACAAATCAACATAAAAGCAAAACCTGAGGAAATTTTATCACAAGATCTAAGACTGCGAAAACATGTCGAGTGTCATTTGAGACATAGACACATCGTATCGGTCAACGATTAGTGATGGTAACCGTGTTGATTCCAGTAGTTTTTCATCATAACTCTTTTGAAGCAGTTTTATGTGTAATGAGCACACCCCTGTTAATGTATGTCCGTATCATATTGGCATGCACACTCATGACGTATCAAACAAGATACGTAAACACATATGAAGTGGCAGCGGTCATATTTTATTGCTAGCATTTACTCGAATAGTTCAATCCCTCTTCGTGTCCGATTTTCTTCCATGCGATGCAGCACCGTAGAGCAGCGGAATATAATGACTGAATTATTCGGGTTATACTGAAATTTGGAAATTGACAATGGGAAAGCCGAAATCGTCACGTTTGTCATGGATACTAGTGTGAAGAAGTCCATATGTGTTGATACTAAGAACATGAACCAGCATTGAAGCAGGCCTTCTAATTTCGGTAATATCCTTAATTTCAAGTTAACTGGGATATAGTAGATGCAAGCACTCACTGAAATGTGGATTTGTGAGTGACAGCATCATCATTATATCAAAGAACTTGGATGTAACATATAATAGTTAAACCTGGTGAGATAAAATGGAATGGCATTTTTATATCTGTGTATTAAGGGGAGTCGTTGAAGTTTCCTATATAAAAATACTAGTACTATCAATTCTTAAATGATTTTGATATATGCTGTAGATCGAGATTGTTATTTTTGAAACTCATGAAATAAAACAGAGGTAATGGTACTTGTTTTCGAATAAAGTGAGACTCAAACTTTTGTTATTTCGATGAACTTTTCTTTTACTTACCAATTTAAGATAAATTTGCCGACCTTTATTTAGAAGTTTGACAAATGCGTTATGCGTTATCTTCTTGAAAATGTGTTTCACCAGAATTGTCACATTATATTTTGCGGGAAAACATTTTTTTCAACGTTCGGAAAAGAGGTACATATATAAAAGAAACAAGGGAAGAAATGCACCACTTGTATTGTAACTTGTATAAATTTGATAAACATATTAAAAGAAGTTTTCGTATTTACTCGTGTTTTCGAGCGTCACCCTTTTTACACCTAAATTAATGGACTAAGTGGTGTTAATCTTACTGACGTAATTTCAAGAAGAATATCTTTTTATCTAATGTTTTGCGTTTCTTTTGACGTCACTCACGAACGTGGGTTTGTTTTAATTTGATTTTTCAGTTATTTATTTTTTATTCCTAAATAAAGACGCATGTCCAAGGGAACTTATATGCTATGTACCATGATCCAAAACTATATCCACATCCAGATAGCTTCAAACCAGAAAGATGGTTGGATGGTGAAATGGACAGGAAGCTCAAATCACTGTCAAACTTGGTCTGGGGTCATGGGGCAAGAATGTGTATTGGCAAGTATTTGAAGTAGATATGTGTGCTTATTTCAATTTTTATTGTATGCTGTTATTGGTACTTTTATATTGATATATTGAAAATAACACATTATAAATGTCATGCGTCCAAAGCGCTTTTCTGGATTAACCTTCATCAGGAACCCTTAATCTTGCCAAAGAAATGACGATTTAATTCGCCAAAAAATTCTAATAATTGCTAAAACTCACAGGTTGACTGACTTTATAGTGAAGTCAAGTTGAACAGGTAAACAAAAAGGCCAACTGACAAAAAAAAAAATCTTTTTGAATGTATTTCCTAAGGCTTAAGGGGCCACTTTGAGCTGTTGTTCCTTGATGTCTTTCAGTGTATGTCCATGGCATTGTCACTGTTAGTCTGTAGACATTTTTATAACACTTTCTGAAACCACTGAGTTCTTTGAATCCAAACTTGATCACAATCCTCCTAAGGGTTTCTGGTTTCAATATATTCCAAAATGGCAAATGTTCTTTAAAATCAACCAACATTGTAATATTAGCCACTGTCACTAAAGGTGTTCAATGTCAGCTGACTTATAGTAGAAAGGGTGAATTTGTAACTTTTGACTCTCTTTTAAAACCTCTTTCTTTGTATACAATTGAGCAAAGATCAAACTAATTCATCGAATACTAAATGTAGTCTAGTTTATATTTTCAAGCAGTGTTTCATACTAATATCTAGTCAAGATTAGTGCTTGTAATCTTTCTGAACGTTATATTTGTTTATTTTCAGGTAGAAGATTCGCAGAACAAGAGATGTATATAATGTTGACCAAGGTATTAGTTATATTTCTGTGGTCATGTTAAGAACTGTGATGAAAAGGGAATAAAAAGAGATGATGGTATACGTCAATGATTGCTCATCAAATTTTGTTAATATAACGGAACTATAAGCAACTGTCATATGGGAGGTTTAGCTAGCTATAAGACCAGGTTTAACCTACCCATTTATTTCGAAAATGCCTGTACAAAGTTAGGAATATGGCAGTTGTTTTTCACTTGTTCCGTTGATTGAAAGCGTTTGATTTTGTTGTCAGTTTTTATGGACATCCCTTTTCAATTGCCTTCGAATTCGATATTTTTGTTATATTTTTTATGCAACAACCAAACGACACAAATATCTATAAGGACATCTACGCTATCCATTTCTATCATCTGGTATCTATCAAAATTCGATATTGCCTTTAAGCATAAGATTTTAATATAAAGATAGACCGAGCATTAGTAGGAAATTAAATTCCAAAATTTTTCAATATGATCCAGCAATTTCAGTGATAGAATTAGAATTTATTTTGTGTGGAATCTCTTCAGATATCAAATCATTAATTCAGAGTTTTTTTTAAATATTTCCTCCCTGTTTTATTAAGTCAATTCCAAGTCTGTTGCAGTGGTTTTTGTTTGATTACCAGATTCTTGTTCAAAGCTTTCCTCGAACAATTCAACAGCTCTATAAAATAAGCAGTTTCAGCTCGCTTATTTGATATAATGTTGTTCGTTATATTATATACTGTGTTATACCACTTCTGTATAATATTCAGTCGAACAGGTTATTTTCTCGAGTTTGAGCCGAAGCTTCAGATACTGGGCTTGGTTAGGTAGGTCCTACAGTTACAAATCATTTTCAAACATATATATAAAAATAAAAAAGATACAAGGCTTATAATCTGTTACGCATTTCGTCTACATAAGTCTCGTCGGTTGTATTAGAATCAAAACAGATGAAGGGGGCAAATCAAACAACGAAATTGAAGAGCATTGCAGGCCAAAAGTTTCAAAAAGAAATTCCAAATGCAGCTAAGGCAAACTATGCTTGGGGAAGAAAAGTGTTATATATTATATAAGTTAATGTTTCAGAACCTTTATACACCTATTGAATAGTGGGAATTTATATTTTCATCATTAATCGCACACCTTTTTTTATTTCCATTTTCAGACATTTGGCATTTCTATTTCAGATAATTCAAAATTTCAAATTGGAATACCACCATGAAGATATTGAACCTATCCTGAATACGGTAATGACACCCGACAGACCACTCAGACTGAAATTTGTTCCTCGATCGGACTGACATCAATACTCAATACAATGATAACAGTGTGATCAGGAGGAAGAAGTGTATACCTGTAGTTTGTCTGATTACGTCTGACTCTGTGATATTCTATTTCTGTGATATAATAGACTTCAAACTTCAAACATTTTATTCATAACATAAACTGAACTTCTAACGATGTGGTAAAGCTGTTCTCTTGAAAAAATATTTCTGCTCATTTCGTACCTTTTCATGACAAAATTCCGATGTTCAAAAAATATTTGAGAAGAGTTTACAGTAAAGGACTTCCAGCAACTTTTAATATTTTAACTTTAGCAAAAGGGTTAACATGTCTGTTTAGTTATGGATAACAATAATACAAATGCATTAGGAAATAAAAGAAGTTTACAGTATTTCAAAAATATGTTTTATTGTTGGTATCTTTGCACTTTAATTATGTGTTTCTTCCAATCTGAATGCAGTTATGTAATTAATTCAATGGGAGAAATTGTAATTCACGACAACACTTTATATTTATCTCATATAAGTAATAATATGATATAAAAGTTAACCAGAACAGAAAAATGAATAAAACAGTATACTGTAAAGCGGTAAATAAGGGACAAGAAAAACCGGAGATTAGAAATTGGAAAATTTAAACTCTTGGATTATAATCATTTAACAGTATTCTCTCCTCACCTTTTTTAAAACTCATTCGACCCCAAGAGATTTCTGGGAAATCAGGCATTTTCGAAAATTTGCAAACTTATGCAAATTAGTAGACTCTTGATGCTGTAACTGATGCTGATCTATTAAACTGTGTATCGAGATTTTCTGGTGGGTTTGAACCAAACCCTACTGATAAATGGTCATTTTCAGTCTATTTTTCGATTTTAATACAACCTTGAAGGTGAAAATTGACTAAACTGTGTTTCTTTGTCATTCAAGTATTACCTTACAGTTACAGCAGTCTATCCATACTGGCTGGAAGTAAATGTGACTTGAGAATCTTGCTAGGGAATTATTATTGTCTAGCCAAGTATGCCTAAATGTCCGTTTTTACCGATTTCTGACAAAACGGTGACCTAGATTTTACAGACCACATTTCTTTTGGCCATATTATACCTCCTTGTGTTCCTGTACCATCTATGCATGTAGTTATGATAATAGTTGATACCTACAGCTCATACCAGTAACGTAGTGGCCATAAAAGACTCCCACCCCACCTGATTTTGGCTACTTTCACGTTTTTCCGATTTTGAACTCTAAAAGGCCATTAAAGTTGCCATATAATCATAATCACACATCTGAGAAGAGTTTATGGACCATGAATTGCATGATTGAAGTCCCTGCTGTAAAGATAGTTGAGCTGGGGCAGTTCTAAATAAATTGCTTCGCTGGATACGACCGCAGATGTCCAACCCTCAAAAGTTGGGCCAAAATGGACACAATATTCACGCTTGATACAGGTCTGAATTTGGATTGTAACTAAATTTTTGACACATAATAGGTTTCTGACACAGAATAACTGTAGTCAAAGAACTTCAAATTGGTTATATGATTTGAATTTATATTCAATTTATTGCTTTTCTGCAATACACTATGCTGTTGTGAATTGACCCCCCCCCCTTCCCTACCAAAAAAAAAAATTATTTTACCCCGGTTTTTTGCTTTTGTGCAATACACTATGCTGTTGAATATTAACCCCCCCCCCCCCACAAAAAAAAATATTTGAAGAAATTTTCTTTTAATTTCTGAAATCTAAAATGAGAAAATTGTCCCTCTCAATTTTTTTCACCTCCCCTTTCCTGATTACCCCAAAAATTCTTTCCTCAAGATATGGTCAGTATCTCAATTCAAATTTCTAATGCAGTTTGCAACCAAAATTACCCATTTAAATACATCATAAAAGTTTTAAAATATAAAATGACATACATGGCTAAAATTAATATTAATTAATAGTAACTGCTAAAAATAAATTGACAGCTAATCACCTCAAGACAATCATCATTTCTTAATACATAATTTACAAGCAGTGTAAGGGAGGTAATCAGAGTTCTTTAATTTGAATTGGATTACCTCCCTTTCACTGCTTTTCAATTGTCTCAATCACAAACACATGTGGAATGTACAAATTTGTTTCCTCAATCTGCTTGCATCACTTATCTTCAGTAAATGATCTTTTTAAACTTATTCTTATATTGACTAGAATCCTTTAACTCCTACACTTTACAATCATCCAATCTACTAAAACCGTAAACAGCACTAAAATGTCTAACTGATTTATGCTAAAGACGTATTATACAGGTATCATTAAAAGATCCATGAAAATGAGATCTTTCCAAGGTGAACCCTCTAAGACAGTATGTTCACTTTTCAATGATTCTATTCCCCAAAAGTTAGTAGGATTTACATGTACTTCTATTAAGTAAGATTAGCATGAAACCACAAAAACTTAACATTGAAAAACAGAAAATGAAAATGAGGTCAAGGTTAGATGTACATGTACTTCTATTAAGTAAGATTTCCATGAAACCACAGAAACTTAACATTGAAAAATAGAAAATGAAAATGAGGTCAAGGTTAGATGTACCCAGTCAGATTGTCCTTTAACCAGAAAACCCTTGTTTTTCCCCTTTTTTGCCCCTAATTACTAAATGGTTTGAGCAATAACCCCCCAAAGTCAATCCTAACCATCCCTTTGTTGTATGGAAGTTTATGGTATAATTTCAGAGAGATTCATACACTTTAACACAAGTTATTGTCTGGAAACTACAAAAATGCTTATATGGGCCCATTTTTTGGCCCCTAATTCCTAAACTGTTGGGACCATAACCCCGAAAATCAATCCCAACCTTCCTTTAGTGGTTATAAACCTTGTGTTTCAATTTTATTTATTTCTATTTACTTATACTAAAGTTATTATCCGGAAACCATCTGTCTTCAGACGACGCTAACGACGACGACGACGACAACGTGATACCAATATACGACCAAAAAATTTTTAATTTTTGCGGTCGTATAAAAAGTATGGAGGGTCATACAGGCCATCAAAGAATGGTGATCGCCATCTGTTGGGTTTTAGGGGCGTTTTGGGGTTTAAAACTGACCAAAACACTCTTTTAAGGTTGAAAATCAGAAAAAAATTTTTTTTCGTTTAAAGCAAGGGATTGATAAGCATTTATATTATTACTACCACAGGGTCAATACCTCTGCTGGTGGACTATTAGTCCCTGAGGGTATCACCAGCCCAGTAGCCAGTACTTTGGTACTGGCATGAAAATACGGATATTTTTTTTATTAAAATTTGCTGTTATAAAATTTTGGAAATTATCTTAAATTAGGGAATATCTCCCTCATACAAAGCTTTGATTCCTTGTACAAATTTGGCTAAACTTTAGGTCCTTGTCGGATGATCCACTCTTCAACATTTGTATTAGATTTTGGATATTCAGATATTTTGGCCTCAAGCATCACTGAAGAGACATTATTTGTCGAAATGCCCATCTGGTGCATCAAAATTGGTGCTGTTAATGTTATTACTACCACTGGATCTATACCTATGCTGATGGACTGTAAGTCCCCTAGGGTATCATCCGCCCAGTAGCCAATATTTCGGTACTGGCATGAAAATACAGATATTGTTTGATTAAAATTTGCTGTTACAAAATTTTGGAAATCATCTTAATTATTAAAAGGAATATATCTCCCTCATGCAAAGCTACGATTTCTTGTCCGAATTTGGCTATACTTTATGCATTAGATTTTGGATATTCTAATATATTTTGGCCTCGAGCATCACTGAAAAGACATTATTTGTTGAAATGTGCATCTGATGCATCAAAAATGGTACCTTTTATGTTAATAGCTGATAATAAGTTAGAAAGTCATCATATTGAACACAAGTGCTGGATTATCAAACTGTGGGATTAGGTAGTATTTCTTATGTGATAAAGTATAAAAACTCATGAACAAATTTTTGTCTTTTATTGTGTGAAACCTCTTTTAACACACAGGAAATAATACATTTTGCACGAAAATAAAAATATTGCATCATCATAGTGTTTCATCAAATACTATTGGAAATGAAGTACATATTGATGATTGTAACCAAAAATCATCTGATTGATAAAATATCACAATATTCAAAGTACTACTGTAAAAAAAGACATCGGAAAATTATGCACAGTTATCAATTTGTCCCTCATAATGATGCTTACTCCAGATGTAAGATTTCCAAATATTTTATTTGATCATTAAGTTCTGTAAAAAAAACAACCCAAAAAAACAATCCATAAAAAAAACAACATCACTGGTACTTATTTATAGAACAACAATAAAAATTTGGAATAATTTTCCACATACATATTTAAAGTAATAAAAACAATTTCTTACTGAATATTTAAAAAGATTAAGGTTGAAAAGTATGACATTTATAAAAACCATTGCATTTTTGTCATGTAGCAAAAAAATCACATAAAAATTTCTTTCTATTCCTCATTCTGTAGAGGTAAAAAATTCAAAATATTTAATCGCTGAACTCTTTCCCATAACATTATTTTTTGCATACCAATTCAGATAAACTATCAAACATGTGTGGGAATGTACAATGTGTTTCCTCAATCTGCTTGCATCACTTATCTTCAGTAAATGATCCTTTTTAAACTTTATCTTATATTGACTTGAATCCTTTAACTCCTACACTTTATAATCATCCAATCTACTAAAACCGTAAACAGGGGTGGATGCACTAAAATGTCTAACCTGCTTCACTGATTTATGTTAAAGTCGTATAATACAGGTATCATATGATAAAACAGAACATTAATAATCCATGAAAATGAGGTCTTGCCAAGGTGAACCCTCTCAGACAGTTTGTTCACTTTTCAATGATTCTATTCACCAAAAGTTAGTAGGATTTACATGTACTTCTATTAAGTAAGATTTGCATGAAACCACAGAAACTTAACATTGAAAAATGGAAAATGAAAATGAGGTCAAGGTTAGATGTACCCAGTCAGACGACACTTTTAATTAATCATGTAGTGTAATTGTCATCTAGCAAAGAATTCCACTCAAATTTGTGCTAGGAGTCATCTTGAACTTGAAGTGAGCTTAGAGGTTTTTGCTCTATGTTAAAGGCCTCACTGTGACTTTGAGATAAAGAAACTAAGGCAGTCAAAATATTTCAATTTTTGCTGTTATATAAATCAAAATAACCAACTAAAATGGAAAACTTAAAGAAAAAAAAAAAGAAAAAAGGAAAAAAAAAAACCCCCAATTTTTGAACCCACTTATGATTCATCACCCCAACTTTTTGTTTTTTATAAGCATGTTGTTATTTTGTGTCTTGAACTGATATGCCTTATCCTTCCTTTTCCATATGGAACCTTGTATACAATTTCAGAAAGATCCACACTTACTTATTGTCATGACTAGAAAATGCTAATTCCTAAAATTTTGAGGCAATTACCCTAAAATCAATCCCAGCATTCCTTTGTGATATGGAACCTTGTGGTACAATGTCAGAGAGATCCATACATTAACACACAAGTTATTGTCTGGAAGTTACAAATATGCTTATTTTTGGTTAATTACGGTGGGCCTATAACTTAATTAGAGAAACTGACCTTTATGCTAAAATGAACCATGAAAATAAGGGTAAGATCTAGTGATCCTTGTCAAACAGGCATGTTTCTAATGGACAAAATATATTGGATTTGATACAGTAAATGACTGAAAACATAACCTGTTGACCAATCAACTATGAAAATGAGTTCATGGTGAATTCATATGTATACCTTGGAATGACAATGATTCAATATACCAAATTTTGTGGACCTATTCCTCATAACTTAAAAGATCATTTGATAAACATACACATGTAGTCAATGCACTATAAAAATGATGTCACAGACAACATACATTCTCAAGATGGAAATTCCACACCAAATCTAGCTATTATCTTCTAAAAATTCAAAGCTTTATAAAGTTTTTTTATGTTACAGTCCTCAGATTAGCATCCCTATCTCTCATAATTTGCTAATTCTTTTTAGGTGGGATATTACAGGTCACAAGTATACACAACGATCCGGCCTGTTCTGTTATTCTAGAGATCACAGTGTACTATTGTCCAGAACATCAACCATGTTGGCAAAACAGTAAAACAAAATAAGCCATACATCCATGATCCAAACAAATATCTGTCTAAGATTGTCAAAACTAGGCCATGTTTCATGTTCTCAAAGGACTTCTGTATTAAATCCCATGATCCTTTGTAACGTCCTTCCATTGTTGAGATCATTGATGCTATAAATATTTGAACTGCAGGACACAGAAGTAAAAGTAAAATCTTTTGTAGGCAACAAAATATTCTGAAACAAGATGTAACATATATACTGTAAATTCAGAAATTATTGCGAGGTTTTTATTAATGCGAATAATGCGACTACTTGAGTATCGCTATAATAAGAACTCGCATTCTGATATCAAATACATATATCTGTATGTAGCTTTTCCTAAAATTGCAATAATTTAACTCGCATTTTTGTTAATTCTTCAAAAGTCGCAATAATAAATGCACGCAATAATTTCTGAATTTACAGTATATAAAATACAATTTTCAAAGATATTCTATAATTGCATGACAAATATTGGAGTTTTTTCAATGATTATTCTGACTGATTTTAACTTTTTTTCAAGATTAATCTACATTTACCTATCAATTCACCAGACCAGTATGGTGTCATATCTCAATTCCATAGGGTACTGATGTTTGTTCACTGTTGAAGGCTGACTTTTAGATGTCTAATCTGTTTAATGGGTGTTGATGTTTGTTCACTGTTGAAGGCTGACTTCTAGATATCTAATCTGTTTAATGGGTGTTGATGGGTTACTTTACATTTTTTTTAAATCTCCTTTTTTTCGAATTTGAATTTATCTACTCATTTATCAAAACACTTATTCAAACATGTGAAGGGATGACAAAAAGGGATTTTATTGTAGCTAAATGAGGGTTTCCTAAAGTGTATGCAAGTATTTTAGCCTTATCACATATCTTATATGTTTTGTTAATTTCGGTCAAACTAAAAAATGTAAACAGTTTGTATTTTTGTAATATGGATGGAGTAAGCTTTGTTTTCCATTTGTTTATGTAATAAGAGAAAAAAAAGCTTACATATAAATTAGCTCAAATCTAAAGGGAGACAATTCAATTTCCATATATCATAACAAATGCCCTCTTTCTTAATGAATACCTGTAAACAGTAGTGTTTGTAAAATCACAATTCAAATCAAATTCAAACTTTCACTTTGTAAAAGTAAAGAGAATGTTCCAAAATGTAATCTTTTCCTTCCAACCCTTACTTTGCAGTCCATGTGCTTTTTCACAAAGACACAGGAAAAAATTCATTGTATTAATCTTCAGCAGCAAACATTTTAAATGTGAACTTTTATAATTAGCAGTCCTTACCTATTTTTACAAGGATGTGTAATAACTGTTACAGGTATTATAAATACTGCTAAGAAGAAGGCTAAAGATATGTTCATCAATGATATAGAAAATAGTACTAATGACTGGAATATCAAGCCTATACTCTTCAATAGTTCCCAATCAAATATCAACCTCTTATCAGATGACTGTGATTTTCTGAAAAATAATAAACCACTGTCTTCAAAGGAATTTTAAATACATGTGCATTACAAAGAAACAACTTATCTCATCTTATGACTAAAAATATACACAAACAATTTTTCTTCTCGAAACAACATAATGCTTTTAAAAATCAATCTTCTTTACTATTCAGATTACCTTTAATAGTTTGCTGGCTTGCTTTTTTTTGAGTTTTTGATAAGCATCAAACTTAGATATTGTCTACTTTTCATATCTTAGCTATGATGGACATTCTAAATAAAAAACATGAAGACAGCACTTAATACATTAAGATAGGTATAACATGGTTTGACTTTCTAATGTACAAAAAGAAATTATAACTTATTAAGTTCTCCTCAATATATCTGGATGTGCTTGTACAAGATTAGTGCCCCAACTGCTGCAATCTTTCAAGGGTTGTAATTCCAAGAAAATTATGTCATCTAAAACACAACTCTATTTGTAACTCAAAATTAATTTCTTATAAACCAAAGAAAACATTTTTATTAGCAATAAGTACATTTCCCCTTTGATCATACTGCCTAATATATATAATATCATGGACAATACCTGATACTCCAAAATATAAGGCAATGATGTCATGTTTCAATGAAACAACATCAAGTATTCATGTCCATCCGCATCAATTTATCAAGGAAATGAAGGCAACTTCATTCATACAACGAACAACTATCACAATATTTTGTACGCATAGAAATAGTCTTACTAATTTTTCATTTATTTCATATTTTCAACCAAAAAAAATAAGGACAGTGATAGGTAATACTACTTGCCAAGACCACTGACTGACAGGGTAATAAAAGATTAATGGTAAAGGTATATATTTTATCTATTTACACAAGTTTCTTACTTTGCTACAGTCCTTGGTAACAAAAGACAAGCAGAGAACAAAGCCAGCAGTCCAAAGAAGACTGTATCTTCTACCCCAATCCTGAATGATGGAGACATAGTTGTAACAAACTCTGGTCCAGTAAAACAGAATACACCCATCAGAAAACTAAATAATATTAAAGGTAATACTGTTGATACTCCTTCTCTAGAAGCTTCCTACAACAATTAAAATGTGTTGTTATATTAAAAGATACAATACAAAAACATCACACACATTTGTATTTATGCATTACTCTAGTAGTTTACACACATACAAAGGACAAGGTACGATAAGCCCCCGTTTTGGCCCCCTATTTTCTCATTTTTCAAATTTTGTTTTGGAAAGCTACTTATTATGTTGACATATTCCCTTAGGTTTGAAGTTTGTTTGGATGAACTTCAAAACCATTAATTTCAGCAACTAGGTGAGGTGAGGGGGGTGAAAGGGCATCAAAAACGCCAAAAGTAAAAAATTACGATTTTTGGCCTCTGTTTCTCAAAATTTAATAGCTTGCGCCTACATGACCCGGAGAAAATTATGGCGATCTAGACAGCAAAAACAGTGATAATGACATTGTAATAAAAAAATTCCTGGGTCACGTTGGTGCAGGCACTTAAATACTAAATAAACTGTTATCACAGAGATATGTCTCGCCTTTTTGTAATTTTGATAATGCAAATGTTGAAATTAAAATAGCAATACTTTATCATGTAAGTTATGCAAATATTCAAAGTCGATGAACCATGACTGAAGGTACATGGCTAAACAATCTCCATGGAATGAGATGTGCCAATGCTAGTACAACTGCATACCAAATACCATTGACTTATTATAAGTCGTTCCCTTTAAACAAACCTAAACACAAACATTAACTTGTAAACTATGTAAAAGTTTCAAAGTCAATGAACCAGGATCAGGGTTGGGGCTACATAATCTCCATGGAAATGATACTTGCAAATGCCGATACATTTGCATACCAAATATCATTGACTTAACATTAGCAGTTCATCTTAAACTGATCTAATCACAAACTAATACATGTAAACTAAGCAAAGTTTCAAAGTCAATAGACCATGACTGAGGGGGCGGGGCCAAATATTCTCCATGGAAATGAGATGTGCTAATGCATATACAACTGAACACCAATTAACATTGGCCTACCACTAATGGTTCCCTTGAACTGACCTAATCACAAACTAATACATGTTAACTTAGCAAAATTTTCAAAGTCTATAGACCATGACTAAGGGGCAGAGCCAAATAATCTCCATGGAAATGAGATATGCCAATGCTTATACAACTGTATACCAAATATCATTGACCTACCACTAGTGGTTCCCATAAATTGACCTAATCACAAACTAATACATGTAAACTATGAAAAGTTTCA
The DNA here is from genome assembly GCA_017311375.1 of Mytilus coruscus. Lineage (NCBI taxonomy): Eukaryota > Metazoa > Mollusca > Bivalvia > Mytilida > Mytilidae > Mytilus > Mytilus coruscus. The sequence continues at coordinate 92,077,037 of CM029600.1, forward strand.
AAGTCAATAGACCTTGACTGAGGGGGCGGGGCCAAATAATCTCCATGGTAATGAGATGTGCCAATGCTAATAGAACTGCATACCAAATATCATTGACCTACCACTAGTGGTTCACCATGAACTAGACCTAATCACAAACTAATACATTGTTGATGCCACCGTCGCCGTCGCCGACGCCGACGCCGGAAACAGCATACCTAAGTCTCGCTTTTTGACTTCGTCAAGGCGAGACAAAAATCGTTGTATAGAACACCTCCAAAGTGAATAATAATTACAATATCTGAATAATAACGGAAAGTTTACCCCCCTCACCTCACCCAGTTGCTGAAATTAATGGTTTTGAAGTTCATCCAAACAAACTTCAAACCTCAGGGAATATTTTAACATGATAAGTAGCTTTCCAAAACAAAGTTTGAAAAATAAGAAAATAGGGGGGCCAAAACGGGGGCTTATCGTACCTTGTCCTTTCAAGAACTAATGTAATTAACAGCTAATTTGTCAAAAATATGTAATTGCAATTAAATATTTCCAGTGTTGCAATAATAAGATTTGTTCACTTCTTAACTTTATCAATTTTATGGAATAACTGTTCTGATTGTTGAGAGAAAAGAGTCTCTTGTTTTTACATTAATAATTTTGAGTTGGTTCTAGTTATATATTTCTGATCCATCATTGTAACTATACAAGAATTGTCTCACCTGCATAATTGATTACTCTTTACACATTGGAGGTATACTTATTAATATTTTAATCTGTCAAAACATAGTTTATGTTTTAGTTGAAATTGCGCTATGAAGTAGCTATCAGTATCTGTAAGTGCCACTTAGGTTGGTACTTTGTGCCACTTTGTGCCACTATTGTACTTGTAAATGTGGATATATTTATCATAAAGATTTCTAATTTATCTATTTTATTTCTTCTTGATGGTGAATCTATATAAGTGAACTCCCTATTTTGGCACAACAAAATACATATTAGGGAATTCTATGCAACCAGTTAGAATGATAGTGAAGGACAGAAGTCCTTATTCTATATACCTCAGGAGAATCTTCATCTTCATTATCTGTGTCAGTCTGTTTAGTATCTTCCTTGGCTTCACTTTCTTTTTCCTCCTTGGTGTCACCGGTTTTATTTTCTGAGTCACTGGTATTATTTTCAGAGTTACGTGTACTTAATGCTATCCATATAGCAACAGCCTACATGATGGTTAAGGTATCATTTTTTTTATTTACAAGTCATATTTCGTATGTCTATTTCATAATGTGCAATCTTTTTTTAGCTGGGTTCCTCACAGAAATAAAATAAAATTGCAAGACCCTATTTTTCATTTATGTATTTAACATGCCAAAATGCGAACATGAAACAATTATAGAAGTCTTAACAATTTTGTGAAAAGACAGTCTAGCCTGCCATACGCACTGTACAAAATAAGTAAACAATGTGAATTTATCCATAAACTAGAGGCTCCAAGGACCCTGTGTCGCTCACCTGATATTTTTATTTACAATTGATGCATGATAAATGCAACTGTTGTACTGTCGTTTAGTTTCAGAGATATAAGACTAAAAAGTGCGTTTGAAACCTATGTTTTATTTCAGCCATGTGTGCCATGTTGGCAGGCAGGGTCATCATACACAGTGGTCCCTGGATATCCTAGTGGTGATTTAAACCAAGTTTGGTTTAATTTGACAGTAGTTTCAGGGAGAATTTTGTAAAACTTATCTAACGAGAAATGCGAAGTGATGAGAAAGTTTGTTGTGAAGTTTTGTTGTTGCAACACCCCCCAAAAAAAATCATTTAAGGGCAATCTTCCTATTAATGATTTCTGCAAAATTCAGTTGATTGTGCAAGGGTTGTATAGCTAGCTGAGGTCGTTAAAACTCTCATTTGTTGTTGCAAAATTCAAGTGGTTTTGAATTGCTTTGTTGATCTTTTTGTATTCTACTTTTAAACAACAAAGTACAACAAATATGATGACTGATACTCATGACACTGAAAATATGGTCTTCATTCTTGTGAAGAAAATGGTAAGGTTTGAAATATTTCTTAAATATTAATTCAATACCAATACTTTAATTTGTATTGGATTTATCCCAGAAAAATGAGAACAAGGGACACAATTAAATTCAATTTTTTCCTAAACTTCTGATAAAATATGAAATGAAGAACTATATTTTTTAATGAGAATTTTTTTTTAATAGTTAATTGATAATTTGAACAATATTAATTAAGTTTTAGATCTTGCATGGTTGATTAATTTTCTCTCAAAATTTCTGATATTCTATTAAAGTTTTAAATATAATATGAGGCAGGCATTACCTGTGAAAGGGGATGAAGTCTGTATAAATTAGTGTAGGAATTCAAGCATCATTTGCGCTTCGGAATCTGTAGAAAATGAAGCCAAAGTACTGAAACATATCTGACATTCGACCTATTGTTCGGGATTATAGTTGTGACATCATTTTCAATGTAAAGAAAGAAACACCATCAGGTATTAATGTGGTTTTTTTTTTCATGTTATAGAATTATCAATTATTTTTATTGCCAGTTCATTAGTAGATTGTTTTCTATATTGATTTTCTACTGCAGTTTCGGAAAAGAAGATTACAAAAGGAAAACATTTTGTAAAAACTTGCCAAAATTTACCAAATTAATGAAAATTGTTAAAAATTGACTATAAAGGGCAATAACTCCTTAAGGGGTCAACTGACCATTTTGGTCATGGTGACTTATTTGAAGATCTTACTTTGCTGAACATTATTGCTGTTTACAGTTTATCTCTATCTGTAATAATTTTCAGTATAATAACCAAAAACGGCAAAATTTCCATAAAAATTACCAATTCAGGCGCAGCAACCCAACAACCAGTTGTCCAATTCATCTGAAAATTTGAGGGCAGATAGATATTTACTTGATAAACAAATTAATCCCTGTATGATTTGCTTTAAATGCTTTGGTTTCAGAGTTACAAGCCAAAGTCTACATTTACCCCTATGTTCTATTTTTAGCCATGGCAGCCATCTTGGTTGGTTGGCTGGGTCACCGCACACATTTTTTTAACTAAATACCCTAATTATGATTGTGGCTAAGTTTGGTGGAATTTGGTCCAGTAGTTTCAGAGGAGAAGATTTTTGTAACAGATTACAAAAATTTACAAAAAATTGGTAAAAAATTACTTTAAAGGGCAATAACTCCTTAAGGGGTCAACTGACCATTTTGATCATGTTGACTTATTTGTAGATCTTACTTTGCTGAACATTATTGCTGTTTACAGTTTATCTCTATCAATAATAATTTTCAAGATAATAACTGAAAACGGAAAAAAATCCTTAAAATTACTTATTCAGGGGCAGCAACCCAACAACCCATTGTCCAATTCATCTGAAAATTTCAGGGCAGATAGATCTTGACTTGATCAACAATTTTATCCCTGTCAGATTTGCTCTAAATGCTTTGGTTTCAGAGTTACAAGCCAATATATACATTTTACCCCTATGTTCTATTTTTAGCCATGGCGGCCATCTTGGTTGGTTTGGCATGTCACCGGACACAATTTTTTAACTAGATACCCTAATGATGATTGTGGCCAAGTTTGGTTAAATTTGGCCCAGTAGTTTCAGAGGAGAAGATTTTTGTAAAAGTTAACGACGACGGACGACGGACGCCAAGTGATGAGAAAAGCTCACTTGGCCCTTTGGGCCAGGCGAGCTAAAAAAACTAAATGTGCAGCCTTATTGCAAAGGGTCAGTCAACTTGAATGAACTGTGAAAATTCAATCTGTAATTCAGCACTATACACCAAAATCAGCTCCAGATCTGCAGGCATTACATTATCTTTTAGTCATCATTATATATTTGTGTATCCAAAATCATGTCAATGTCTGCAGGTGTAATAAAAAAAGACAAGCAATGATGAAAGAAGGGATGTGGAGAATGCTCTTATGTCTGGTTACTTAACATTAGGGGGATAATAATTGATTGATTGTTGGTTGCTTAACGTCCAGTGGGGGATAATAAGAATGCTCCAGTGATTTTTTTTCAAAGAGGATGCACAATAACATTACTATAATCTTACAAATCAAGGAAAGGATACTTTGATGAGACCAGCAGCACATATCAGACCAAATGGTGGCATATACAGTCCTATAGAGATGTATCTCTCCGTGGCTGGTAAAATGTAGAAGAAGAAAGATTGGTGAAACCTCTCCAATAAGTTGTTTAGACTCCTAAATATACCCTCTATAACTCTGTAAAATACAATAAATTAAAACTTTAACCCTCCATAGCGTCCTTAATATATTACATTATTTTTTATTCCTAAATACACTTTCTACAATTGCTTTAAAATTTCTATTTCATTATGGTTTCAAACAGGTCATGACATTAATTTAAGTCAAAAATCCAACAAAACACAAAAAGGCTCAAACGTTTGTTGGACTTTAACACAAATCACCAGCCATGTCTTGTACAATGTTAACATTTTTTCTAGCAGTTTTGATGCTGTTTTGGGACAGAGCAAGTTGCAATCTCAGTGTTCTTCACTGTATTTTCAAATAGCAACAAGGATTTGAAATATCACTGTTTCCCTAAAATTACAGCTCCACTTTAATAATACATTCTATAATCAAATCTATTCAGATGGCACCATTGCAAATATGATACCGTGGTGCTATAAAGCACTGGATAGAAAACTGAACTCTAGTTTAAGTAAACATTATAATTTTTCTCTTATGAGAAGTCAGATCTGGACCTTTTTCTCTCATAATATTGCCTGTAATCAGATATTCACCTTCCTGTTTTTGCCAAAGAAATGTGATGTCCTTTTCTCTTTGTGATCCCTTCAATAGTAACAGCCTCAATGTGATATCTATGGAAAAGTCCATGATTTCCTGTAGGGATACCAGAAGCGTGGGACCACATCATTTTCATCATGGTTTTCAGTGAGTGCTTGTATCCATCTACAGATTCAGCATCATAATAATCTTTCTGTTAAATCAAATAATGAAATCAAAGATGTGTAACATCGTTTTCAAATTTTTTATTTTCTAAGAAGGAAAATATTTCATTGATATATTACTCACCATTTTCCATAGCAGTCCGGATATCATTCCAATACTGCCAAAACAACCTGAGGTTTTAGCTGCTGGTCTGATCAGATGTCGGGGTTGATGTCGGGACTGATATGCTAAATGATGTGTCATAATTCCTTTATCATATAATCCCATCACAAAATGTTTTATAAGTTGTAACATGGACACATTTAATTAGAAACTTTACTTTTTACTGAATATAGACTTTTAACAAGGCAAGTTCTGTTTAAGAATCATTTTAGTGTTCAATTCTGAAGCTATATTATTTTTGCCATGGTGCTATAATACTTCAAGCATTTGATTTACATTCTGTACTTCTGTGCTCAAGTTTGACATCTATACATTCCATATGGGAATGAAACCACATTGAAAACATTACTTTGTGCCTTGAGTCTTTTTGTTAGTTGTTTTTTATACTTTGTGTAGATCTGATCAGTCAAGCCTTTTTCAACTGATTTTAACAGATTATTCTTATGCAATTGTTGTGCTGTTACAAAACTGTCCAAGGTTAAGGGAGAGTTGAGAGCATGTAACAGTCATGTTTAACCCAGCCACATTCTATATGTGCCTGTCCCAAGTCAGGAACCTGTAATTAAGTGGTTACCATTGGTCACTGTCTCTCATATATATTTTTTGTTTGTTTTGTACATAAATCAGGTTGATGATTTTCTCGTTTTAATTGTTTTTACCTTTTGTCATGTTAGGGATTTTTATAGCTAACTATACAGTATGGGTTTTGTTAATTGCAGAAAGCCATATAGTGATCTATAGTTGCTTATATCTATGTCCTTTTGGTCTCTGGTGGATAGTTGTCCAGTTGGCAATCATACCACATCTTCTTGTATTTTATATAATTACAGATCAGGAACATATTGCAACATCATAAGCTGGGCCATATATTAGTCTGCACCAACTTGTTGCAACATCATTAGCAGTACACAATATAAATATCAGTTCAGTGCTATATTCATCATACTTGCTTGTGTATTGACACTTCCACTCTTTCCCTCTGACATAATCTGACCACGAGGTTGACAAGATCAAGGTTAGGTAATTGTCCATTTAATCCCTGTATCTTTATGTCTAGATGCTTAAGGTTAGAATCTGGTATCTCTAGATTTAAAGCTGCCTGTATGGATCCACTTCTACCCATAAGGTCTCCTGGGGATATATCTGGGGAAAAAAATCATGTTTACTGACATAAATATTTCCTACACCAAATAAAATAATAAACAAAGGCATGATAACCTGAGTTTCAGTTTGTTTTATGGCTTTACAAAAAAGGCACAGAATTCAAAATGTGACATATTAGCAACATCTGACATCCCTGTGCAACACTAACTTAAAATTATTGTAAATATTCTATATGATAATGTTCACATGTTTAAATACGGTATACCTTTTGTTTTTTTTAGCTTGTCTCCTACATGTTCTTTTTTCAATTTTTATAAGCAAAAAACTGTATGCATGTCTTCTCCATTTAAAGACTGGAAAAAATAGAACTATGAGTTATCTCCCCTTCAACTTGTTTGAACTAGATTATGTTCCTGAATGCACATCCTCTGGTAGAGTTCTACAACTGCATAAAGTTTCATCAATATCTGTCTCGTTGTTTAGAAGAAGTTGCACCTGCAAGGCACATAGACAGACAACAGACAGATAGTAAGATTCCTATGTACTCCCCAAAAACTTTCTTTTTGAATACACAATTTCTATCTATTTCAGACAAACTACTGTCTTTTGGTATATATAGTGCGCACATTTATACCCTGGGTCATGTTTCTTGTAAGAGGGGTGCACATTATACATGCCTACAGACATCTCCTTAGTCTTTTTTCAGGTCCAAACTCCGACAAAGAAATTTCCATAAGAAGTGAAGAGTACGGAATATATTTGCTAAAACCTCGATTGTTTTTATGTTTTACATGTTATATTGGTAATATGTATCTTATTGTTCTTGATTTGTCATGTTTTATTCAAATAAAATACATTTTATATCTCTGTAGTTATGTCTATCATGTAAATTTGTCCATCTGTTTGCAATCCGGAAATTTGCCATGTCTTAATAAAGACACAATAAAGCTTTTGTTGTCGGTTAAATTAGCCTCTGTGTTCCTTGTTGTCATAACTTACTGTTTTTGTATGTGTTCATCATGGAGAGTAGAAGAACAGTGTATTTAAATTGAATAAACCCCGCTCGTTTTAAAAAGATAAACCACCACCATTTTTTCTAATGTATCAGGTGATCGCCAATCATGTGGGTCAGTCATGCGACTTGATATTGTAAAGTGATGATTTAGTCTATGAGAAGTTTATTTTTATAAATACATTTCTACTTTATAACTTTTAAACAACTGTTTAAAACCGTTTAAGAAATTATGATTGAAAACATGATAATTCCATAAATGTAACCTGAACGAATTTAATTAGGAACAAGATGAACCTGTCACTGATTTGTTTTGACATCGATTAGACCCATTGATTGAGGTGTGATAATCCAGATTAACAGCTAGAATCAACAAACAAAAATTAAAAATAATGAGATTTTAACAATTTATTACAGCACTAATGATGTTAATGATAATCATTTGACTGATTCGTAATTATGTTATTGTTTCAATCAGAACATTATTTTGGACATTTAATCTTGTCCTTGAAACAAATTTAAATGTAGATTTATCTCAATCTAATAAAATTCTTATTCATTTCTTACATTTTTCAAATTTCATAATAATTACATATTCCGTACCGAATTCTTCGACATCGGTGTCCATTTAAAAAACTTCCTGTTTACCGATAGACTTCCTGTTTGCCGATTTTGGAACTTTCACTTTTCCGGAAACGTCTATGAGTCTTATACAAACAATAAATTTTTTTCTCATGTTTCTTGGACCATAAAGGGGGTGCGCACTATACACCCCTGTCGTCTTGTGTGTGAAGTTTTATGCAATAATCATAAATAGTTTCTGAGATACGGCGTGACATGTGAAAAACCCCCCTTTTTTACAAAAAACTCAATAACTCTAAAATAAGATTTTGAATCATCACCAAAAAGTATACAGATCTTAAGTTTAATATAACTAAGAAGTGTGTAAAGTTTTAAGCAATAATCATAAATCGTTTCTGAGATACGGCGTGACATGTGAAAACCACCCCTTTTTTTACAAAAAACTGAATAACTCTAAAATAAAATTTTGAATCATCACCAAAAAGTATACAGATCTTGAGATTAATATAACTAAGAAGTGTGTAAAGTTTTAAGCATTAATCATAAATCGTTTCTGAGATACGGTGTGACATGCAGGGGCTGCTCTGGCTCCCAAAAAGTTGGAGCCAGAAAAATAGCCAGCTCCTATATTTTGTCGCCAGTTTTGAAAACTTGGAGCAAACTTTAGAGCCAGCTAGAGTCTTTAATTCTTCTATCAAAATTTAAACTATGTTCAATTTAAATTTCTTATGCACTCAGCCTGCACTTTACATCATTTAACATGTTACACTAAGTAAGTTATTGCATAGGGTTTCTATACATACAACAAAACTGACATGTGTACTTTATTTTCTTTGTCAGTATGAAGAAGAATATACATTAGCTTATGGTCTGTAAATGCTACAGAATAAAGAATTTTTTTAAACTAAAAAATAAAAAAATAGAAAAAAAATGGGTAATTGTATGAAGACAACAGAATAAGAGGGGTTTAGATTTACAGAATAGTGAAAAATTGTATTAGAATACAGAAAAAGATGACCAAGGCACCCTACCAACCCTACCCATCCTGCTACTAAACCCCTCTTTAACTCTTCCCACAACTCAAAAGACCCAAACATATAAATTATAAAGCCAGAAGTATGTAGCCATATCTAAGACATGTCTTAAGTAGGTATCTCAATGCTAGGAAAAAGTAAGAGTGAGTTATCTTTCTTTATTCGGGTGTGCTCCCTCTTTGGAGGATTATACACAGTACGTAGAAGAAGTAAACATGACCAAAATGGCGGTCGTTTTGTTATTTTCGTATCATAACTGAGGGCAGTCAAAGACAAATTTCGTTTGAATTTGCTATTTTTTTACGGAAAACAAGTAAAACAATGTTTTTTAACAATTTGATTATGGTTTTCAACTTCCTGTCAATTATGTTTTCTTCATTTAACTACGGTAAATATTGAAAATTGTGTTGTCGTATGAACATTTCTTCAAATGAAATAGACAAATGCAGACTGACCAATTCTATTTGAATTAATTAATGTTGATGATCATTAATGACCCATCCGATAAATGGATTACCTGTAACAACAGATTATGACACCTGTTGTAACCGTTGATTAGCTTGGGGTTGTAAACAAAGTCATAAACTTGTCGCCAGGTAAAATTTTGTACAATTTATTTTTTTAACTTTTACCAATTAACATGAAGATCGATATTGTCAAGAAATGAAAAATTTTTACATAGGAAAATGTTGGCGCCAGAAATATCGCCAGCAGCCGTATTTTGTCGCCAGATGAAATAAAAAATCGCAAATTGCGACATTGGCGACGCACAGCGCGGTCCCTGACATGTGAAAAAAACACACCCCTGTTTTAGTTACAACGTCCCGTAACTCAAAAAGTTTTATTCTTATTTTCACCAAAAAGTATACAGATCGTTGGACCATCATAAGAAATGACTATATTAAGTTTCATGAAATTTGGATAAGTTGTTCTCAAGTTACGGTGCGACAGACAGACGCCGGACATTTGTATACTATAATACGTCCCATCAAAATTTTGACGGGGGTATGAAAATGTCAAACTTACAATCAGAGCTGATGTCATGGTAACCATTAAGCCATGCCTGCATCCCAAATTGTTCATGATCAGTGGCAAGAAATATTATATCCTTGGCCCAATATGGTTTCTCTGAAATATATATCTGGGATGTTCAATGAGTAAAACCTCATTCATGTCACTTTAAAAATAAATGTGGATTGTGTCCACATGTGGACACAGATGATGCCCCCGCTTGCATATCATATAGTTATAAAGGGACATAACTGAAGAAAGGTAAAAGTGACGCTACCCAAATTTGAACTTGATCTGAGTTTTGTGGTAATAAGTATTGTGTGTAAGTCTCATAATATTTGGTTGAGGCAAACTTAAGTTAGAGAACAGAAACTAAAAATTTTGCAATTTTTCCATTTATAAAGGGCATAACTCTAGAATAGTTAGACTGACGCTATGAAAATTCAAACTTGATCTGTATTTAGTGGTAATAAGCATTGTGTGTAAGTTTCATAACATTTGGTTGAGGCAAACTTAAGTTAGAGAACGGAAACTAAAAATTTTGCAATTTTTCCATTTATAAAGGGGCAAACTCAAGAACGGTTAAAGTGACGCCACCAAAATTCAAACTTGATCTGTGTTTTGTGGTAATAAGCATTGTGTATAAGTTTCATAACATTTAGTTGAGGCAAACTCAAGTTAGAGAACGGAAACCAATTTTGGGATGTATGGACGGACGTACGTACATACGTACAGACGAACAAGGGTAAAACTTAATGCCCCCTCCGCTACTGTGGGGGCATAATAACAGATCAAAAATTAATTTCCATAGACGTGTGTATGCTATTACTCTAAAATGTTGTTACTACATGTATAAGCAACTGAACTTGTAATAAAGAAAGAGGAATCATTAATTAAACTGTTAGTGTTTATCCTTCTTATTATGTAATTAATGTAATTATTGCTCTTTTGCTCATTGATTTAGGTTATGTTTCATAAATTTTGTACTTAATCATATAGTTGAATAATTGCGTCTTTTTGGTCAATGTTTTAATTGTGTGTTTAATTTTTGCATCTTCATCTTTAGCACCAAATAAACCAAAATATGACTATAGCCAAAATATCCCATTTACAGTACTTTAAAGATAAACTTACGTCTGAAATACTTTGCCAGGGCAAGCATTAACACCATGCTCCCAGTGGTTGAAGGCATATCAGACTCTTTTTGACGAAGGGGCATAGAGAGAACAATAGACTCTGTACTGCTGGCTCTCCTAGCTCTCAATATCCCATACACATTCTGGCCTGGTACACTCTGCAGAAAAATTCTACGTTTTTATTCTTGGAATCATCACTCAATGTTTCACATGCAATTCTTACAGTGTTAAAAACTCAGTATATTGGTTTTTTTTTACTATTATGTTGATTTAATTATTTATCAAAATGTATTTAATGGTGTAATTAAATATTCTTTTAAGGATTTAGTCTAGTTTCACTTACAAGATGATTACCTACATTCAGTTAAAATTCAAATGAATAGTGCAACTAGTTTGGATGGACTACGTAGCAATTTAAAAATAAATTGCTTCGCTGAGTGCAGCTGGATACGACCACAGATGTCCAACCCTGAAAAGTTGGGGCCAAAATGGACACAATATTCACGCTTGATTCAGGTCTGAATTTGGATTGTAATTAAATTTTTGACACATAATAGGTTTCTTACACAGAATAACTGTAGTCAAAGAACTTCAAATTCGTTATATCATTTGAATTTAATATTCAATTTTTTGCTTTTGTGCAATACACTATGCTGTTGTGAATTGACCCCCAAAAAAAAAAAAAAAATTTCACCCGTTTTTTGCGTTTGTGCAATACACACTATATGCTGTTGAATATTAACCCCCCAAAAAAAAATATTTGAAGAAATTTTCTTTAAATTTCTGAAATCTGAAATGAGAAAAATTGTTTTCCCCCTCCAATTTTTTTCACCTCCCCTTTCCTTATTCCAAAAAAATTCTTTCCTCAAGATATGGTCAGTATCTCAATTCAAATTTCTAATGGAGTTTGCAACCGTAATTACCCATTTAAATACATCATAAAAGTTTTAAAATATAAAATGACATACATAGTTATGGCTAAAATTAATATTAATTAATAGTAACTGCTAAAAATAAATTGACAGCTAATCACCTCAAGACAAGCATCATTTCTTAATACATAATTTACAAGCAGTGTAAGGGAGGTAATCAAACATTGTTCTTTAAATTGATATGGATTACCTCCCTTACACTGCTTTTAAATTGTCTCAAATGTCCTTTAACCAGAAAACCCTTGTTTTTCCCCTTTTTTGCCCCTAATTCCTAAATGGTTTGAGCCATAACCCCCCAAAGTCAATTCTTACCATCCCTTTGCAGTATGGAAACTTGTGGTATAATTTTAGAGAGATTCATACACTTAAACACAAGTTATTGTCTGAGGCCACAATTAAAAATATTTCAGTTTGCCCAAACCCGACCCATGATGACTGGGTGTGGGTAGGTAGGTAGGCAAATTCTTTTTTTTTTTATCAGAATTTGCATGAAAATATAAAAACAGTATATCTTTTTTTTCCGTCAAACCTTTGTAGAGACAATCAAAAGCCATGAATTTAAGACCTCTATAAATTAGTCTACTATATAGAATTAAATCACTCAACCTCATCAAAAACATCATTCCAGGTTTTCTTATTGTTAAAGTGATAAAGCCCAGGGCCTAATCTAGGATTTTTGAGAGGGAGAAGTGACTTCTTCTTCCATGAGAGAGTTGGGAGAAGTGGTAAATTTCTTGGAGAAGTGAAATTCCATTACCGTTTCGTTTGCATAGTGTTTTCGTGCACATCATAAAGGGAAAATTGTTTTATTTGTGCAATAAAAAACATACTTGCAGTGTTTTATATGATTATGATATTGTATAAAATGTATGAATTGAAAATTCTTAATAAAAAGGTTTAGACAATGTAATTGTTATTTAATCATTCAACCTTTTGTGCTGTCAACTTGAAATTAAGTTTGTTGCTTGCCTAGTAATATTATCATGCATTAATCCCATGTGCATCTGATTCAATTTTTTTATATAAAGTTCAGAAAAATATGACTCCCAGTTTATGTAATGACTTTTTAATGACTGGGCAATTTAATGTTTATCATCACGTCATAATTTTGTAAAATATTGACTGTCCAGGACATCATGTCAGCTGTAAGTTGAGAATCTCGTGAAAGATTCTAAGCCTATATATTAATGAAAATATTTATCAATTACATTTTAAATAATCGATAAAGAGCTAATTTTTATCATTTTGTTATAAAAGATATATCCCTCATTAACAAATTGGTCGTGAAAAACCCACTTCTGAACACAAGCGTGTTGTACGTTTGCAATCAACTTATCCATTAGCTGTCTTTATACCTTTTATATTTCAATTTTTAATCAAAGAATATAAAAAATCTTCCGTTCATTCCCACCCTTATCCTACTGAATAGTAAAATTGATCGTCTCGTGATGATAAAAAGAAAACAAATCAGCTGAGTCAGTGAGTGATTACGCAACATCCTCAGATAAAAATCATCGTAAAATAATAACTCAAATAGACGCTCAGTTTCTCGTTTAAATAGTTTTGAATGTTAATTTCATGGATGTATTAAGTCGCCCTTGTATTTATTTCATTTAAACGTCAACAGTATTAGTCCTAGGTCGTTTCGAAAATTTTTATTTTCCTTGTCGATTGCCATTTTTGTTTACCTGTTAGACTTGTAAAATTCAAGTTGTCTCCCTTTTACCGATTTTGATAGTGATTTGACTTCGCCAGGTAGTCAGTCGGCCGGCGAGTTTTAACGATTTTCAAAATTCCTTGGCGACTTAAATCGTCATTTCACCGGAAAGATTATGGCCTGAATTAAGCCTATTAGACACAATAGGCTTTATTTTTTGGTTTATTTTAAGTAGTACAGACGACGACAGCGTAAAAAAACTGTCTGCCATTTTCACATGTTTTACTTCTTTACTTTCGTTAAATCAGAAGATAAAAACCGAGAACATCTAATATTGATTAACTGCGTCTCTTACACGCTTTCTTTTAATCTTCTTCACAGTTACTTTCAAACGCAAAGACGACGAACATTAAGTTTTATACGATGACGGAGCGGACACGAAAAAAATCTGAAAAAAAAAAATTCTTCAAAAAAACGGCAAAAAAAGAATTTGAGTCGGCGGTTTTTTTTTGGGTCGGTCGCGTTTGGACAAACATACAATATTTTTATTTTGGCCTGAAAACTACAAAAATGCTTATTTGGGCCCCTTTTTTGGCCCCTTATTCCTAAACAGTTGGGACCATAACCCCCAAAATCAATCCCAACCTTCCTGTAGTGGTTATAAACCTTGTGTTAAAATTTTAATGATTTCTATTTCCTTATACTAAAGTTATTATCCGGAAACCATCTGTCTTTGGATGACGCTGACTACGACGACAACGTGATACTAATATACGACCAAAAATTTTTTACTTTTTGCGGTCATATAAAAACAATCTTTAAACTAGAGGCTCTAAAGAGCCTGTGTCGCTCACCTTGGTCTATGTGCATATTAAACAAAGGACACAGATGGATTCATGACAAAATTGTGTTTTGGTGATGGTGATGTGTTTGTAGATCTTACTTTACTGAAAATTCTTGCTGCTTACAATTATCTCTATCTATAATGAACTTGGCCCAGTAGTTACAGTGGAAAATATTTTGTAAAATTTACAAAATTTACAAAATTTATGAAAATTGTAAAAATTGACTATAAAGGGCAATAACTCCTTAAGGGGTCAATTGACAATTTTGGTCATTTGACTTATTTGTAGATCTTACTTTGCTGTACATTATTGCTGTTTACAGTTTATTTCTATCTATAATAATATTCAAGATAATAACCAAAAGGTGCAAAGTTTTCTTAAAATTACCAATTCAGGGGCAGCAACCCAACAACGTGTTGCCAAATGGTTTGAAAATTTCAGGGCAGATAGATATTGACCTAATGAACAATTTAATCCTCGTCAGATTTGCTCTAAATGCTTTGGTTTCAGAGATATCAGCCAAAAACTGCATTTTACCCTATGTACTATTTTTTAGCCACGTCTACCATCTTGGTTCGCGGGCGGGGTCATCAGACACATTTTTTAAACTAGTTACCCTAATGATGATTGTGGACAAGTTTGGTTAAATTTGTTTTAGTAGTTTCAGAGAAGAAGATTTTGTAAAGATTACAAAATTTACGAAAAATTGTTAAAATTGACTATAAAGGGCAATAACTCCTTAAGGGGTCAACTGACCATTTTGGTCATGTTGACTTATTTGTAGATCTTACTTTGCTGAACATTATTGCTGTTTACAGTTTATCTCTATCTATAATAATATTCAAGATACTAACCAAAAACGGCAAAATTTTCTTAAAATTACCAATTCAGGGGCAGCAACCCAACAACGGTTTGTCCAATTCATCTGAAAATTTCAGGGCAGATAGATCTTGACCTGATAAACAATTTTACCCCATGTCAGATTTGCTCTAAATGCTTGGTTTCAGAGATATAAGCCAAAATCTACATTTTACCCTATGTTCTATTTTTAGCCATGGCGGCCATCTTGGTTGGTTGGCGGGTCACGGACATATTTTTAAACTAGATACCCCAATGATGATTGTGGCCAAGTTTGGTTACATTTGACCCAGTAGTTTCAGAGGAGAAGATTTTTGTAAAAGTTTACAGACGACGACGACGGACGACGGACGCCAAGTGATGAGAAAAGCTCACTTGGCCCTTTTGGGCCAGGTGAGCTAAAAAAAGAGTGAAATCATTGGACTAAAAATACCATATACATAAAAATTTGAGAGTATAAACTTCCAAAGACAGCAGAAGTTTGTAGGGTATTATGTGGTCAGTTAATTACAGTACTTTATGTATATTAATGGCAGATCTTCAGTATACAGTCTTTGTTAAATTTATTCACAATTTTTCTACACTCTGGGGATTCAGAGCTCGACTTATTGTTAAGACAGTTTGGCTATTGTTAAAATCTATGTGTCAACTCCTATTATTATTTTTTGTGTTTCTCATTGAAGTTTAATGGACAACTTATTATTCATAATTACTAATTACTACATTAATTGATCTGTAGAAACAACTTTTGTCGAAAATATTGCTTGGCTTCACCACAATTTTAATCTCACTTTTCAAGACTTTTTGTCATTTAAGGAAAGCACATACTTCCAGAATTTAACAGTACAAGTTACATGTCTCAATATCAAAATGTATTGCAACAACTCAAACTAACTTAATATCAAAATTCATAGTACTTTAACCATCATTGTAATATTGAACCTGTAGCAAAAGGTTAATGTATACTATACCTTTCCCCTAGTTAATTGTAATGGATACAGTATAGTGTAGTTCTGTATATATGTATCTAAACCCAAAGCTATGAACTGGTCAGCAACCCATTTTCTAGGTACATTGCTGAAATAATATATTGATTAACAAATAAAGATAAAACATTTGAGAAATATAATATGCATTATTACATTGATTGCAGTGAATAACAGTGATTTCCCAGTGAAATAAAAACCGATAATTTCACTCCTCTGACGTCATACAATAGGGGTTGTCAAGACGTTGTCAATGACGTTGTATTAAAACAAATTGTGAATGAGTAGAAAAAGATATAGTTTCTTGCATTTTCTACTTCATTTCCATTAACCCTTACTATGCCAAAAGCCGATATATCGGCTTTTATGGATTCCTCCTATAGCACCATTAGCCTATTTATTAGCTTTGTTATTTTCGGCTCTGTCGTTAACAGCATTACAAAGGAGATGACGTCTCAAAGCATTACAAAGGCGATGACGTCTCAAAGCATTACAAAGGCGTTTTTATGATGACCGCGGAAGCCTGTGGTTCTGTGTTTACATTCCAGAACCAGTACAACCACACAATGTTCATGGTGATGTTCCAGGAGTAAAAAATATGCCACCAAGAAATTCAATACCTATTGCCTTTTTTTATCTAATGTTCTCCATAAACATTTTAAAAAGAATAACAAGAGAAACAAACAGGTACTGAGGTAACTTGCAACAGTTTGGACTATATATTTTGTTTCTCTACTCACTGATTTTACCCTCTTTAAATAAAGTATTTATATTATTATATATTACATTAAGTATTTCATAACTAAATTTCTTTTTACATTTATTTTCGAAGCTTTGCGTAAAAATTCGCTGTCCACATAGTTCTTTATAAACCAATGGCAAAACCCCATGTGAACGTTTGGACCACTGCTGAACATGGAACGTCAGGTCTTTGATTTTATCTTTTAACACATGCCATACTCATAACCGTCCACCAGAATACATTTTTGTTACCTTATTCTGTGACATAAATATATCAAATTATAACACAATATTATAGTATAAATTATCCAATTTTCGGATTGAAATTACTACAAACAAGGAGGTTATATAACCTCCTTGCTACAAAGTACGATAAGAAAAAGGTACAAGCAAAAAAAAAGGAAATATTTAACGAATAAAGATAACATATAACAAACAAACTAAAAAAAAAAAATTAAGTAGCGCGTATTTTAATGAAAACACAATACTTAAATCAATCAATAAATAAGAATCAAATTCTTATTAAGTTTACATAGCACTATAGAAAAGCAGATAAAACTTGATTTCGACATTTTTTTCTACTTATGGAAATATAGTAGTTATACATGTAATAGTATTATAATTAATCTGATTTTAATGAATTTTTGTGAAACTCGTGTCATTTCTTATTCCTTTAAGATATGCAAAACAGCTACTTGCAAGAAAACGCCGAAATAATACACTACCGGTACATGCATCTTCTAGACTAAGAATGTTTGAATGGAATGGAAAATTTACTGTTACAGAAATAAAGGGTTTTTAGCGACAATTTTTAACAGTGGCCTAATTTGAAAACCAAGTATACAAGATTATTGGTCAAAAAAGTTCAAAAGTCAAAAAACACCATGGTTTTCAGGAATGTTTTCATGAAATAGATTTCAGCTTTTACTTCGATGTCTTCACTTAGTTAACAATAAAAACACCCCGCAAAGAAACAGCGAGTTTTATGATCCGTCCGCATGGTTCAAACCTTTAGTAGAACATGCTAACATGGTTTTTAAGCAGTATCTTACCCCAAAACGAGAACTATCAATTGATGCATCTTTGATAGGTACTAAAGCTAGAACTGTCATGACTCAATACATACCATCAAAGAGTAGCAAGTTTGGTATTAAGATTTGGATGTTGGTAGAGGCTGAAACGGGATATATTATCCATTTTCTACTATATAGGGGAATACCGTATGATCCCAACCTAAATAATGAGACGCAAGGATGTCATGTTGTTTTTAAATTATTGAGATCTGCTGGTCTCTCGGGTAAACAGTTTCATGTCTTTTGTGATAATTTTTTTTACTTCGATATCACTTTCTAGTCGTTTGTATACTGAAAACACCTATCTAACTGGTACCATCCGAAAAAATAGACATTTACCCAGATTAATTAAAGAGGCAAATCCTAATGCTAATCAGTCTGTGTTCGCCAGACGAGGTCCACTATTATGTTGTGCATTTCGAGAGAGGCCAAATAGAAAAGTTGTACGTTTTGTATCTACATTTCATAAGGGTATACACAATCAAAATGAAAAACCAAGCCTTGCTATTAGCTATAATCAAAATATGGGTGGAGTTGATTTGAACGATATGATGTGTGGTATATATGAAGATAAAACAAAAACAAAAACCATGTGGAAAAGAGTCTCTATAAATATTTTTCACAGGATGCTTCTCAATGTCTATATACTGTATAAATATAATACTGACGAAAACCAGCAAATATCACGATATGAATTCATTGTGTGTATCATTGAATCGCTTGCAAATGAACATAGACAACACCCTGATTTTGGTGGCGTAGAGAGAAATGGTGATGCAATGCCCCATGTTACCTCACAGAGGTTACCTGGTAAAGGAGAAAAAAACTGTGTCGTATGTTCGACTGCTAACGGCCGTAAACGATCCAAAACTATTTGCTTGAGGTGTGGAAAAGGAGTCCACGGACTATGTGTACATCGATACCGATGTGAAATTGAACTTTAAATGAGTGCATATTATTAAACGATATACATTTTTTATATTTCAGGATAATGTGTTGACCTTATTTATTTATTGTTGCTTACTTGTAGTTTCATTATAATCAAAATAGGTTTGTCTCAAGTTGCCTTAGTTTACCAAACATGAACTCGTTCTTTATTCCTATAAGTTTTAAGCTTCTGTGTGGTAATTTTCTTGGGTACGATTTGTTCATGACCAAAAATTTCCCACTTTTTGCTTCTTTTTCTTACAGCTTTATACTAACATGTATAGTAAGAAACTTGGTGTACACAATGATGAACAAGAATTAATTCACTTGACATTACTAAAGAATTTGAAAACGCACATCAGGCATAAACGATAACTTCACAATGAAAAACTAAAACAGAAATTTCTTATTCGCTATGAAGTTGAAAGGACTTGCAATTTTTAAAGGTTACTTTGAATTGGAAGACAGTTTTTATAATTTTATGTCCTCTAACAAATACGAAGTCAAAGCAGGGTTCATATTCTTATGACTTTTTAAAACCCGTTCTGATATCAATATACATGTTATATTTGCTACTGTATGTTTTAAAAAACAATACACTCACAGCTTATCGTTCATATTATTTTATACGAACAAATGCAGACTCTAATAGTTAATGTCTGTGTTCAGTATATGCTGTTTTCATCACTTGATACCTACGATATTTCATTATATATTCATATTTCACAGTTTTTTAACAAAATGATTCAAAGTCATTTATTATTTGATTTTAACAATTCTGTGTAAAAAAAGTCATAATGTCTGAAATGTTTTTCTCTCTCTTGTTCACAGTTTTGTTTTCAGTCTTTTTTGTTTACATAATAGTTGTGTTATATCATCAGAAAATGAGAGCGCAGAACTTCAAAAATTGAAAATCAAGTTGAGTAAAATCCATCCAGAAATTGCACGCACATCACATAAAGTATCCTGCTACATTGTAACGTCAAACAATGGTTGTTACGTACGATGTCACTGTACTTCTCAGATAACAAATCTTCTAAAAACCCTCTGGCACCCACCAGATAAAAAGCTTGGCACTCAAATGGTTAAAAAGCCCATTGTCAATGTAATTAAAAGAAAAAGTACTCAAAGAATTCAAATATCAAAAATATTCAACTCGTGACCGAACAACACTGATTATTAACTCATGCACTACGTGAATTTGTGAATTAATGTGTTGTTCGGTCACTCATTGAATATTTTTCTATATTTGAATTTTTCGATAAGTTATTCTATAAATAATTATTGAAAAAAATTGATAATATTTATTATTTTTTACGTAAATATTATGGACTGTGTTTATATTTTTATTTAATCATAAATCCCAAATTTTATGTTCAACTATTTTACAGATTGGTAATGCAGTAACCAATCTCCCCATAATTTTAAAAAAGTTAGAAACATCCTCAATATACATGATATAGAAATACATATTCCAAATATAATATCTTACTTTTTTTCCTTTTGAAGCTGTTCATTGTACTCTTGTACCAGGGATTCCATATCCAACTCTGGGTAAAACTCATTTTCTACTAGACCTAAGTGATATATGAGTTACAAATCCATAATTTAAAGTCTAAAATCATGGGCACTTGTAAATAAATTCTCAGATTTAACTCAAAGCTTTGTTACAAATATCATGTAGAAAATCTTTTAAAAGCAATTCAGAAATCCTGTCAGATGTATATATTATATACATGTATATTATAATTATTGCTAGGTTTTTATAAATGTGAATTTTGTGACTGGATAAGTATCGCAATAATAAGAAACTCACATTCTGAATTTGATACACATATTTGTATAAAGATTTTCCTGAAATCGCAATAATTAATTTCACATTTTTGTTAATTCTTTAAAAATCACAATAATAAATGCACACAATAATTTTTGAATTTACAGTTATCAGTTCTGTAGATACCTACCTGGCAATAAAGCATTTTCAGAAAAGTAGGTACGAGCATTGAGTGGTTGGTAAGCTAAAGCCAGAAACCATGTGACCCCAGCAATGTAACATAGAACAGATAGGTGGTTGTTATACTTAGATATCACATCTAATATTTTCTGCCTTTTCTTTGGATCTGACAGAAGACCCATTTTCCTGCGAAAAAAAAAAATGTGAAAAAAATTATATTGAAGTGTTAATTTATCGGAACATGTACGAGGGTAGAAATGCCCTTCAGTGTCAAATGTCTGTTTTTCGACTGTTTACTTCAATGAGCCTTAATTTTTTATCGTCATTTGTCAAACCTCATTTTGTAGCTACCGTTAGCGTCAAATAGAGTAAAAGGTTCATCGTTAACGTTATTTTAACAAATATTTTACCGTCATTTGTAATGTGGGGTACTTCATGTTTACTGATTTGACTCAAATTCTCATATTTAATTTATAACATACTAAAATGTATATCAAAATTATAAAAAGTCTAAAATAAACAATTTACGACCCATGGACTTGATAGTATGTATCAGCATTTGGTGTGTATTTTAGTCTAGACACCATCTAATTAACCATCGAGGTGACCTCCGAAGACTGCCGACAGTCATATAACCCCATATAAACATAAATATAGATATAAATAGATAGCAAACACATGCAATTGGATTTTACTAGGTCTGTTTGATTTCATATTAAAGGTTAAAAAAATATGTTAATCATGGATGTTACCAGTATAATAATGAGTTTTTGTGGATCGAATCAGTCAACAAAATGGTTTACCCTTGTTTCACTTTCAATGTTGACATTCTTTTCGTTTAAATAGATGAGCACGCCTAGTTTATGCATAACCCATCAAGCTAAGGGGTTAAATTGAAGGTCAAATGAATACAGATTCAATGAGGTCAAAAAGAATAACTAAAAATATTCAACTCGTGACCGAACAATATAATTTAAGCTTTTATTGGTGGAGGATTGGTGAAAGAGATTTTTATACGGGCAGGAAGTCCCCAATAGCAATAAGAAAATCAATAAAATGAAAAATCAACTCATATATTTTTCTTTGTAACGATCTGATGAGCTAGGCATTTTTCAACTGATTTTTATAGTTTGTTCTTATGTCGAGCAGTAACACTGGGAAAGCCATTTGGTTAATACGCCTGCTTATTATCTAAAAATATGGACTATGGTTAAAAGATAACCAGTAATCTCTAAATATATATGTTTGACAAAGAATTAGATGTTTGACAGGGAATTAGATGTCCGTCTTTAACTTTAGCTGTTTGCTGTATTTTTAGACGCCACCGTAATCCCTCTCATACTCTTAGATAATATTAATGATGTCCCTTTAATAACTCGCTTGAACGATAACGTGTGTATTAATTAACGTTAGCTATAGTATTGAAATGTTCCAGTTAAATTAATGCACATGATTTATCTAGTTTGTTTCGTCCGACAAAACTGATGTGTATTGAGTTGTCAATAAAAGAACCAGTGATGCGTGAGCGACGGTTATAAAAACATTGTTGTAAGGAGATGAATACATAAACAATGTTTACAGAATCTGTTAAAACTAACCATCTTATTTCCTTCGCTTAAACGATGTTTTTGTTGAAAATATACTAATAGTTACCTGTGAATTAAGACAGACACAGATAATATAGATCTATGAGTTAGATGGTTATAAATATTTTTCTTGGAAGCTTTTATCAGTGTTGCAGGTTTCAAACTAAGGGAAAGATCGACATACAAATACGAAACGCTTTTAAGCATGGCTTTCCTGATGAATTAAATATCGAATTTTTCATTGGTCAATAATACACATCTATTTAAATACAACCAATGGACAAGATGAATACACGTGGTAACTTTGTAATACACAACTACAAATTTATGAATGGAAGTGGTTTAATCAAATTAAAGGTTCAAATTGACAAATGTGTTTAACTGAGTTTTATTTCTATTTTTTGTCACTTGTCAATAGCCTATATTCATTCTACAACAAAGGATGCCGTTATAATCGATAAGTATGTTTCAGCTGGGAACAGTATCATGTTCCTGGTTCCAGGTTATAAATATTAGGGACTAATAAAATGTTTTTGATTACAGGTACATGTATATTGTTTGGTATGAACACACTTAACAGGCACGTGATATTTATTATTGTTATAATATGATGACCCTACTAGAATTTATACATAAAATGCCTTTCTGGTAATATTACGATCTAATTTTAAAATATCTAGTTTTTATTTTAAAGTCAGAGTCAAATAGATGTAAGCTATTTTTTGTTGTATATAAGTAATTTAATCACATGCCTGTCAATTTGAAAAGTATAAGAATGTTACGAACATCAGAGTTTTACTGGGACAACCTTTAAATTAATTGTTTTACTTGAGATAATTGTTTCGTAAGAAGTTTATGATTAACATATTTTTACCACTAATTGAAAAGGGGGCAGGAAGAAATTTGAAAAATAAGCAGGACCACCAGCATTAATTATCGAGGGGTGGACGGGTACAGGAACATGAGAATGAGGGATCGGAAGTGGGTGTCAGATGGACGAAAGCAGTAGGGTGCGGAAATGGTTACTAGGTTTGTTCTTTACTCTTCTTAATTTTCGTTATTAAATCCAAATAATAAGTATATACATAGAATACGTAAATACATATGGTGCACAGAATGTATAGAGTTCAATTTGCAAAGACCACATTTCATATAAAATATTTGTATAGGTATGTTCCTTCCACACAAAGATCATTACATTCTTTCTGCAACAGTCATTTTGACTTAAAGACTTTTAAGTTGCTGCATATTTATACCTGCCACAAGGGCCACACAACGTGGGAACAGGTTTCGGAAATTCCTATCAAAACGAAGATGTCCAAGGGATGACCATTAGTTATGAGCCTGTTGTTTCGTACTTTGGTTTACTTTGTTGTATTGTACATATCATGACCGACTCTAAATAAAATTTACTTACTTACTTACCTGGTGTAGTTTATAGGTGTGTTTACCTTTTGTGGTTTTGAATATAAATAAGGCCGTTGGTTTTCCGCTTGTATGGTTTACACTGGTCATTTTGAGCTCTTTGTAGCTTGCCTTCGTGTGAGCCAAGGCTCCGTGATTAAGGTCGTATTTCGAGGGGAGGGGCATTTTCTTGGTAGGGTGACGGAAACATCTAGTGCCAAACCCTTTTCAGATATTTTGTTTATGAAAATATATACCTTGTCGATATCAATAAATAAAACAGACCTATGTCTTGAAAAGTTGTCTGACTGGCACACATACCACATATTCTATACCCCAGTCAAACTTGGAAACGAATACTTAGATATAGGAAGATGTGGTATGAGTGCCAATGAGACAACTCTCCATCCAAGTAACAATTTATAAAAGTAAACCATTATAGGTCAAGGTAAGGCCTTCAACACGGAGCCTTGGCTCACACCGAACAGCATGCTATAAAGGGCCCCAAAATTACTAGTGTAAAACCATTTAAACGGAAAACCAACGGTCTAATCTATATAAAATACTATGTTCCAGAGTCAGCTCAGTAATGTGTACGTTGACCAATACTCAGCCCCGTCCCCTTCAGAGTCTGTAGCCCCATATTTCTTAGTAACTTAAGATAATCTTTTATGAAATGGTGTGTTTAACATAGGCGGTCCAGGAGCCCCCAATTTGTGGGGAAAATTGATTACATAGGGAATCACTGAGACACGACTGAGCCCCTTCTAGGACAGTCCATGTCCCCTTTATGAGCATTTCTGGATCTGCCACTGTATAATTACATAATTCGTTCTTGTTATTACGTCCAATTAATATTCTCTTTATAAATGTCATGTGACCGAAACACAAAATGGACTAAGTTGTATATAGACATACCTGGTAAACCGGACCCTGAATACACCGGATTCCTGTCTATTCCGGTCCCAATATTTTCCTTTCATAACCTTTGCAAAATACCCTCTATAAACCGGACCCTGTGTATTCCGAATTCCGATCTCATTAGGAAGTCCCATTACACATAATTGCATTATCAAATGCTGTCAAAATCGGTTTAATTTATTTAACTGTACATCATGATTGAGTATTGATCACCGTCAATCAACACAAATTTGTTTACACAAGAGGGTCCTTACGAGTATTAAACCGTGACCTTATTGTAGTGAACTGTTTTATGAACAATATTAAGTGGTCATTAAAATAAGTTAATTCAAACAAGAATGCAGAAACTTTATGTACGCCTAAAAGAGAAAATAAGATTTTGATAACATTCTTAATACACCTTCGCCGAAAAGGTCTCGCAAAGAACTTGCATTAAAACAAAAGTACAATCTTATTACGGAATATGAAAACACCTAAGCCAACGCAAAAGATCTTGCATTACAGTTTGGGATTGGCAAAACAACTGTTTCATACATTTAAAAGAGAAGTGGTGAATATTAAACAATTTACGAGGACAACACAACATCTGCAAGAGAACTGTACAGTGCATGATAACCTATAAAATGAACTAACAATCGCCATGGTTTATATATTTAATTAATTTTACCAGCATATAACATTATTACAATGAAAAAATAATTATCTATTTTTTAAATCTAATATATCAAACTATTATATTCTTTTAAACTTTAATGTCGAAACACAATTCCACCATTTATTAGATTGCACTTTCATATATAATAGCTAAATGTCTTAAATGTTAACATTCCTGGATGAGAATAGACCAGTATTCGCCAAAAAAAAAAAAAAATATATTACTTATCTTCAATAACGAATTCTAAAATGTATTACTACTAGTAAATAATTCTTTTATAGTAGATTTGACTTTTAAAGTAAATTTTAATAGCGAAATTATGCACGTCATTTATATATTTGCATGCCAGTAATCAATTTGATCTTGAACTTGACTTAGCTCACAATAGAGAGCTGAAATCAATTTTGTCAACTGCACGAGATTTTCATACGGCGGTAAATAGCATGTAACTAACACAAGTGATAAAACTGACAGACTGTGGAAAGTCAATTCAGGGTCAACTTTGATGTGTAACGATTGACATTGTTGTGCGTTAGCGTTGAGGCTCTTGAGGAAAGTTCATTACGATTGATTAACGAGAATCTAAATTAGTGCTGTTTTTCTCGATAATTTCACAGTAGAGATAACAATTTTGCTTGGTAGAATTGCTGGAAATACGCATTGATAGTTTTGTTTATTATCGTTACAGGAGAATAATTCACTTCAAGTGAGTAAACTCGCATTTTCGAGTATCGACATTACGTTGCACTCGCTTTTGCGAGTGCGACACAATAAATATCGGAAACTTCCGTAACTCTTGCAGACCTGCTAAAAAAGCAGTTTCAGTGTCAATACAATTATGTTAGAAACATTTTTGGTGATCCCGACTGGGGTCACGTTGCTCCAAGTAAATCAGCTACTTTATTTTCCAAGCTGTTTTTGTTATATAACACTATGCTCTCTCGTTATATGTAGACTAGCCTCAGGGACATTATATGTGAACCTTTCTACAAAAAAGCCTGCACAGGTAATACCTCGGATGTACTCTAATAGACATGTCATCGCTGTCCCACAGGTGTCCTTGTGTAAAGAAATGTCAAGGTATTGGTGTATGCTCAATTGGTTAACTTAGATAATCAGTGAGAGATAATTAAAGATCCGACTATTTTCAACCACCTACTTATTGAGCGTTTTAAAATATTTTAATACTGAATTGAAACAAATATAAAATATAACCTTTATATATTTTCTTTAATTCAAAAAAATGAAGTTGTGAACGTAACGTTATTACAATGAATTATTCGTTTATGCAGATTTTCTTTGACCATTATACGAGTTTATACGTTTATGTAGTTTATTGAATATCGACTCTGAATAAAACTTTGAATCTTGAATCTTGTAACGAGGGTCTGGATTGGAAAAGAGGGGGGGATCTTAATCCAGTATTTTTAGGTTTTGTTTTAAAGTCATTTATCTCTATTTTAATAAATTTTGCCCATTATTCTCTATTCTTTACATATAAGCATATACCCATTATCCATTTTTCTCTATTCTTTGTGGTCTATTTTGTAAAATCTACTTTTTCTCCCTTCCATTCTGCACTTTTTCCATTCTTTATTCTGTAAACCCCATTCAGACCCTCATACACGTAATGAAAAATCTAGTAGTAAGTTCTGCTACTAACACTAGTTGACATGGGTACAGAAAATTTTCATCCGTTGTCCATCCTTTATTCTGTTAACCCCATCCATACCCTCATATACATGACGGAAAATCTAGTACGTTAGTTCTGCTACTAACACAGTCTAGTTGACATGGGACATAGACAATTTTCATCCGAGTGTTTTTCGGCGGAGGACATTTTAATGAAAAAATCGGACGTTTCAGCACCAAAGCCTAACCATTTTAGCGAAAATTGAAATGCTCATTTTAGTGAGTCACTGACATTTTTTGATCCATTTCATAAAAATAATAAATTAAATTTTATTGTAAAATCAAGACAGCACAATGTGAAAAGAATACAGTGCATGCTTTCCTCCAACACATTCGTTTAACACATTTGTTTCAATGGTGAACCAAAGTAAACATATAAACAACTTAAACATTAAGCCAGAATAAATAACTGCATGTTCATGGTTTCAGTAAGGTGGTGTATTATTCAACCTGGGATATCGAAAATACAGTTGAACGGACTAATCCTGCGCTAAAATGGGCTCTTAATGTATGCGCTAAAATGTCCCATGTATTTTAAAAATTTTCACTAAATGTCCTCCGCCCGTGTTTTCCCGTCCGTAATATCTTTAACCCTTCCTTGCTGTGTTAGGCAGTTCGGCATCTAGGATTTATACAAAATTCTAGATTTCCATTACCTTTGGATGATATTACATGTAGATATTAGTATTTACAGAAAAGGAAACTAGCCAAACTTAATAAATGCTGAATAGCAAGATGTCAAAATTACAGTAAAACAAAACGAATTAAAATGCATTTCAGTAAAATAATAAATATATAAATTGCAACTGTTAGTAATTATTAATTGACGAATTGTGGAAATAATTCTAAACAGTGTCACAAATGTGAAGGCATTAATACTACTACAAAGACGATGTCATTTTATTGCTACAACACACCACCGATTAAAAATATACGAAAGAAATAAAGATTAACTTGAAACAAAATATCAGACATTAATGTATACCTTTATTTTTGTTTTCTGTTAACGGTTCTCGGTTCTCGCACCAATTCACGTTGAATTTTAAAATAATTAAGTTGAAAACATTATTTACAAATAAAAAAGATGGAATACTCTCCTGTTCTTTTGGGCCTTCTGAATAGCATAAGTTATTTCCACGCCTGGTACATCTGCTCCTTCTAAAGTCAAATTCATTCTTATTTCAAGAATGAAAAAAAAATTCAAAATGAAACGCTGACTCATTTCCACATTTTGACATTTCTGGATAGTTTTCGTAAGTATTTTTATTTTTCTTTGTTCCCTAACAGTCCCAGGATTTTGAAGGCGGAAAGTTAACCCTTTGCAATAAATAAATAAAAACCTTTAACCTACAACATTAGTTATAAGAAAGAAATATATATACAAAATATTTGCCACTGGACTTGTAACAACAAACTTCCAATCAGTCCAAAATGAGTAGAAATGCCAGTTAGTAAAATTGAGAATGGAAGTGGGAAATGTGTCAAAGAGACATCAACCCGACCAAAGAGCAGACAACAGCCAAGGCCACCAATGGGTCTTCGATGCAGCGAAACTCCCGCACCTGGCGGCGTGCTTCAGCTGGCCCTTCACAAAAATGTATACTAGTTTATTGATAATGGACGCATTCTTAACTCGAAATATACACAAGAAATTAAAATTAAAAATCATACAACAGAGGCTCCTGAATTGGGAAAGTCGCAAAATGCAGCGGGTTAAACATGTTTTTGAGATCTCAACCTCCCCTATACCTCTAGCCAACGAAATTTGCTTCAGAACGAAATCCTACTTTTTAATTTTAACTTTTAATAAAATCGCACGAAGACAATAATCAGACAGTCCTATCTTTCTGAAATTAATGCATTAAAGCTCATTTTAAAATATGATGCTTGCAATTTAAATTGCTTGGTCTTTCTTCTTCTGTGAGTATTATCCTTCCATTTAGGAACACCAAGAATTTCTTGTATCAATAAACGTATATACACTATTTACAGGTTCTCCATATGTCCTCTCAGGGAAATATGTACATGTATACACGACCCAAGAGTCACACATACATTTCCAAATTTGCTCAATAATATTCTTTAAAATCTAAAATCATTTTGCAACAATCAATGCAATAATAATAATTAAAGATTTAACCGCCGAAGCTTTGAAAGTGTTCAATTTACACACACACTTCTGTTAACCCTGTTTACCTGTTGACTTTTGTTTAGAATAGCAGATGTGTGTTGATCGATATTTGCGACATGCAGTCATGCGTTTATAACCCTTTATCTCCAACTTCTCCGGGTAATGATTGACAGGTATTGTAATCAATGTAACACATAAATCGGGGTACAATAAAGGTATCATGTTTTAAGTAAGTAAAACAATTCTTTCTTTATTAGAAGACAAAATTAAAATTAAAACATGTTGAAACTACACAAGTAATTTAATTGACACAATTTAAATTTGGTATAAATAAAGACGTGTTTATTTTTTTTTTGTATAATTATCTTATTTGCACTCACAAAAGATAGCAAACTTCAGTATCAGAATTGATTTTAAATCGTAATTTCCAAATATAAGAATGTCAGCGCGACTTCCGCGGATCAATAGGGACATAATCTAGGTGACAAGTTGTGATAATTTCATTTTGTCCATCAAGGATTTTCCTGAATTTTAATGAATTTCCATCACGGAATCGAGGACGGAATCAAGGAATACGCGTTTTTGCAGTATTGCAGTGTAGAAACCTGCCAAATTCTTTAAGTCAAGCCCTTCAAAATTATTCAACAGTGATATTATCCATATGCTTCCTTGTTTCCGTGACCAATTATTGGCATCGATATGTAATCACTTCCATTCATAAATATTTGTAGTTGTGTATTACAATGTTACCACGTGTATTTATCTTGTCCATTGGTCGTATTTAAATAGATTTTTATTATTGACCAATGAAAGAATTCGATATTTAATTCATCAGGAAAGCCAGGCTCAAAAACGTTTCGTATATGAATGTCGATCTTTCCCCTTATATACTTAGTTTGAAACCTGCAACACTGATAAAAGCTTCCAAGAAAAAATATTTATAACCATCTAACTCATAGATCTATATTATCTGTTTCTGTCTTAATTTACAGGTAACTACATTTTCAAAAACATCGTTTAAACGAAGGGAAATAAGATGTTCAGTTTTAACAGATTCTGTAAACATTGTTTATGTATTCCTCTCCTTACAACAATGTTTTTATAACCGTCCCTCACGCATCACTGGTTCTATTATTGACAACTCAATACACATCAGTTTTGTCGGACGAACAGGTAATTCCCGTCAAACTAGATAAATCATGTGCATTAATTTAACTGGAACATTTCAATACTATAGCAAACGTTGATTAATAATACACACGTTATCGTTCACGCCAGTTATTGAAGGGACATCATTAATATTATCTAAGAGTATTATAGGGATTACGGTAAACGTCTAAAAATATAGCAAACAGCTAAAGTTAAAGACGGACATCTAATTCCCTGTCAAACATCTAATTCTTTGTCAAACATATATATTTAGAGATTACTGGTTATCTTTTAACCATAGTCCATATTTTTAGATAATAAGCAGGCGATTAACCAAATGGCTTTCCCAGTGTAAGGTTAGGGGGAGGGTTGAGCACTAACAAACATGTTTAACCCCGCCACATTCTTTATGTGCCTGTCCCAAGTCAGGAGCCTGTAGTTCAGTGGTTGTCGGTTCGTCTGTTATTTGTTTTTCGTAAATTGTTTTGTTATAAATTAGGCCGTTAGTTTTCTTAATTGAATTGTTTCGTATTTTTCATGTTGTGACCTTTTAAAGCCGACCATACGGTATGGGTTTTTCTAATTGTTGAAGGCCGTACGGATGCTTATAATTGCTTACATCAACTTTATTTGAACTTTGGTGGATAGTTGTCTCATTGGCAATCTCCCTGTTTCTATACTAAGCTCAAAATAGTTACCTTTTTTCTAACAGTTGCGGTTGTGCATTACCCTGTTCCTGTTCTATTGATGGACACTGACATATTGTAAGTCATACTCATACAATTTCCCGCAAAATAACTGATTACCAAAAAGAATAAATTGCTTCGCTGAGCACAGCTGTATACGACCACAGATGTCCAACCCTGAAAAGTTGGGGCCAAAATGGACACAATATTCATGCTTGATACAGGTCTGAATTTGGATTGTAATTAAATTTTTGACACAGAATAACTGTAGTCAAAGAACTTCAAATTGGTTATATGATTTGAATTTATATTCAATTTTTTGCTTTTGTGCAATACACTATGCGAATTGACCCCCCTTCCTTCCAAAAAAAAATTTTACCTCGTTTTTTGCATTTGTGCAATACACTATGCTGTTGAATACTAACCCCCAAAACAAAATTGGAAGAAATTTTCTTTAATTTCTAAAATCGAAATGAGAAAAATTGTCCCTCCAATTTTTTCACCTCCCCTTTCCTTATTCCAAAAAGTAATTTTTTCCTCAAGTTATGGTCAGTATCTCAGACAATCATCATTTCTTAATACATAATTTACAAGCAGTGTAAGGGAGGTAATCAAACATTGTTATTTAAATTGATTTGGATTACCCCCCTTACATTGCTTTTAAATTGTCTCAATTGTCCTTTAACCAGAAAAACCCTTGTTTTTCCCCCTAATTCCTAAATGGTTTGAGCAATAACCCCCCAAAGTCAATCCTAACCATCCCTTTGTAGTATGGAAACTTCCGGTATAATTTCAGAGAGGTTCATACACTTTAACACAAGTTATTATTGCCTGGAAACTACAAAAATGCTTATTTGGGCCCCTAATTCCTAAACAGTTGGGACCATAACCCCCACAATCAATCCCAACCTTCCTTTAGTGGTTATAAACATTGCGTTAAAATTTTATTGATTTCTATTTCCTTATACTTAAGTTATAATCCCGAAACCATCGGTCTTTGGACGACGACGACAACAATGTGATACCAATATACGACCAAAATATTTTTAATTTTTGTGGTCGTATAAAAAACAGGAGGAAAAAAAAACACTACCTGTTTACATTGAAAATGATGTCATATGTAAAATTAATAACAATAGGACCAACATCGGATATATGTTTCTGTAATTCAGTTGCTTTTTCACTAGGAACTAGGGTGAGATATTTTTACAATTAATGGTTATGTGTACAGTAAGAAAATCAATAAAATGAAGAAAAAAAATTAAAACAACATATACTAATGAACTCAAAATTGTTAACTTTTTTTCTAACTTTTTATTTTCCTGCATTTGCTCAGAAATCTCTTTCTTTCTTCCTGTCTAGTTTGTCACGAGACTTTGATTAAAATACAGGAAGGAGCATCATATTGTTTCCCGCAAAGTTGTTGTTTTTGATTACCAAAAGAATACAGCCAGTTAAACAATTAAAATAAATTCCTTATATTTTGAAATGAGTCTGGAGCTTATTCAACATACAATTTCTGTTAGAAAACAAAATGTGTTCTCTTGGGAAACTCACCATCAGTCAGATTGCATTATCTAATAAGAATAACAAGCCGACTAGGTATTTTTGTCTTTTTAAAAATATAAATTATAACAATTTTATTTTAACAATTCTTTGATATGAAAAAAAAGGAGTTCCTTTGTTTGTTTACATTGAAAATGATGTCACAACTAAAATCCCTAACAGGATCAACATAGGAACGTTTCCGTATTTCCGTTTCTTTTCAACAGATTCTGAAGTTAGAATATGCTTGAGTTAAAAAAATAATTTCCTCAGACTTTGTCCTCTTTAACAGGTAACACCTGCCTCATATTATATATAAATATGCTGTAAACAGGATATCGTCAAGTAATTCTAGAGGTTTGTGGACTTCGTCACTTTCACAGGTATACACCTTATGGTTATTTGTCTGCCATTACTGGACATCACAAATGTTCCCGTAAAATTTTGATGTCACAATAAAAAATATCTGACGCCACAATGGAAAAGTGATTGTTGTATGACGTCAATGGTTCAAGAGGCTCAGATTTCTAAATAGCGATAAGGTCTATTGACACCTGCCTCATATTATAATAAGATTGTGAAATTCGTGCAGTATAACTTAATCAGGTTTTTGGTGGAGGATTAGGAATTTCATTACTCCCAACTTGTGGAGGTGTGCCTTTACTGCCTACTGGCACAAGTAAGACCGATACAGGTGGCCAGTACTCACGCAGTAGGCTCGCTGCGCTAGGGTTCAAGATGCAATTTTTGAAGAAATATCTACTGTTAGAAATGACGATAAAAATATCAGTGAGAAAATTGCCCGTTGAAATAAATTTACACTTTCATTTGGTACCTATTGATTTGAGTTTGGTTTAGCTGGTTCCTTCTCTTTTTTCAGATAAAAGCACTTAGAAGATCAAGATTTCGATTCAGTTTTACCACAAGTTTTACAGACCATTAAAAATATCAAAAAGGAAAATAAATTACTATCATTTTTATGTCCAGATAAAAAATAAAACAAAACATTCTTCAACCTTATTGAAAAATATTTCGAATTGTTGTAAAATGTTAACTTCCGTTTCAAAGTCTTTAAACTAAGGTACAGAAAAGATGGCAGCGGTAGCTGGCAGGCTCTCGCGACAAGCTCTTTTAAAGACAAAATCATTGACAAATACACAACAGGTATTGAAATCACTATGCAGTCATACCAGTTATATTCATATCTTTAAGATGTGGAAGTCATTTGCTTGTTTAAGCTTGAATTTAGGAGAAAACAGCAATTGTTTTCAAGGTGAACTGATTGACAAGTTGTGTAACCCAAGTTGTGTAACATAAAACATGTTACTTAATCAATTTTGGATGTCTTACTGAAACGTGATCATAAATATAATATTGATGTCACAATAAAAATATCTGACGCCACAATGGAAAAGTGATTGTTGTATGACGTCAATGGTTCAAGAGGCTCAGATTTCTAAATAGCGATAAGGTCTATTGACACCTGCCTCATATTATAATAAGATTGTGAAATTCGTGCAGTATAACTTAATCAGGTTTTTGGTGGAGGATTAGGAATTTCATTACTCCCAACTTGTGGAGGTGTGCCTTTACTGCCTACTGGCACAAGTAAGACCGATACAGGTGGCCAGTACTCACGCAGTAGGCTCGCTGCGCTAGGGTTCAAGATGCAATTTTTGAAGAAATATCTACTGTTAGAAATGACGATAAAAATATCAGTGAGAAAATTGCCCGTTGAAATAAATTTACACTTTCATTTGGTACCTATTGATTTGAGTTTGGTTTAGCCGGTTCCTTCTCTTTTTTCAGATAAAAGCACTTAGAAGATCAAGATTTCGATTCAGTTTTTACCACAAGTTTTACAGACCATTAAAAATATCAAAAAGGAAAATAAATTACTATCATTTTTTATGTCCAGATAAAAATAAAACAAAAACATTCTTCAACCTTATTGAAAAATATTTCGAATTGTTGTAAAATGTTAACTTCCGTTTCAAAGTCTTTAAACTAAGGTACAGAAAAAGATGGCAGCGGTAGCTGGCAGGCTCTCGCGACAAGCTCTTTTAAAGACAAAATCATTGACAAATACACAACAGGTATTGAAATCACTATGCAGTCATACCAGTTATATTCATATCTTTAAGATGTGGAAGTCATTTGCTTGTTTAAGCTTGAATTTAGGAGAAAACAGCAATTGTTTTTCAAGGTGAACTGATTGACAAGTTGTGTAACCCAAGTTGTGTAACATAAAACATGTTACTTAATCAATTTTGGATGTCTTACTGAAACGTGATCATAAATATAATGTTTGTTAGAAGTTAGCCTGACTGGATTTTAGTTTCCTCAAGCAAGTGGTTCTTGCAAATACTATAAATGTCACTTTGTTGCACGTACCTCAGCTGTGTCTGTGAGTTTTTTCTATAGACTATATAGGAAGCAAGACAACTCGCCCCACTGGCAAATCGCCCCACTTTTTCACAAACTCGCCCCACTTATGGATATGGGTAAAATCCCGATAAATATATAATAAAGGTCTGCCAACTCGCCCCACTTATAAAAACTTATCTATTGTATGCCATATTTGTGTATTCATGTTCTTGTTTCTAGTGTTGACATTTCATCTAGTACTTCGTTTTGTGTAGTTATGCCAGTGTTTGTCATAAAAGACTTATTGTGCAAACCTATCATCTTAGAATAAAATTATGTAAACAACCATGATTCTTGACTGCTCTTGTAAAACAGTGATTATATTTACCAGAAAACAAACGTCATAAACATAGTTACTATAGTCTATAACATCGTACTTCACAGAAATGCTGATACTTACCTCTATCTGCTTTCTTTCAACCAAAAGAAAAGAGTTAAAAAAAAAAAAAAAGATGCATTTCTAAGGTTTTCATAAGTATTCATTTAATTCATAAGTGGGGCGAGTTGGTAGGCCTTAATTCAGTACAGTTTAATTCTTTTATTCATTAGTGGTGCGAGTTGGCAGACCTTTAATAAATGGTATTAAACTCCTATATTCAACGGGATTGCATCCTTTTTCATAAGTGAAGGGACAGTCTATACTAACTAAGTATAGACTGTCCCTGATAAGTGGGGTGAGTTGGCATGACTAAATTCATCGTGGTTTTTCTATTTTTCATAAGTGGGGCGAGTTGGCAGACCTTTATTCAGCGGTATTTCAACCCTTTTCATAAGTGGGGCGAGTTGTCAGACCCATTTTCAATGGGATTTTACCCTTTTTCATAAGTGGGGCGATTTTTTAGAAAGTGGGGCGATTTACCAGTGGGGCGAGTTGTCATGGATTCACTATATATATACTATAGATATTTCATTTACACTTGTAACTTTATGCAAGGGGAAATTTTCTTCAAGTCATTTTCCATGGCTTATTTCGACCTGTAAACACATGTACATACAGAGAATTTTATGGACACTAGGTTCAGCCGTAATCATGCTGTGGATGTTTTTTTAATGATGTTTAATAATATGAGGCAGGTGTAACCTGTGAAAAAGGCTAAGTCTGTATTAAGATATTTTATTTTCAATGTATTTTTGTCACTTTTCTTTTTGGTAATCAGATGTACAAATTTGAGGCAAATGGTATGACTTAAATCATGACAGCAGCCGCCAACAAAACAGGAACAGGGTAGTGCGTAAGCACAACTGTTGAAAAATAAAGTTAATGATTTTCAGTTCATTAGTATATTGATTTTTGTCGAGTTCGACTTTAGTCGAAAAAGCGAGACATAGTGATCCTACATTCCGTCGTCGGCGTCCACAAATATTCACTCTGTGGTTAAAGTTTTTAAAATTTTAATAACTTTCTTAAACTATCCTGGATTTCTACCAAACTTGGACAGAAGCTTGTTTATGATCATAAGATAGTATCCAGAAGTAAATTTTGTAAAAATAAAATTCCATTTTGTCCGTATTTTACTTATAAATGGACTTAGTTTTTCTGCCGGGAAATATTACATTCACTCTGTGGTTAAAGCTTTTAAAACTTTAATAACTTTCTTAAACTATCCTGGGTTTGTACCAAACTTGGACAGAAGCTTGTTTATGATCATAAGATAGTATCTAGAAGTAAATTTTGTAAAAAAATAAATCCGTTTTTTCCTTATTTTACTTTTATGTAAATGGACTTAGATTTTCTGCTGGGAAACAACACATTCACTCTGTGGTTACGAGTTTTTAAATTTAATAACTTTCTGATACTATTTTGGATTTGTACCAAACTTGGACAGAAGCTTGTTTATGATCAAAAGCTAGTATCTAGACGGAAATCTTGTAAAAAAAATAAATCCATTTTTTCCGTATTTTACTTAAATGGACTTAGATTTTCTGCCAGGAAACAACATATTCACTCTGTGGTTAAAGTTTTTAAAATTTTTATAACTTTCTTATACTATTTTGGATTTGTACCAAACTTGGACAGAAGCTTGTTTATGATCAAATGCTAGTATCTAGAAGGAAATTTTGTTTTCTTCCAGTTAACATTACATTCAGTCTGCAGTTAAAGTTTTTAAACATTTATTAGATTCATAAGCTATCCTGGATTTTTACCAAACTTGGACAGAAGCTTCTTACAATCAAAAGATAGTATCAAGAGGAATATTTTTATTGATTTACTTCCTCATTTTTGTTGAGCCTGCGATTAACAGAAAAAGTAGGCGAGACACTGGGTTCCGCGGAACCCTTACAAATTTTCTTTTAAATGATTTTCTTACTGTTATTGAGGACTTTGTCCTCATAGGAAGTTGACCTTTTTCCAAAAAATGTATAAATAGTAAATGTAGATAGTGCAATGTGTTAGGGGAAGCAATACATCTTGCCCTACACCAAATTTCCCCACTTTTTCACCAACTTGCCCCACTTTTTAAAAAATCGCACCACTCTTGTTTACCAACTCGCCCCACTTTAAAAAAAATCACCCCACTCTGGTTTCCAGGTTCACCACAGAATGTAAATCAAGGGTGGGAGAAAGTTCATCAAATCAGAGATTTTGTGTTGCGTTGTCGAATCGATTCCTTGTGCATAAATTATTAATTATATGTCTTACATGTATTTGTCATATATATATAGCTAATTTGGAAAGGGGGTCTCGCACAGATTTTGTAGTTGGTCTTATTAGTAGACACCACACTTGTAGGAACATATTAAACAGGTAGAGTAAACACCTGATGTGTCTTCCCAGATTGCAGGAATATTCTGACAAATTTGATCTAAATTGTCTTATGGAAAACCACATGGTAAAAAGGTCTAAAAAGATAAAGAAATTAATAATAATAAAAATGTTCAGTCACAGAATTTCAGTCATTTCAACCAAATTAAGCCTATCTAGCAGTTTATAAAATCATATGTGTTATTTAGAATGTTATTAAATTAACCCCTCTCTTTCCAATACAATTATGTAAAAGAACTATATATCCAGTTTTACTCTTTTCTTTTAAGATAAGAAAACTCCTAAACCAGATCTAACTGTACATGTCTAAAAATAACCAGACAATGTTTGTCTGTTATTTAGGTATTCTCCAGTATTTTCCCGCTAAAAGAGATCATGTGACACTGTTGTCAACAAAAGAACCATGGGGTCAGGGAATTCATTTGTTTTCTGGATTACTGCTTATATTGTCGAGCCTGCGACTTTTGTCGCTAAAGCGAGACATAGCGATCCTATATTCCGTCAGCGGCGTCCACAAATATTCACTCTGTGGTTAAAGTTTTTGAAATTTTAATAACTTTCTTAAACTATCCTGGATTTCTACCAAACTTGGACAGACGCTTGTTTATGATCATAAGATAGTATCCAGAAGTAAATTTTGTAAAAAAAAAATCCTATTTATCCGTATTTTACTTAAAAATGGAGTTAGCAGGGTTTAAGCTAGGATTTTGAGGGCTTTAGTCACTTTTGCGCGAGATGAAAATCAACATTATTTTGGGTAACAGCAAAGGGACCAAGGATGTGTGTATATAACTAGCTATACATTTTTGTCAGACTTTGAAGGACTAAGGCCTAAATTCACTAGGCAGTAACTGCAATGGTTTGACTGATGTGGCACTTCAAAAATGAAGATTAGGATAAAAAATCTGGAAATCTAGTTCAAACTTTCAATACGGCCCCAGCTTGTCTGGCAGTACAGCCGTTGGACGTCAGAGTAATCTCGGACTAACTTTCACTTCAATAAGTTTCAGGTGCTCAACAAAAGATGGCTTCAATTTGTCAGTTGGAATAAGGGATTTGTACAAATCCTTATTGGAACGATTCTAATAACTGTAAATTGTAAATTAATCGAGAATTGATCACGTTTACTTTTGATTTTCAAATGAAATGTAAACGGGAAGTGACAAGTAGATTATAAATTCAGAATGAATCCGGATTCATCTACGGATTGGTTCGTGTTTAAAAAAGGCAGGAAATTATCATTTTTTAATTTAAATTTGCTTAGTAAGAGCTATATTTGTCTCTCTCATTTATTTTGTTTATTTCGTATTTTACGTTTTAGTGTCTATATATATATATAAGCTACAAATTCATAGGAATACTTTCACGCATGCGCAGTATATCTATGGTAAAGGAAGCACCTGTTTGACTCGTGAAAACATTTCTGAATGTTTTGAATAAAATTCTATCTTTTTAATCGAAATTGAAAGTTTTATATCAAAGATGACGAAACTACGACAAATGAACTGCAAATTGTGATCATTTTAGAAACATTGAAATTAAAAAGCGAATTGTCAGGGGGGAAACAATATTTTGTTCAAATGACGAAACTACGACAAACGAACTGCAAATTGTGGTCGAAGGCCTTGAGAAATATTGAAATTTGAATTCCGACTGACTGATTTAACTGGGGAGAATAATAATGATGGTCAATTATGAAGTTTGGTAATAATTAACAGATTAGTGACCCATCCGATGGCAATAAGCAGATTAACTATAATCACAATTTTATAACATCTGTTGTAAATGTTAATTAGCTGAGGGTCATTAACTTGTCAGAAACATGAAGACAGGTAGAATTGTTTTTCCATGCGAAAATATTTTTACACTTTCAAAATTCAAGTGACGAAAGTGATTTGAAATACTTTTGTCATTTTGAAAACAGTTTCGTAAATGACGAAAGTGACGAGCGCTAGCAAAATTACTGGACTTAGTTTTTCTGCCAGTTAACATTACATTCACTCTGTGGTTAAAGTTTTAAAAATTTTAATAACTTTCTTAAACTATCCTGGATTTGTACCAAACTTGGACAGAAGCTTGTTTATGATCAAAAGCTAGTATCTAGAAGGAAATTTTGAAAAATTATATTTCCTGTTTTTCTGTATATTACTTATAAATGAACATAGCTTTTCTTCCAGTTAACATTACATACAGTCTGTAGTTAAAGTTTTTAAAACATTTATTAGATTCATAAACCATTCTGGATTTTTACCAAACTTGGACAGAAGCTTCTTACAATCAAAAGATAGTATCAGTAGGAAAATTTTTAATAATTTTTTCCCCATTTTTGTTGAGCCTGTGACTGGCAGCAAAAGTAGGCATCTGGCGAGACACTGGGTTCCACGGAACCCTTACGAATTTTTAATCTAGTTAGGATATAAACATTCCATTTAAGGTATAGTCTGTATGCGTTTATAAAATAACTGTAGTTTGCAATCAAGTTTTACTTTTCAAATTGAAGAAACTGGGTCATGATCGTTCATTGGTTGTTACCTTGTTCAACCACACGAGACCATATAAATAATATAATCAGCTGTCAGTGTTCAACCCTTGATGCAATTAACAATAATTAGACTTCTTAATTGCCACTGACATGATAATTGGATTATGGATATCTGAAATTTAACTTCAATCTATTGAATTTTCAAGTATGGCAGACAATAAAATAAGCGTGGTGCTGGGAATTTTAATGTGGCGCACTGCCATGCTTAAATAGGTTGTGGTGATCCCTGCTGGTTTACCAACTTGCCCCACTTATGAAAAAGGGTTAAATCCTGTTTAATTTACTCTGGCCAGCTCGCCTCACTTATGAGAAAGGGTAAAATCCAGATGAATATATACATGATATATGATAAAGGTCTGCCAACTCGCCCCACTTATGAAAACTTATCTACACAAAATTTAAAAATCACTTGTGTCTGATACTAATAAAAATCGAAAAATTTAATATATGATTATGATTGAAATTAAATGATGCTTTATTTCTTAAAATAAAATTGTAGATACATTTTTATTATTATTATGTAATTTTAGTATTTATTGAGAATAACTTTATTCTTGCAAACTTACTTATTTGCAAAATAAAACCTGTTAATTGTATCATAATGCGATATATTATCATATGGCCAACTAAAATTAATTAGTAGATTTTCATCCAAATTTTTGAAAAAATGAGGCGAGTGGGAGGATTTTATTTTTAATTATTATTTCTATAAAATCTGAGTTTTAACTGCGTTATTACTTGTTAAAATTTACATGATTCAGTTGATTTAATATTTTGCATTTTTAAGTTTTTTTAGTGAATCCTCAAACACAGTACATGTATACAATTTATGATACTGGAAGTGAACGCAAATTTAATAACGTTTTTAGTTTAATTAATGATTGCAGCCAGCAAGAGTTCTTCTGTGAACAGGGCTCACTCTATCAGGCAACTGGGGCGAAAAAGTTTCCCGTCCGTCACTTAGCTTTGCCAGACCTTAAAAAGGGATATCTAGTCGCCCTGGTGTTTGCAGTCGCTTTCAACATGTGCAATTTCCCCTTCTTACCAAGTCAATGAAACAGCATATTTTTCATTTAAAAGTGAAGAAATTCAAAAACATAAATGATTTATTTCTTTAGAAAAGATGTGAAAGTATTGACTTTACAGATTGGTCGTTGACTATTTCAAAGAAACAACTTATTTTGAAGTATTTTCTTTCACTTCTGGTACTTGTTACTCAAGATCGTATATTAAAACATTCTGATTTTTGGCAAAATAAGTTTGTTACTTAATTAGAAAGTGATCAAAATTGCCTTTAATTAATGTTTGATCCATTGATTGCATTAAAAGCGTCATATTCCTTTCCGAAGCGCATGTCAGACTTTGTTTAATTTCGTAAATTTTCTTTGTCTGCCATTGAAATATTTGTACGAATCCCGGATTGGAAGAGGGATTCATCGGAAGCAGACCAGCTATGAACAAAATCCGTATTCTAACTATAATAACTACAGACGCCTTGCTAAATGTATATATTTCCATGTAAATGCATTGTTTCAATTTATTGATTAAAGTTGCTTAACTTTGTTAAATTTAGATATTCTTTTAATGAGAAACAGTGAATTTCATTAAGATGATAAACAGAACAGTTTTTAATTGCATTTTAATTAATATGTGATACTTTCTTTTCCTTTTGATATAAGTTCTTTTAAGTGCTAGATATTTAGTTGGTAGATTCTGACAAGAGTATTAATATAATGCAACTATAAATGACTATTTAAGACATAAACTGAAACAACTGTTACTTTAATTGAGTCCGGTATGAATTGAACACCTATATAAAAAAAAGGATACATATGGCCCTTCATATTATAGCAAAAACCAAACATTGTAGCGCTGTGAGCGAACGAGTGCTTCTCTTTCAAATCTCACCACTTCTCCCTACCAGCATGACCAGTTTCAAAAAGAGAAGTGACTTCTCCATATGATTTTGAAGTAGTGTGAGCCCTGGTGAGTACACATTTTGTCATCAATTGCTGTCATGTCATCATCTGTTAACTTTTACAAAATCTTCTCCTCTGAAATTACTGGGCCAAATTTAACAAAACTTGGCCTCATCATTAGGATATCTTGTTTAAAAAGTATGTCCAATGTCCCTGTCTGTCAACCAAGATGTCCGAGATGGAAAATAGAACATCTGACTGGGGCAGTAATGTTCAGAATTTTGAGCTCTACCTATTGTTCACCTACGTTAAAACTGTCAAGAGTTATTGCCCTTATATGAAATTTTACCATTTTTTTTCCATTTTTGCCTATTATCATGTAATCTAAAATGGATGAAGAGAAACGATAACTAGCTAAAATGATCAGCAAGCATGTTATACAGTCAGGTTGGCCAAAATCATCAGATGACTCCTTATTAGAGTTATTGCCCTTCAGTGACAATTTTTACCACCTTATTGTGTTTTTATAAAAAAAAAGGAGATATGGTATGAAGGCCAGTGAGACAACTATCCACAATAGTTTAAATGAAGTGGATGTAAGCAATCATAGGCAACTGTATGGCCTTCAACAATGAGAAAAAACATACCGTATAGTCGGCTATAAAAGGCCCGACATGAAAAATATGAAAGAATTCAATGGAGAAAACTAACAGCCTAATACGTATATAACAAAACAATTTATGAAAAACATATGAAAGACCTGAACCAACGACAACCACTGAACTACAGGCTCCTGACTTGGGACAGGTTGTATATTATCTTGAAAACGGCTATAAATAGAGGAATTCTGAGAGGGCTGAAATGTTAGAATGTTGAGATCTACCTGCTCTCCATTGATTACATTTTTTGCCTATAATCTTGAAAATTATAATAGATGTATAGAAACTTTAAATAGCAAAAATGACCAGCAAGATAAGATCTACAATTGTAGTTTCTGGACACAATTAGCTACATACAGAGAAACAGAAGACACTATAATGGTGCACATGCTTGTCTATCAACTAGTTTTCTGGCACTGGAGGCCGTCATTGTTGTTTAACATGTTTAATATGGTAAATACCGGTATCTGTGACAGAAAATATGTGAATTTCCGGAATTTCAGAAAATTGCTGATAAAAAAAGTTAGGGTCTGGGCAATAA
Organism: Mytilus coruscus; assembly: GCA_017311375.1. Taxonomy (NCBI): domain Eukaryota; kingdom Metazoa; phylum Mollusca; class Bivalvia; order Mytilida; family Mytilidae; genus Mytilus; species Mytilus coruscus. The sequence goes on from CM029600.1 coordinate 92,120,629, forward strand.
AATGAGGGTTGGTCGAGTGACCGTAAACACACATATTTTTTTGTTGGCCAAACCATAAAAGATTCAAATGTAGATAGTCATTTTTAAAAGCAAAATTGATCAGCAGATCAAGATCTACAAATATGCAACATGACTGAAATTGTCAGTTAACTCTTTATAGAGTTATTGCTCTTTCATAATGATCTTTACCAAAAAATTGCCATTGTTGAAGATGCAGGTGAGCGACACAGTCACACGGCATGCACAGGCTCTTTAGTACATGTATCTTGTATGAATGCAGTATGGGATTTGTTTGTAGTTGAAGATTGTATGGTGACCTATATTTGGTAACCTTTTAAGTCAGTTGGTCTCTGGTGGAGAGTGGTCTCAGTGGCAATCATACCACATCTATTTTTATTTGTGTATGTTCTGTTACAAAGTATTTATGTATAGCAACTACATGTATTATTCTAAAATGAATTTTTATTTCAGGCAAGCTTCAGTTTCAAATCAGCATCAAGAGGGAAGAAAGCTGTAAGTTAATTATGAGTACAAATAACTTACATTTTATTATGAGTACAAATAACTTTACTTACATTTTATTATATCCCATTTTATGTAATTAAACACAAATGAAACATGTTAAAGTTGATGGTAAACAAGGTTTGGGTGGTTTAAATCTGCCAAATTCAATACACCTCAAAGTGGTCAATACTGGTTGAATGAATTTTCTATCATTTAGTAAATAGTATAAGATAACACTAGCATTTAAGCACAAACAGTAGTCATTGTATTTTGATTGTAAACAGTATGTATGTTTATATACTTTTTCTCTGATGCAGGAGTTTTCATGTCAGTATAGACCCTTACAATTCTTTTACTGAGCACTCTAAATAGTACTCGAATGAACAAATTGTTCCATTGAATACTAAACAACAACACTATGATTCAACAATAACATCTGGAAGGAATGATGGTCATTTTAAAATTTTAATTGTTAATACTTATATTTACATATTAGCAATATTGTAGCAAACAACTAAAAAATGTTCATAGATCTAGTTTATTTGATGTAAAAGCTGATCATTGCCTGAATCTGTATTGTACAGTATGTGATTTCATTGTACATATATGTGTATTTGATAGGCTTATGGATTACTTTGAGCAGCTATATATTGGAACAGTGGGAGCAGCTTTAGCTTTCCCTGTATTGTTTGTGCTTTCATTGTACAAATACGTGTTTTCTTTATAGGCTTATGTATTACTTGGGGCAGCTACCGAAGGTAGTATTGGAGCAGCATTAGCCTTCCTGCATTGACTTTGTTTGTGATTTCATAGTACATATATGTGTTTTCTTTATAGGCTTATGGATTACTTGGGGCAGCTACCGTAGGTAGTATTGGAGCAGTGGGAGCAGCGTTAGCCTTCCCTGTATTAGCCAGTGAACTAGAGTTACATCCCCCTAAATACAAATGGAGCCATCATGGAATGTTCAGTTCTATTGACATGAAAAGGTTTGGCTAACAAATGTTTTTCTGTGAAGAGATTTTTTACACAATACTCAGGCAGGTGGCTACTTGAACAACAACTCATAGGAGTTATTGCCCTTAAATGATTGAATTTGAATGTTTTTGTTTTGCCTGAGAGGGAAACTAATCTTGTTCCAACAGCTTATGTTTTTGTATATGACTTCATATTTCAGAATATAGAAGAGCTGGATAATTCCTATCTTGTTTACAGCTGTCTTATGATTAGATGTTTATGTCTAACAGTGTCTAATGTTCTTGAACTGTTGTTAGTGACTGCTTCATTCTGCCAGGCCTAGAATAGTAGAGAGGCATTATGTTTTCTGGTCTGTACATCCATTAGTTAGTCTGTCTGGACTGTGGTTAAAGTTTTGGGTTGAGGTAGTTTACCATATAGTTTTGGTTACATCAACTTGAAACTTGAAACTTCAAACACATGCTGTTGTTTGGTTATCTTTTTAGAATGCATGACAAATTATGATTATGACCCCTGTTTTATGGACATTGGATATTTGAAGCAGGATTTGTGTCCATATTCTTGTTATTACTTTTGTTCCAACATGGAGTATCAGTATAAGGAACATCTTAAAGTTAGTTATGTCTATCGGACAGGGTTCACCTGACAATGACCACAGTTCTTCATGTTTTCTTAGTTCAGTGATCAACATTTAGTTTTCAGGATCAGACCCATTTCTCATCTACATGTGATGTAAGTAATAGGTCACGTCAACTTCTGTTTAACTGGAAATCTGTGACAGTGAGTGAGTATTATTTCAGGAAACTGAAACTTGAATGATTGTTTAACATTTTAGACTGTATCATGGATCTATAAAGCTACTTAGATTGCTTTGATTACTAAGATATTAAAATGTTGAAATTATTCAATACAAAATAAATCCATATTTTATTACAGTGTACGGAGAGGATATGAAGTCTATAAACAAGTGTGTGCGGCATGTCACAGTCTGAAATATTTGGCATACAGAGAAATGGTGGGATCCTTCCTCTCAGAAGAGGAGGCTAAAGAGGAAGCTAAATCGGTAACAATCATAACACAAAACTAAATGAACAATATATAAAAGTTAAATTTTAAAAAAACTTTACTAGATGTCTTGATATTAGAAATTACTGTCTCAACCAATTGAAAATCCACTGCCAGAATGGATAAGTTGATATAATATTAAATGTCTAAACATTAAGGTATATGAAAAATTTTTAATGTGAAAAATGCATAAAAAATAAGAATTGTTACTAAAGGATGTTTTGTGCCTCCTGTGCAACATTTTCACTAAAAATGCTCAAACAGTTATTCTAATAAACATTTTGATAGGTAATGGTATGGGATGGACCAGATGATAACGGGAACATGTTTGAACGACCAGGAAAATTAGCAGACTATATTCCATCACCTTATAAAAATGAAGAAGCTGCAAAGGCTGCCAATAATGGAGCAGTTCCTCCAGATCTTACCTATATTGTCCCTGGCGTAGAAGGTGAAGAAGTAAGTATAATTGGAGCAATGTCTACTGATCTGATCAAAAGATACATTTCTTCTGTTACCTCTGGACACACCGTTTTTTGCAAACAAACTTCAATATTTTATTACCTTGCCCAAAATAATTAAGAAATAGCATATTGTGTCATCCTTTTTTCTGATGACTTAGTTATATTTTGGTAGCAGGATAGCAAAGCTGTAGCGACACATAGAGATCATTTCTATTGTCATTGTTTCGTCATCCTTGTGAAACTTTCTTAATCATAGTTCCCTGAAAAACTGAAAGACAGAATTCATCCGAATTTGTATAGAATCTTCTGCAAGACATGAAGCTGTGCACCTTCTATTTGAAGGTTTCATCTGAGTGATTTTTAAGGTTTTCCAAACCAAAACATATAACAAAGTCATTCCTGGCCAGAGACACTCATACACATTTAATTTATATACATGTAACTATATGTTTTATCATAAATTTAAGACCACTTCCTGTAAGTATGCAAGTATTAATGTATGTTTTTGTTTCAGAACTACATATTTTCATTACTAACGGGATATTGTGATGCCCCAGCGGGAGTAGAGGTGCCAGAAGATGGACATTTTAATCCTTATTTCACTGGTGGTGTGATAGCCATGGCTGAAGCATTATATACTGACATAATTGAATATTCTGATGGTAAGTATATTGCCTGTGTGCTTTATAGCCTTGTCTAAACTTAGTGAATTAAACTGATATTACCTGCTTTGAAGAAATTGTACTTTGTGAGTAATCTTTCATTGGCATGCTAAAGAACGATACTGGCATGCCTTCTTTACCAACACAAAAACAAATGCATTTTCTTTTTTTATTTGATGACTAAAGTTGTTGACAAAAAAGTAGTAAACTTAATACTTTCTTAATTTCAGTAGTAAAAATTTAGGTTAAAGCTTTATATTTCAATTAAAACTCTATTTTGGTTTGCAACACTTACTCTCAAGCCATTTCAGTCTTTAACACCAGAATACAAAAAATAAAGAGATGTGGTATGATTTCCAGTGAGACAACTATCCATTAAGACTGAAGGTACAGCAGTTTGCTAATTGATTTTAACATAGTATAGAACAACTCTTGTATCCTGTAATGGCAGAGAAATAGGAACAAGGAGTAAAGAAGACACTTCAATATATTCTGTAGTCTTAAGAATAGAGAGATTAAGTTTTGATAAAAAATGCATGAAGACTATATTCTTTATAGCTCACCTGGCCCAAAAGGGCCAAGTGAGCTTTTCTCATCACTTGACATCCGTCGACCCCGCCCATTAACCAAGATGGCCGCTATGGCTAAAAATAGAACATGGGTAAAGTGCAGTTTTAGGCTTATAATCTCTGAAACTAAAGCAATTAGAGCAAATCTGAGGGAGTAAAAATGTTCATCACGTCAAGATCTATCTGCCCTGAAATTTTCAGACACATCAGACAACCTGTTGTTGGGTTGCTGCCCCTGAATTGGTAATTTTAAGGAAATTTTGCAGTTTTTGGTTATTATCTTGAATATTATAATAGATAGAGATAAACTGTAAACAGCAAAGTAAGATCTACAAATAAGTCAACATGACCAAAATTGTCAATTGACCCCATAAGGAGTTATTGCCCTTTAAAGTCAATTTTTAACAATTTTTCGTAAATTTTTGTAATCTTTTACAAAAATCTTCTCTGAAACTACAGGGCCAAATTAAACCAAATTTGGCCTAAATCATCCTTAGGGTATTTAGTTCAAAAAATATATCTGATGACCCCGCCCATCAACCAACATGGCAGACATGGCTAAAAATAGAACATAGGGGTAAAATGCAAGTTTTTATACGACAATAACTTTAGTATAAGTAAATAGAAATCTATGAAATTAAAACACAAGGTTTATAACCACAAAAGGAAGATCGGGATTGATTTTGGGGGTTATGGTCCCAACAGTTTAGGAAAAAAGGGGCCAAAAAAGGGGCCCAAATAAGCATTTTTGTAGTTTCCAGACAATAACTTGTGTTTAAGTGTATGAATCTCTCTGAAATTATACCACAAGTTTCCATACCACAAAGGGGTGGTTAGGATTGACTTTGAGGGGTTATAGCTCAAACCATTTAGGAATTAGGGGCAAAAAAGGGGGAAAAACAAGGGTTTCCTGGTTAATGGACAATTAAGACAATTTAAAAGCAGTGTAAGGGAGGTAATCCAAACACATTTAAAGTAAAATGTTGTGTATGATTTGATTACCTCCCTAACACTGCTTGTAAATTATGTATAAAGAAATGTGTATTGTCTTGGGGTAAAATTTTATTTTTTTGGGGGTGGGGGTTCAATTCGCAACAGCATAGTGTATTGCACAAAAGCAAAAAATTGAATATAAATTCAAATCATATGACAAATTCTAAGTTCTTTGACTACAATTATTCTGTGTCAGAAACCTATTATGTGTCAAATATTTACTTACAATCCAAATTCAGACCTGTATCCAGTGCGAATATTGTGTCCATTTTTGCCCCTACTGTTCAGGGTTGGACCTCTGCGGTCATATCCAGCTGCACTCAGCGAAGCAATTTATTTCTAAAATTTTGTGAACCATTAGGAGCAAAAATTTTCAAAATGATGAGCTCTACCAATTGTCCATATATGTCAAAACTGTCAGACAAATTCTTATAGGATTTATTGCCCATAAATGACAAATTTTACCTATTTTTTTCATTTTTGCCTATTATTATGATAACTATGATATTTAGAGAGAAACATTTTTTTTTTATGCCTTATATGATTTAAATTATAACAGATAAATAGACACTTTAAATCACAAAAATGATCAGCAAGGCAATGTCTATTAAAAAGTCAAATTTTGCCAATATTGTTGGTAGACTGTCACTCTTCATAGGAGTGATTGCTCTTAAATAAGGATTTTTTTTACCCTCTTTTGTGTTTTGAGCAAAATCTAAAGAAGATAGAAACTAAACAGACTAAAAGATCAGTAGTACAAGAGAGATTTTTGTAATTAAGTCTATTCACATCTACAGTGTTGGAGAGTGTCCTTTGTTAGATATGCACATAGACTAAGGTGAGCGACAGGCTCTTTAGAGCCTCTAGTTTTTTTCTCTCTCTATATACTTACTAGATTGAATTTGAGGACATGAGACATTCAAAATTAAAAAAAGAATATAACAGGTTGCATTTATTAATTTGCAGGTACACCAGCCACAAAAAGCCAGTTAGCTAAAGATGTTGCTACATTTTTAGTGTGGACATCACAGCCAGACTTTGATGATAGAAAGAAACTTGCTCTTAAGGTATTTTTTATACTATCTGACCTTTAATTTTTTTTTCAAAATAGGTACCAAAATGAGGAGTGTAATAAAAAGTATATAAAGCTCTGAAATTTCAAATAGCGAAAAAAATCATTCCTTTCAAAATTATTATATTTTCATTCACTAATAATATGGTTGTTAACTACAAAAATGTAACGTATGATGTCCCTCTGAAAAAAAACAATACAATATTTAAGATTATGTTGAGACATTGCAAGTCTCTGATTTTGGTATGTATATAAGTCAAAAGGCATAAATAAAAGGAGACAATTGGTGTATAAGTCAATGAGACAGCAACCCAACGATGAAAATAAGCAAAAGACATCTGGAGGACAACATTCTGTCTTCAACAAAAGACAGATGTCAATTACAATATATTAAATTTATTTTGGTATAATTACATTACATGTATGTTTCATTAGAATCTGTAATTTGATTGGCTAACAACAATCGTGAGGCATTCCAATATCAAATTTTATTTCTGTGTAAAATAGAACTGCTATGACTGCATGTGCTATCCATGATAATGAAACAATGCATAGAAAAACCTATGATAAGCTTGATATAACACTTAATTTCATGGTTGTAGCATAAAAATGTAATCATAAGAATTGAATGCTTCTTTTTATAATTTTTAGGGTTGTAAAAGCGTTGATTGTGAGTGAGCACATTTTAAATATGAAGCACTTCTGCACTGCATACAAAATTTGCTTCTGTCAATGCTTTTACACCCCAATAAGATCTTTAAAAGAAGCATTCAATTCTTAAACATATTTCATATTGGAAAAGAGAAGATATGGTGTATCAATTCATGACACAAAAGTACTAAGCAGAAATATAAAACAAAGCCCTTTTATTGCTGTCTTATATCTCAAGTTTACAACAAGGCCTTTCACCTGTATAGTCTGATTAAGATATTTTTATTTTAACCTTTGTAAACATAGGAAGTAATCTTTATGATATTGCTGTCATACTTTTAGTTTGTTATTATTAACATTGATTTATTTACTTTCAGATTTTGGGCTTGTTAGGAACAATGTTATTTGTATCATACTATGCTAAGCGACATTATTTCACAGTTCTTAAGGCAAGAAAGATTGCACTACGAGAAGGAAAATAACCTCAAGACAATGTTAGATGATAAGTTATTCTCAAGGCTGTTTTGTGTATTTATGTAAAAAAAAATGTCCAAAAATGTTTTACTTTAGTTTATAAATGTGAATAAAAGAAGCTATTAATGTAACATCAATTAATATAGAATAAATGTTATGGTTTTATCTGAACAAAATTTGTATGTTATTTGAAATGCCCATCATGATATACATATACAGAGAGAGAGAGAGAGAATAGAAACTATTTGCCTCCTTACATAATTACATTATCTACCCTGTACTATACTTGTATAGAGGGGTGTCACTAGTTAAGCTGGAACTGCTTACCAATCCAGAATTTTCAAGGCCATCCCTGGCATTTATTGGTATGCAACAAATAACTTTGCACCTTTAAGATGTTAAACTGATGTAAAATATCCCTATTAGTTTAAATTTGAAGAGATATATGAACCTGTTTAATTTTTAAAGGTTCTATATAATTTATTGTCACACAAAGATAGAATGATACTTGTATAGAGGGGTGTCACTAGTTAAGCTGGAACTGCTTACCAATCCAGAATTGTCAAGGCCATCTCTGGCATTTATTGGTATTTACTCTTTTTGCTTGTAGTATAAGGTTTGTTATAAATTGGTTTTTTTTCAGTGTCTGTGCTGTTTCATCCAGTCATGATTTTTGTCGAGCCTGCGACTTTTGTCGCAGAAAGATCGACATAGGGATAGTGATCCGGCGGCGGCGTTAATTAACTATTGAAAACTTAATATTTCAGAAGGTAGAAGACCTGGATGCTTCATACTTTGTATATAGATACCTTATGTTATGAAGTTTCAGTCTGTCATATGTCCTTTGTCCTTGACCTCATTTTCATGGTTCAGTGACTACTTGAAAAAAAAGTTAAGATTTTTTGTAATGTTAATTTCTCTCTTATTATGAGTAAAAGGATAACTATATTTGGTATGTGCATACCTTGCACAGTCCCCATGCCTGTCAGACAGTTTTCACTTGATCTCAACTTTATTTCATGGATCAGTGAACAAGGTTAAGTTTTCGTGGTCAAGTCCATATCTCAGATACTATAAGCAATAGGTCTACTATATTTGGTGTATGGAATGATTGTAAGATGTACATGTCCAACTGGCAGGTGTCATCTCACCTTGACCTCATTTTCATGGTTCACTGGTTAAAAGTTAAGTTTTTGTGTTTTGGTCTATTTTCTAATACTGTATGCAATAGGTCAGCTATATTTGGTGTATGGAAATATTTTATGATGTACATTTCAGTCTGGCAGGGTTTATTTGACCTTGACCTCATTTTCATGGTTCATTGCTCAATGTTAAGTTTTTGTGTTTTGGTCTGTTTTTCTTACACTATAAGCAATATGTCAACTATGTTTGGTGTATGGAATGATTGTAAAGTATACATGTCTGTCTGGCAGGGTTCATCTGACCTTGACCTCATTTTCATGGTTCAGTGGTTAAAGTTAAGTTTTTGTGTTTTGGTCTATTTTTCTAATACTGTATGCAATGAGTCAGCAATATTTGGTGTATGAAGTATTTCATGATGTACATGTCAGTTTGGCAGGTTTTATTTAACCTTGACCTCATTTTCACAGTTCATTGCTCAATGTAAAAATTTTATATGACCACAAAAATTTTTTGGGGTTCGTATAATGCTATGATGTCATCGTGGTCATTGTCTGCGTCGTTGTCGTCCGAAGACACGTTTGGTTTCCGGACAATAACTTTAGTTAAAGTGAATGGATCTCTATAAAATTTTACAAGAAGGTTCAATACCACAAAAGGAAGGTTGGGATTGATTTTGTGGGTTACGGTACTAACAGTTTAGAAATTAGGGGCCAAAAACAAGCATTTTTGTAGTTTCCGGACAATAACTTATGTGTAAGTGTATGGATCTCTCTGAAATTATACCACAATGTTCCATATCACAAAGGGATAGCTGGGATTGTTTGGGGTAATTGCCCCAAACATGCAGGAATAAGGGGCAAAAAACATTTTTCTAGTTTCCAGACAATAACTTGTGTTTAAGTGAATGGATCTCTCTAAAATTGTACTACAAGGTTCCATACCACAAAGGGAAGGCTGGGATTGAGTTTAGGGGTAATTGCTCCAAGGGGGGGGGGGTCAAAAGTTGGGGGGGATTATTTTAAGGGGTTCATATTTTTTTTCAAAATTTTTCAAATTTCAAATTTTTTGAAAAATTCCAAGAAGAAATCTTCAATTAAAACAGTAATGTGCCATAGATTTTTAAGATCTTTGATCACATTTATTTTGTGTCAGAAACCTATATTATGTCAAAAATTTGATAAGAATCCAAATTCAGACAGTATCAAGCTTGAATTTTGTGTCCAAATTTGCCCCAACTGTTCAGGGTTTGACCTCTGTGGTTGTATTGGGCTGCGCTCAGCAAAGCATTTTATTATGTATTGGTCTGTTTTTCTTCTATATGCAATAGGTCAACTATGTTTGGTGTATGGAATGATTGTAAAGTGTACATATCTGTCTGGCAGGGTTCATCTGACCTTGACCTCTGCTCACATTCATGGTTCATTGGTCAATATAATGTTTTTATGGTTTGGTCTGTGTCTTGTATACTATAAGCAATAGGTCAACTATATTCAATGTATGGAATGATTGTAAGGTGTACATGTATTTCTGGCTTGGATTATCTGACCTTGACCTCATTTTGTTGTTTCACGATAAGTTAATGTGATACTTGTAGTAAATCTTTATATTTAGGGCTATCAACATTAAATCAATGGTAGTAAAGTAGTCGAGACATTTCAGTGTGTGCACTCTTGTTATTATTTCAATCTGACTTATTTTCATTTTAAAGTTTCTCATTTGGTCTTGTTTTATAGAGTTAAGAGATTACTTCGGGTTATGTTTTATTTCAGTATTGTCTGAGGGCTAGGTAAGAGACATCTTATATTTCCCAATAGTGTTATGCTTTATCATAGAACATGATATATGAATGGATTTAAACATTGAGTAGCATAGTAGGAACAGCTATGTTGTTAGTTTTTGTAGATTAAAGTGGAGTATTCTGAATAAGTTTTTGTAGAATAAAGTGGAGTATTCTGAATACCGGTATTTGTTTATATGTTGATAAACCAGAAATTTTTACGCAGAAGGAAGGTTCATATTATACAAGGGGCATTGGAATGTTGCTTAATCTGTTTCTCCAAAAAGGGTTAAATAAGGTCTGCCATCAGCACTACATTCCCTAAGAGATGTTAATACAAACAACCACTGATGAGGGTCCTAACCTTGAACAGGATTACAATCAGCTTATAGGTTCTCAACTCTCATTTAGGGCAATAACTGAATGTACATAGTCAGTACAGAAAAAGCTCTCAACTCTGTTATACCAGCATAAAAAGACACCAAAAATGCAGGTACAATGAAATCAATAATAAATAACAATGTATTAAAAATGCTCCCATTTACATAAAACAAGGTCAAAGGAATTATAAACAATTGCAAGCTAGCAATAAAACCAGGTTTAACCCATCATTTTCTTCAGAAAATGCCTGTACCATGACAGGAATATGACAGCTGTTTTCCACTAATTCCATTGGTTGATAACATTTGAATTTACCTTGGAGTTTGGTATTTTTGTTATACTTTTTTTGTTTTCAAAGTACATAACATGCTGATATGAAACCATTCTCTCTTAAACTGCTTTCTGCAGCTGATCTCCAGAAGTAGATTTCATACACTGTAAACAACACAACCTGACATGATCTTGTGCAATGCTCAGAGTAAATTTATGGCTGTATGAAGATTACCTAGAACCAGATGTTGATGCAGACTAGGAGTGATAACTCATATCTTTGCAGAACTTTCACACTGAGCATTGTTTAGGCTGCACAGGGGTGGATCCAGCCATTTTCAAAAGGGGGGTTTCCCAACCCAGGATAAAGGGGGGAGGTGGTTCCAACCATATGTCCCCATTCAAATGCAATGATCGTCCAAAAAAAGGGGAGGGGGGGTTCCAACCCCTGGATCCGCCACTGGCTGCATGTCTACCTTTAATTTGGATAATAATCATGAAAAATTTGCTTTTTAGGAAGTTCACAATTTCTTATCAATTATAAACATGAATGTGCACATTTTAGTGCTAAGAATACCCCCACACGTAACTCAAAGTATTGGCAAACAGGAAATTGTGTCTGGCAGACCCCGAAATCGCTCATATGTTACAACTCATTACTATGAAGCTGCTGACCAAATAAGAAGTACTGTTCAGTAGGACCTGAGAATAGTGACGAAAATATTTTTTGGGACAAACAGACACTTACAAGGTTAATGAAATGTAGCCCTAACATTAATAGCAATGTATATTGCATTATTTGAACAATGGGGTTTAAAAATTAAATATGGCTGTAAATAATGATCCATGTGAACTGGTTTTGATTTATAATGGGTTGTGAAAAAATATGCATAAGAAGTTATTACATAGAACTGGAAATTACAAGGAAATCTGTATAAAACTATAATAGCTGTTCATTATCTTCATGTTTAAAATCAACAAAGCATTAGGTATTATCAACGCTTTAGGAGGCATCAAATTGAAAAACTAGAACTTAATATTTTATTATCCCTCTGAAAGGATTACATTATGTACACTTGCAATGGTCCATAATAGAAAATAACAAAACAATATCCATTCAAACATACTGTATACTATGATAAAACTATAGGGTAACAGGTATAGTACTGTATTCAATTCAATCAGGACATGATTAAGTAAATGATTTTTTATCACTTAGAATAGACAGTGAAAAGAGTTAACAGCAGAAATATTATCCCTTGGTGAATATTTAATGTACTACAACTTGTGCAAAATAATAGTCCACTTGAACAATCACCTGTGTGATAATCATACAACACTACATGGTAATTAATGCTTGATTTTAAACACAACATACCCAAGTACTTGTTAAGGACATGTTTTTTTGTTGGTTTTTTAATTTTAATCCGAAAAGTTTTTGTTGGACTCAAAAAAATAAATTCAAACATGTATTTTTCAACTTAATTTAAAGTGTCTACCCTTCTCAACAGGCCTGGTTTATCAAACAGAATAACTAACTAGAAATAGTCCCTAAATTTCAGAAAAAAAGTCCTTATAGGACTACTAAATGCACCAAGATTAACAGTAAAACCATTGCATAGATTAACAAGATGACATTCCAGTCTGACAAATAATATTTATACAAAAACAAATAAAGGTGCTGTATATACAAATAAATGTTTTTCACTTACTGTAGTCCTTATTTTTTTTTCTCAAGTCTAAAAATTTCAATTGATAATTGATCTTGGGTTCAATTTTGATTTAAAAAGTTAAGAAATCTTCACCGTTTAGAAGTATAAAACATGGGAAAAAAAACACATCTAGGTTGATTTACTATGCAAATGTCGAAAGATACCTCAATTCAACATTTATCTTGACAATTTGATGAGATGACCCAAACCCTCTCGCTATCTTTCACAAGGATGTGATAGTAAAATGAAAGAATGAATATGGTGATTATTGTTTCGTGACAATCTCAAATTAAAAAAAAATATGAATAAATGTCTGATAATTTGTCCATCTCTAAAAGAGGTGGATAACCATCTTAAATGTGTTCCCCTCCTTACATAAGGGAGGATAACAGGCCGAAATATTGTAAATCCTTTCATAATTTTGGGCAATAGATAAATATTTGTTCCCCTGTCCTAAAAGTAATGAAACTGTCAAGAAAAGGTTCAACCTGTAGTCATTTTACAATATTTATAAATTGCACTATAAACACACATAATATCACAGAACATATTTCATTTAATGAAAACATTTAATGCATTCTCTCAATCACTTACTTCTTTCATTCTTTATACTTTGTTTAACAAAGCACCTAGTGTTTTAGTAATTGCTTTTACATACACAAAAAAATTGATTATTCACTCTTAATTTATAAAAATTTCGACATAAACTTACAACAAATTGGAAATATAACAATATCTAATATCACTTCAGTTAGCACTTCAATAAGTGGATTCGCAAACACACCCACGAATTTATCTGCCATGCAAGGTGCATATTATTCAGTGCTACACAAGAAATCCTGTTCAAACACACATAATTTTTCTTGACTGAGTGGATAAAAAAGAGGTAGAAGATACCGAGGGACAATAAGAAATCATAAGTTGAAGAAAAAACGTCAATACCTTGGCCACAAAAGACTAACAACAGTCTACAAGACACTACACAGAAAGACTGAGCAACAGGACCCCCCTTAAAAACCAGAGATGATCTCAGGTGCTCCAAGAGGGTAAGCAGATCCTACTCCACAAGTGGCTCCTGGCAAGTACAAAATCTGTGATGTCACAATCAATATTTCTTCTCAATTTCTCATTTCTATTAAACATTTGCCTAAGAAATTTATGTTATTTAAGTATTAAGTACCGGTATTTGCATACCAAAGTTGATTCAACTTTAGACATACATTTTCACAATTAACTACATATGCGCAAAGATTAAAGATTTATGGCTAGTTTTAAAATCATTCATTAGATATTTTTCAATTTCTATTGTTAAAGAATTTTTGTTCCATAATAATGCAGACAACCTTTGCTTTTAACTATTATCAAATGATAGAACAATGCTTTTTCTCAGAATTTCCTTGCCATAAAAGTGGGTGAGTACATTGCACAAATGTATACAATCATACTTAAATAAATCTGCGAGAACCTGGATTTCAAAGTTATATTTTCAGGATTTGCTTTAAAGATTACTACAATTGCTTATTTATTTCTGTTTCTTTTGGTTTTTTGTTGTTGTAAAAATTGCTTACAGGTCTTATTTCAACTGCTGAGTCGATACCACACACATCACATGATTTATTCCAGATGACAATAACATAAATAAATACACTGTATAATACCACTTTCACATTACAATTCTTTTTCATAAAAAAATAATTCTACATTATATTATAATATGATCAATAAATAATGATATAGCTCCAATTACAATATCATCCCTCTAACAAACATACAATCACACAACACATTATTAAAACCTAATCACTTCTCTCTCACAACTTTAATTTCTTGATTTCATCACTTCTAAAGTCCACTCTGTAAATATAAAAAAATATATCAAATTAACTTGGAAGTCCAAACCAGGCAATGTAAATTACATAACCATGAAATAAATTGTAAAAACAGTTTTTTTAAAGTCAAATACAATTCTTGCTGGTGTCATATCTATGTACTGTTAAAAATTGTTATGAATGCATTCAAGATAAAGCAATGAAAGGGCTAGTATATTAGTTACTTTGCAGTGTATTGGATTTATGAGTCATGTACATCACTCCCTTGATCTTTCTTAGCTACAGATCACAGATGAATTCCTTTCTGCTTTACCTAATTCAAATTGTGACCTATTTATTTCCGATGGAAAACTTCCAAATATTTTCCCTGAATTCAATACTTCATACCACATTCTTACTACAATGCAATAAATGATAGATAAAAAGATTTTGTGAATCAAAATTAAGATTTTTGTGTCTGGAATGTAATTTAAATATTGCAGAATTAAATTCAGCTAACATTAGTCAAATGGTTAACATTAGTTACCTCAGTCCTAGGACATGTCGTACTTCAGTTGGTGTTAGTCTCCATGTTAGTGGTCCAGAGTTTGGCCCCCAGTAATCTAATATCTCTGTTACCTGTAATAATGTTAAATTTAACTGATTATGTACATGTATTTATGCTTATGAATAAAAGGAGACATGGGGGATTACAATATTAAGACAAGAACTCAGTGACACAAGAAACCAAAACAGATCAACATACAGTCTTGAAAGATTGAGAGTAACTGATTGTCTTTACTTTATGTTTTACAATAATACAGTTAACAACATAGTATAACTGTAAGTTTAGGTAAAACTTATTGGAACCACTGGGTATACCAAAACAACTACTAGGGATTCCTTTATATTCGTGGGTACCAATTTTCGTAGATTCAGGAAAAGTAGTATTTTCATGCATTTGTTTATTTCAGAGCTTTGCCAAAGTCTGTATACAAACCTATAGATAATTTGCACCTCATTGAACATTTTAATTCATGGTTAACCTATGCCCACAAACTCCACGAAAATTGGTATCCCATGAATATTAATTAATTCATAGTAAATAGTTCAAACATATGGTCATAGGAATATAAGTTTGGTATAAATCTGCCATTCTTTTCACCAAGAAAAAACTTGTAATTCATTTACTATTACCACTTTCTGTATAGTCACAGCTAGTTTTTTTTTTTCTTAAAACTTGTTTCTGTATCTTTTTGATACCAACACAACAGGTTATGATAGACATTGCCCTTTGCAGTCTCCTATAAAAATTGCTATAGGTGATTGATATATCTGAACTGGAACAGTAATCAAATTATATCTAAATTCAAACTGAAGTTTGGATGGGACTGATAGTGTTGTATTTATAGTATAACCTTTAGAAACACTATCTTATCCACATGTCTGTTATCACTCCAGAACCACATAAATAATAACACTTATCATAATTATGATATGTATAATTCATTTGTAAGAGGCAATTGTTGAAGGCCGTACAGTGACCTATATTTGTGAACTTCTATGTCATTTGGTCTCTTACAGAGAGTTGTCTCATTGGCAATCATACCACATCTTTTTATTTTTAAAATGTCAAACTAGGTTATTTCCCCTTTACCATAAAAAATCTGAAGAACACAATGCAAATGCTTATATGTATGTAACATGTATAGATCAGATACCTAAGCAATGCATTAGTTATGTCATTTCTCAGTAGATTGCATTAGTTCTTTTCACAAACCAATCTTGTGAAGAAATTGGTTTGCTGTTTACCTCAATGTTGTAAAAATTATGGGATCTTGTTAATTTTGACAAAATTCACACACTTTTAGTTAACTTTTATCATATTTCACACTGCATGCCAATACTCATCTTCAACTATACTCATTCAATATACATTGGTGATATTTTCAAATATTAACCAACCTTGTTAAAAGTCATATGATTAAAAATAAAATATAACACTTTTTTACCTAAGGAAATCGCATTCATTGAGAGAATCTATATAGCACTTACCTTTTCGAGGTTTAGAATTGTAGCCATTTGTGTAAGTCGTGCAAATTTATCCCTAATAGTCCATGTTGTAACAGTTGAGAGGTAGCCAACTAAGGCCCGCAACTCTTTGTCAAACTGTAACCCACCTAACTGTAATAAAAATTAGTAGAAATTGTAGCAAAAGAAAATGTAAGTTCTTGTGTTGACTAAAAGTTCATACACACTCCAGAATTTAAAGTTACACTTACTATAATTCTATTGAATTTTAGTTTTACTTCACATTTCATATTATTGAGAAACAATCAACATTTGGAGGTGGTAATAGGAGCAGGACAAAAGATCATCCTACAAAAGTAATGATATTTCAATAAATTATAGATGGACGAGAAATCAGAAATTTTATCAATATTAACAAAAAATCATTGGGACTCTGAAAAGACGAGTTCAAATATGAATTCCTGTACTTGCTTCATGGTAAGTTTCTTAGTTTAATCGAAGAATTTGAATCATTTGATAAAAGTGTTATGAATGTTTCCTCAAGCACTGTAATTAAGATTGACATCTGCAATCAATAGATAGGCGGGGCTTCAGCTTGTATACTTATACTCTGCATTATACTTAACATCCAATAACATTTAAGCATAATATGTATAAAAGCTGAAACCCGTCCTATCTATTGATTGCAGATGTCAATCTTAATTACAATGCTTGAGCAAACATTTATACAAACAAAGCAAGTCAACCAAACCTTTAAATGACAAGCATTAGGAAAATAGCTCTAAATACTGCTTTTAATCCTGTCTTTGTAGAAAACTTACCCTATTAAATGCTGTTTTCAGAACTGCCTTTTCCATCTGTGATGTAATTTCACTGGTTATTAAGCTAACAAATTTATCATAGTTACCACTGGTCAAAGATATCTGAAAACAATGAAATCAATATATTATTTACACATGCATATTCAAATATCATATTTATCAGGTCATCAGCATTGAGATAGAAAAGAGGCATATTACTCCATGGCTTTCTTCTTCAATTCACAATTGTGGTGTGATCTTCAGTTTTTTTTCTCTCCGTGTTGAAGGCTTCACTGTGACTTTGACATGAAGAACAGCAATAAAAGCATTGTTCCTTTGCTTTTTTGCTGTGCATGTACTGATTTTGTGTCATGGATGGATACCCCATATCCTTTCTTTTTTATTAAGTGATGGAAGCCATCACAGAGGCCCCACTTCCTGTATATTAGTAAACTGTGATTCTAGAAGTAATCAGTGTTATTTTATTTCAACATAGCTTATAACCCAAATGCCCAAGGAATGCAAAAATTTAACTGATGCATTTCTAATATTTGTGATATACCACTTTTCTATAGGATTATGTTTTTACAAAGATAAACATTGGAATATCAAGGCATAGAAGTGATTTAATTGTTCCTTCAATGAAATGCAAGGGGTTTGAAAGTCAGAGGAAATAATTTTTTGTACATATGCACTGGTGTGACTAAGTTGATCTAAGTTTTTCAACAGGACTTTTTTCTTGTACGTGACACACTTTCTAGTAGTTGTGCATAATCATGGAAATTTTCATTACCCTATTCCAAGGGATGTGAAAGTTAGAGAGGAGAAACGATTTCTGATGCACGGACAGACAAGCAGATTAGTTTAAGTCTTTCTTCGATGGAACAGCAGGGCCTCTATTAAAATTTAAGACTAGCAAGAGGATATAACTGGGAAATCTTACACATCTGGAGGTTACAAGGTTATAACCATAACATCATAACTGATCAGAAGCTGAAATCTTTATCATACTAGGAATAAATAAGCTGGCTCACCTTAAAAGCTGCTAGCATAGTATCTAATTGTACAATGCAGTTTTGGACCCAAGGATCATTGGCTTCAAAATTTGAAAAGTCTTCCTGAAATAAAACACATACTTTTAAGAATTTGCAGTTAAATTTATAGTAAATTTAAATTCTTATAATTTTAAGACAGGAGCAAAGATTGAGAGATTAAATTGATTAACAATATGCTGTAATCTTTTAATTTCCTCAACTAATCAAAATAATCACTACCAAAATTACATGAAATAAGGCAGGTGGCATTAAATCTCACTAATTCCCCTAACTCAGTTCTTGATAGCTTGTAGCACAACAGTAGGTTTAGAAGGTTTTACTGTTACATACTTGTATAATAGTATGAGTGACAGACAATTTGTTATTAAAATCACAGGAAATTAAGATATTTTCAAAGATGTTGTACTGTAACTTACTTCTGTTAGATATTATATATGATATATTATGACTGTTAGATAAATAACCATAAATGAGTGGTTTTAATCAAGGTTTGACAAAATTACACAACTTACTTCTGTAATATTATGACTGGTAGACAAATAACCATCAGCCAGTGGTTTTACTCGAGGTTTAACAGCATTTGACTGTAACTGTGTAAAACCAAACTCTAAAACATCTTTAAATCGGTTTGCTGCAGCACCTAAATCTGATAAACAACTCTGTAAATAAAACAAACATTCTGTCAATATCAAATTTTGTGCAGTTTTATAAAACTAAAAATAAATGGAGAATGTGTCCATGGGACACAGATGATGCCCCGCTTGCATATATCATTATAAAAGGACATAACTAAAGAATTGTAAAAGTGACATCCCCTAAATTCAATCTTGATCTGTGTTTTATGGTAATAAGCATTGTGTATAAGTTTCATAACATTTGGTTGAGGCAAACTAAAGTTAGAGAAAGGAAACATGTTTTAAAAGCATTGTGCATATGCACTTTAACGGCACTACAATCTGTTCATACCTTTATTTTGGCATTGCACAAGATCATGTTTTCTCTAACTGTTAATGACGTCTTTACGCTAAATCCAATGGATGTTGGTTGTGTACTGATTGATATTTTAGTCTTAGATACATGATTTTTTTATTAGTTTTTATTAGCTTTGAACTAGCTGTCAGTAACTGCGAGTACTCTCAGATCTGTACTTAGTGTCCTTTTTGTTGTTAGGGATGAGGGATGGATAAATACCCTGCTATGTCTGGTCTGTGTTTTTGTTTGATGCTTTTCTGCTTTGTATGGATCTGATGAGTTAAGCCTTTTTCAACTGATTTTTATAGTTTGTTCTTATGTTGTGCTGTTACACCACTGTCCCAGGTAAGGGGAGGGTTGAGCGCTCACAAACATGTTTAACCCGCCACATTCTTTATGTGCCTGTCCCAAGTCAGGAGCCTGTAGTTCAGTGGTTGTCGTTGGTTCATGTTTGTCATATTTGTTTTTCGTAAATTGTTTTGTTATAAATTAGGCCATTTGTTTTCTCAATTGAATTGTTTTATATTTTTCATGTCGGACCTTTTATAGCCGACTATACGGTATGGGGTTTTCTCATTGTTGAAGGCCGTACGGTTGCCTATAATTCCTAACATCCGCTTTCTTTGAACTTTGGTGGATAGTTGTCTCATTGGCAATCATACCACATCTCCTTATTTTCATATTGTGTATAAGTTTCATAACATTTGGTTGAGGCAAACTAAAGTCAGAGAACGGAAACTAATTTTGGGATGTACAGACGGATTGACAAGGGTAACACTTAATGCCCCCTCCGCTGCAGCGGGCGCATAAAAAGATAAATTGTTTTGATGGATTAATAAATCTTATGTCTGTGTTGAACAGTCGGAATAATTTTTCAATCTATAAGCAGCTTAGCTTATTATTTAACATTCACTTCTACATAAGGACACTGTATATAGTATGTAGCAATGAAATTTTTCCAAAGCTTACCTCAAGTTTGGCTTTAGTGTGTTCTGAACTCTGATGAAATGATTTTGAAACTTCTGCCTGGAAATAAAACAAATGTGTGTAAAAAATGGTTTCACATTTGTATTCTTTTTAAAGCATTGATTACTGTGCATGGTTTTGCTCTGTGTAATATAGATGAGGAGTATATGTATATACATCTATATTTAGATGTTAAATGGTTTAAACCATGTCTACCACACTTTATTTGGTTCCATAATGCAAAACAGTCTTATAGTGTGTTTTTCTATGTTGTGATGTTACACTATTGTTTCAGAAAAAGAAGGTTTGGTACCATTAAAACGTTTAAACCCGCTGCATTTGTTTGCACCTGTCCTAAGTCAGGAATCTGATGTTCAGTAGTTGTCGTTTGTTGATGTGGTTCATAAGTGTTTCTCGTTTCGTTTTATATAGATTAGACCATTGGTTTTCCCGTTTGAATGGTTTTACACTAGTAATTTTGGGGCCCTTTATAGCTTACTGTTCGGTGTGAGCCTAGGCTCCGTGTTGAAGACCGTGCTTTGACCTATAATGGTTTACATTTTAAATTTTGACTTGGATGGAGAGTTGTCTCATTGGCACTCATACCACATCTTCTTATATCTATTTATGATAAATAATTCAGTTAAATACTTTAAAAAAAAAATTTATTCAATAATAACATTGCACACACTGATCTCAGTGAAGTTCCCTGTTTCATTAGTACCAGAAGTTCAAGGAATCTTGTGTAGATAAACTGTATATTGTTAGTCGTTTATATAACATTAAAAAATAAATAATGTCATTATTTTAATGTATTTATATCATCCAGCCTTAAAAAGCAAGTGATAATATGAATTTCATTGCTCATCCCAGATAGGAACGGTTGTTTATAAACATTTCCATGTAAAATATTTAACATAGTGAGTACATACACACCTCAAGCATGGTCTTCAGTGATTGACAATATTCACAGCTGGCTTCTGCATTATTTAATGTGGTCTGAAATAAAGTATATTATGATAAATATCTAAATAATAGTGCCTGTATCATTTTAACAAACTGTGGTCTTCATTGATTTTGGAATATTTACAGTAGGTGAACAAATGTTGATCTTTTATTGGCTGAAAGACATATCATTTGATTCTATCATATGCCTTCAATTCATATGAAAGCAACCCAAGATTATAGAATTATTAGCCACGCCTACAATATAAATAAACAGATTTTTTTTCACTTTGTTCAAAACCAAGTACTGTAAATTCAGAAATTATCGCAATAATATGAACTAGCATTCTGATAACTGAAACATAGACCTGTCTGCAGATTTTTTTGAAATCGCAATAATTAAACTTGCAGCTATATATCATATCTTATTTGATTTCACATGGAATTAATACTGTTTTCATCTCACTAGGCAACTTTTGTCGAAGCTTTGTGTTTTCAAAAAAGTTTTACTTTCAGATTTAAAATGTGAATAACAGATATCTTTTTGTTTCAAAAATCTGTAAATATAAGAATTGAATGCTGTGTTATTATAATTCCATGCTTCATGCAAAATGTGTCAGTCAATTGCTTTTACTTGGTATAAATTTTCAAAAAATGCATTCAATTCTATAGTAAATCCAACACTCCAGTACCCAACAAAAGGTATCTTCCACTGATTTGGTTTGTGCAATATCTAAAACTTTGTAGTAAAATAAACTAGATTTTATGGAATAACCATCATTTCTATAAAAGTATTTACTAGTTGAAATTTCACTGTTTTAGTGCTAACACTGAATTTCCAAAATTATTTGGTCATATTACTTACTAAAAACTGCGTTTTTTGTTTCTCTGTATCCGAACTCTGTAATTTTCCTTGTTGTAAACTAGATTGCACCATGTTATAAGCTACATGTAAGTATTGATCTGACGGAAATCCTACACGTATACGAGAATGTAACACTTCTCTAAAGTCTTGTTCTAAAACAGTACACGCATGATTTAACATAGCACAAACACCATCAACACTCCCACTAGACAATGATCGCCTGAAATACACAAAGTTCAGATAAATATGGTAAAATTTCTTGTTGTTGACACATTCTCCAAGAGTATCCTGAATTTTAAAACTTTTCCTATATCTTAAACACATTAGCAAGTGATTGTATATTCTCTCTTAATGAATCTCATGGTCTGTTCTTTTATTAAAACATAAAAATCACAATGTTTAGGTGAATATTGCCAGTAATGATTGAATGTACTTCATAAAAATACTGGTAAAGTACTTTTATCCATAATTAATAGGTAAATATCCTACAGAAGTAGGGTAAACAGCTAGGTAATAACTACAACGAACATATCCTTCATCCATACATTGTATATTTTATCAATCCTTTTTTCAGATAAATATTTCATGGAAAGCAAACTAGATAAAGTACAGAAAGTGAAAAAGTATGAATATTATACAAAAAGGTACTAGTTTAGACATACTGTGAATAAATTCAACAGAGAAAAGAACTGATATATGCAACCAACATTTTTTTCCAAAACAAAGTCCCATAACTATAAAATTCAACAAAATTTTAAAGGGACTTTGTCCCTACCATACTGTGCCAGAGTTTTGACAAGTTAGATATTTTCAGATGAAGGCCTCTCACGGTATTCTATAACTTATGTAACCACATGTGGAGCAGGAACTGAATACCATTCCACCTTTTTAGTGGGGTTTGTGGTACTCAGTCTTTAGTTTTCTATTTAGTGTTTTGTGGACTTCTTGTCATCTTTTTAAATATTTTTCATTATTTGAGATAGCATTGTCAGTTTCATTCGACGGATTATCCTCCCGGGGCACATGAGATCACCCAGTTTTTGGTGGGCTTCCTGGTTGCTCAGTCTTTACTTTTCTTTGTTGTGTTTTGTGTACTGTTTGTCTTTTCGTCGTTTTCATTTTTTGCCATGGCATTGTCAGTTTTTTTCCCGACTTATGAGTTTGAATATCCCTTTGGTATCTTTTGCCTCTCTTCTTAGAGTTTTAGTTTTCAATGTTCACTTGGTACTTTCCCTCTCTTTTTTTCAAAGAAAAGTAAAGAAATAAATAAGACAGAATGCATATCTAACAAATTGCAAAACTCACCGTGCACATTTTTTAACAATAAAAAAAGAATCATCGACCATACTTGATGTGGGCTGACCTGTATCTAATGAATCCATACTAACAGCCTATAAAGTAAAACATATTTACATTAATCCTTCAGACGGCAATAAAATAGATCATGAAAGGTCGTTAAAGAGGCTCCTTATTGGATTTTACTTTAGATTAAATTTTTATTAGGAAGCTTTACCACAAGTCATGTTAGAATACACAAATTTCACATTCCAGGACTAACAATAAGACCTTAATTTTCTTCTGATTTGCCATGAATAACATTTGAAAACCATCGTTTTATAATATTAATTGTGATACGAAATATTTTCAATTGTGACTGAAAAAATAACTGCCGTTACACATACAGCTGCTGCCTACAAGTCATAATATGTAGCTGTTTGTAGAGCCAGTGCTGCCTACAAGTCATAATATGTAGCTGTTTGCGGAGCCAGTGCTGCAAACAAGTTCAACCCCAACACATTCTTTATGTGTCTGTCCCAAGTCAAGAGCCTGTAATTTAGTGGTTGTCATTGGTTGTTGTCTGTAGTATATTTTTTTGTTTATTGTGAATTGTTTCACATTTTGTCATGTCAGGGCCCTTTATAGCTGACTTTGCAGTATGATTGTTGCTCATTAATAAAGAGTATGGTGACCTATAATTGCTTTAATCCAAATTATTTGGACTCTGTTGGATAGTCGTCTCATTGGCAATCAAACCACATCTCCCTACTTTATATCAAAAAGGCTTACCACTTTTTCTTAGTTTTATATTTATAATGTGTCGAACAGGTCATACATATTCTACAACACCAATAAGATGAAATTCTGATATTTTTTATTTGCTTTTCATTATAGAAACAGTATCTTTTTTACTGGTAAATGGGAAGATAAGTCAATATGTTTTGTTCAACTTATCAATGTCAGGTCACACATTGATAAGTCTCAGTTGAAGTTAATAAGGCTGGGTAATATAAAGCCATGATCTGCAATTTTAGGGAGAGCTGAGCAGAGTTGTTTTGGCACAGATAACAGTAGTCTGAGATTACTCTGAGTGCCTTTTTTTGGACTGGATGGGGCCGTAGAAAATCATAGCACAGTCCATATAGAAAACACGGAGATTCTGACCCAAACTTGGGGCAGCAAGTTTCTGTCTCAAAATCTAAATATATAGATCCATTTTCATGTTGATTAATCATATATCATTCGATTCATTATTCATTTTACTCCATGAATATGTAACTTTTATTCACATACTAATCCCCCATAGCAAAACTTCAGCTTTCTTTCCATCAACCACGATTGATTCTTGTCTGAAATCAAATACTTATCTAATACTTTAAGGGACCATGACCATTTAGCATGAAACCATCCCAAAATTTTTACATTAACCTTACCCTCTTTTTCATCTTATCCTAAATGCCACCTTAACCCTCATGGATAGGGTCACAAAAGTCAAGGGTCAAATCAAAATATCCAGTATTAGAATAAAACAATACTGACCACATAGTTCAGTATTTAAACTTAAATTAAATTTTTTTTACCTTTAATACCATTTCTCTCATAAAATATTCTTCCATCAATATATAGCTGCCTATTAATTCCTGCATTAAACGTTTTAAATCACAGTTATCAAGGAATGTATCTACATCGGTTAATTTTTCTGAAAAATATATCAGAGTTTCTTAAAACTTGAAAATTATTTACAATTTACTGTTAGCTTGGTAGCATCATTAATTTAAACTTTGATCAATGATAGACCTATAGATCTGTTATTAGATTTATGTGACATTTATCAAGACCAAAATAGCTTTTTTTTTTATAGTTTTGCCATGTTCTACTTTTGACATTGTTTAAATGCTGCCTAAAATGTTCACATTTGAGAAAAATATTTGCTCTATTCTTGAAAAAGTGGAAACTGTTCCAGCATTTACAGTGCAACTTTTCAAGCAAATTAGAGACAAATTTTTTATTTACTTTAAGAAGAAATTAATTTATAATCTTCTGAAAACTGTTTAACAAAGAGAAGGGAAAATAGGTAAAAAAATAAGGAACTTCATAAATATACTGAAATCATTTTCATTTATTTATAAACTCTCATAGTATGTCAAGAGACATAAAGATTTTCTGAATAATAACTTGAAATTCTTTTCATCAACTTTATGTTATCAGGATTTGTGTATGATTTTTTTGGGTCTTAGTACCATTTCTAACTATGCCTTTCTGTTTATGAACCTATTTGAATATCTAGCTCCTAAAACAGTATAAGGGCAACATATAAAAGATTTAGTCTTGTGTATTGGTGTTACAAGTCATTCAAAGCTATCAAATAATTTGATAATTGCCTAAAATTTTTATAAATGAAACAACTCACCTTTTACAATATCCACATCATTTTGAAATCCTGCTTCAATATCATTCTGAAATAAAGTGTGTAACTTATATAATTTCAGAATTTTTTATAAAGAGATGTTAATAATATAATGACCATGTGAATGTTTTGAGAAGTATTGTTTTTCTTTATGGTATTTTTTCTGTTTTCCTCCTGGTTGAACCACTTTAGCAGAACCTACTATTGAATTTTTTGTCAATTTATATCTGTCCTACATGCACATGAAATATTTGCCACTGGATATTATTGCAAAAAAAAAACCCCTGACAATTAATCATAAATTTAGTGACTCCAGACATGTAATTGGTTAATTCTTTCGGAACTTGTCAGGGCTGTGGGACGTCCAAGCCCAGCCCATATAGAAAAACATTGAAATTGCAGCCCTGGACTTAAGATTGAAAAGGATCCATTTCAAGTACATCATTGGATTCTTTATTCATTTTACTCCATGAATATATAACTTTTATTCCTTCAGGAATTTGTTTTGCCAAATTTGCTTCATATTCATTTGTTTAAGAGCAGATATTTTAAGAGAAAAAAAACAATACCAAATGATCTCAATACCTAACATGGCCTTGATCTTACATGAAAAAAAAATAATATCAACAATGTTAAATAACAAAAAATGCATGAAACTTACTGTGGATCTTCTTTTAATAAATCTTAAATACAATTCAGCTCTTGTATTCAGTAGAACAACTTCTGATAATAAAATATCTAAACCTTTCGGTTCATATCTGTAACACAAAGAATATATCTTAGTTTATATCTTCAAATGATCTACTGATATTTTGGCTGATTGATTACTGGTTATTGGCTATATTGTGATGCAAATGATTTATTCCACTGGAATTTTAAGCAAACAATAATCAATCAGTCATTGACAGTCAATCAAATGATCATTTACAATTAAATTTGTCATTACAAGAATACCTTTAAGACTGTGTAAAGATAGGGTTCTTACAAAACATTTTCAGATGATGGCCATGGTGAATCCACACTTATAAAAACAAAATTATCAACATAGTCAATGCTTTAACCAGTGTTTATTCATCAATTAAGTATTCTGGTCAAACAAAAGAGAGGAAATTAAGAGTTAGAAAATTAATTTAATTTTTTTTATAATTAAATGATGATTTTTAGACACAGCTCATAGTATTATTGTGCTTGAAACTCATATGTTTTAAAGCATTCAATCAAGTCTAAATTTTCATGAGTGTAGTCCAATTTATGACCAAAATAAAATGAATCACATAATTTTATGCAGCCAAAAACTGCTCTGATGTTTATTTCTATAAGGGAAACTGTATTATACATGTACCTACTTTTCAGAAGCTGGTTGTTTCTGAAACATTGTTGATTGTTGAACTTGCTGCACCTAAAATAAATCAAATGTACTGAGTAATAAATAATTCACACAAACTGAAATTTTAAATTGAATGAAAACAGCTGACTGAATTGCCTATATTCACTTGACACATAACCAAAACACATGTGACAGAATAATGTTAAACTATTTCTGTTGCCAGTTCAATTACTGGGTGAAAACTTTTATCACCAATCTCAAGTTACAATTAATGTTTCTTCTATTTATTTGCATAAGTCCTGAACAGTAAAATACACCTACAGAAGAAAACTTGGAAGGAGAATACTCTGCCTCAGTCTCTAACTCTGAAAAGGCACATATGGAATTTTTTCAAAATTGAAAAAGAAGCTTACTTTACCAATCCCAACAACAGTACAAATTTGAAGTAAATTAATCGAAGCATATGGCAATGGGCGACATGTGAAAAAATGTCGTAAATCAGACGGTTAAAGTCCCATAACTATGGAATGACACATTGAAAACTTTTTAAAATCATCAGGCAACTGACTATTATCAATCCCAACAATATGACATTTGCTTAATGTAAAATGGAAAATGGATGATGAATCTATGTAAATAGCCAGCATAGTTACTATATGTATACTCACCACATGATCAAAATTTCTTTTTGTTTTAAACTGTTGTAAAATTTTTCTTGATTGTCGATCACATTCAACTTGCAATATTTTTAATAAGGTAAAAAGTCTTCCAGCACCTAAAAATATGCAAGTCTAAAATAAATATATATAAGTATAATAGTCTATACATCACATTATACTAAATCTGATTCTTTTCATTATGATCATGATTTTTTTATCAACAAAATTTCTATATTTTCTAAATGCATCACTTAAAATGAGGTTATATAATATCAATCATTAACTGGTGATTAATTCAGTGTTGTCAATGTTATAATATTAGATGTAATTCAATTTTGAATGACTGTGATGACTTACAGACTTGGGTTTATTTTCTTAAACTAATCTTACAAATATTCAACAACAAATTATGAGGTTTTTTTCTACTTTTATTGACTTCTTATAAGATTTTTGTATTAGGTGGGACTTCTCCAGTATACATACCATAATATGTTTCAATTATAGGCTGCCTAACTTCTACAACTTTAGCTATATGTTCAAACAGCTGTGTTGCTAAATCTGCATACATTACATTGGCTCTTTTATCTTCAGAACCCATTGCTTCAGCTAATCTCATACTTTTATCTGCAGTGTCTGAAAGCTTAAAAAATAATTTCCAATTCAAGAAAGTGTCTTAAATATGCAAAACTGAGCATTTTAAATTTGATTGCAGTTTCAATTGATTGTAATTCAAAGTATTGGCAAACAGGAAGTAGGGGTCTGACCAAATATGAAATCATTCTGCCCAGAAGTACCAGAAAATGAGTGACAAAATTATTTTAATAGTTCATTCAACACATTTAACATTTTATGGAATAGGTATACAAAAAGTGGGTGTGTGAGAAATCTGAAAATGCTCACACATAATAAATCATAACAGTCTGTCTGTTTTCAAGGAGTTGAGGATTTACAAAGCATGAAGCGGTCATTGCAAGACAACAGTAGTGATCCTAATGTGTCATGTGACACAATAAAGAAGTAAGTAATTTTACCTGTGAAGATAAATATTTTCCAAATTTTGTTAGTCCTTCATCATAGAGGCCTAACAAGGGGAATATTTTAAAAATCTTTCTACTGATGCACTGTCTCCTGAGTGAACTGCTGAATCAAACTTGGAATTGACAATGGATTTCAGTTTGTTTTCAGCTTCATGTAGCAATTTAAATGAGTTGTCAAGTGTGTCACCTGAAACACATTGAAAATCATGTGTATATATAAAGATACAAAATAAATGTTATAAAAGTCATTAAAAGAATACAATACAAACTAAAGTAAATAAAGCTTGATAAAAGTATGGTGCATCTTGACGTGCATAATTTTTTTAAGGTGGTTGGTTACTCTTTTACATTGTAATTTTTGGGAAACTTTATTTGAATCTGTAAGTTTCAAAATTACACATAAGTGATGTAAGTATATTATTCATATGTAAGAAATATCACAGTTGTCTTTCTTCTTATAAAACACTATGTAATATTGCTTGAACTGGAATTTTATGTATATATTACATATACATGTAACATTAGGAACATGAGATATCAAGAAAACTTTACAAATCCTCATATAAATAATTTACTATTGCTTATATGAATGCTTTTGTTATTTATCTACTATCACTTTTATTAACAATAATTTAGTTATTAACATCAGATACTTTTCATAACTAAAATGATGTCATTGATGAAAATATTAATTTTCCAGAAGTTAAATATGCAATTCTTAAATGGTCACATTATTTCTGCAAAGACCCAAATGTTGCTAAGCTGTCCTACCTACATGACCAGGGCTCACGCTACTTCAGAATCATAGGGAGAAGTGGTGAGATTTGAAAGAAAAGTGCTCGTTCGCTCGCGGCGCTACAATGTTTGGTTTTTACTATAATACAAAGGGCCATATGTATTTTTTTTTATATTGTTCAATTTGTCCCTGGGTTTACAATAAAAGTTCAAATTCAAAGTTGTTTAATTTTATCATATTATTCCTCTTGTCAGAAAAAAACAATTAAATATCTAGCAATAATAAAAAGATTCTTTTTATATCAAAATGAAAAAAAGTTGTTATATCACTTAAAATTCAATTAAAAATGTACTCTGTTATCATGTTTATGAAATTCAGTGTTTCTCATTAAAAAGATGTATAAGTTAAGCTAATGGACATAGTATAATAATCCCAGAGTTGATCAATTGTAATTAATAAATTGAAACAATGCATATACATTGAAATATATACATTTATCAAGTAGATCTAACCAAAAGTATATTAATGCGCGTGGAATGCGTAATTTTTCCTTTTGGGATCAATATTCTTCTGTCAGCTGTGCCATTCATGCGTCCGTAGTCATTATCATAAGAATCCGGATTTCAGTCATAGCTGGTCCGGTTCCGACTTCGATCAGTAGTTCGTACAATATTTCAATGGCGGACGATGAAAATTTACAAAAATAAACGATGTTTGACACGCTATTTGGAAAGGAATATGACGTTTTTAATGCAATACATGGATAACAAATTTACTTCAGTCAAATTTCATCACGTTCTAATGAAGAAACAAACTTATTTTGCGAAAGTTAGAATGATTTGATGTACACTCTCGAGTAACAAGTACCGGAAGTGATAAAAAATTGTCTTTATGAAATAACATGCAACCAACTGTAAAATCAATGCTTTAACCTCTTTTCTGAAGAAAATTAATTGCTTATGTCTTTGAATTTCTTTATTTTTAAATGAAAAATTGCTGTTTCATCGACTTGGTAAAAATTGAATATTGCCGATGACGAAAGCGACTGAAAGCGAGTATCGTGAAAAACAGGGCGACTAGATTTCGCTTTTGATGGTCGGACAAAGCGAAGTGACGGACGGGAAAGCGACTTTGTCGCCCTAGTCGTATGGTAGCGTGAGCCCTGCATGACAAAAAATGGTTGTTGTCCCTGCAGATAAAGACACAACAACATCGTTATTATGTTTATCATGAGTAACATGACAGGTGCTACTAGTGGTGCAGGATCTGCTTAACCTTCCAGAGCCCTGAAATTACCCCTAGTTTTTGGTGGAGTTTGTGTTGCTCAGTCTTTAGTTTTTTCTACATGTATGTAATGTTTTGTTGACGTCTTTTAATCGTCTGTCATTTTTCCATGGCTTTCGCATTGTCACTTTTACTTAAAACATTTGAATGTCGGTTTAAAAGGTTTAAAAATCACCAGTTTGGGTTCTCAAACCAACAGACCTATCGACACAAATAACTAATTACTCAATGAATTCATGCTCAATTGTGCATCAACCCTAATATAAATGTACAGCTGTTTACATAAAGTTCTATTGTTGCCATCATTATAATCTTACTTTCACCACTGGTAAGGGACATTCTCAGTACATTCTCGTCTAAGTTTCTAAATCTGTGTACATGACTAGCAGCCTGGAAAAGGTAATAAACAGTCAAATGTTACATGGCTGTGTTCAGAATTTGAAGTGCTTCAATGTAACTGTGCTGTTGAAATGTAAAATATTACTGTGGATTCATTACAATTTGTTGGGTATCAATTTTGTGGGTTTCTTAAAAATGATGAAACCACAAACTTGTTCTTTTTTATTGTTACCAACATCTGCAAAAATATTTTAGATTATGATACTGAGGGTTTCAATCAGCAATTTAGGAAATATAATAAACCTTGGTGCATACCTTTAAAAATAATTTTAATATATATGATGTTATTTTCTTTTCATTTTAGAGTATGAATGATGAAATAAAACTTTCCTGTTGATTCTGGAAAAGCTGATTATATTTTACTATATCCATGTAGATTTTAAAATAGCAAGTTATTTTTGTTAAAAGAAATCTTCATGTTGACAAGGAAGTTGGTTCCATACACAATTCACTATTTCAGACTAGACAGGACAAATGACGACTGCATTGTTTGCATACCACCATGAAAATGTGATGTCACTGATTGAATATTTTTTTTAAGGACTCTGTTAACAATTTATTCTGAAAGTTTTTCTTTGTCGAGGTTATTTCCAAAACAGTCCTGAAGGCGAACCATGATTTTCTCATTCCCTTCATATATGCAAATAAATCTTCATATCATATCCTTAGATAAGAAATCTTTCTAATTTGTATTTATCTATAACCTTTTCATAATCTTCATTCTGTAAAGCTGTTTGCACACCATCTGTACAAAATTTCAGATCTAAAATATCTTCCACTCTTGTAATACAGGATGTCACTCGACTCTAAAATAAACACAGGACACATTTTCATTAAAAGTGTTTTTCATTAAGCTACAAAGGACTTGGCAAGCTTTCATGATCTGCTAATAAATGTGTAGATGGATTGACTTATTAAAGGTGTCAAAAGCTAAAATCTAAATAAATGTGTTTTCACATCTGAGATGGTAGGGGAACCCTAAACATGCATATATTTTTCTGGACCTTTTCTCTGACCTGTCTTTTCCCCTATTTCAACTGGTTTTATTCATCATACAGTTTAACAGCCACAGTCGTTTACTGGTAGCTTGCTTGTCTCTAATGTATGCAGTCTTTGGTTCCATCTCCGAAACAGGGTCAAATCAAAATTGACATTTGCTGCCACTCTGCCAAACATATGGCATTTAGATGTGCAGGCTGGTCAGCTCAGAATCAGCATAATTTATCTGAATAGGGTTATATGTTTTCCTGCTGACTATTACATTGTGAACTAGCATATTAAAAATCTGAATCAGCATGTCAAGTCAGTACAAATAAGAGCATATTCATAACTCCTTAGCATGATTATCATATTATCTTCTTGAAAATGTTTGTAAATTTGCTGCTGGATTTTATGCAGCCATGTATCAATCAATAAATCAAATCCAATTCAAATTTTAAGAGTTAGTCAGTAGGTAGATAGAGTTTACCATTTATTACAAATATTCTCCTCAAATGAATTATAGATTTGCCTATGTGTGGAAAATTTCAATTTTATGTCATGAAAAAGAAATAATTTTTTTCAACTGAATACATTAAAAACCCTTCAAGCATGCAAGTCTATTTCTGTTTAAAGTTTACTTTTACCTCAATTTATTCATAGAAAATACTTTTCATTGTTGAAAACCTAGTAAACGTTTCCCTTATCATTTTGTTTACTTTTGCCAGATCAAGTTGTCTGACTTTACTACTGACATTT
The DNA here is from genome assembly GCA_017311375.1 of Mytilus coruscus. Taxonomy (NCBI): domain Eukaryota; kingdom Metazoa; phylum Mollusca; class Bivalvia; order Mytilida; family Mytilidae; genus Mytilus; species Mytilus coruscus. The sequence continues at coordinate 92,153,650 of CM029600.1, forward strand.
TGTTTACTTTCGCCAGATCCAGTTGTCTGACTTTACTACTGACATTTTGTTTACTTTCGCCAGATCCAGTTGTCTGACTTTACTACTAAAATTTTTTTACCTTAGCAAGATCAAGTTGTCTGACTTTACTACTGACATTCTCTGCAAGTGTTGAGGTAAAGGCTACCATATTTGATAAATTCTTTGAATCTGTTTCTAGTATTTGAATATTTGGACTGATAATGAAACAAACAAAATCACAGTCAAGTATTATCAATTCTACAGTAACAGACAATTATCATAATAACATGTTTTGGCTATGAGGTGTGTTCCATGTTTAAATACTCCAGGACAGACAGAAAATGATAATATATGTAGGTATATTTTGAACCAGTCAGTTGGCATTGCTATGAAATTCAATAAAAATATTTTAAAAAGTCCTTATGTATTTGTACACTTAGAATTGTGAAACACTTGTTTGTTTAGAATTCTTTTGTGTCTTCTAATCAAAATGGCTGCCTTTTGAACATGTCTGATACCATTTGGAAGCAAAAAGGACTAAATTTTCCTATTAGATTTGAAATAATGCTTTCATGAAATGCTCTACAATTATTTTAACATAGGTAGGCATTTAATGTGTCAATGTCTATATGTAGATGGTTCTTAAATAATTTATGCCATCGCATGATTTATCTTTGAATTCACCAATTTGGCTTGTATACCGGCATATGATCATATTTGTCAACCTACAATTTATACATTTTTATGTTTAATAACCACTGGACATTAAGCAAACAACAATCAAGAAATCTTGCTGAATTAAAAAACAATAAAGGGTTTGTTGTGAGAAATACTTCTTTTGTTATGTTTAAGGTGTGAATATATAAATATACATATATACAAGTCTAAATTGAAAACAACGTTCAAACCTATGATTGTGTTGGATAAAAACTGCAATTTTTATACATGTGCATGTAAAACAAATTTCTTTGTAGAGGGGTCTAAATACAGCACAAACAACATTTTCCAAAAGACCAAAAAGTGAAAAAGTATATTTTAACAAAACGCATTTGACTAACAGGTCGAACAACTGATGTTCTTAAACCCTGCTGACTGCCATTGGCAATTGCCAAATAAATTGATCACTAGTTTTAACGAAATGGATCTTAATGTTAATTTAATATCAAACAGAAAACAATAAACTTGCGGAAAAGATTGTATACCACAAGCATGAGGTGCAAAAATTTGTACACCATATCCGGTTTCAACAATTAATGTCTCTTCAGTGATGTTAGGGATCTAAACAGTATTTGGAAGACCATATAATTTACCTCAATTTAGGATAGACTCTTGAATTTTAAAGAGCCGAAATAGGATGAACAGATCATATAAACCCGAGGGAAAATATAATACAAGCCCAAACAAAAAAATATAAACAAGTCTAATTTGAAAACAACATTCAAACCTATGATTGCGTTGGATATAAATACATATATACATATACATGTATATACAATTCTTCTTTTGTTCCTGTTTTGTGTCATTATACAAATGAATGACAAGAGACTGTATCATAATAATGTCAGAGATCTCAAGCATCTTCAATAGCTGCATACTATCAGTATTAAATGAAATATTTGGCATCCTGCACCTGCAACCAGGTTTTCTACATGATAATATTGTTACATCAAACAAGCCTTGGGTTTCCCCAACTGTAAATTTATACTTATTGAGTTACTTACATAACTTTATGCATATTTCCCATTTTGTTCTCTAATCTACCTTGATTTTCTATGAGCTTCTCCAAATCTGCATTAATGGTTACCTGAAAGATTTAATAAATAAATTTATGCTTATTAAACTAACTTTGGCTAGAATAAAAAATCCTTTCTGAGTTCAATGATATTTGGAGTGAATTTCCTATGAAGTTAAAGGGTTTGACCCTATAGTTTCAGAGTTCTCATTTTGTATGGTTGAAACAAAATAAGACTTTTTAATAAAACACCATTCAGACATTCATTCCTGCTAAATTTTTATCAGAAAGGCACAGTATTTTCTCAAAAGATGATGAACATATTTTTTCCTTCCTTTTTAAAAAGAAATACATACAATTGACATGATGATTGCCATATATACATTCAAAGGAGGTTTGTAAGTACGTAAAAACTGGCTTTAACCACACAACATTTCGTACCTGTACCAAGTCAGGCCATCTACACCATGTGTTGTTAGTTGTTGTTTTTTCTGAGGGGTTGGGTGTTTGTGGTTGATGTGGTCTGTTGTGGGTTATTTTTGGTGATACCTTTTTATGTATTATGGTTTAATTAAGTAAAAAGATAAGATGATAGGTTGTCAGTAAAAGTCTATTATAGAGAGTACACTAAATATATCATAAGCAAGTCCAATCTAACAAATTATCAAAAAAAATCACCTTTGCCATGTTTTCTTAAGTTATATTTATGTTATTCTTGTTTTTAATAGCTACTTTAGTGTTAACATCATAAATCTTAAAAAAAAACGCTTTTATAAAATATTCATATCATTTGCCCAAAGCGGCATGGTCATCTGTTTTATGATGAGAAACAATGAAAAAAAAGAATGAATCATGAAAGATTACCTGCAAAAATGTATCATTTTTATTATGCAATCACCATTTAATTGCTTATACAAAACATTGTTTACCAAAACATTCTAAAATAAAACAAAAGGATTAATCATGGTAATGGCAATGTTTGAAACCATTTGACATGATAGGTAAAATAAATGGTGAATGTGTCCATGGGACACATTTGATGCCCCCTGCTTGCATATAATGTTATAAAGTAACATAACTAGAGAGCTGTAAAAGTGACACCCCCAAATTCGAACTTGATCTGACTTTTGTGGTAATAAGCATTGTGTTAAAGTTTCATAACATTTGGTTGTGCCAAACTGCAGTTAGAGAACGGAAACGAAAAATTCAGCAATTTTTACATATATATAAAGGGCATAACTCTAGAATGGTATAAGTGACGCCACCCTAATTCACACTTGATCTGTGTTTTGTGGTAATAAGCATTGTGTATATGTTTCATAATATTTGGTTGAGGCAAACTAAAGTTACAGAACGGAAACCAATTTTGGGACATACATTCGGACAGACAAGGGTAAGACTTAATGCCTCCTCTGCTGCAGCTGTGGCATAAAAAACAGGCCTTAGGGACATTCAGGCAAAGTAAAGGGAAACAGGAGAAATTAGGGTTGATGGCACAGTTCTTCTTTCATGGGGTAGTGATACTGCGATATATATAAGTAACAGAATAGTTTAACAGACACCATAATTCACCCATTTCTAATTTCCACTGTTAAATTGAGCATCCTCTTTCTGGTACAGCAGTGTTCCAGCTAGGATTTCAAAAGGACAGGGAGCCAATCATGAAAAGGGCACTTTAGCGCGATGATTGATATTTCAAAAAGGGCAAGTCAAACATTGTCTTATGCAAACTGCAGGGGTTTCAGCTAGGAGTTTTGAGGGGGGTTTAGTCACTTTTACGCTAAATGAAAATCAACCTTATTTTGGGTAACAGTATTAAAGGGACCAAGGACCGACGTACATGTATATTACTAGCTCAGTCATCCCTAGAAAATTTTTGATGCATGGTGGGTCTAAGGTTAATTTGCAATGCAGAGCACAGCAGCATTTTGTAGAATTATGTTTATTTCATTAGTGAAATGAATTGTGCATATGTCAATTAATAAACTACGCATAAATCTGCAAAACAGCCAGGAACAATACGTAACATTTTCTCCAGGGGCCAACCTGGATCACAAAACTTTTTTCCAAGGGCCCGTAGAAATTTTAAGGCCCTACCAGGGTATTTTTACTACAGGTATATACTTATTAATACAGTGTAGTCTTGAATGTTCTTATAAAGGCAATTAAATATGTTTGAAATGCCTAAATACATGTAGCTTGTTTCTGATTATGATAGAAATAATAAAGAAATTAATAAACCACATTGAGTTTTTCAGAATTAAAATCCATTTAACCATGTCTTTTCAGACTGGTAAACTTATATTTGTAATATTATATAAAAAAAAATTATATAAAAAAGCACTCCCCCCCTCCCCTTTTCTATTTTACACTCCCCTAGATGTAGAGTATTAAAGTATTATCAGTTTCACCCCAAGAAAGTATTCATCTTTAATGAAATAATCTTAGCAGTTAATCAAAATGAAATTCTTACTGTCCATAAATAACAATGAAATGTTACTGTTTCTTGTTAAAGGGGTTTTCCGAATTTTCCCGCCAAAAAGCAGATGGCTTTCAACAAATGTAAACAAAGCATTCAATTTGTGATCATGGATTACAGCTTTAATTAATATAATTTGGATATAGATATTCAATGAAAGGTGCAGTCAAACATTGTTTTTACTTTCTTCTGGATTAAAACTAGTTTAAAAGATCAATTTAAAAATAAAAATATTTGACATCACAACAACAGACGATCTACGGATAAACGAAATGCAAATTGTCATCTTTTGAGAAATATTGAAATTGAAATGCTGACTGATCGAATTTAATGAGAAAAATTATTACCATGGTCAATTATGAAGTTTAATTAAGGGATTAATGACCCATCCAATGTCGATAAGCGGATTATCTGTAATCACAACTAATTACACCTGCTGTAAATGTTAATTAGCTGAGGGTCATAAACTTGTCATTATTATGAAGACAGGTAGAATAATTGTATTTTCATCAAAATATTACGGCAATAAAGGCATGGACTTACGAAAAAGGGCAGGGCATCTTAAAAAGGGCACAGGGCATCAGAAAAAGGGCACAGGGTGGCACTCGGGAAAGGGCGGGCGGACCGCCCTGTGAAAACGACCTAGCTGGAACACTGGGCAGGTAAATTGTAACTGGACTTTCTCTGTAGGCAGAATTTTAACTAAATGTGCTAAAACTGCTTATGTGTTTTAAACATCTTGTAATAATGATTGCTTCCTGTATTTTAAATTTTCAAGCATAGAATAACCATGATAACCTAATCACCTTTTTTATGTAATCTAGTACATTGTATACATGTATGTATGCTTCATGTCATGATTTGGTTTGATAATATAGTTCTTGTGTGATTGGTATGCTTGCTTTGTTTTAAAGTGCATGTTTTAAACTGTTGTCTTTAATTAGACGATATAAAAGCTAAATACAGCTTACATTGTGTGTTTTCTCTATATGCTAATATTCGTCTGAAAATAAAGCTTTTGAAAATTTGAACATGTTGAATAGTTAAATTCATTTTGTATTTCAGTCAATATTTTTGCACAATGGGTTGATTATTGTATACAATACCAGATGACCATGACTTGATTATGCAATTATCATACATGTGGGAGGTTTAGCTAGCTATAAAACAAGATTTAACTCACTATTTTCTTTGGAAAATGTCAGTACCAAGTCAGGAATATGACAGTTGTTTTCATTCCTTAAATTGGTTGATATAGTCTAACATTTGATATTGTCATGTTTTATGGACTTCCCCCTTTTGAATTTAACTTTGAGTTCATTATTTTTGTTAATACTTTTTTTTTAACATTATCAATAACTCAAGATATGTTTCCATAAAATACTTACATCAAGTTCAAAAATTATGGAAACGAAAAAAAAAGCAATTCTAATTCAAAAAGCTACTTGTATAAAAATAAGAAGATGTGGTATGACTGCCAATGAGACAACTCTCCACAAGAGACCAAATGACACAGAAATCAACAACTATAGGTCACCGTACGACCTTCAACAATGAGTTAAACCCATACCGCATAGTCAGCTATAAAAGGCACAGAAATGACAAATGTAGAACAATTCAAACAAGAAAACTAACGGCCTGATTTATGTATAAAATAATGAACGAAAAACAAATATGATATACAGCAACAAACGAAAACCACTGAATTACAGGCTCCTGACTTGGGACAGGCACATACAGAATGTGGCGTGGTTAAACTAGTTTGCCGGTGCCAAACCCTTCCCCTAACCTGGGACAGTGGTGTAACAGTACAACATAAGAACAAACTATAATAAACTGTTGACACAGAGATATGTCTCGCCTGTAGGCCAAGATACTGGTATCGACAGATTGTAAAGCCATGAATGTGTATATGTATATAAAAATAATATTTAGTTTGATTTTAATTTACTAATAACAAAATTAACATTAATACCAATAAAAACAATATTGAAAGATCTAATTCATGTAATTATAGTGTTGAACTGGTAACCTTTTAGAATAAGTTTATTTAAACAATTGATAAGTTTACCCGGATTATATCTAAATTTCTGGGTGCAGAGAACATCTCCGTAAAAATTAGGATGTACTATCCCTTGAAAAATAAGTTTTCTACAGGTAAAACCAAACTTCCAAACCAAATCTTTATATCTACATGTATGGCAGAATTAAGTAAAGGTTTTAAGTAATTTGTGGAAACGAAATCCCTGATTATGCATATATGTCAAATGTATGCTGTAACCATTCAAAAGATAACATCCATACTTGCCAATCTCTGACAATGAGAAATCATGTCATGACATGACATGTCAAAAAGCGTGTGAAAACGCGCGACGAAGATGCAGACTTTTTTCATGACATGAATTTGTTAATCATGTTAATATATATTAAAAACAATATTCTAGAGTAAACTTTTATTGTATTCAACAGTGGTCTGTTTTGCTGCTTTTAAAGCAACACCCTAGGCTTAGGCACATATTCAAAACAACTGCCAGTTTGATTGCATTTACTTCATAACAAGGCACACAATATATCATTGTCGAATTCTGATCAGAATTCTGCAGTGTAGATTTCTTTATAATTGAAAATGTTCTCTCACAGTCAGTATTGATAATTGGCTGAACTTAAATAGCTTGATCAAGCTTTGAAAGAGTCATAACATTTTTTTGCCATCTAAAATGTCATCTATTATCTTTGCCATTGCTCCAAACGAACTATATATGTTGCTATTGTCTCTGAGGCTTTTGTCTGGTCAACACTGGGTAGATCATTAGAAGACAGCTGGTACTATGAGAACTAATCCAACAGTTTCGTTATATTTCCATCCCCTTTTGCCTGTGGAAATCTGTTGGCTAGATTTGAAACTGAAAAAGAAAAGTATTTTATTATTTGATTACCATTAAGCACGTTAAATGCTTAATCAAATCGCTACATTGTAGTTCTCCTTTCACATGTATTGTTATGATTGCAACATAGGGTGCACAATGCGTTACTCATCTCTCAATAATTTAAACTTGAACTCCCAAATATAATTTGTAAATCTTGAAATTTATCTTGGTATGTACACATCGTTTTAAACAGCAATCGGCTCTTTAGATGACGGTACAGGTCCTGAAAGCGAACTATTTCTGTCGACATTTCCCCTAAGTGAATTTGAATGAAAGAAAGTCACAAAATCGTAAAAACTAATCACAAACTACTTACCTTAAGGGCTTTTGCTGTTCGTCCTTACAGAAAAATAAACAATGGCGACGATACAATTACTTCGAAATTTTCGGTATTTTTGTCTAATAATGAAAAACTTGAGAATCGTGATATCACTAATGACCAAAAATCAAAACAACGAAAAAGCTTGTGTACCAAGTAACCTTCATCAGGTTTAACCAGGTAATAAGGGATGACCATGATATGTCTGGTGACATGCAAGAAACTGACCAGAGCCGAGGTTGCTGAGTGAAAGACTCAGTAGTGGACATGTGGGCTGCTCAAAGGATGACCAGTACGCAGCATGAAAAAAGAATTGTTGTATAAATGGAGATAAAAGACAGTTCAGGCAGTCTAATTCAATGCAGCATGAAAAAGAAAAGGGAAGAGCGTTGTTTAACTGGAGATATAAAGACAGTTAAGGTTCATGTGGACCCGTTGGCTAAAACGGCTGCATTTTCACCTCAAACTTTACTCTGAGTACAGACAAACCTGTGTATATGGAAAAGTTTTAAGGCATAGCGCTTAGATAAATAAAATTCAAATATATTTTATGTTTAAAAATTAAAAACTTAACAAGATTTTACAGTGCACTTTTTTCATTCCTCCAGAAGGTGCCAAAATAAACTAAGTTGTGAAAGAGGTTTGAGAACTTCCCCACAGGTAATAATTGAGTGAACTGTATTGATTGACATGGACAATAGATGGACAATATATACCGGACAATAATTGGTGATTTAAACTGTGTACCTGAGTGGACCATATCAAGTGAAACTCAACTGTTTGTTAATTTTATCATCTTCTGCAGGGACGAAAAAAGTGCACTGCAAAATCCAGTTAAATTTTAAATTTTCTAAAACATACAATGCATTTGAATTTTATTTATCTAGGCATGCTATGCTTTAAAACTTTTCAGATGCACAGGTTTGTCTGTACCTGGGACTATTACACTAACAGGACTGGAAACCGTTACACCAATCAGTGTAATCATACTCAACATCACGGTCGTTAGAACGAGACTTTACCTGCCGAGATTTACCGATCGCCATATTGTTTTGACAGTGACAGCGTGTCTTGATCGTATAATCTTTGTAATTTGTTTTATTTTTAATAGTTATTCGAAATGATAATCCTTAATGTAAACACGATTACTTTAATGATAAAAGTTATCTCGATCTTTGACAGTTGTTATTAATCACCAAATCCGGCTTAAGTGTGAAAATGACATCTAAAGGTTGAATTTTTTCAGGATGATAATAGCGTCGGGACGCTGGGAAAACAAGTATGATTCATAAAATTTCTTAAAACTTTTGATTGAAAAGAGATATATTTATAGGTTATAGAATGGATTGGCCTATTTTTATTGTCACTTTTAAAGTGAAAAGTGGAATATAAATCTCATTCTCATTACAAACGGAAACCACATGCAGGGTTCAAATAAATTATACTGTTCCTATAAAATTGCTTACTCCTATTTATATGTGCAATATTTGTATTAAAATCGGGTGTTTTTTAGTAATGGTCTTGGTGGCATAAGCATATGACTTCGTGAAAATATGTTCAATAAGTTCCACAATCAGAACTACAAAAGTAGGCCCTTTCACTGCTATTGCTGCCATATTGAAATTTAGGTGTAAACACGAAATTTAGAAAAGTTCAAAACAATGTGGCTATATTTTTATTAGACCCCGGGTAACTTTTGTCATGTTTGTTATAGGGATTAATTATGAACTGAAATTGCCAACATTGTTTTTTATTGCACATTTATTGTTTTATTAGGATTAATTATGATCTGTTAACTTTCGCGACATGTTGTTTTCTTAGCTGTCAAGTAAAGCGGCATTTCGACTATATTTGTTTTATTTTCAACACTACCCTGACACTTATTTATAATTTTTAGTTAACATTAAGAAAAGTATTTATTTCAAAACTACTTCTTCCAAGAACTTGTCCCAGTTTTAACCGGCATTAGTTTATTCCAGTGTGAAAACATTTATTTCAAGTAAATATATTTAATTTGTTAAAATAGTTTTATTATTCATATATTTTTTATTTTTTGCATTTAATCTGGGACTATTATACTATAATAGTGCCAGATTTAATTATTTTTTCAATTTCAAATCCACCAATTTTAACGGTATTCTATAAGCTGACTTGTTTGAAAACTTGAGAATCGTGATATCACTAATGACCAAAAAATCAAAACAACGAAAAAGCTTGTAATTGCGTGTAAAGTGGCGAAATGCGTGTACACGCCATGTGACAAAATCCTCGTGTGTAAACCGTTGAAAAAGCGTGTATTACACGCAAATATCATGTCAGTTGGCAACTATGATAACATCTGCCACAAATTGTAGAGGAATACCACCATGTTTGGTTTGTTAGTCAAAGATATAATCAATCTCATGAATATGTTTACTATATGTATGTATTTGTAGGCTACAAAAGCTCAAAGAACTTATGTAATTGTTTTGTGACATACCCCTTTTAATAAACATGATAAAGTTTTTGATTTGATTTGACATGAATTGACGCAGGGCAAGGGTAAACATTATTGTTGTTTACATTACATTGTAACTGGAGATATAAAGCTAAGGTAGTCAAAATAGTTGAGGTAGGCAAGATCTTCTTTCGCTCATGATCAGTCCGTTAGACTGCTGCCTTTAGATCCTTCGATTGAGGGTTTTGAATCTCATTGGTACCATCAATGTATTTTCACAATATCACAGCTGAGAGCATCTACTATTGGCACATACGAGTGTCTGCAGTACCTGGCAGTAAGCTTCATCAGGTTTAACCAGGTAATAAGGGATGACCATGATATGTCTGGTGACATGCAAGCAACTGACCAGAGCCGAGGGTTGCTGAGTGAAAGACTCAGTAGTGGACATGTGGGCTGCTCCAAAGGATGACCAGTACGCAGCATGAAAAAAAGAATTGTTGTATAAATGGAGATAAAAAGACAGTTCAGGCAGTCTAATTCAATGCAGCATGAAAAAAAGAAAAGGGGAAGAGTGTTGTATAACTGGAGATATAAAGACAGTTAAGGTTCATGTGGACCTGTTGGCTAAAACGGCTGCATTTTCACTTCAAACTTTACTCTGAGTACAGACAAACCTGTGTATATGGAAAAGTTTTAAGGCATAGCATGCCCTAGATAAATAAAATTCAAATATATTTTATGTTTAAGAAAATTAAAAACTTAACAAGATTTTACAGTGCACTTTTTTTCATTCCTCCAGAAGGTGCCAAAATAAACTAAGTTGTGAAAGAGGTTTGAGAACTTCCCTACAGGTAATAATTGAGTGAACTGTATTGATTGACATGGACAATAGATGGACAATATATACCGGACAATAATTGGTGATTTAAACTGTGTACCTGAGTGGACCATATCAAGTGAAACTCAACTGTTTGTTAATTTTATCATCTTCTGCAGGGACGAAAAAAAGTGCACTGCAAAATCCAGTTAAATTTTAAATTTTCTAAAACATACAATGCATTTGAATTTTATTTATCTAGGGCATGCTATGCTTTAAAACTTTTCAGATGCACAGGTTTGTCTGTACCTGGGACTATTACACTAACAGGACTGGAAACCGTTACACCAATCAGTGTAATCATACTCAACATCACGGTCGTTAGAACGAGACTTTACCTGCGCGAGATTTACCGATCGCCATATTGTTTTGACAGTGACAGCGTGTCTTGATCGTATAATCTTTGTAATTTGTTTTATTTTTAATAGTTATTCAAATGATAATCCTTAATGTAAACACGATTACTTTAATGATAAAAGTTATCTCGATCTTTGACAGTTGTTATTAATCACCAAATCCCGGCTTAAGTGTGAAAATGACATCTAAAGGTTGAATTTTTTCAGGATGATAATAGCGTCGGGACGCTGGGAAAACAAGTATGATTCATAAAATTTCTTAAAACTTTTGATTGAAAAGAGATATATTTATAGGTTATAGAATGGATTGGCCTATTTTTATTGTCACTTTTAAAGTGAAAAGTGGAATATAAATCTCATTCTCATTACAAACGGAAACCACATGCAGGGTTCAAATAAATTATACTGTTCCTATAAAATTGCTTACTCCTATTTATATGTGCAATATTTGTATTAAAATCGGGTGTTTTTGCTTAGTAATGGTCTTGGTGGCATAAGCATATGACTTCGTGAAAATATGTTCAATAAGTTCCACAATCAGAACTACAAGTAGGCCCTTTCACTGCTATTGCTGCCATATTGAAATTTAGGTGTAAACACGAAATTTAGAAAAGTTCAAAACAATGTGGCTATATTTTTATTAGACCCCGGTAACTTTTGTTATAGGGATTAATTATGAACTGAAATTGCCAACATTGTTTTTATTGCACATTTATTGTTTTATTAGGATTAATTATGATCTGTTAACTTTCGGCGACATGTTGTTTTCTTAGCTGTCAAGTAAAGCGCCGACATTTCGACTATATTTGTTTTATTTTCAACACTACCCTGACACTTATTTATAATTTTTCGTTAACATTAAGAAAAGTATTTATTTCAAAACTACTTCTTCCAAGAACTTGTCCCAGTTTTAACCGGCATTAGTTTATTCCAGTGTGAAAACATTTATTTCAAGTAAATATATTTAATTTGTTAAAATAGTTTTATTATTCATATATTTTTTATTTTTTGCATTTAATCTGGGACTATTATACTATAATAGTGCCAGATTTAATTATTTTTTCAATTTCAAATCCACCAATTTTAACGGTATTCTATAAGCTGACTTGTTTGCGAAATCTATTGTTTACATGTACCGAGGCTAATTAACCACATGGCCCGATAAGCTATCAATCAAACAAAAATCAATAATCCGCTATTGGGACAATGAAATCTCAACGGATCGATCAGTTTCCAGTCCCGTTAGTATAATAGTCCCAGTCTGTACTCAGAGTAAATTTTGGGGTGAAAACGCAGCCATTTTAGCCAAAGGGTCCACATGAACCTTAAGGCAGTCTAATTCAGTTAGGGAAGATATTCCTTGGATCAGTCAGTTAGAGTGCGCCCTTTAGATCCCCAGATTGATGGCTCGAATCCCGCTGGAACCATCCATGTATAATTTTTCATAATAATTATTTAATAATATTATTGTTGAGCCGGTTCGACTCTTTCATTCATTTCTGCGTTTTGAGTAAATGCTTCTGATTGTGATTTGGATAATGTTATAAAGATCTACCTCTTCATCACAATATTTATCGAATGCAGCTTTAATGCTGTCGATATCTGTCAAATTTTCAACCGTATCCAACGAGGATACGGACGTGGCATCGGTCCTGGCCGCCGCCATGTTGAAAATATTAATTGTATCACTAAAAACCAAAGCATACATGAAAACAAACCATAACAATCACGGACACACAAATGTGATAACAACTGTTGAGAATAATAACACCTGCATTGCAGAACAAATAAACAACTTAATTTATGTGGATATAGTCTAAAATAGATATGCTATAGATTATTCTTCAATTTTTATAGGAAAGAGCTCATAATGTAATATACAGATGCAATGTTCAGTTTTAAACTATTTCACGTTTGGTGAAAAAACCCAAATCTTACGATCAGAAATATTCAGAATCAATAACTTTCAGGAAAGAAAAAGAAATAGATTTCTAATTTACAGAACAGTATATAACATATTGGATTTGTTGTTGCGTTGAGAATGAATCTCAGGGGCGGATCCAGCCATTTTAAAAAGGGGGGTTCCCAACCCAGGATAAAAAGGGGGGGGGGGGTGTTCAAACTATATGTCCCCATTCAAATGCATTGATCGTCCAAAAAAAAAGGGGGGGTTCCAACCCCCGGAACCCCCCTCTGGATCCGCCACTGAATCTCTAGAATAAATTCTACAGTTCAGATCAGTTCAAGTACAGTCCAAACTTATAGCATTAAGTTGCTGCATGTGTACGTCCTAGCACCTCAAATACAACCGATTTAAATGTTTATTTTTAATGTAATAGATTTATAAGCAACCATAAGCTGTAGAGAACTTAAAAAAGTTGCTCCTTAATAACATACTGAACACATAAGTGTTACGGAAAGTTGATTATGGAACAACTACTTTCGAATACCACTACGTCATATGCGAAAATTCCTGGATTTTACTTAGTCAGTCATTAGCCAGAGGAAATCTAATTGGGACGTCCCTAGTTTAGACGATCGATCAGGTAGATGACATGGGGACTGAAGTTAATGCTTGCTCTGTTTGGGATCCATACTAACAACAAGACATACGTAGCATTGAAAAAGTTTAAAGGAGGCTGCGCGCTATGTTACCAACAAATATAGTAAAGTAAGTATAAGTAAGTAAATTTTATTTAGAGTCGGCATATATATACATAATAACAGACAAAACATGAGCTCTGGTGAGCTCTTTAACCGACTATCACATAAAAATCATGCAGCATCATGCAAATACTAATAAATAAAAATGAAAAAGCATGCAAATTTAATGAAAGCAAATTAATGTGATTTATGAGCCTCCAGAGTCAAAGCTAATGTGGCAAGCGCCTCTTTGTGCACTGAACGGGGGAATCAGCAAATCACTTGAATGTCATAAAATAATAACAAACTAAAAAGCATAAAAACAATAAATAAATAAATTATTAAGCACTAGCATTTAATAGCAATTATATTTAATAAATGCATAAAAACAGAGCAAAAGGCCATTATAAAAAGAAAGAAAGAAATTTCAGCTTTAAGACAGCACTGGATGGAAACGGCATGAACTGCAGTTGCATTTTTGACCCCCACACCAGGAATTTATATAATTCCTAAACTGGTCAAAAGAGGTCATAATTCTAGCCTCATTGGGAAGGGTGTTCCATACTTGTGCTGCCTCAAATCTAAAGGATCTTTTACCATAACTTGAGGTTCTAGGTCTAGGTACCTCAGCAGTGTTCACATACCTGAAATTATATGAATTGTTTTTTATTACAACTAGATCTTGAATAAATAAAGGACATTTTTTATTAATTATTTTAAAGGTCTCCAAGGCAATTGAGCGCATTCTACGAGTTTTTAGTGATGGAAGGTTTGAAATCTGCAGGAGTGTTTCGTATGAGCTCTGATGGTCTTCATAGATAAAGCGAAGCGCTCGTTCTTGTATTTTTTCTATTTTTCTGGTATTTTGTTCCCCACAGAAATGCCAAGTCAAAGGGCAGTAACTAAAGTTTGACATAATAAAGGAGTAATAAATTGTAAGTTTACTCAGTTTGTTTAGTTGTTTCCCAATTCTTTTCAAAACATTTAATTGCCTTGCAGCCTTTTTACAAATATTTAAAATATGTAAATTGAAGTTTAATTAGAAATCAATTGTAACACCTCAACCGTTGGTAACATGTTACAACACCTTGAATGGCACAGCCTCTCTGACAGAAGAAAAGATTCAAGATTGGTAATGCTATACAAAATAGAACACGAAAAGCTTGCAATAACTAAAAATAATAAATTAATCCCACAAAAAAGACAAAGTAGACATTCAAATTCGAACAGCTTCCAAATTCCATCATGCAAAACACAGTACAGAAAAGAATCTTTTTTCACAAGAACTATAACCGATTGGAACAAACTACCTGATAACATTATAAATTCCACATCAGTAGACTCTTTCAAATCTTCAATTTCAAAGCATCAATATTAACTATTACATCAATTCATTATACATAAAAATTTTCATTTTTTTCCTGTATTTTTTTCTTAATTCTGTATATATAAATCTATGTATTGTTGTTAGTTTCCTCCTGTGAAATAATCTTCAATTTGTTGAAGGCGGTCACTATATGGTAGAAGTAGAAGTAGAAAGTTTGGAAGGATTGTATTCAGGTAACATAATACACACACATACACATGTAGAATCCTCAACACAAGCAACATATTCATACAGACAAAGTTGGCGGCACATATATGTTCAGTTTGAATGCTCAGTTGAACGTATCCAAGTCAGGCATAATGAAATACTGCGAAAGATGGACATTACTATATTATGACATGCCAATTTTATATATATATATATATATATTCAACATCCAGCATTCGATTTGCAATATTCAGCAATAGTTTCAAGATTCAATATTCGTTTTTTAAACATTCATCTGAATCGACTTCAATATTAAACATTCGGTTTAACGGCTTTCAATTATAAACATTCAACATGTTTTTTTTTATATTCAGCATTCGATTGCAAAATTTGACATTTGATTCAACCTTTATTAATCTATTTCCAACTTTCAATATTGGACTTTCGAAATCAACCTTCACTATTACATTTCAACATCCAACATTCGATTTTAAGATTATTATTTTGTTTTTTTTTCAGTTCACGTTCGAATTTGAACAAACATTTGATTTCATAAATAAATGGATTTTCCCTCCGAAAAGGAAAAAAAAAATGCATTTTTGAGAATCATGGATACACCAATGGTATACACTACCGCATCACATTTTATTCGTATTGCCTATGATTATCTTCGCATTAGTAAGACGAGTTTGTCTAATTTAATATATCAATACAATAGAGGACAAATTAACTCCCTTACTGCTTAAGTTAGGCTCGAGGAAATTGATTCCGCTATATTTTGATTTCCAAACGTTACAACTCTTTAATCAATTTACTATTTATTGAATATAGATACTAGTTTATTTTGAATTTCATTTCATTTATCATATTCCAATTATTTGTAGCAATTCATTTAACTTTTTCATTTCTATCTACTGTAGAGTTACATCCCGTTGATATCATTTGGAATCTGTACGTATATTTTATTCATTACATTTCTGCTATGTACAGCTCGTGTTTGATATGGAGTTCTAAATGTTAACACAGGAAACTCTTGTTTTCTGATTGGATTTTTTAGACTGCGTTAATTGCAGCTATATATAGGTGTGTCCCGTTTATGTAAAATATTTATTGGCTTTATTCAATTTGCAGGCTATCAAATGAAAATAACACTTTTCTAGTTTCGTGCGCCCGAAGCGCTTTGCTGTAACTTCATCAACGATAATGTGGTTTGTTGAAATCCAGAGGTGCAAATGTTGAAATCAAATATTTGTTGAAATTCGAATGTAAACTATTAACTCCCATTTAAGATGTATTATACATTGTTGTATCGATTTACTAAATACTTTTTTACTTGTCTAGAAAATATTAATTGCATTTTAGATTTTCTGATTGTACTTTGCAGGCACTGATATAAATTATTTTTAAAAGTTTTTATTTAATTATATTTCTATGTTATCTTGTTTTTAAATGTATTTCAGTGTCTCAAATTATTAGCATATATTTTGAAGTTTACTGACATTTAAGCATAGGTACAGATGCTTACCTGTTGTCTCGCTGTCCTTCATTGTTTTCTACTGAATTCCACTCTCATGTTTGTCTGTACATTGACTTGTGAAATTTGAAGTGACTTCTGTATATAACTTTCATATTTAAGATCATGCTAATGAAAACAAAACAAGAGATGCCCAAACTGTTAGCTAATCTTATTCCGTTTGGTGCTCATGCTAAAGATGATTAAGACGAAAGTAGAAACAGTACAGAAGACACAACACAAAAAACTAAATGTTGAGAAAGAAGAATATAAATGATACATCTTTATTGACATTTTCAGTTAATAAATAACATAAATGTACTACAATTGCTGTTTCACATCTCTAAGGCAAATTAAATTTACGATTTTGTTTGTTCTATTTTGTATGATTTAGCGGTTTGGATGCTATTGAATGGTTTATTTATTTGACTCCCGAACTGTTGGTGAGTAGCGTACTTGGTGATGGTTCTTCTGAAACCATTATGTACTGCGCGCGCACGGAAACCAGAATTATTTGTCTATATAAGAGACAACTACCCACCGGTGTTCGAATGACGTTGATGTAATCAACTGTAGGTCACGATACTGCCTTCAACAAGGAGCAAAACCCATACCGTATAGTCACCTATAAAATGCCCCGGCATAACAAAATCAATTCAAACGTTAGTATGTTTTTGATAACTTCCAAAGTGTAGACTTTGTAGGCGTCGGACGGATGAAAAATAATAAAAAAAGAGCGCTTATGATGCAGTGTGTTATATAACTACTTCTGCAGCTGATAGTTAAAACAACACTGCCAGATTTTGAAATGTGACTTTTAAAATTCATGCACGGAACATGTAGCCATTCTCATACACAGGACTTTAGCACTGTCTACAACGGACAGGTTAAAATGTTCTGAAAATTTATTTAATTGGACTTAATGTCGTCCATTCTCTAAAAATAACTGCCGTTGTTTTACGCAAATACTTGTACTACTTTCATACAACAATTTCAACGAAGACAAAAACGATGATTCTCAATACCGTCAAACTTAGAGACGCAAATGAACTCCACAAGATTCTTACCATTTGAAAATGAATACTTTCTTCTTTACTAAATGGTTAGAAACTGGCCAAATTACCAACAGTGAGCTTTCCTGTCGTTTGTACAACGTCAAGGGTTTTGTAAGCACTGCAGTATAGTAGAAAAGAGGCGGAAGATACCAAAGGACATTTCAAAAACTTATAAATCGAGAGAAACTGGCAATTCCATAACAAAAAACGAAAGGTGACAAAAAGACAAACAATTTCACAAAGCACTTCATAGAAAACTAAGGAGCGCTACCCTTAAAACTGCCACATACTGCCTGCGTTAATGCAAGATATTTGAATTTGTGTAGTACTTTTTCTCTGATTTATTATCTTACTTTGTGAAGAACCACACGGATTCCAACAAAAAAGACACCGAAGATGATATCATCAAAATGCTAGTAAAATATTTGTTGAGTTTGGTGGGTGGATATTTCAAACTAGAATATTTGACAAAAGAGATGATTAAAAAAAAAAAATAGTTCTACCTTCCCCTTTCAAAGCAAGAACAAACGACACGATGTGAATGTTTCAACTCACTAACGACATGTTTTCACGGTCTTAAATTAATTTATAACAGAAAAGTTGTCTGATGTGTAATTTTACCGACTGTGTCCTTTCTCGATTTTTACTGAGTGTAAATTCGCAAGGCGGATGAAGAATTCATACCAGGAGATGCTTACCCTGTCGACGCGTCCGGTCTTGCTCCTTTTGGAGTTCATGCGATTCATATAGTTTTTGTTTTACAATCTTGATATGTATCTTCTTTTAAATTAATTTATGAGATTTTAAAAAACATCGGTAAAACAATGTTGCTTAAATTTAGTATTAGGTCTACTGGTATATACAGCTGATTGACATTACCCATTTGCTACTGGTGTAAAAACTCATCAAAGATACCAGGCTTGTAATTTAGTGCACCATATGCGCGTTATGTCTACATCAGACTCATTAAGGGCGCTCAAATCAAAGCATATGGACGAACAAAATATTTTGAAGTTGAAAAACATTGAAAATTACCAAAAAAATCATAGAACGTTGTGTCAAATATGTCTAAGAATATTCCTGACTGGGGGTTTAAAAACTTAGGTGTTTTGAATTAATTTAACTAACATTTAAAGAACAGTAAATTAACAGAAAACAATCGTACCAATGAGTTTTCACGTGTCTCTAGAGGACCGCCCAAAGTGTTATTCCTGATTCAGTTAGAATAATTTGCTGTCAGCAAATCGATTTACGGAAGTTGACACAAATAACTCCATTATCTCTAATAAAAGGTGTTCGTGTTTTCATCACTAAGTACATATGATGACAAAGATAACAAGATAATCGCTCAAACTATATGCCCTATTCTGATCTCCATTACTGTAGTGTCTGTTTGTGCTTCATAAATTCTTTTGTCTTTGTTAAACCCATAATATTTTCCAAATATGCTCATCATAGATACCAGGATTAAAACTTGTACGCCAGACACGGGTCTACAAAAGACTCATCAGTGACGCTCGAATAAAAAAAGTTAAAAAGGCCAAAAAAAGTACGAAGTTGAAGAGCATTGAAAACCCCAAATTCCTAAAAGTTATGCCAAATACAAAAGAGTCTGAAAAACCGTCGAGGGAAGTCGACATAATTATTCAAAACTTTTTTTTACATTTTCATGGTTGTTCGATCAGCTCATTGTTATGTCTGTCTTATCTGGATCAATCTTAACCTCAATCACTTAAACAACTTAACCTACAAACGTTCTTAGAATTGTCTTAAGATAATCTTGTACTCTCTAACCTTTTTTTGAGAGAGAGAGAGAGAGAGAGAGAGAGAGAGAGAGAGAGAGACGAAGAAAAGGAATAGAATGGGTTATACATTAATACATCTGAATTATGGCATAAGCTATAGTTACCACACTATTGTAGTCTTCCTCAAGACAACTCAAACAAGATTTTGCTTATCTCAGATTGTTTATGACGTCTTTGCTGTAATTGATTGATACTTTAACCTGGGAGAACATGATTTATTTGATAGTTTTAATTGGCTTTGACCTAGCTTTCAGCAATTGCGAGTCCTGTTAAATCGGTACTCTGTGTCGTTTATTTTAATGCTAATTGTTTTTGTGTATATTTTTTTACCAATCGATTGAGTTTAAGCCATTTCAAACGGATTTTTACAGTTTGTTCTTCTATTGTGCTGTTACACCACTGTCCCAGGTTAAGGGAGAGTTGATCGGTAACAAACATGTTTAACCCCGCCACATTCTGTATATGCCTGTCCAAAGTCATTAAGTGGTTGTCGAAGGTCAGTTGTTTTTGTTGATTGTTTGGTTTTAGATCTGGCCGTTAAATTTTCTGATTAGATTTGTTTAACATTTTGTTATTTTTGGGTCTTTTATAGCTGATGTTGCTTACATTTGGACTTTTAAATCAAAGCAAAGGTTTTGAAAGAAAATGTTAAAATTGAATTTCATATTGGGTTGATCGCTTTGACATACCGGTATTCTGCAATATTCACATTGAATCTGTTTAATTAACAAGAGTTTCATTTTAGTGTTCTCATTTAAGTTGGGAATTAAATACAAACATTTTACCTTCAATTGCTATGGGTAGTGAGTTGCTTCTATTGACACAAATTGAACAAGATACTCTATGGATAGTGTGTATCTTTGACTGTGTAAGATGCCTTATTGGTAGTGGGTTTCTCTATTTGTTCACGAAGCCATGTCTGTAGCGTCTAGATTAGGCTGTTTTATTTACCACATTTCTTTATGGGAGGATTGTGTGCCTTTGATAGTATAAAATTATCTTAAAGTATTTTTTATCATTGACTGTATGGATAGTGGGTTTCTCTATAGGTGGGGTGGTGTTTTGTCTGTATGAGATGCTCTATAGTTGGTGTGTGTTTTTGCCTGATTCTCTGTGGGTGATATATGTGTATCTTTGTCTGCATAAGATGTTCCAGGGGTATGATGTGTGTCGTTGTCTGTATGAATACTCTATGAGTATGATGTGTATCTTTACCTGAATAAAAAAAAATGAAAACACAACGTTATAAATTTCATGAGTCCAAAGCGCTTTTCTGGATTTATCTTCATCAGGAACGCTTAAAGCCGAATATTTGTAAGCAAAGAATGTAAAAGAATCGAAACAGTTGAAGAGCTATATAACCGAAAAGCACATAAACATATAGCCAAATCCATCTAAGGTCAACTTTGCCTAACGGAGTTGAAACCTTAGTTTCTATATAATTTCAAAATTTATAAACGGACATTTTTTTATAAAGGTTTGTTATAAATCATGTCAGTACTGAAGAACTTCATGACTACATAGCTGATAACAACCTCGGGGACTGACAGTCCACAGGTACAGGTATCGACCCAGTATTGCAAAAATTGAAAACAATACGTTACAAATTTCATGCGTTCGAAGCGCTTTTCTCGATTTATCTTCATCAGGAAAGCTCAAAGCCGAATATTTGAAAGCCAAGGATGTATAAGAACTGAACCAGTTAAAGAGCTATATAACCAAATATGACATAAAAAAATTAACCGAAGATGATCTATGGGTACTGTGTAAAATTGAGAATGGAAATGGGGAATGTGTCAAAGAGACAACAACCCAACCAAAGAGCAGAAAACAGCCCAAGGTCACCAATGGGTCTTCAACACAGCGAAAAAATCCCGCACCGGAGGCGGGCTTCAGCTGGCCACTAAACGAAAATGTACTAGTTCAGAGAAAATGGACGTCACAATAAACTCCGAAACATAAACATGAACCAAAATTAAAAAAAAAAAAAAACATACGTGTATCTTTAGAAATAAGATGATGTGGTATGAGTGCCAATGAGACAACTCTCCATCCAAGTCACAATGTGTAAAAAGTAAACAATTATAGGTCAAAGTACGGCTTTCAACACGGATTCTTGGCTCACACCAAACAGCAAGCTACAAAGGTCCCCAAAATGACCAGTGTAAAACAATTCAAACAGGAAAACCAACGGTGTAATCTATATAAAAAACGAGAAACGAGAAACACTTATGAACCACATTAACAAACGACAACCACTGAACAGGCCCCTGACTTAGGACAGGTGCATACAAATGCAGCGGGTTTAAACGTTTTAACAGGCGCCAACCTTCACTCTAACCTGAAACAGTAGTGTAACATTACAACATAAAAAGACACACTATAAAATATCAATTGAAATGGCTTTGTCTGTATAAGAGGCTTTTTGGATATTAAGGTATGATTTCCAATGAGACAACTCTCCACCAGAAATCAAATAACGTAGAAGGTTAGCAACTATAAGTCACCGTACGGCCTTCAACAATTAGAAAAACCCATACCGCATAGCAAGCGATAAAAGACCCTGAAAAATGACAATTTTAAAACAATTCAGACGAGAAAACTAACGACCTAAAAATGAAAAAATCAATAAACGAAAAAAAAACCAAATGTGTGTATGATGAACACCAAAAAACGACAACCTCTGAGTTACAGGCTCCTGACTTCGGTCAGGCACATACAGAATGGGACGGGGTTAATGATATTTGCGGGCGCGACAACCTCCCTTTACCTAGGACAGTGGTGTAACAGCACATAAGAACAAACTAAAAAAATCAGGCGAAAAGGGTTTAACTCATTAGATCGATACAAAGCACAAAAACAACGCACAAAACACAAAAGACACAAAGTACAGTTCTGAGAGTGCACGCAGTTACTGAAAGGTAGTTCAAAGCCAAAAACAACTAGCCAAAATAAAGGTATCGACTGTTTGTAGGACCGCGAATGTACATGTATGTATAACAATGATATATAGTTGGGTTTTAATCTATTGATAACACAATCAATATTTATACCGATAAAAACAATATTCAAAGATCTAATAACAGTGTTGAATTGGTAAGCTTTAAGAAAAAGTTTATTTAAAGGATCGATAAGTTTACCTGCATTATATCTACATTTACGGGTTCGGTGAACAATATCACCTTAAAAATATGCTATCCTGTTTGTAGTAGTTTTCTTCAGGTACAGCCAAACTTCCAAACAAAATATTTGTATCTTTTGAAGAATTTAGTAAAGGTTTTAAGAAATTTGTGGTAATGAAATCCCGGACTTAATAATTTACCAGTAATACATAGATTACGTTTATTAAAATCAAAAACGTCACTATAGACATAGGCATAGCGAACGAGTTGTATAAGTTTTGTTTCATATGAATGTCAGCTATCAAGGTTTAACCGACCTAAAAGTTTCGCATTTTGATATTTTTTTATATGCATTTTTTGTTACTAGGTCCTAAGTAAAGAGAAAGCTGTCTGCCTAGAAAAAAATTAAAAACCAAGCATATGCGATTACTATTTTTTTTTTATTGAATTTAAACTTTTCATGAAAAAGTTTAGACAGTATGTCAATTAACAATGCAAATAAAGTGTTGTGACGTTTTGATGTGGCTACAAAATTTTATAGACTGTGATTAAAGACGTTCCATCTAATCTTTTAAATCTGTAACAATAAAAATTTGATATACTCTGATGTGGATGCCTCCTTTGAGTGTAGTATCAATGGTGATAATTAGTTTGGAGTGGTTTCAGACGACTTCCTATGTAAATTTCTTTATAGAGATTCTTGTAAAATTTGGGTATCCAATATATACACATAGTTACACAGATACAACGTAGATACAAATATCTTGTCATAAAACCTGATTCAAACAATTCTATGAAACCGACACCATTAAGATGCCTGCTTTTTATTTATTGACAACCTATTTGGTTGGAGGTTGACAAATCGGCATTCCTATGAAAAGATGATGTTCTCTCACTGAATAGTTTATAATTTGGTGAGTTATTTTTTGGTTTTTGTTTGTTGCCTTGATTTGTTCCTTCTCAATCGAATTACGAGATTTGAACATCGGTAAACTTCTGTCGCCCTAATTTATGAACTTATCTATCCTATCGAACTGGATAACTCAGGTACAGTTAAATCTGCCTCATATCTTGACTTACATCCAGAAATTGGCAATGAAGGTCGGTTGATAACAAATCTTTACGACAAAATAGATGATTGTAGATTGTCAATTGTGAAGGTTTCATTTCTGTGTAGCAACATTCCAGCAGCCCCTATATATGGAATTTATCTCCCAGTTGATACGATATTTCAGAGCTTGCGTTTTCTATCATGATTTCTAAAATTGGGCTTGCTGATTACAAAGAAGCTATTGAACTATGGGTTTCTGATAGTAAATTTGAGGTCTTCACTTCGAAAGTTTTACGGTCACAAATCTAAGTTGGTGGACTGTTATGGAATACCAGTGTCACAGATGACTATGGATATTTTCAAAGTATCGTAGTCATTCTGGTGGTCTTTTTTCTCGGTTGTGACATCACCGAATAAGACTTAAAACCGAATTTATACTTACCATGAACAACAATATGGCTGATACATTTGAAACAGGATCCGCTTAATCTTCCGGAGCCAGAAAATTACTCCGAATTTTGGGGAGTTCGTGTTGTTCAGTCTTTAGTTTTTATGTACAGTTTTGAAGACTGTGTTTTTCTTTTCGTCGTTTTTCGTTGTTTTGCCATGATTTTATCGGTCTCTGTTCGGCTTATAAAGTTTGATTCTACCATTTTGCATTTTTGGCCTCTTTTTTACATGATGCTTAATATTATGTAATGCATCATGTGCGTGCACATTTCGAAAATTTATTTCTAATAAGACATTAAAAAAAAAAATCCGACAACGTCAATATTGAGAAGAAATATTCCAAAATTAGACGAAAAAGTCACAAAAAACAAGAAAAGGAAAAGCTAAGCGTCGGAAGATAAATTCAAGATTTTTTTTCTTATTTTTCTTACTTAACTGCAAATGTCTTATATCTATTTATAAAGAAAGCACTGGTTCCCGGGTTAGTGATATATAGATAAAGAAAACACTTGCACTCGGGCTTCTGATAAATATGTATAAAGAAAGTACTTTTCCAGGCTAATGATATATATGAAAAAAGCACTGGCTTCTACTTGTATATGTAGAGATAGCACTTACATTGAGTTAGTGATATATATATATATATATATATAATTATTTCTGTGACTGTATCTTGCATTAATTTGTAGGATCCTTTACAATAGATATTTTGAGCTGATCTGTAACAATTCCATCTTCATGCCTTATATATCATGTACTGTATTACGACGCTAGATTAAAACTGACGAGGAAAGGTAACACCCGGCCACCGAAAGCTTTATTATGAAGCCTAGGTGGTCGTGTGGTCTAGCGTGTCGGATACAGTGCAGGCGATTTGGTGTCACGATATAGTAGCATGAGTTTAAATCCCGGCGAGGAAGAACAAAAATTTGCGAAAGCAAATTTACAGATCTAACATTGTTGGGCTGATGTTTAGACGAGTTGTATATATATATATATATATATATATATATATATATATATATATATAAAATGACTGAATAATAGTCAACGATAAATCTTACGGGGCGATGGATCATATAAATATGATACAGTACACTACAAAATATAATATATAACCAGTCTAAAAGGGTACAACATCACCAAAAATGACAATAAACGAACAAATGTAACTATAAATATTTCGGATAACAGATATCCTTCATCAATATGAGCACGATATAAAATGAATCAGATCAAACCATTCTGGGTATTAAACAAAAGCAATCTTGATTTCTATACAATAAAAAAGTGAAACAGTTTACCCGAACATCATATATAGAGACGCTAATAAATTTTAAAATTTCCAAAAACGACTCAAAGACATGCCTAAAATGAAAATAGTAATTAGAGATATGAACTGGCACAACTCTAAAATTCCAAAGTGACGTCAGTTAAGATGTTACAACAACTGTGTGTAAATTCATTCCCAAAAAAAAAAACAGCATCGATCGATATAAGCTGGTAAAATATGTCAAACAGAGGTTGCGTATTTATCATCCCAAATAAATAGCAGTTTTATAATGATAAGAAAATATAATAGTAAAATTTGGCTAAGGTTAAATAATTGGACGTGGATGCGTACTTGTACATCCCTCCCAAATGAAAAAACCCTGGTATTTAAACTAGTAAAATTCAAAAGAATCCTTAAAACTGTAAGAGTCAAGTAAGGAAGCCGGAGTAACTGGAAACAAATGATGTCAGGAAAATGAGTGATGGTAGGAAAATGAGTGACTCATTCTATGTTTTCATTTATGCCCTCTGGGAAACTGTCCTTAGCTTTCTCATCCAAAACCTTTCCCGAGCAAGTCTTTCGGCCCTTGACCAACCCTCGTTGTGGTCTATGATTGTGATTGTAAGGTTTTAAGATCAGCTTGGCGTGCCCAGGTGATCTCAAATGACGACTTACGGGAGGTCGGGCTTGCAGGTGTAGTCACTTCGATGACCATTCATGCGTTTGTTGAATGGCTGTTCTGTCTCGCCAATATACTGCATGCCACATCGACACTGAAGAAGGTATACAACATTCTGTGTTTTGCAAGTTACATTACAAAATATAGTGTACACAGACCCAGTGGAGTGGCAAGTAAATGTTTGAGTATTCTGTATTTGTTGGCAAGTCAGACATCGTCTGTTACCACACGACTTGCACCATCCTGCAGTTGAACAGCTTTTATTAGAGGAGACGTCAGCTCTCACAAATAAGTCTTTGAGACTTGCTGGTCTCCGAAAAGCTAAGACAGGAGGATTGGGAAAGATCTTGGACAATTGTGGGTGCTTGGCAATAGTTTGCCAATTGGCACGGATCAAACGTGAAAGGTTAGTAAAGGCGGGATTGTATGTTAAAACAAACGGAACTATTTTGCTGCGCCTCTTCTGTTTGTACTGTAATAGGTCATTGCGGCTGTTGTTATTAGCACGCGCAAACCCCTTATCTATGTCCAATTTCTTATAACCTCGTTTGGTCAAAAAACCGCGAAGTTCCTGTAACCGTTTAGTGACAGCCTCCTCAGAGGAGCAAATCCGCTTTACTCTGAGAGCTTGACTGTACGGGATACTTTTGTACAGTGTTTGGGGTGACAGCTTTGGGAGAAAGGTACTGATGTTTATCTGTAGGTTTACAGTAGAGATCTGTTGATATGACACCGTCCTTAATAGATGTAGTAGTGTCTAAGAAAGATATTTTGGAGTCGGAAATTTCATATGTAAATTTAATTGACTGGTGTGCGTTGTTTGCATGTCTGATAAAATCATCCAATTTTTGTTGGGATTCAATCCATTTCATGTCAACATCATCGATGAAACGGAACCAAGACAGAGGTTTGGATAAAGATGTTGAAATAATTTCTTTCTCTAATTTTCCCATGAAAATATTGGCGTATGACGGTGCCATTTTCGTCCCCATCGCTGTTCCGTTTATCTGAAGGTAATGTTCACCATTAAAGGTGAAATTGTTGCATTTCAGAACCAGAGTGAGCAGCTGGACTAAACATTCGGTAGGTGGTTCTAAGGTGTTGCGAGAGTCCCATATTTCCTTACACGATTGTATTCCGTCATCATGAGGTATGTTGGTATACAATGAGGTGACATCTAAAGTGACAAGGAGGGTTTCCGGAGGAAGAGGGTTCATGGATTCCATTTTACGAAGATAATCTGTAGTGTCTTGAATGTGAGAAGGAAGATTTTCTACATGAGATCTTAAATGAAAATCTACGAATTCCGAGATTTTCTCAGTCGGGTGGCCGTTTGCGGATACAATGGGTCTACCAGGGTTGTTAACCTTGTGTATTTTGGGAAGAAGATACAATCGACCAGGCTTGGCGTTCTCTGGTTTTAAATATCCGATTGTATCCTCATCTATGTGACCGTCATCGTGCATGGTTTGTAACGCAGTGATAATTTTGGAACTAAACTCGGAAGTAGGGTCATAGTCAAGCTTCTTATAAAATCTCTCATCAGAGAGCTGACGCTCTGCTTCCGCGATGTAGTTAGCTTTGTCCATTACCACAACGGCACTTCCCTTGTCTGCTGGTTTTATCACAATATCATCTCGGTTTCTCAGCGATTGTATGGCTTTTTTCTCGTCAGAAGAGGTGTTATAAAATGACGAGTACTTGAAGATGACCTTAATAACTTTGCCAGAACCCTCAGAATCAAAGAATATTTTGGTAACAAGGATAATGAGGAAGACTCAGACACGTCTGATTCGGAGGAAGAAATCAGAATTCCGCATTTTAAAAGAAGAGTTCATGGATTCCAAAACCTAGTAAATCTGCTACACTGGAAGATGTTATCGACAAAATCAAATCGGATGTTGTTCATCTAGCTAGCAACAAGTACTCGTCATTTTATAACACCTCTTCTGACGAGAAAAAAGCCATACAATCGCTGAGAAACTGAGATGATATTGTGATAAAACCAGCAGACAAGGGAAGTGCCGTTGTGGTAATGGACAAAGCTAACTACATCGCGGAAGCAGAGCGTCAGCTCTGATGAGAGATTTTATAAGAAGCTTGACTATGACCCTACTTCCGAGTTTAGTTCCAAAATTATCACTGCGTTACAAACCATGCACGATGACGGTCACATAGATGAGGATACAATCGGATATTTAAAACCAGAGAACGCCAAGCCTGGTCGATTGTATCTTCTTCCCAAAATACACAAGGTTAACAACCCTGGTAGACCCATTGTATCCGCAAACGGCCACCCGACTGAGAAAATCTCGGAATTCGTAGATTTTCATTTAAGATCTCATGTAGAAAATCTTCCTTCTCACATTCAAGACACTACAGATTATCTTCGTAAATGGAATCCATGAACCTCTTCCTCCGGAAACCCTCCTTGTCACTTTAGATGTCACCTCATTGTATACCAACATACCTCATGATGACGGAATACAATCGTGTAAGGAAATATGGGACTCTCGCAACACCTTAGAACCACCTACCGAATGTTTAGTCCAGCTGCTCACTCTGGTTCTGAAATGCAACAATTTCACCTTTAATGGTGAACATTACCTTCAGATAAACGGAACAGCGATGGGGACGAAAATGGCACCGTCATACGCCAATATTTTCATGGGAAAATTAGAGAAAGAAATTATTTCAACATCTTTATCCAAACCTCTGTCTTGGTTCCGTTTCATCGATGATGTTGACATGAAATGGATTGAATCCCAACAAAATTGGATGATTTTATCAGACATGCAAACAACGCACACCAGTCAATTAAATTTACATATGAAATTTCCGACTCCAAAATATCTTTCTTAGACACTACTACATCTATTAAGGACGGTGTCATATCAACAGATCTCTACTGTAAACCTACAGATAAACATCAGTACCTTTCTCCCAAAGCTGTCACCCCAAACACTGTACAAAAGTATCCTGTACAGTCAAGCTCTCAGAGTAAAGCGGATTTGCTCCTCTGAGGAGGCTGTCACTAAACGGTTACAGGAACTTCGCGGTTTTTTGACCAAACGAGGTTATAAGAAATTGGACATAGATAAGGGGTTTGCGCGTGCTAATAACAACAGCCGCAATGACCTATTACAGTACAAACAGAAGAGGCGCAGCAAAATAGTTCCGTTTGTTTTAACATACAATCCCGCCTTTACTAACCTTTCACGTTTGATCCGTGCCAATTGGCAAACTATTGCCAAGCACCCACAATTGTCCAAGATCTTTCCCAATCCTCCTGTCTTAGCTTTTCGGAGACCAGCAAGTCTCAAAGACTTATTTGTGAGAGCTGACGTCTCCTCTAATAAAAGCTGTTCAACTGCAGGATGGTGCAAGTCGTGTGGTAACAGACGATGTCTGACTTGCCAACAAATACAGAATACTCAAACATTTACTTGCCACTCCACTGGGTCTGTGTACACTATATTTTGTAATGTAACTTGCAAAACACAGAATGTTGTATACCTTCTTCAGTGTCGATGTGGCATGCAGTATATTGGCGAGACAGAACAGCCATTCAACAAACGCATGAATGGTCATCGAAGTGACTACACCTGCAAGCCCGACCTCCCGTAAGTCGTCATTTGAGATCACCTGGGCACGCCTAAGCTGATCTTAAAACCTTACAATCACAATCATAGACCACAACGAGGGTTGGTCAAGGGCCGAAAGACTTGCTCGGGAAAGGTTTTGGATGAGAAAGCTAAGGACAGTTTCCCAGAGGGCATAAATGAAAAACATAGAATGAGTCACTCATTTTCCTACCATCACTCATTTTCCTGACATCATTTGTTTCCAGTTACTCCGGCTTCCTTACTTGACTCTTACAGTTTTAAGGATTCTTTGGAATTTTACTAGTTTAAATACCAGGGTTTTTTCATTTGGGAGGATGTACAAGTACGCATCCACGTCCAATTATTTAACCTTAGCCAAATTTTACTATTATATTTTCTTATCATTATAAAACTGCTATTTATTTGGGATGATAAATACGCAACCTCTGTTTGACATATTTTTACCAGCTTATATCGATCGATGCTGTTTTTTTTTTTTTGGGGAATGAATTTACACACAGTTGTTGTAACATCTTAACTGACGTCACTTTGGAATTTTAGAGTTGTGCCAGTTCATATCTCTAATTACTATTTTCATTTTAGGCATGTCTTTGAGTCGTTTTTTTGGAAATTTTAAAATTTATTAGCGTCTCTATATATGATGTTCGGGTAAAACTGTTTCACTTTTTTTATTGTATAGAAATCAAGATTGCTTTTGTTTAATACCCAGAATGGTTTGATCTGATTCATTTTATATCGTGCTCATATTGATGAAGGATATCTGTTATCCGAAATATTTATAGTTACATTTGTTCGTTTATTGTCATTTTTGGTGATGTTGTACCTTTTAGACTGGTTATATATATATATATATATATATACAACTCAGGCATTATCTAAAATGCCTGTAAGATTCAAGCATTTTGTATATTGACTTTTTATCTTTGGCATTTTACAAAAGTCCTGTACAAATCAAAAGGCTGTTTACAAAATGCCTGAACATATTTTATAGAATGAAATGTTCACAAAAACTGAAGCACTTCAAGTATTGAAAAACAGGGCAGTTTTATTTATGATAATTGGTGAATTTTTAGTACTTTCATTTCAAAAGTTTTGATAATTAAAATAAAATTGTACTGAATTATTGAAAATTCTCACAAGAAGTGAACTCGACAATTATTTGTTACTTCATATAATGTTTGGATAGCAGGATCTGTTACACATTTGTAGTGATTTGTTTTTGCAAATACATTGTTTTGTGTTAAATCTGGTTTTAGCACTACAACCACATTTGTTGAAACCCAGATCATGTCCACATTTATCTATGTCAATACTTTTTCTGATCAAACACTCAACGTTTCAAAAATACGGGGTTTCGCAAACAGCACATATATGAAGATCTTTTTTTTTCATATGTTCCTGAAAAAATCAAAGTAACATGAGGATGATTAGGTTGACTTAGATCTTTGGATAATCAGGGCATCCAACATGAAAAAGCAGATCTTCGTATGGCAGGTGATGCATGCAGAGCAGGCGACGTTTATCCTGTCGAATCACAGGTCTTATGGAGTTCATGGGATTCCCATAGTGTTTGTTTTATCCAATCGAAGCACATGTCTTATGGAGTTCATGGGATTCCCATAGTTTTTGTTTGTTACCTTAATTTGTCTCTTGTTTTACGATCAACGAGATTTTAACATCTGTAAACTACTGTAGCCTTAATTCATTAGATTGTAAAGATCCAAGAATTACCTTCAGGCTGTGAAGTTTCCTCAATTGAATTGTTTCATATGTTTCACGTCGGAGCCTTTTATAGCCGACTATACGATATGGGTTTTTCTCATTTCTGAAGGCCGTACGGTTGCCCATAATTGCTTGCATCCACTTTATTAAACTGTGTTGTATAGTTGTCTCATTGCCAATCATAACACATCTCTTTATTTTTAGAAACTCATATTTTTGCATCACAACCTAACATGGCCATGTATGGTGAAACCCATACTTAAAGGGGAATCCGTTTGGCTGTGCAGGATGTATAAATTCGTATTCTTTCTGAATGGGGATATTAAATCTGATGTTTCGTGTAAGGAGAGTGTCGCGCTCTCTGTATCTTTAGAACTCTTTGACGGTTCAGCACGTAGCCTGCCTGAAAAGCAACATGTCTGTCTCTATCCAACATAACTTCATTTAAAGCGGCAGTCGAAATTCCTGCCCTTTCAGCTGAGTCCATCCATTGCAGAACTTAATTACCTATTTGAATTATAAACAATGTGTACTCGTCCTAAATATGCATGAAATATTTGCTACTGAATGCAAACAAACAACAATCAGTCAATCAAAAGCATCATTCTTTTTTTCGCTGCTTCCTTTTAGCATAGATATAATGGCTACTATATCTATGCTATTACACACTTCGGCTTTGAATCTAAATTTACTAGAATGTCGTTTGTAAATCTAGTTCTATTGTAAGAACAATTTGCTTTTATGCCAAGAAGATCATGAGATGACTATCTGAGATACAGAGTGAGTACATACTTAACGTTGTTTCACCAAAAAGAACTAATTATAGACACACAAACATTCCAAACTGGTATTTAACAAATAAATAAAATTTTACTGTGCCACTAGTTATTTCTCGCAAGATGATGTGTTTTTGATCATATGTATCTCAACGATATCCTTTTTCTACAAATAACATGAGACTTAACAGGCAATTAGTTGAATTTTTTTTTCAGAATGTCAGTCATTTTACAAAAGACTAGGTATTTTTAGCTATTTTATATATTGCCTGTCAAGGTTAGACATTTTATGAATAGCCTGAAAATTCTGATATTTTACAAAATGTCTAAATTTAGAGAATGCCTGTAACACATATAAAGCACTGCCCTGGGCTAGTAATATATATATATATATATATTATCGCTATTTTGTGCATTTTTACTTTGATCTTTTTGTGATAATTTTCATATCATGCTACTCGCTTGAGATGGAAAATTATCGCTAGAAACTATGCAGGCACGTGGCGTTGCTAATGAAATTGACATGAAAGTGACAACGTCGTCATAGGTAAAATAGCGATAAACAGATTATCATTGGTCATCTCAACTCGATTGCATTTCTCGCTTTCGCCGTCCCGGCTCAAGCGAGAAAATCAATCTCGTTGAGATGATCAACGATAATCTATAAATATATATATATATATACAACTCGTCTAAACATCAACCCAACAATGTTAGATCTGTAAATTTGCTTTCGCAAATTTTTGTTCTTCCCTCGCCGGGATTCGAACCCATGCTATTGAGATATCGTGACACCAAATCGCCTGCACTGTAGCCGTCCCGCTAGACCACACGACCACCTGGACTTCATAAAACGAAGCTTTCGGTGGCCGGGTGTTACCTTTCCACGTCAGTTTTAATCTAGCGTCGTACTACAGTACATGATATATAAGGCATGGAGATGTTATTTTACAGATCAGCTAAATTATCTATAGTAAAGGATCCTACAAATAAATGTAAGATACAGTCACAGAAAATAATTATATTTATAAGTACGTCTGAGCCAGTGACAACTCTACAACAGATTTATCCATCGGATCACCAGCAGTGATGGTGATACATGGCTGTGTACATTATGTATATACAACTCGTCTAAACATCAACCCAACAATGTTAGATCTGTAAATTTGCTTTCGCAAATTTTTTGTTCTTCCCTCGCCGGGATTCGAACCCATGCTACTGAGATATCGTGACACCAAATATATATATATAATATATATATATATATATAGTGTGCCTAGAAAATCGACCTAACAATGTTAGAGTAGATCTGATTCTTGACTTCCTCCCCGAGCGGGGCAAGAACCTGTACTTTTCACTTCTCACTTCTACGACAACACCGCCTAGCATTGCACAGACGCCTTATCCCCTCCTATATAAAGAAGGCACTGGATCCCGGGTTAATGGTTTGATATATATATGAAGGAATCACGGGATCCTAGGAAAATGATATATACATAGAAAGCAAAGACTACCGTACCAATGATATACATAAAGAAAGCACTGGGTCGTAGGCAAGTGATAAAGAAAGCACTGTCCAGGGGATAGTGATATATTTAACAAAGGAATATGGACATCCCCTTGTTTAATATTTAGCAAAAGAGAAAAAAAAAAACACTTTCTTCTAGATCATTGATGAGGGCTGATACTAAGTCATCATTGACAAAATCTTATATTGTTAAGAAATTGCACTGATTCCAGAGCAAATATACATGGAATCATAGACTTTGTTATACATGTTATTCGAGAACTTATTATTGAACACTCTGAACTGGTATTCCAATAGAAGATCAAAACTTTAAATGTACGTGTCTCTATTTCTTAGAAAACAAATGTATTCTGTCTATGATCCGACATGCCAACTTCCGGTAATCTGACATTAATGTCAGATTTGTAATATTCCTGGACATTTAGTAACAAGATATGACATGGCAGGTGTAGAAGGAGATGATAATCATGGTCACATACGTTTGAGGTTCCTGCAATTTCCTCACATGTTAGACTGCTTGTACCCGACTGACATGAGAACTGACATAGATTATGCGAAGTAGGAGACTGTTACACCTGACTTCGTCCTCAGTTCTGGTAGGGTTCGTGTAGCTACATCTTTCTGTTCAAATGCTTTCTGTGATGTTTTGTTGATTGTTGTTCGTCTGACCGTCCATTTCATTTTGCCATATTGTTGTTTGTCTTTTGTTTACTAATGCTTTTTATTTCCCCATTGTATCTTCTCCCCATGTTTACTGCGCCAACGCAACTTGTGTAACTTCATAAGAGTCCGTTTGAACTGTTTGCATTGGGATTAATATTTGTCCTGACATCGTTATGGTGTCGTCATATATATATATATATATCAAGCAAAACAAAACATAGGTTTAGGGTTGTACACAAGTGTTTTACACCAATATGATTTATAAAAAGGTACATTTTATACTTGATATTTCCCTTAAACCGATGTTTATTTTACATGTTTTTATGGAATTTTGTGATTTTGTATTATTAATTACAAATGATGCTTCATTAAAGAAATTGTAAATGCGTGTTCTACAAAAAACAAATGATGAACTGTTGAAAAAATAAACATAAATTCTTTTGATTTTAAATTATATTGATACCGTACTGACTACGTCTCTTCTTTCAGTTAAAAAGCATATTTGTTTAGGATAAGCCTGACCCACCAATTCGAGGAACACTAAAAAGTCCCTTGGGAGTTCATGGTATTCAAGCAGAAACGTTAAACCCAAACCCTAAAATGTGTAACGTGCAAATAACTTTTCATCCAAGTAAAATGTGAACGGGATGTTCATATGACAAGGCAAAAATAATCATTGCTGGAAGTTTATATGATCACGACATAAAATTGATAATAGATTTTGAAAATGTGCAATTTTAAGTTTATGTTAAAACCCGACATTTGTGTCCCTTTGTGTCTGTCTGATTATTAATGAGTGTCTGCCACTGGCTTGTTATGTAATAGGGGGTTCTTGATGCAGTGAGACAGACAGAAGATTGCAAGTGACCTTCATGGGTATATGTAACAATATGTAAATATTCATGTAAGTATCTTATCATAATACTTATATATACTTATATATGTGACAAAAAACTCAACATATGAGTAATATTATCATCTTATAATCCTTTTGAAATGATAAGAAATGATAATTAAATCGTAAATGCATATGATATATTATATTGATATAATATTACTGAAGTTTGAGAGTGCGACATGTGTCATTTTTTTTTCAATTTAATTCAATATTTTTATGTACAGAATAGTTCTTCAAGGAGAGAGTATTTGTATTAAATTTTAATTACATCACAAAGTATAAATTCATAATCTATTCGACTGTTTTGAGAATAGGACATAAAATTACAGAAATCAAAATATCTAAACCTTTCAGATTTTACAGTTTTGCTCGGTTACTTCACATTGAAAATAGTCTATTTTTGTGTCAATTGGTACAGTTTTCATCAAATGAAATTTATAAAAGTTTATTATATGTCAGTAAAACTAATATATTGCTCATATGATAAAATATATGTTCATTATAAATTATTATTTATTCAGAAAAATAAATATGACGTCCTAAAGTGAAATATATAATCAATATTTTACGACAAAGACATTTTTAATGATGAAAATGACGTATGTCTATAGGACACCAACAAGGGATGATAAAATACGTGCATTAAAAAAATAGTGTTCATAAATCAAAGTACATGCGCTTAAAAAACCTTTGTTGATAAAATAAAAATATGTACTAAATAAAATAGTGAAACTAAACCAACTGAACTTGTCTTGCGCAAGAAAAGGGACTATTCCTTCATGACTTATCCAAAGAAGTCTCGAGAAACTACCATAAGGGATACACTAGTTTTCCTAATGAAACGTAATGTTGTTATCGAAGTTAATGAGTTTTTTTGTTTTCCTGTCAGAAAACCAAACAACAAGTTTCGAAGGATATGCCTACAAAACGACAGCAATATTTCGGTAAAAAAAATTCTTGAAGTCATCGTAAGCGATCACATAAACACTTTGTATTCTTATGAACACCAATAGTGATTTAATGGATACCATTATTTAAATTTTGATTTCTTAAACTGTTTTCCATCTTGGGCGTACATGGGCCAAACACGTTCGTCTACATCGAAATTGGTATTAATATTTATTTTTCTGATTCCCATTTAAATAATTAGAAGAAAAAAATCTGTTTTCCTATCTTTTTAGAAAGCAATAAAAAGTCAGAATAAATTTAATAGGATTAAACATTTGACGGAATAGTATACTTTCAAGAAAAAGAAAAATTAAAAAAGGAAAATTTTAGATTTTCTCCTCAATGCTTTTTGTAGAAAAATTTTGATTTTTCTTTTTGGAAACCGTTGCACAGATAAAATTGTCCCGCCTGTGCATTTTGGTATCTGCGTTTTCTCTACTTCGGAAGTTTATTCTTTTTTAACCATAGACAAACACTACATGTATAATATGCCTCTGCTATAACCAATTTCAACTGTCTTAGAATCTTCCATTAAATGTATACAATAGATTATTAATCTTTTTAGTTCAAAATTCAAGATTTTTAATGTCAATGATTAAAACTTACATAATAGTTTTATGATGACGATGCCTCGTATATTATTTTCATTATAAATAGTTCAAATGAAGTTATTTAAGTTAAATAAGTGACCAGTAAGTCAAGCCTGAAAACTTCTGAACTCTACTACTGAAAGTAATTTCACTGTTCCCAAAACTGTAAGATCAGTATAGTGGTGGGACAAACCTGATATCTGAATTATAAATATGAATCTAGATCTTAAAAATTTAGTTCATTTTGTTGGCATTTCTATTAGAAAGAATTCGTCCAAGTGAAATGACTGAACCATTTTTCTTCTTAACATGGAGCCCCGTTTGAAAATTGGAGTGCTTTGACAGTTTGAACGGAAATATGTTTTTAAAAATAGTTGCGATGGCTATTCTAGTTTTAACTGGAAAAAAAACCTGCTAATGCAAGTTAGTGTTCTACTTATTTTCTGTATTTGTTTAAACAAAAAGTGCACAAATTACAATTATACAATAGAAATATGGAGATTCGGAAAGAACTTATATAAATCCGTCTCCCTAAACAAGATGACAACATTGGGAACATAGTGTAAAGAAACACGCTATAATATAATTTGCAATTTACATTACATGCTTTATGTGGTTTGTCAGTTTGATCGAAAGATGTGATCAACTCATTTCTAATTGTGGTCTTAGCTGTCAATATGACATGTAAATGTTTCACATGATATAGTTCAATTACAAAGTTTCAAAATATAAATCGACACAAAAATCATAAGATTTATAAACCAAATCTCCCTGTTTCCAAAATAAAATTTTGTACAACTGAAAAAATATTTTCGTTTTCCTCATCACTGAGGAGTTCGCTACCTGATAACAATGTTTGTATATTAACATATTTTCTGTATTATGGAAAAAACTCATCAAAGATACCTGATGCTCGTTTAAAACAATCTAAAGAGTAAAAATAGACTTTAGTCATGAATATTTCCTGAAACTTATTGTTTCTTGATTGTAAGATTTTTTGTTAAAAATATTTACAGGATTATAAACGAGAACGCCAGACACGCGCGTTCCGTCTCCATAGTACTCATCAGATGCGCTTGAAACAAAATAGTTATAAACAAGGTTTCATCAAAAACGAAGTTGCATTGACAGCAAAAAATTCCAAATGAATGTGCATAATCTGTCTAACGCAATCTTTGTTTTTGGATAAATAAAAGATATAACGACGAAATAAAAACCAAATTGAAATTTCAATTATCATTCGAGGTCCTGTTATTTGATATTCCGTGACTGTCGTGTCGATTAAAACAAACTATTTTTTAAGAGCATGATTTAGACACAAGTATATTTTTGAACACCGTATGTTGAATTTTAGATGTCTTCAGTGTTATTTGTATTTGTGTTATTTGGTACTCTCTTGTTGACACACACACCGTATCTCTTTTCATTTATAAATATCTGTATGAATCAAAAACTTCCATTGATGCAAATTATATGTGAATAATTTAAGATATGTTTCCATAGTATTGTTGTCTTTTCTTCCAGGTTAGTATTCATACTTTCAATACTGCTTTTTCATGAATACGACGTATGCTGACTTGATATTAAAAAAAATATCCTTTTACTATTTTATGTTAAAAAAAGGAAAACATGGACTTTATTCTGTCGGTAAAATGGACATTGATTACTCTACTTTTCGCTAAAACGTCCGATTTCCCCGCTAAAATGACCTGCCAATTCGCTCAAATGTCCTCCTTGCCATTCTGTTCGATTTTTCGCTACAATCCATTTGATGATTTTTCTCCTTGCTATTCTGTTCTGATTTTCTGCCGCAAACCATTAGATAATTTTCTCTTTGCCATTATGTTCCAATTTTCTGCAAAAACTCATTAAATGAATTTTCTCCTTGCCATTCTGTTTCAATTTCCTGTCGCATCTCGTTAGATGAATATTCTCCTTATCATTCTGCTCTGATTTCTGCCACAAATCCATTAGATGAATTTTCTCCTTGCCATTCTGTTCCTATTTCCTGCCACAACCAATGAGATGAATTTTCTCCTTGTCATTCTTTTCCTGTTTTCTGCCACAACACAATAGATGAGCCACGGTATCTCTGTTTATAAAACAAATTTCTTTTATCCAGTTTAGTGCTATCTGAACTTTTGTAAGTTTTCACAATGTCAATCCCTAATTTTAAATCCGTATTATTTTTCTCCTTGGCATTTTTTTTCTCTTAGTTTTCTTTACATTGAATCTGAAATGTATCAATATCTCCGATTACAGGTCATGGCATATCGTTTTTTATCTTCATGCATCTCTTTTTTTCACACGCAATTTTCTCGTTTATTTTATGAAATTTTACATTTAATTTCTCAAATTTCTCAACATATTTCAAATCAAAACTGTTTCTATTAATCTTCATAATTGTTTTCAACGCCATTACTTCAGAATTAAGAGTAAAATATACATAAGTCATGAATATTTCAGTATAACTTACGACCACTTGTAATTGTACGTTTTTTTTTTTTTTTTTGTTAAAAGAAGTCGCAGGATTATTAATTAGTACATCAGTCGCGAGTTTTTTATTTTACATAAGACTCGCCAGTGGTTCTCCAATTAAAACAATGTCTTCAATACTTGTATTTGAAAATGGAATAATTCGAATTTTAATATTTCTTTTTTAATTCCTTTTCTAAATCTTCATATATCCGTCGTGTGTCTGTTTTTTCCTTTGTCTCCAATTTTTTCACATTTTTGTTTTTGCGCATTTGGTGCTAACTAATTTGTGAAAACATAGTCCCGAAAAAGTTTACCAAAAGGTATAAACAATATATGAATAAATTAAATTAAACAAATCAGATCAAAATGATGCAAAATTAAAAATGAAATAGAATTAAAACAAATTTAAAGTAAACGAAATAAAATGAAATAAACAAATACATAAATAAATTTGATATCGCAGAATACATTGATTTTACTTTTGAAAGACCACACTTGCTACACATATATACTGATGGCCCGTCAAACGCTGTTTTTTCTTTCTTTCAAACAGGAATAAAGTTTTAATAAATGTTGAGATACTTTTGAATATTTAAACAAATAAGAAGTGATAGTGTCTTAAATGTCTGCCAATGTTCGGTTACTTCTTGCTATATCAAGACCTTGAAAATATGTTCTGAAATTCGAAAAAACATAAATCATTTTTTCAGAATTTCAACTTACTTTAGTGGTTAGAATTGTTATCGCTAGCTTGAAAATGCTGTTTTAAGGTAAACTTTGAAAGTATGATAAGAGTCAGCACTTAACTAATGAAATTGAAAAACACAAAAAAAAAATCTTCCATTATCTGTGTTAATTTTATTGATACATTTTGGTCAATATAATACAGAAAATAAACCTGAAATGTATTTATTTCAGAATGATCTAAGAACATGCCATAATTGGCCACACAATTATCATGTACTCATGCATAAAGGTTTGGTAAAATTTGATATGAACAACAGCCTTGCAAAATATATATATTAGACTACCATCAATATCTTTGCATGGAAAATTTAGTGGCAAAGATATTTTAGGGTAAGGCTGTTCCTTATATCAAAATACTTATTGTAAGAATAGAAAATGCGGCTGTTAAAAAAAAACCTTGTTTTTCCCTTTATGCAAAAATGAAAAATCCTAAATCAAATATATATGACATAAATCAAATACATTATTACTGGATACTGACAGACTAATGTCTTTTGGACATATGGAAGATGTAATTCGATAGATTTATAATAATTTATGATTCCCAAATCCATGGGACCAAAAAGGTGGCATTATCATTCCGCCGCCCTTAGTTCAATTTAGGATTTTAGCGTTTAGTTAAAAATTAAATGATTTATTTTTCGATAGAACATAAATTTAATATACCACAGTAAGGGGTCAGTGAGTATTAGGAAGAACTTATAGCTACAACATCTATTGTAAGTTGTGATCGATTATAGCGAAATATCTTTTTTTTTATTTTAAAGACCAGGAGTGGTGTTCTCGAAAGTATCCTAAGATTCGTCCTAAGTCATACTTAAGACCAGTTATAGGATGGACTTAGGATCATCTTAGGACACTCTTAAGTTGTGTCTCAATGCTATCTCAGACGCATCTTCTGCATGGTAGGACGTCCTTAACATATCCTAAGTGCGAAATTTTAAATCGTTAAAGTAATTTTTGGATAAAACATTTATTAAAGTCGAAACCAATTAATAAAATTATTTACTAATTTTATATTTACATGTATTTAATTAAATGCATGATTTCAAATGTAATTGTATCAAAAAGGATTGTAATTTAAACTGGAAAACAATTTGTTTTGAAATGAGAATTGAATTTGTAGTGTCGTCGTATCGTGAAAAACGAAGTTCAAAATTTAAAATCGTGCACAATTTCTTTATATAAGAGTTAATAACCGATGGTGCGTTTCATTTCATGTTCATCTTCACGTAAAATATTGAGAAAAAAGCATGCACAAAGTTAGGATGAAGATAGGATGATCTTAAGACACCTAATTAGGTGTCCTAAAGTTAGGACAAAAAAGCGATATATCCTAAGTTAAGAGAGCTTCGAGAACAGGACTTTGAACAAGGATGTACCATAAGATGGTCTTAGGACACGTCCTAATCCTAAGATAGCTTCGAGAACACCACTGCAGAGGCCTGGCCTTGCGGTCATAAAACTTTCGAGCACGATTTTCGTACTCAGACTCAGAAATCAACCAATCAAAATCATGGATTTGGTGTTTCGAGCACAAATTTTGTACTCCGAGTACTGAGTAAAGTTTTATGACCGAGAGCCCTGTTTATCGAAGCGCTCTTTGACCGCTTATGGACTATAATAATCCACGGAAATGTTTGAATAACATTGATATAAAACTCAAGTACAGATTAACACAGGCGCTTAGGGAATAGATATCCCCTTTTCTAAACATATTTGTTTTGTGTATTCTAATTTTTACTAAGTAAATATTCTGATATATCTTAACCTATTAACACTTATTTTATATGTTCTTGCTCTTATCCAAAAGATATTACAAAAATAGCAGTATATATATGATGCCCCTCTATTCATATTTTCCATGTGGAAAATAAGAATAGAGGAGCATCATATAGAATTACATCACATTAAATAAATAAAAAAGGTTAAATTATTAAAGAATATTTACTTTGTAAACAAGTTAAATCACAAAAAAAGAAAAAAAAAAAAAAAAAAAAAAAATCAGAAAAAGGGTTCATTCCCCAAGCGCCTGTGATCCGTAATGAAATATTGTATGTACTCCGTATTTATATGAAAGATGTACGAAATTTGCCTTTGAACTCGGTGAAGTATAAAACCGTGACACTTCGAATTAAACTCCTCAAAAATATTTAATAATTGTTACCTTTTATCTTTTATTAGTTGTCACTATTTACAAATAATCTGTTCAATTATAATATAACACGTTGTAACACTTTTTGTGTTGTTTTTTTTTCTATAATGTACAATTATAAGATGAATATATTTATTATATTTATAATAATACTAATGAAATTATATTTCTAATTTTTAATCTTATTAACTACTGGTGAAATTCAATGCATTCTTAAACATTTTGAAAGATCC
Source organism: Mytilus coruscus (assembly GCA_017311375.1). Lineage (NCBI taxonomy): Eukaryota > Metazoa > Mollusca > Bivalvia > Mytilida > Mytilidae > Mytilus > Mytilus coruscus. The sequence goes on from CM029600.1 coordinate 92,196,269, forward strand.
TATTTTTCTTTACTCTAACACTTAGGACAGCGGTTAGGACATCCTAGCTAAGATAGTCCTAAGATAGCTTCGATGTGCATGCTGAGACATGTCGTAAGTAGGTCCTATCATTATCCTAATTATTCCTAAGATAGGTCTTAGGACAGATCCGTGGACAGCTTTGATAAACAGGCCCCAGGGCCATGTCAATGAAAGTATACTAGGACATATCCTACGATATGTCTTAGGACATTATTTAGGATGGTCTTAGGACGTGTCTGAGACATGACTTAGGATGTAAAACAAAGCTTTCTTAGAACAGTCCTGACTATGATTGGCATTGGACCATCCTAACATATTTGTTCAATTAATAAAATATGTAGAGAATTAAATGAAATATATTTTTAATGTATTTCAGTATATATGTAAATGACGGGAGGTTGCATCTTCAATGCCGAAAAAAAAATTAACACAAAATAAAGTTTTAACGTAATACTAATAAATACATTATTATATACTGTTAAAATTAAGCTATATGTAAACTACACTAGTTATGTCCTTAAGTCCTCTCGATTTCATTCCATATATTGAATCAGCCTTTGTAGAAAAAGAAGTCCAAATTTTTCTGAAACCGAAATTCAAATGTTTTCCACATTTCAATTATTGTTGTACCATTGGGTCAGGTGCAAACACTGTTGCTAATATTGATAAAATTTTTAAGCTTCAAAAAAGGGCAGCACGAATTATTTCAAATGAGCGTAATAATGTGACATCGTCAAATATACTTTTTGGAGAGCTGCGATGGATACTCATTTCAGATTATTTTGTCTATAAAAAGCAATTATAATTCTTAAAGTACTTCACCAAATGACTCGCATTTTTTTGTGGAGATATGTGCATCAGGTTAGTTCTATACCAAGCACACAAAGTACTTGTAATATCCTTTTGCTCCAAAAACTAAAATTGAATACTATAAACGCTCCTTATTGATATCTTGAAGTATTTTATGGAACAAGTTGTCTACAAATTTAAAACAATGTAACACAATTGAATCTTTTAAAAATCATAAATTGAAAAATATTTTGTTTATTTCTAATAACAGTATAATAGTTTAACATTTGGCTTGTATTAGTATTTTTATTATTGAATTTTATACTTTATGGTGTCATATATGTATATAATTCAGGACCTTATTGTAAACTAGTTTTTGGACTAGATATGTTATCCTGTTGAAATAAAGGAAATTATTATTATCAAATTCTGCTTGTCGAAGAAAATAAGCATAGGGGAATTTTATTCAGCAAGCTATCAAATGTGGCAACGTATAATATGAGGGAGAAGATATGGAATAGTATATACACAAAGATAAAATCTTCAAATGCAGACTGAAGGCCGTTTTTGTTGTTTTTATCTCGATTTAGGACATTGTAACTTTTAGGACTATCCTAACACACCTATGTATATATCCTAGCTTTAGGACCAAATTTGACATATCTTATCGTAGGAGACTTTCTTTAACTTGACTTAGGACTAAAACGTGTCCTAAGACCACCATAAGACACGTCCTAGTCCTAAGACAGCTTCGTTGACACGGCCACTGGTTATGAATAGAAATCGCTGTACTAAAACAACTTTTCCCGATTAAAAGCGAACTTCTTAGATCTTAACTCCCTGATCTGTCAATTCTTCTGAGATAAGAGACTAGTTAATTCTGATGTGAAATACTTAAACTACCAGACTAAAACCATCAGGTTGACACCCTTTCTTGTCGTGCAACACATGTTAAAAATCATAATTTAGGCGTTCGACCATTCTAACTATGTCTTTTAAATGACCGACATTTTGCTTGAGGTTACACTTTTTTTTAAGATTAAAAACTGTTTTCCTCTACGAATTAATTTTTTATTACCCTAACAATGATGTGAATGCAAGGTGATTAGCAAATTTCTACCGACAATAAACTTTAACAGCTTTCAATTTATCTATTTTATATATTAACTTTTAAATAATTGTATAATACGCCTTGAATATGTATCTCTAAATATTTTTTTTTTTCATTTGGAGAATTGGTTGTTGATAGCAGATCTATAGTTGTTTCTGTTTTGTTCACAGCATCATAATATAGACTCGGGACAGTTTAGAACACCTCCAATGAATTTTAGCCCGACCCTTGTATTTCCAGCACCGCTCTTGATTTTCTCTGCATTAATCATGTTAATCTTAAATTTTTAGATATCATGAAATAAGTTTTGAAAATATTTTTTCATCAGTATAACATTTTGAAAGATTATAATTAAGTTTTAAATTTATTGTCTTAGACACCAACCCGACCAAAGAGTAGAAAGCAACCCAAGGCCACTAATGGGTCTTCAAAGCAGCGAGAAAATACCGGAGGTGGGCTTTAGCTGGCCCCTAAATAATAATGTAAACTAGCGAATTGGACGCCACACATAACTCCGAAATATACAAAAGAACCAAAATTCAAAAACACACAATAGAATAACAAAGGCTAGAGGTTTCTGACTTGGGACACGCTCAAAATTGTGGCGGGGTTAAACATGTTTTGTGAGTTCTCACCCCCTATACATCTAGCCAATGTGGAATAAACGAACACACAGTAATACTCACAGTCAAACTCAGTTAAAAGGAAATCCGAGTCAAATGCATTTTTTTATATTTATTTACGAGTATTGCTAAAGGTATTTAAATCATAAATATATTATATATTAATATGATATTTTATAAGCTCCAGCCTTGAATTTCTCTATTAACGGTGATACATGATGACATACTGTAAAGAAGCCGGTCTATAAAGTTGTATTTTGCCGGGACTGCTTTGTGTCTTATGGTTATTTTTGTCCTTGTATTGGTGTCTCATGTACGTAGATCCCACATCTCCCTTTGTTCGTATATGTATATATATATATATATAAATGAACAATTATTAAAATGAGTAAAAAAAAAAAAAAAAAAAAACAGAAAGAAAAAACAAGCAGGCCAAAAAAATAAAAATTCAAGTCGAAATCACGAACTCAAAAATACGTGATCACGGAATAAAATCGTTATAACGAACTAAATTTCTCTATACTTAGAGTAAATAACTTATAATTTTTACAGTATGATAATAGCATTAAATTAACGTGGATTCCATATTTTCCGAAATGGTGCTTAGCGAGCTGATATGAAAAAATTATCAACTGCTTCCGGCTATTATCTCATGCCTTTCCGTAACGTTATCGCATGGCATTCCGGCGTTACTCGGCAAATTCCGGATAATACATCTCAATGGTATGTTCTCGGTGAAAAACATAACAAAGTAGGGTACAAAACAAATATCAGGAGACAGGGAAATATCTTATGTAAAATGCAAAACAAATGATACAATAAATGCATTTTTCAAAGTTTCCAGCATATTTTAGCAAGTTACTTTACTATGTTGACTATTCCGAAGTCCAAACAGTGTTCATTTTGTTTTGGTGATCATTTTTATCGTGAATATAAAGACATATTATACTGTTGTGTTTCTCCTCTGTTGATGCATATGATAGAAAGATTTCATATCGGATGTATTACATTTGGCGTCCGTCGTCCGTAAACTTTTCACTTTCTGAACTTCTACTTGAGAACCACGTAAAAGGATCAATATATTAAACTGTTATTTTTCTCCATTGTTGAAGCATATGATGAAAAGATCATAACATGTCATTTTTTCATATCAGATGTATTATCAGCCCTCGGTAAATATCAGCACTCGAGCCTTCGGCTCTTGGCCTTATATTGAACGTTGGGCTGATTATACATCTGATATGAAAATGCCATGTAATAATCTGATAAAATCTTTATCACCGATAAAATTCGTAGTAAAGAATTTGTGGAATTAGTTATTACATGTACAGAGTTTTGTGATTCGTAATCACGAATTAAATCCATGATCACGATTTTTAGAATTTGTGATCTCGAATTCAAATTATATTTTTGAAGACCCTAAAATGGGCTTTCGCACTACGGATACATGAGCATCGCATTATAACACATTAGATAGATAACATGCCTTGTTATAACTTTTCACTGTGGCTTGCTGGCTTGTAAATCATCCGAAACTTATACTGTAGTAAATACACCCGGAACGATAAATTTATATGCTTCTAAATAAACATTATTGGTTGTTTTTCGTTTATTGCTGCTATAAATCAGGGAGTTGGTTTGAATCGTTTTACATTTTGTCAGGTCTGGGCTTTTTATAACCGATTGTACGGTAAGGAATTTGATCATTGTTGAAGACCGTACGGTGACCTATAGTTGCTTACGTCCACGTTATTTGGACTCAGATGGATAGTTGTCTCATTGGCAATCATACCACATCTCTTATAGTCATAATTGTTGCTCCCTAAAGAATCAAGTCCATTATTTAAATAGTAAAGATAAGTACTAGAGATTTGTTTTCTAAATTTAGCTTTTTGTGCCCATTTCGAAGTGTCAGAAGATGAACTTGAATCACTATCTCTTTTCAAACCACATGATTTTCACTCTCACAATTGCACACTCTACTTTAGTTTATCAATTTGTCTTTATTTCATTTTACAATTGCTTTGTCTGTCCTTCGACTTTTCATTTATATAATTGTACTACTTTGTAACTTTTTCTCCCGTGCGCAATTAGAATTACAAATATGCTAAATGATAACTTTTTTAATACTTCCATTCCTGGTTAATAACTTATCGGGAGATGGTTAATTCTTGTTTCAAACAGTTATACAGGAATCAACAATTTATCTGAACGAAATAAATCACAAACTACGTAATTGTATTACTTTATTCTTTTGGCAATCAGATAGTGGACAAGACCAGTATTCATTTGTAAATTATATCACTTTTGGAATTATTTTTCATAATATTATAATAAAACGGGATATCATTTTGTTCAGCAGAAACGTGTTTTTTTTATACACAACTTTTACGAAATATGAGAAAAGCCCATACTTTAGTCTGTTCTTAGGAAATCTTAAATATAAATTCCTAGGAACACATTCCTTACCGTTTGATATGAACTAAGCACGTAGCATCTGTTTTACATGAAACTTTAGCCATTCAGTGATTACATGCAACTGGTCGGAGAAAATAAAACTGAGCCCAATTTCGTCAAAAGTAGACTTGATAAAATATATCCACTTGTTTCCATGCATATCGTCCGAAAATATTCTAAATAGCAAAGTAGCAAAGTAGCAAATTTGGACGTTAGTTTGTTGAAGTATAAAAGACGATTCCAGTATGTTAGGTATTCTACATTTTATGTCAATTGTTAAAGGAAATCTTATACTAATCAGTTCAACATTTTGTTTTGATTATTCTTTATTGTGAACTTATTTAGGACTAAATTCAACTATCCCCATTATTTTCTAATTTTCTTCCTTTTTAACAAAGAAAAAATATGTTTTGTGTGTCTATTTTTTACTTTCTGTTTTTGTCTCATAACATCAAAAAATCTACCAGTAAGCGGACGTATAGAAAGAAAAACATAACCTTGGTCTAATTTAATATTTAACGTATAAACCGAATTGTTGAAAGTCAATGATCAATAAGAACTGAAACATTTGAACGTTTATATGACAAAAAAGATCTACAAATAGCCAAATCCATCTAAGGTCAACTTTGTCTGTTAGAGTTGAAACCTTATAGTTTCTTTATAATTCACAAGCAACAATTTAAGAAGCAAACCAGCAAGCTTTGGAATGACATATTTATATAATCTTTACTTCTAAAGATTCGTTCCCTTCTCATAACTCTATAGATATAAGAAGATGTGGTATGAGTGCCAATGAGACAACTCTCCATCCAAGTCAAAATTTAAACCATTATAGGTCAAAGCACGGTCTTCAACACGGAGCCTTGGCTCACACCGAATAGTAAGCTATAAAGGGCCCCAAAATTACTAGTGTAAAACCATTCAAACGGGAAAACCAACGGTCTAATCTATATAAAAAAGGAGAAACGAGAAACACTTATGAACCACTTCAAAAAACGACAACTATTGAACATCAGATTCCTGACTTAGGACAGGTGCAAACAAATGCAGCGGGTTTAAACGTTTAAATGGTACCAAACCTTCACCCTTTTTCTGAAACAATAGTGTAACATCACAACATAGAAAGACACACTATAAAATATCAACTGAAATAGCTTAACTCAATCAAAGGACATATTAACACCAGTGAACATACACTGAACAAATAAATTTGACCTATGATACAATGTAAATATAAAATAAATAAACTAAGGGAAGAATAATAAAAGTAACATGTTATATATGCATACATGTTTAAAGAAATTCACAGAAAACGATAGTACGAATTCCATCCATGCCAAATTATTGAGTTTTATTCTTGTTGTCAGAATGCTCAGTTAAGAGAATGAGATAAAAGGGTAGAATCAACTGCTAAAATCAGAAACTGTTATAATTTGTCATATATTACACTTCAGGTAATCATTATAAATTCTTCTGCCAGATATAAGGGATTTTTACTAAAATTTCATCGTTGATATGTACCTTTACGGTCTGTTTACGAATAGCTTTCTTACGTTAAAAAATCTTTCAACAACTAGTCAGGGGTCAGCAGGTGCGCTCAGTTGAAAGACAAAATTTTTATCCCTATCCAACACACCCTCCTTTCCTAGGATTTCTTTAATGTTTGTTGCTATTTACAGAAAATCTACGGAACAGTTTTCTATGATATATTTTAATTTTACGGACCGTTTTGGAATAGTTTGGCACAAATTACCATGGATATGTTTTTTGTCGTAGCCACGATCCCTCCTTCTTGTGTCGTTTATGAACCTTTAGCACCAGATGTTTATTTGTCATTTGTATTTCACACATGCTATATTCAATTATTTTTTTTCTTCTCTGTAACTATTTATATGGTTTCAAGCGTACCTGAAAACAATTATTTAAGAAAACACTTGTCAGTGGAGTAGGATACGCCTTTCTAGCACCGGATGTTTACTTGTAAGTGGAGCAGGAAATGTCTACCCGTATGAAGCACCAGTGTTGATACATTTTCACAGCCCTCTTAATATTTTACTTTAAGTTAAACTTCATAAAAAACATGTATATCCTGATTAATACATGTGTCAGCATTCTACTTTTCAAATTGTTGGTATGACACACGACGTTTCGCAATAGCACTCAGGTTTTTCTTGAAATCTTAATTAGCATACTATTCAGCAAATCTTCCCTTACATTGCAACAATTAAATTTTGGTTCAAATTGGTCAAAATATATTTTTCTTCAGCAAACGTCTAATTCATGTAAACTGATTTGCTAGCAGTTTGAGAACACAACATCAAAAGCATTATGTTTTTTTTAAGCAATGCTAATCGTATAAATATTTACCTCTTCATTGCAGTTTTACTTTTAAATTTGAAATGATTTTATTAAGGGAACAGCTTACAAAATTCTTAATTTTGTCAAAAGAAACAAACTTCTATCAAAAAAGTATTTAAAAGTAAAAAGAACACATGAAACATGTCGCCTAAATTTTCAAAACTTTTTTGTTATATTCTCATTTAAAAGAAAAATTCCTTTTTAATATTTTTGAGAGAAAAACAGATTTTTTACAAGTACAGACTTACTATCATATCATTACTGATTATTCTAGCAATTTTATGTAACAGGACTATTTTGATATACATTTTGTAAACCTGTGAAAGGAATTATGTGGTTTTTTTCATCATTTATACAACAGACGCAATATTTTATGAAACCATATGATGTTCTTCGAGATGCCATAACCTATAGACATTTTTACCAATAACATCCATAACCTGGCACAATTTGAAGGTTTTTGGGAAAATCTATCGGAAATTCCGTCTCCTACGTAATTTGTATTCCTAATATTGATTAGTGACGTGTATGGTATCACGTATTTCTCAAGTAATTTATCTAAATGTATGTCAGCTTGGATCAATTATCATGAAAAGTGTTGAATAAAATCTGCAATGAAGAAAACAAAAACATGAAAACCTTATTCTTGTACGAAAAAAGACAGATGAAGATACGAAGACGACAATATATAACCATAATTTTAATCAAGACAAATAACACCATGGTCAAAAGAAAAGAGACGCACTATAACAGTCTGCAAAATATTACACAGAAAGTGCTCTAACAAAGTATTGTTATGGCCAAAAACTGAACACGGATTAAATTGTCTGGGAAATTGAGAGAAGAAAAAAGTGGTACAAACCATTATCATCAGTTAACGATTTTGTTGTCAAGATATAATGCAATTTAATTTAGTATAACAGCTTTTAAGAATGTAAGCTGATAAAATCTAAAAATATTTTCGGCAAATGTGTTGATTTACCTTTTTCAGGCTGTTTCCGTTACAAAAAAAAAAAAAAAAAAAAGACATCGAATACCATTGTCAAAAGAAAAAATGACGATAGACAAACAGCAGTCCACAAAACACTACAGAAAACTGAAAATAGGACATCACAAACCCCATAAAAAACGGTGGATATCAGCTTTCATGAGGCACCTCTTATGGTGCTAATGACAAATAAAATAAGCTGGTCATATAAATCGCAGCTGCATCAACTAGGAATAGGACGCGATTGTGGCTACAACAAATACTCAAAGAATAGAGATACGAGATTTTACTGTACACTCCGTCACACGATGTGTTTGGTATACCAGTAATACGTACAGCATAGCAAAATAAACATTACGACAGTAACAAACAAACAAAAACAATTTATAAATAGTTAATGTATAGACTTATTGAAAGTTATTTAAATGTATGAAATAAATTATAATGATAAGGTATATCATATAAATACAATAATCCTTTCATTTTGATTTTGTTTAAATTGCTTAAAATAAATTGGTACAAATTATGATCGAATTCTTTTAATTCATACAAGACAGTCAAGACAAGAAAAATAATTTATTAAAGTCTCACCACTTGTTACATGAAATATACAACATAATAAAACACAAGCTAACAACAAGAGCCACCTTTTACAGAGTTATGAGAAACTATTAAACAATTTAGAATAATATAAATAAAGTCAACTATCAAAATACATTTTCATTTTGATAAAATTTCATTGCAGATTTTGGCAGTATAAAAAGAAATATATTTTTTTCAGTATCAGACATATGTTTTTTCTTTTAATTCATACATCTTCATTGAAAAGAACTTATACAACGTGTAAATAAATGCTTTTTTAAAATGTTTTGTACAGTAGAGCATATACATACTTGATCAAAGGTGCCACAAATTTACCGTACCGGTCCGTAAAACCTTAGGAGGAAAGTTCAATTTTACCATTTATAACTCGTGGTTCGGTGGCTTTCTTGTAAGCAGCAACCCTTTATTATGGAACTTCCAATAGGAAACGCAAACCCTGGAATGTCTTATTAACTGGAGGATACATACTCGATATGTAAATGCTGCTGGAATGTTGCTACATAAATACGTACATGCACACCAAGTTCGAAAAGGAGACATTACTGCATACAAATTAGAAAAAAAAAACAAATCGGGAAAAATGAATGTATATACAAACATAAGTTCTTTCAAAACATCCATTTTTGCTGTGCTCATGATAGCCTCTTGACAATCATTATCATTATACATTTTCCTAAAATCTTTTTATTTATCCAAATTTGTTCGAGTACGCATATAATTACTGTCACGGAATCTTGCAAGGATGTCTTTAAAGGTTTGCCTGTTCACCAGTTCAAGGACAAATATGTGGAGAATGTATTCACTATTTATGAATTAAATGTTTTAACAATTTTTTACTAGTTTTAAGCCTTGATCATCGCTTAAAATATATATTAACATGTTTATTACGGATTTAAATATCATTAACACCTACATTCTTGTTTTCAGAGTAAATGCAATAATGACTTAAATCGTGAGAAAATTTTCCTTTCCCGTTGTTCTCTATAGTCACTGTTTGAGAATCTGTTAATTAAATATATGGGGCGTTAAACATTACCAAACAAAGAACAGTATTTCTTATTGCTTATAGTGCATTTAATTTCAAAACTTGCAGGTGTCGACCATTAAACTGATAGTTGCAAGTGAGTGAGTTTCTTTACACTTACATGTCTTCAGAGAAGAAAATCTAATTTGGTATTTTGTTGTTTATATCGGTGGTCTGATATTAAACAAACATGACATCGTAATCAGAAAGTTGTTTTCATTGTTAGTTTCATATAAATATTTAGCAATAACATGCACCATTATATTAGTGAGGAACTAATATATTCCTTTTCCTTTCTGGAACATTCAATGTCAAGAGACAATGAGCTGTCAAGTAAAAAAATAATGTAGGAACCTTATCCATGTAATAGGTTAAGAAAGGCTTAGACTACCAATTTCAAGGAATCAAATCCTAAATTCAGTAAACTTACCATTTTTAATTTTTGGAATATGTTGAAATGTATCTAAATCTTCTTGTCCAAAGCAGCAAGCTCAACATAGACAATACTATTTACCATACATATATGGTTAGATAATATTGCGATTCTAAGGTCAAATCACAATATAGATAATTGAATGCTGTTATTGGGTCGTGGTCTTACTGACAGTAGTTTACTTACTAAATCCTCTTTATATTTGTAAATGATATAATTCAAGGTCTTGGTCCAATAGAATACAGCCATATTACGTTCAAATATTCTAATATTTAGTTGATACTGCAGTTTTCATGTTGAAAAACGCCAGAAAGAGCGGTTGTTAAATTACTTTTAATTCCATAAAATCTCTTTTAAAAGCAAGAATAGATGCCCCCGCCGAGAATATGGCTATCTATATAATTAAAGAAGACCTCTGTTAAGGACAGAAAGGTGGGACTGATATTCTGTTTTGACCTAAATTGCTTTGTTACATAGCTACTTTTGCACTTGTACTTTTGTAGTAATACAAATTTGGAGTATGAAAACGTACAGAAATAATGTGGTATTTTTTCAATACAAATTCAGCCACGTTATTGCTGTAACTTGCCATGGCAGCGTCGAACATATTTTCGTTTCGTAAGTTTGTTTGTCCATGTCAACTGTAAGACCGCTTAAGATATTGACTCAATCTTGCCGTCGTTTACTGCATTAACTATGACACTTCCGTTTTCACTTGAAGTAATTGATATATTTATCCATTTTAATTGTTAAAACATTAATTGCATGAATCACCCCTTCTCTTTCATAATGTACAGACATATTGAATGCATGTCATCACATTTCTATAAGAACATATACATAGAAGCAGGGGACATTGTTCTATCGTTTTATTTAGTTGTAATACTAGTTTAAAAGGATGGATTTGGTGTATCAATTCATTGGAGAGTAACACGTATGCAGGCACTATCAACAAATAATATGCAGACTATACCAATACATATGCTGTTATATTTTGCCCTGCATGGTCATTTTAAATTACGGAAACATCAAAACCTTTAGAGGACCACGGGACACATCATTTGAAAAAAATAGATTTTTTTAAAATGTTATAGCCAGAAATAATATATTAGAGCCATTAAAAGGGCAGGTTACAGTCTATTTTTTTATATGCACTTGAAAAATACAATTCATGAATTGACCAGCAAAACATGTGGTTGTAATGAATTTTGAAATAAACTGAAGTCTCCACTTGTTATGTTCAACGTTTGTTTTAGGTTTTCTTTTGGCTTCGAACATGACGGGAGAGACTTTAATTGTCGAGATGCGCATCAGGGGCCATGTCAATGAAAGTATCCTATGATATGTCCTAAGATATGTCTTAGAACATTATTTAGGATTATCTTAGGACGTGTTTGAGACATGTTTTAGGATATAAAACAAGGCTATCTTATGACAGTCCTTACTACGATTGTCCTAGGACCATCCTAACATTTTTATTTAATTAATAACATTATTGAGAGAATTAAATGAAATACATTGTAATGTATTTCAGTATATATGTAAAGAGTGGGAGGTTGCATCTCGTATGAAAAAAATGATTAACGCAAAATAAAGTTTTAACGTAATATCAATATATACATTTTTGCGCCTGTCCCAAGTTAGGAACCTCTGGCCTTTGTTAGTCTTGTAGTTTTTTTGGTTAAATTTTTTATATGTTTCGGAGTTTAGTGTGACGTCCATTTTCACTGAACTAGTATACATTATTGTTCAGGGGCCAGCTGAAGCCTGCCTCCGGGTGTGGTCTTTTCTCGCTGTGTTGAAGACCCATTTGTGGCCTTGGCCTGTTTTCTGCTCTTTGGTCGGGTTGTTGTCTCTTTGACGCATTCCCCGATTCCATTTTCCATTTTATTATAATATTCTATTTAAAAAAATAAATACATTTCATGTAACAACGGAACTTAATTGTCACAAACTTTGTTAGAGGCTATAATCGTGCTGCAATTTATGCTATATAAACTTATGTCCTCTCGATTTCATTACATGTATTGAAGCATCCTTAGTAAGAAAAGAAGTCCAAATTTTTCTGAAACCGAAATTCAAATGTTTTCCACATTTAAATTATTGTTGTACTATTTGGTCAGGTGCAAACTATGTTGCTAATACTGATAGAATTTTTAAGCTTTAAAAAAGGGCAGAACGAATTATTTTAAATGAGAGCCTTTTTATGCCATCGTCAAACATACTTTTTGAAGAGCCCTTTTCAGATTATTTTGTATATGGAAAAGCAATTTGAATTCTTAAGGCACCTCACCAAATGACTCCGGAATAATTTTTATTATCTCAATGTATTTTGGTATGTGCACCAGGTTAGTTCTTGTACAACCAGCCAAAGTACTTGTAATATGCTTTTTGTTCCAAAAGATAAAATTGAATATTATAAGCGCTCCATGTTGATATCTGGAAGTATTTTATGGATTAGATTATATAATAGTTTGATATTTGTATTAGTATTTTTATTATTGAATTTTATACTTTATGTTGTAATATATGTATATAATGCAGGGCCTTATTGTAAACTAGTCTTTGAACTAAATATGTAATCCTGCTGAAATAAAGGGATCTATTATTATTATTGCCGAAGTGAATAAGCATAGGGGAATTTTATGCAGCAAGCTATCAAATCTGGCAACGAATAATATAAGAGAGAAGACATGTAATAGTATCTACACAAAGATACATTCTCCAAATACCGACTGAATGCCATGCTTGTTTATTTTATTTCTACTTAGGACATCGTTACTTTTAAGAACCATCCTAAGACACCTATGTATATATCCTAACTTTATGACCAAATTTAGGACCTATCTTTTCTTAGGAGACTTTTGTTAACCTGATCTAGGACTAAGTCGTGTCCTAAGACTATCCTAGTCTTAAGACAGCTTCGTTGAACGGCCCCTTGTGTATTTAAACATAACAAATTTCTCCGTGTGAATCTGATTATGATGTATTTCCCATTTTTCTAACTCTTGGGAAATTGAATATGAATTTTAAAAGCGCAAGTTCATAAATATTCAAGTAAGACATAAAACTTTATATAGGAATCGAATTTACGTACATGAAGAGTAACTCTTTGGTCGATTGTATTTTTCTTAATAGACAAGCAACTTGGATAAATAAAGCATCCCCTTTTCTGGAGATAGAACACTTCACTACAAACAGTTTTGTTTTAGAAATTTATCCCTATATTTCTATTGGAAGTAGACCATGCATTTTTTGACTGAACAATATCCCAAATTTTGGACTGCTGGATTTGCTAAGAATTGCTCATAGATCCATTTCAAAACATGCAAGCTATTTAAGCATAGTACTTACTACTAAAACAGAAGTATAACAAAAATACAGAGCTCTAAGGCAAATTCTAAAAGAGGAAGTTCATAAAAACTGACAAACGCTATCAATAATTTTATTAACACTTATTTCCTAGCAAAATTACCTGAAAAATAGTGGAGATATAACACTATAAAAATATTTTTCTCTGAACTGACTAGATAAATAAGCTTTTTTATATATAGAACAGTGCAGTTCTGACAAAATTTCGTAGAGAATAAAAATCTAGTATTATAGTTGTATAGGGAGATATCCAATTGCACCTGGATATCAAACACATAGCTATCTCCATTTTATAAAATGGTACTTTGACCTATAATGGTTTACATTTATAAATTTTGACTTTGATGGAGAGTTGTCTCATTGGCACTCATACCACATCTTCTTATATCTATATAACACTATAAGATTCATCCGACGTCTTGGTACTGTGAATGGTCAACACTGTCAACACTGAGGTTGTGAGTTCGAACCCAGTTCATGGCAGGTGCGTTCAACTTCTATATTAATTGACTAAGATTGCCAGTTTTTTCTGCGGAGGGTTGGTGGTTACTCCACCAATAAAAAGTAGCCATCATGATATAGCAAGGAGTGCCGAAAGAGGAGTTATGTAACAACAAACAATCACTATTATTGAGTATTATTATTATAGTGTATTGTTCTTACTATAGACTGTTTTCATAAACAAAAATACTTTGACGTCGTAAAAGCATTTCAGCAAATTTAAACATGGTCTGTCGAACCTGTATGTGTTGCGTAACGGGTAACGGTTAAAACGGTGTCCGTATCTAACGGTGCACTGTGACAACATAACAACTGTCGTATAAAAAAAAAGTAAAACAACAAAAATACCGAACTCCAAGGAAGATACAAACTGGAAAGTCCCTTATCAAATGGCAAAACCAAAAGCTCAAACACATCAAACGAATTGAAAACAACTGTCATATTTCTGACTTGGTACAGGCATTTCCTTATGTAGAAAATGGTGGATTAAACCTGGTTTTATAGCTAGCTAAACCTCTCACTTGTATGACAGTCGCATACAATTCCATTATATTGACAACAATGTGTGAACAAAACAAAGTAGAATTGCACAAGCTAGTTTTATCGTTATTTATAGATATAAGAAGATGTGGTATGAGTGCCAATGAGACAACTCTCCATCCAAGTCAAAATTAATAAATGTAAACCATTATAGATCAAAGTACGGTCTTCAACACGGAGCCTAGGCTCACACCGAACAGTAAGCTATAAAGGGCCCCAAAAATTACTAGTGTAAAACCATTCAAACGGGAAAACCAACGGTCTAATCTATATAAAAAGGAGAAACGAGAAACACTTATGAACCACTTCAAAAACGACAACTATTGAA
This sequence comes from Mytilus coruscus, assembly GCA_017311375.1. NCBI lineage: Eukaryota > Metazoa > Mollusca > Bivalvia > Mytilida > Mytilidae > Mytilus > Mytilus coruscus. Next base: position 92,211,417 of record CM029600.1, read on the forward strand.
CATCAGATTCCTGACTTAGGACAGGTGCAAACAAATGCAGCGGGTTTAAACGTTTTAATGGTACCAAATCTTCACCCTTTTTCTGAAACAATAGTGTAACATCACAACATAGAAAGACACACTATAAAATATCAACTGAAATAGCTTAACTCAATCAAAGGACATAGTAACACCATCGAACATACACTGAACAAATAAATTTGACCTATGATACAATGTAAATTCAAAATAAATAAACTAAGGAAGAATAATAAAAGTAACATGTTATATCGGTATGAAATGTTAAACAATTTAAGAAAACAATATGCTCGAACAAAATATCAGCCATTTGCAATAACTTTAAACACAGGTTAATAAAATAATTTTGTTGTTAGGTATACGTATACAGTTACAATAGAGAAAGGAAATATTTTAACAAAATAAATAATTTTGATGTTCATAGTACGAAGTGGAAATTTATATTAGTACCAAACACTTATCAAAGCTGGTATATAGACCAGATATAACCCTGAATAACATTAAATAACAAAAAAAGCATTACAATTAGTATCAACAGGTCAAATAAACGAGAAAGTACGATTTGAGAGTACTCGCAGTTACTGACATTATGCCTACTATAATGTGATTAACATAACTGGTCGTAACGAATCATTATGTTGGCATGATTGACGTCAAACTTGAGTAAGGGGTTGTTGGTTCTACAGCATTGAAGTGGATTGCTGAAATTTTTGTACTCTCAGTATTTTTTCTCTGAACACTCCATTTTTGCGTTATTAACTGTATGTGGCTATTAAAGAATACGCTGAATATACAACTGGATATGGCTAGAAATTGTGGTATTTACATAAGCTTCGCCCACGGAAAACATAGCTTTGTAATTTATGCAAATGAGTCGTTTCTTCTTCTTTTTGGGTCCTATTGCTTACATAATGAAGAATGTACTCGCATAATTTGGGATGATTTTAAAACTGTCCTACGACATGTCTGAGCATGCAAATTGAAGCTCTCTTAGGATAATCTCTCCAAGGATTTCCTATCCACCATCCGAAGTGATGACGTAGATGTAAATGGCAAAACAAAAAAATGAAAAACAATAAACCAATTAATATAATGATAATAATAGCAAAATAAGGAAAATTGCAATAAATAGAAGTTATATAACGATTAAACGTTTTAACTTTTATAAAACATCCTTAAAAAATCCGTATTAATACTGGTGCTGTTGCTACTAAAAATAGTGAAACCTTTATTACAGTTTTCCTAGGGATGATTTTTTAGAAATCTAAATTCATACTTTGGTTTATGTGGTAAAACGGTTGTTTTTGCGGTGAAAGAATTTAGTTATTGTGGTGATTATTTTTAGATTTTGTGGTGAATGCTTAAGAGTAATAAGTATGATAATATACATTTAAGATGATATCAATTTGAAAATATTACATATACAAAAATGAAGGAATAGAAATATCAACGTTTTGATGGTCTTTGCGGTTCTATACAATACGCAGAAAATTAAATTAAATTTACATCTGCTTACAATAATCCATATACCATAAATCAAACTTTTATTAATAAAACGAACTAAATGCTTCTAGAAACATGACTCGCTCACCTGGTAAAACTATAACGTTTTAAGTAGAGTATGAACTTCAGATGAAGCAGTGATGATACACCCTGATTTAAAGACACTTTTTACATGTAAATTCTCTAATCCTAATTAATACATGATCAAAAAGGAAAGTCGGAAATGAAGAGCAGTTTGTTTTGGGACAAAGCATAGACAAGATCATTACCGATTTAGACAAAACAGACATTGTACATTTAAATAGCAGAGATACAATACATTGAGAAGTGAAACCAGTTTAGTGACAGTTACTTTTTGGCGGGGCCTCGGTAGCCGAGCAGTCTAAGTAAATCATTATCAGTGACCACTAGCGTGTTTACACTAATGTTAAGATTAAAACCCCACTCGACGTGGCAAGGGGCGTTCTACTCAAATCTCATTTGACTAGGATTGCAATCTTTTCTATCGATTGACGGCGGTTCACTCCGGGTACGCCGGGCTTCATTGACCAATAAAAACTGACATCCATGACATAGCCAAGAGTGCTGAAAGTGGCGTCAAGGAATTGTATATGATATACAATTCCTTGGTGGCGTGAACACCTACAATCAATCAATCATATTTTTTGGCTATATTGTTAAGGCCCTTTTGATTTTGATCTTAAATGATTTATGTTCCCGCATGTTTGGTCCCGAGCTCAGCTGATGAAGATTATTCCAGAAAAAAGCCTATCGTGCGGAATCGGTATGAATAAAAGGAGATATGGGGTATATGGCAATAAGAGATCAGTCAAACAATACAAAAAACCAAAAAGAATAACATTTAGAGATCAACTTACGGCCTTCAAGCGTCGATTCATGTTTTAATACGATGTTAAGTCCAACATGAAAGAAGTTAACTAATATAAAGAACACGAAAATCCATTTGGAATATACCAACTATAAGATTTAAAACATTTCTAAGGAACCGATTGGCTTTCTGATGTTTAAGTTTGAGTGTTTCTGGTAAATGTATACCACAAAAACTCGCCAGACGCACAAAATTTATAAAGTGTTGGTTTTTTGTTTGTCCATCTTACTTTCCCTTTCTCATAAATAGTTTGTAGACATCGTCCTTATGATGTTTACAGCAGATAAGTTATCACCACTTTCATATACATTTTTTGCCATAATAACTGGACTTATCTTTTATCTTTCCGTATTACAGGTTTCAAAAAACTTGCAATTTCCTGAGAGTGGGTTAATATATGTTTTTTTTTCATCTGTTGAGCACTGTGCTCTGTAGTCGAATTTTACTAGGCCTATTGTTTAAGACCTAGAGAAGGTCGTCATTGCTTTCCACTAAAAATAAGCATAAGAAAAACTAGTATATCAATCAGGCCCCTGGTTTTCGAAAGTATCCTAAGATATGTCATAAGGTATATCTTAGGACAAATGCTATGACCATCTTACGACTATCATATGATATGTCACAGAATGTAAATCAAAGCTGTCATAAGATAGTCATACCTATGATACTCTTACGACTGTCATAAGTGAACATTTTTTTATATGAATAATGATTAAAAATGATAAGAATGATAGAAATAATAAGTATGAAAAAATTAATTATAATCATTCTTATTATTTACGAATATTTCTTCTTTTTTTGTTATAATGAACATGAAATTATAAATGAAAAGGAATTTAAATCTGAGTTGAAAATTTGTTTAAATTTAGTTTGTATATATATATTAAAATTCTAGAAATTCGTGTTCATGTATGATAATACATGAAGTGTTATTTAATTGTGAATACTTTTAAGATTTGGTAGATCGAGTACCCGCTTAACGAAATACACGTGCAAATACGTTAATAAGCTACTAATAAGGAACAAAATAATATATGTGTATTTATAATACATATTAATCATGATTGAGAAAAGGAGTCCAAATTTAATGTCGGAGGAGATTTATATTTAAATTGAAAAAGTGGAGAAGAATAAATCTTTACTTTTTATCAGACTGAGCAACACAACTACGAACAGTGACAAAAAGAGAGCATGGGAAGATGATTGTACAAAGATAAATGTTGTAAAAGATGTCGTAACTTTTATGATAATCATAAGACCATCATAAGTCATGTCACAATAAAAGTTCTGGCACTTTCGAAAACAAATCTTGCGACTATAACAGTTCATAAGACAATCGTAAGACATGTCTTAGTCATTAGATACTTTCGAAAACGAGGCCCCTGGTTTGAAATCAGGTCAACCACACTGAGGAAACTTTAACCATGATATATATCCAAGTGTATATGTTATCTACTTATGTCGTGTGAAAAAATGAATATTTTTGTGTTACCATTGTAAAAAATTGCACGAGGATTAATTTGTGTACAATGTAATTGTTTATGTATGGTCACACACCCAGTGTATATGACAGAATATGACAGACTGAAGTTTTAGAAAAAATTAGGTTCATTGCTTATTTTAGAATAGTTAAAAGTTCCTTTCTGCACGGCTGTTTCAGTTTTCTTTATTTTTGTTTGTTTTTATAGTTTTTTATTTGTTACTATCCAGGGGCCTGGTTTTCGAAAGTATCTTAAGATATGTCATAAGATATATCTTAGGACACATTTTATGACCATCTTATGACTATCATATGATATATCATAGAATGTAAATCAAAGCTGTCCTAAGATAGTCATACCTATGATGCTCTTATGACTGTCATAAGTGAACATATTTTCTTTTATTTCAAATAATGATTACGAAATGATAAAATAAAAATAAAAATAATAAGTATGAACATGATTATTATTACCATTCTTATTATTTACCAATATTTTTTCCCATTATAATGAACATGAAACTATGTATGAAAAGGAATTAAAATCTGATTTGATAATTTGTTTAAATTTAGTTTGTATATATAATAAATCTTGAACTTCGCGTTCATGTATTATCATACACGAAGTGTTATTTGATTGTGAATACCTTTAAGATTCGGTACATCGAGTATCCGCTTAACGAAATCCCCGTGCAAATACGTTAATAAAGTATTATATAAGGAAAGAAATAATACATAGATTTATTAAACAAAATCATGAGTAAGAAAAAGAGTCAAATGTTTACGTCGCAGGAGATTCAAATTTCAATTGACGAAGTGGAGAAGAATAAATCTTTACTATTTAGCCGACTGAGCAACACAACTATTATTTTTATTGTAATGAACATGAAATTATACATGAAAAGTTCTTAAAATTTGAGTTGATAATCATAAGACCATCATAAGTCATGTCATGAGGTGTCTTAGGTTTAGGATAAAAGTTATGGCATACTTGGAACAATTTCGAAAACATATCTTACGACTATGACATGCCCCAAGAACATCATAAGATATGTCTTAGTCATAAGATATACTTTCGAAAATCAGGCCCCAGCATTTTTTATGATAATAATTTTAGATATATACATTGTTATATATTTTATGTATTTAATGCGATGTTATGAATAATTTCTCTGAAGCTATATGTATTTGGTAAGGATAATAAAGATTTATATATATATACATATAAATTTGAAAACATCAATATTTGGATATCTTTCAATTTAAATGTAAACACTAAATAAAAATTAATTTGGTAACACAGTTTTCTATGAAATAATTGATGAATTATCAATAATTTATCCCGAATCAGAATTATTGTTCCGCCCAAAGATGATACATAAAATAAACAAAATTCTCAGACATGCATTTAATCTGTTAGCCAATAATAACAAAGTTAGGTTTGTCACATTTAATATCGGATTACAGACATAATGTCAGGAAGCATGTCTGCGCATACTATTCACGCATATAACACTTGTGTTATATTGATAGTGATGGTGTGACCAGTAACAAAAGCGATCAATAATTAATTCACATATATTTTTGCTGAGTAAGATCTATACATGTGCAACGTGCATGAATACACGAATGCTTATGATAGCGCATATTCAAATTGATTTATGCAATAAAAATTGAAAAAAGCCCTATTATGACATAAATATTATAGATTGGTGCGAAATATCTCAGGTAAACATCCTAGTTAAAACGAGTGACTTCTTAAAAAGTTGTAATGTTCATGTATTTAAAAATTACACAATTAAAAAATTTCATAGAATGAAAGAATGTAAAAACAAATAAGTTAAATCACAACTACTTCCTTTTTTATTATCTTATAATTTTTTTAAATTAATTAGAACGGAGTCCAAAAAGAAAAAGAAATTGATCTTTATAAATGTTTTTCCAATACTTTACGAATAAGTACAGCCGCAACCATTTAAAGATGAAACTGAGACTACTATAACTAACAGGATAAAATGAACAACAGCACAAAAAATTGGGGAGGGAAGGAGAGAGAGAGTGAGAAAAACATTTTACCCCTTATAATACTTATTTTCTGGTATTAGTTGTGTTGTTTTCTATTGATTTGTATTGTGTCTTATTGTCCTAGATTATCATGATATGTCCAATACAATCATTTTAATTCGTTAATTGTTCGAAATTTGTAAACCTCAATGGTGCCTCAGTTTGTACACCACTTTGAAACAAGGAATGTCATTGGATAATCTATAATCACATGCAAAAATGGGTTTATTGAAAATAAAATAAATCATGTTTTATAGTTTGTATTAAATAGAGAGTTGACAAGTAATTAACATTTATTATCATTTTGTACTGAAGTTAATACAGTTATATTACTGTACTTAACATCTTTATTATTTTTTTTTAATTCAAACTTATAAAATGTAAATCAAGCTTTCTTTTAATCGAATCGCTAACTCGTTCTTTTTATTGGTGAAACTGGCACTAAACTATGCTATTGGAATTGTTCAACGAGTCGGATATTTTCACGTCAAACCCATATCTGTCATTGTATTATTTCCCATTCTTTTACTCTTTTTTTATCTTATCTCTTGCAAATTTAAGCGTGTGTACTGGCCATTATATCACTTTAAGATTGAGTCTCAAGAAATGTCAGTTGACAAAAAGGTGTAAAGATTGTTTGATTTACTCCATACACAGGTGTTCATGAATTGGAATTTGAGATTCCTTTTTATTTTTAATTTCGGAGTCAGGCTGCTATTCGATGTTTGAAAAATTAAAATCTTTAGCATTTGGTTTCGAACATTACTGATGAGAAATGGGCCTCCAAAATGCACATGTGATGCACAGGGTTAATATAGGGTTCGATGCAAAAAACAAAAAAGGGGGACGTAATTGTGTGTAATGGTAAATAGTTTTAAGACAAATTTATGACAAAAATGATATTTTTTTTTCATTTCAAAAGGGCGTTCGCCCTCTATTTTGGTACGGTGTAACTTTGCATTAGGATAGGATCTTAGAAAAATGTTGAACAGGATATAAAAGATTTATGGTACTCACGATCCCGTCTTTTTTCTCATTCATCACGAGCAATACGACGGACGCAACTGGAGGACCATGAACTGCTTACCATTCCGAAAACCCGAGAACCTCACTCCTGATTTCTGATTCATTAGCTACGAATCAGATAAAAGAATTAAATGATATTTATTTTGTTTCAAGCATTCAAATAAAGCAAAATATAGAAATAATATTTCGCCGTTAGAAGTAAGTTTGATTCAATTTAGTCAAAATAAGCTAAAAAAAAAAACATCGCTCATGGATTATTGAAAGTCTCAATGTTTTTTTCTAAGACATATTTCCGGAAATGTTTCACCTCAATTATACTGATTTTGACTGTAATTTATGACATTTTAATTCTTATAACGTCTACATAATTGTAATCACAATCCATTTGTGTGGTCTGCTTTCACTGCCAAAATGAAAAATGTCGCTCATTTCCCCTTCTCAAAGTAAGCTGCCGCCTAAAGAAGACCAGACCAGAATATAATCATCAGAGAAAAAACAAATTGTGGCTAACCACATTTTTATAAACACGTCCGTTGCATGACAGGTTCAAAAGGAATTAGTATCACTCTCAGTACTTCAATTTTTAGATAAATTAAATAACTTGACCCCGCTGTTGACTTTGACCACTGGTCTATACGACAAATAGGACATCCTTCCTCCTCAGGACACCTGATATCACTCTCGATGTTTTGGTAACAATTTTTACTAATTTTATTATGAGTGTACCTTGCTTGTATACGATTCTCGTGTTTGTATGTTTATCTTATTGTTTGTTAATGAATTTGCATGAACATTTTAGGGTAGATGTAATATTACTAAAGGTTTCCAGAAAGCCGGGAGTCTTTTTTTAGTAGTAGTTGACTTCCCGGACGTCTGACACTACAAGACGGACCTCCGGATCATCACACGAAACTACAAGACTTTAAATATTGGCTGAAAAAAAAGAAGTGGAATTCAGAACTCATAAGTCAAAGAAAAAACTGCCAACGCCATGGCAAAAAACGAAAAATGACGAAAAGAAAGTCCACAAAGCACTGCACAGCAAACCAAAGATTGAGTAATACGAAAATATGCAGTTTGTTCGCTTTCTTTACTTGTTATACACACTTAACGTCTCTTGAAATCTGAATTTTAATGTGGACAATGTCATCTTACTTTGAAATATCTTGGTAGCATTCCAAAGTGAATTAAAATCTGCTTAGTCAACTTTCAGACTAACGAACAGACAAAACGCAATTTAGGACCACATGAACTAATTCAGAGAACCGAAAGTCATTTCAAATGACAAAGCGAGGACAAATCTATTTTAGCCATTATGGATATATAGGGTATACTAGTTACTCGTGTAACACCGTAGCACGACATTAACGACCTCGAAGTGTATACACTGACAAGAAAATCACATTCTTTTTATTTTATTTAACGGATGGTACACAATAGGAACAAATGACGGACCTCTAAGTTAAAAAACAAAACTTATATGTTAGACTCAGATCGACGTCCGGCCTCTAATCGACGTCCGTTCCTCAAATCGACGTCCAAATCTGACGTCACATTCTCAAATCGACGTCCAATATTTTGATACTCTAATCGACATCCAATGTGACGTCATGTATTGCCAAAACGACGTCCGATTGATTGTAGTCTTCTCTAATGATTAATCGCTGTCCAATATCAATAAATGATAAATTACTGGACTTACATCAATACATGTACATGTTTTGTATGGTTCTTCTGACAACTTAATTTTCAAATATTTATACATACTTTCCATATAGATTTTTTCAACCCGAAATAGGTAGCATGCATATTAATATTTTTCTTTAATCCAATCGATCTACATTGCAGTATATCATTCCTATTCATATTAATAAATGACATGCATGTAAGTGTAGGTCAATGAGAAAACAACCCAACGACAAAAAAAAAAAAAAAAACAAAAAAAAAAAAAAAAAAAAAAAAAAAAACGACGTCTAGAGACCAACATTCAGTCTTTAACAATAGACAAAATAAAGAAGTACAGCCAAATGTTTTGAGAGTATTATTATTCGGACTCTGTAAGATATTTTTCAACAAATTTCTGAGTATCACAACTGGAGTGAAACATATACGCCAGAAATTGGCATTATATTTTTTGTTGTGCTGTTACATCATTGTTCTAGGTTAGGGGAGGGTTAAGTGTACACACACATGTTTAACCCCGCCACATTCGTTAAGCGCCTGTAGTACAGTGATTGTCTTTGGTATATGTCTGTCATATTTGTTTTTCGGAATTGTTTTGTTATAAATAAGACAGTTAGTTTTCTAATTTGAATTGTTTACATTATTCATGTTGTGGCCTTTTATAGCCTTTGCTGTATGGGTTTTTATCATTGTTGAAAGCCGTACTGTTGTCTATAATTGCTCAAATTCACTTTATTTGAACTCTGGTGGATAATTGGCCTGTCCCATTGGAAATCATATCACATCTCCCTATTTTTATGTAATCTCCAAAATTTAAAAATTGATATTTCAACCTGTTTACATACTAGTAGGTAATACATTTAAAAAAAACAAACTTTTTTTTAAATAGATTTTATTTGTCACACATGATATGTTTAAAAGTGTCAACTGATTTTTATAGTTCGTTCTTATGTTGTACTGTTACACTACTGTCCCAGGTTAGGGGGAGGGTTGGGATCCCGCTAACATGTTCAACCCCGCCACATTCTGTATGTGCCTGTCCCAAGTCAGGAGCCTGTAATTCAGTGGTTGTCGTTTGATGCTGTGTTACATATTTGTTTTTCGTTCACTTTTTTGTACATTAATTAGGCCGTTAGTTTTGAAATGTTTTACAATTGAAACTTCGGGGCCTTTTATAGCTGACTATGCGGTATGGCCTTTTCTCATTTTTGAAGGCCGTACGGTGACCTATAGTTGTTCATTTCTGTGGCAATTGATCTCTTGTGAAGAGTTGTCTCATTGGCAATCATACCACATCTTTTTTTAATAATTAAGGTTTCAGCTGATATCGGTTCAGTTCCATTTTGTATTATGTGTCCAAAACGGACGTCGATTAGAGAAGCTAAAAATTGGACTTCGATTAGATAGGCATAAAATTGGCAGTCGATTTGAGGATATTTTATTGTGACGTCAGATTTGGACGTCGATTTGAGGAACGGACGTCGATTAGAGAACGGACGTCGATCTGAGTCTTACATATATATATACGTTCTACATATGACAAATAATAATTCAAACAATTGATAAAATATAGATATAAACCATAAAATCATAGTCATCTATATATACGCATAAACTACAATCCACCCCCCTCCCCCAGGCAAAAAAAAAAAAAAAAAAAGAAAACGTATGTTTATGATTTCTGTATGCGCTTCACGTGTAATGTTAAAAGTAAAATATACAAGTTTTGAGAGTAAAACAACCAAAGTACCTTTACAGAACAGCCACAAAAAATTCTGCATGAGGTAGTGCGACGAAACCAGTACTAAATCGTACCAAATTTGATTTTAGTAAACCATTTCCATCATCTCTCTACTTTCTTAATCATGATTAAAGCAGGAACATACCACTATTTCAGCTAACAGATAATTTTTAAAACCAATAACGAAACACTATTTTGCTACCAACTAACTAAGGTAGAGTTATAGCTTTAACATAAATCCGCATCATTTTCTTTAGTTGCAAATGGTGGTGGATGTATACTGAAGTTTTGAATGATGGTTTTAATTTGTTTTACATTTGTATTATTTTATTTGTTGCAAAAACTGAAAAAAAAATTGGTGTCTAAATTTATCTCTTCTTTGGCGCTTTCTGTCTACGTAGAACTCGTTGCATTCTATTTCATCGAAGAGTGACTACATTAAACATAATTATATGGAAGAACGATATCAAAGGTACATTGAAAAACCACAAGTCGAAGAAAGACATGCAGATAAAACATGGACAAAGAAATACAACAAAAGTCCAAAAACACTACAGAGAAAACTAAAAATTAAGCTACAAAAACCAATAAAAACCGAGATGCTCCGGAAGGGATAACAGTACTTGGTCCACTAATTGAACCCGTCGTGTTCTAATGACACGTACAAATCCGGCGATCAGTTACATTTGTTGGTGCCAATATTGAGGAAAGGAGGACAGATTGTTGATACAACAAATGGAACATATCCGTGGTCATTTATGACAGATCATACATAACGGTCAACCACATTATGATGGTGTCCGTATGACAGTCACAGAAATGACAATAATGAACCCTTTGTTAAAAGTATTAAAACCCAAAAGATAGAGCCAAGACGGGTTTAAAAACAAGTTCTTTTAACACAACGGAAAGAGAACACATTCATGTTTTTTCCAACATTTCATATTTTAAAAGCAAAAGAGTTATTTTAAACTTTTATGTGTTTTAATCCATGTAATACTTTTTGTTTTAATTCAGAAATGTAATATGATATTTGCCCTCTTGAACTGACATGCATGCATCTGAGTACCTACAGGAAACAACTACGAGCCTAAAGCAAAATTTTCAAGGTTTTCCTATGATAAAACATCAGTATGGGTATTACATTACACCTAAAACAACTATTTGTACTTTTAATTTTCATTGTCTGTAAATGTTTTTGTTTAAGTAATAAATTGGGGGTGTGAAAATGCTGTCTTGTACAGACATAATGATGGCTTGCAAACATTTCCACTTCACCTTTTATATATAATTTTTACATCGTTAACGAGTGTTCTTGTATAAGGGCAATCGTTATAAATAGACAGAATGCACAGTGCGGAATTCCGTGAAATCAATGTTACAATTTCCCTAAAATACATTACAGGGAAATAAAGCATATACTTCCAAGAATTACTTATTTGACATCCATTCAAAATTTACCACTAATCCTTTTAAAATTAATTTTTCCGAATAAAAAGTATTGTCGTTGGTTCATGTCTATCATATTTGTTTTTTGTAATTTGTTTTGTTATAAATTAGGCCGTTAGTTTTCTTAGTTTCTAATTGTTTCACATTTTTCATGTCGGGGCCTTATAGCCGACTATACAGTATGTTTTTTTTTCTCATGTTGAAGGCCGTACTGTTGCCTATAACTGCATTTGAACTCTGGTGGATAGTTGTCTCATTGGCAATCATACTACCCTGGTACCACATCTCCTTATTTCAATATAGAGCGTCAGAAGCACATAAATAGAAACGAAAACAGCAAAGAAAAATAAACTAACTATATTGCGCAATACCGACAATGGAGTAAAGCTCGGTGCATTGACTAGGCGACCTCGTCCTTTTCTACATTTCGAAGAAACACTCCAAAACAATTTTCCCCTTGTTACCAACCTTGAGGCTGTCTTAATTATATTATATAAAACATCAGAATGTAAAACATCTATGCGGTTTTCTGTTTTAGTTGTGGTTTACCAACATATTTACTGTATCTGCAGAATTACTTTTCTTCTGATTATTATCAGTATAGAGCGTTTTGTGGTTCAATGTGCTTTACTAATAAGATGATATCATATTATTTCTTAATACCTACTAATATTAGAGTGTGTCTAATTGGGCTGAACTTATTGTATTTTTTACATCATGATCTGGCACTGTACGCCGATGTTTGTTAGTTAGTCTTTCCCTTCAGATGGATTATTCCCTAACTTTTCCATATGCTCTGTTGCCTATAGGTTATTAATAAATTACACATATGACCTTTAACATCTATCCATTTGTCGTCCTGATCGGACTCCAGACATTAGGCTTACATCCATTAATTGATAGATGGTTAGTCCATAAATTGTTCAGCATTAACAATCGATTATGTTATGTACTGAACAGTGAATTTCGAGTCCAAAATTTCGACAGATAGCGTTTATTATTTATTGTTTTTTTATATTATGAAAAACCAAAACGTTAAATAACTGTATGATCTGCAAATGTAAACAGGAATCCAATAAAAAAAAAATCTCGAAATTTTTGTCCTAATTTCATCACGAACCCAAAGCTAAAATATCAATCCTTATTCAGAGGATTCACACTAAAATCCTTTAAAGAAAATAGCAATATTAAAACCAAAATTTATACAGTCGTGTTCGAAAATCGAATGTTTATGTCAGCTAAATTTGATCGTTCTAGAAAACAATCGCTAGATATATATATATATATCTAAAACCAGAGAATTTTACAGAAGAGTTATTAAACGTCACATGTTTAAATTTGAAGAGTTATTAATTTTATTTCTCAAAATTTTTAACCCTGACTTAAAACCAAAACCTCGAAAATAACATTTACTAATAGATTATATATAATAATTCTATATGCTATACAAATTAATAGAAGTTCGCATAAGAAGGTTATAGTTTGTTCTTATGTTGTGTGTCAAACCCTGTCCCAAGTAAAGGGATAGGTTGAGCGCTCATAAGCAACCCTGTCACATTCTGTATGTGTATGTTCCAGTGGTTGTCGTTGGATGTTGTCAGTCATATTTTTTTTGTTAAAAAAGTTGTTTTTTCTCGTTTGAATATTTTACATTTTGTCATGCCGGAAAGTTTATATATACATGTATATATTATATATATGGACGCCACGCTAAACTTCAAAACATACAAATGAACCAAAAAATACAAGATTAACACATAGAGGTTCTTGACTTGGGACAGGCGCAAAAATGCAGCGGGGTTAAACAGTTTTGTGAGATCTAAACCCTTCCTCTATACCTCTAGGCGATGTGGAATAAACAAACGCATAGTAAAACATAAAGAAGTCCGATTTTAGAATAGGTAACAGAAGAAACTTAGCAAAATGACAATGATAAACATAAATAAACAAAGGACTACTAGCAGTTACTGCTATGCCAGTTCCTGACTTCAGTTAAACTAATTGAGAGATTATGTATTCATCATATGAAAAACAACCACAATCACTCCCGTTAGGGATTTAGTATCTTGCCATCATAAATTATACGAGAAGAACATAACCCGTATCATGCCAACAACTGGTTTTAGAATAAACGTGTAAGCATGGACTATTGTCAAATTGTTCAAAAAAATTTGGAGAAATGAAACAAACATCAGTTATTCGATTTTTACGGATGTGAATTTAAGCATGGATGCAATTGAGGTACTATTCATGACAGAATTTTGGGTCATTTGGAGGTCAGTTCAAACCCATTTCTCTACGACCCAGTATGGATTCAAAAGATCTGAATTTTAAGTAAACGTAGGTAAAAAAACTGTCGAAATAGGTGCAATTTTGGTACCCTCACGTTACAGATTCTATTCAGAACAAAATTCAATGAATAATATTTTGATAAATAACTTAAACTTCTACAGAATACCTTTCTGAACTAACAATTCGTATTGCATTTCGGTTAGTTGATCTCAAAGTTGTAAATGTAATATTTAACTTCATTTTCAATAATGCAGACTAACAGCATTGTCAAACTATTTCTCTAGTCGGTTAATAAACTTGATATTTTAAAACCAAATAATGAAACCGACATGAAATGAATGAATTACTTTAAAGTCTTTGTTGTTGTAATATGTAGTGATATATATATAATTGATGATCTATCATAAGAACACTAAACGTATTTCCGCTAATCCATTTGGAAAAAACCAATACTGTTAAAATACTAAATTAAACCGGTACAAGTCACTAAAGATTTTAAAATTAAATCTGAAGATCCAGCATTATGTTGTCTGTGAAATTGGGAATTCCACAGACAAGTGGAAAATCCATAACAGCAATGGTAATCCTAGTCTTATAATTTTATCAAAAAAGATCTGTCTATAAATCATTTATAAATTATTATCTTTGTTGATACATTTTACGTTTTGTATATGATTTAATGATTAATATGCAAAGTAAAATATTTACAATATAATATCACTTAACCAAAAAAAAAAAAAAAAAAAAAAAACAAATCCATGATACATGAACGCTACAAATATTGGGTTTGAATTAAAATGAAAAACAAAAACAAAAACAAACTACTGAAATATTACCAAATTTCTTAAAGAATAAAAACCCTGACGTGTGCATCTCTAAGATTAGACAGGAAGTGGATATCCATTTGATCACTGTACCTAGTACGTTACTACTGTTTCTAATGATTTGTACATGATTTATACAAACAAATACTTAATTAAAGAAAGCTTCAATTACAACTGATGAAAATGCAGTAGTGAAAATAGGATAGAATAATCGTATCATACATAAATAGTTATGATAAATGTAAATGTGTTAGTTTTTTTGTGCCTCATAATGATCTTTTGAGCTAAGCTATTTCTATTTGCTACTGATTTTTACAGTTTGCTTTTTATGTTGTGCTGTTATACCACTGTCTCAGGATAGAGGAGGGTTGAGCGCTCACTAACATGTTTAACCCCACAACATGATATATGTGCCTGTCCCAAGTCAGGAGCCTGTAGTTCGGTGGTTGTCGTTGGTTCATGTCTTTCATATTTGTGTTTTGTAAATTGTTTTGTTATAAATTAGGCCGTCAGTTTTCTCAATTGAATTGTTTCGTAATAATCATGTCGGGACCTTTTATAGCCGACTAAACGGTATCGGTGTTTCCTCATTGTTGATATCCATACGGTTGCTAGTGTTTGCTTACATCCACTTCATTTGAATTCTAGTGGATAGTTGTCTCATTGGCAATCATACCACATCTCCTTATTTTCATATAGACATACATTTTTATTAATATGTTTGTGTGGTTATCGTTTTGCCCGACATCATTTGTGTTTGCTTTCTCTCGAGGCATACAACTGACAAAATTGAAGAACATCTTTGTCATTGATTAGAAATTATATATGGAAATTTTTAAGGAAGAATAAAAGAAAATCAAAGAATAAAAATCGAGCGTATATTTAAATACGTGTAGAAGATAACTGAAACGATATATTAAGTCCGTGACTTTTAGATGAAGAACAGCAATACAATTTATTTACTTTGCTTTTGGTTTTTACATGTGCATGTTGTTAATTTGTGCCATGAACTGATGACCGTATCCTTTTGTTGCATTAGGAAAGGGACTAATTGATCGGATAAAATGATTAGTTGATTGATTGGTGGTTCCTTAACGTCCAGTGGTAAATATTTCATACATGTTTGGGACGAGAACAAATCTACAATCGGAAAAAAGTGATAACGGCACTATTATGTTCCATTTTTTTAAATGTTAATACAAAAATATACATGTTTGCAATTATAGTTTAGATAACAAAACATTTAAATTAGAAGTAATGCTATCATCCCAGAAAAAAAACCAAAATATGGAATTATAGAAAAGCAAATATTGACAACGTTTAAAAGAAAATTTAAATAGACTTTTGACAACTGTTTGATGGCTTTCTTTTCTTTAATACTGTGCGTATAGACGACTTACATAATAACCACAATCTTTGTCTTCATCAACATTTGTTTTACCAGCAAGTGATGTAAGGTTTATCTCACTTAGTCTTCAAGCAGTTTTGATCATTTGTTTCTTTTAAAACTGTGCATTACCTTCAAAATGAAAATACGATGTGGTATGATACCACGTAGACAAATATCCTCAAGAGACTAAATGAAATAGATGTAACAACTAAAGGTCAACTCATACGATATTCAAGAGTTTGCAACTGCTACTCAGACTTTGTAAAAGGTCATCAGTGTCTGAGTAAAAAAATAATGAGCCAGAGTTTTGTCAAAGAATGTATCGTCCTTTACTCAAAAAGTTCATCAGAAAGTACCAAGACCTCGTAAATAAATATTTAGTTCACAAATACACAAATAATACAAGATGGTTTTGAGTTATAGATTCTAGGTGCTGAAGTTGTGTATCGTTCCATTTTACTTTTGTTTCCCCGTTATTTGACATCGTGCTATTATGTTTCTTTTGATTGTATGACTTTTGACGTGACTCGGTATTTATTCATCCCGCCATAGGGTTTTTGCCTTTATAACTTTAGGCATTCCTGGTGCAGGTGGGTCCTACAGTGCGATTCGGACACAAAGGGTTTTTACAGTTTTGTCTCTACTTTGTTTACCCTCGAATTTATATTTACTTAATTTTTACTTTATCGATAACATGTATATACTATATACGGTATGTACTATCAACGACAACATTTTTGTTGTTGTCGTCATTGTCAAATGTAATACACCTTTTTTGTTGGCGTCTTTGTTAGTTTAATTTGTATGTTTGTTTGAATTTTTTAGTCAGTTGTGTTGTATGTCTGTTTTGTGTGTATTTTTGGCTGCTGGATCCCAATTATTGTCACATTAACCTATTATATAGATATAAGAAGATGTGGTATGAGTGCCAATGAGACAACTCTCCATCCAAGTCAAAATTTATAAAAGTAAACCATTATAGGTCAAAGAACGGTCTTCAACACGGAGCCTTGGCTCACACCGAACAGCAAGCTATAAAGGGTCCCTAATATTACTAGTGTAAAACCATTCAAACGGGAAAACCAACGGTCTTATCTATATAAAAAACGAGAAACGAGAAACACTCATGAACATCATCAACAAACGACAACTACTGAACATCAGATTCCTGACTTAGGACAGGTGCAAACAATTGCAGCGGGTTTAAACGTTTGAATGGTACCAAACATTCACCCTTATCTGAAACAATAGTGTAACATCACAACATAGAAAGACACACTATAAAATATCAAATGAAATGGCTTAACTCAATCATCTGGGTTGCTCACCCAATTTTGTTAATATAACGGAGCTATAAACAACTGCCATACAAGTTAGCTAGCTATTAAACCAGGATTAACATTCCATTTTCTTCGGAAAATGCATGTACCAAGTCAGGAATATGGCAGTTGTTTTTCACTAGTTCCGTTGATTGATAGCGTTTGATTTTGTCAGTTTTTATGGACTTCATCTTTTTGAATTTGCCTTGGAGTTCGGTATTTTGGTTATACTTTTTCACAGTACAGTTTAAAATTCATCATACTCAAAATTTACGTGTATTTTGTTACGACCTTCAAAATTTAAATGTTTGTTTATAGATACCGTCTGAAGTATTTTTCATCGTTGGCCTACATATGTTATTTCCTTAAAGAAAAAAAACCCCAGAATTTCTGCATAAATTTCAGAAAAGAACATAATTATTACAACACTATTTTTGTTCAGATCTATGAAACATTTAAATGCATAAATTATTTGATGGAATAATTAAAGCTTAGAAAGCATCTTCTTATGTCACTTATTTGCCTAATTTTTTTTTATTAATGTTCAACTCATCCGTCTTTAACTAATTAAGGATGTAATTTAGCTGTATTGGTGTTTTGAGGATATTTCATCCATTTTAAAGAAGTTATTAATATGGTTCTATACTATTCACTGTGAAGTATTGATGGAAATAATGTTTAATTTGAAAAACGTCGTCGACCGGTTTGATTAATAGGGGTGTTTATAAGCATCTATTCTACTACATTGAAGTGTAAATGAAGTCTTAATGATACTTGCACATGACATTAGTCTATCCGTCAATAACAATATATAATTATCATTGTATCAAGCAATATGTGCGGTATACTTTAGTGAAACCGCAACAAACAATGTTTTTGTCCGATCGCACCCCTATTATCACCGAATAAGTACTTGCCATCAGCAGCAAAAAGGGTGACTGACACACATGCAGCAGGATCTGCTTACCCTTCCAGAGCAACCGAGAACACTCGTGGTTTCTTGTGGGGTTCAATTTGTTTAGTCTTAAGTTTTCTATATAGTATTTTGTAGAGTGTTATATGTTTTTTGCCGTTTTCGTTTGTTGCCATGATGTTGCTGGTTTCACTTCGACTTATGAATATTGATTGTACCTTTGGCATCTTCTGCCTCATTTTTCTCTTTGGGAAAATTAAACTCGCATTGAAAGCAACGGCATTTCTTGCCAATAATTCTTATGAAGTTTAGCTTCTAATTGTCATACAAATAGATATTGATTTAGTCTTGGATTGTCTTTTACGGCGGTAGGGGTCGTCTTAAACTTGTAGTGGTTTGAGAGTTTTTTCATCCATGTCTAAGGTCTAACCGGGACTTTGGGATCAAGAACAGCAATAACACCGCTGTTACTTTGCCTTTGGTTTTTACATGTATGTATATTAATTTTGTGTCATGAGATCATGAACTGGAACAACATATGCTTCTATTTCCATTACGGGCCCGACTAAAGCAGAGTCTAATTAACTTGAAAAAGTGATAATTTTTTTAGAATTCTCGAAATTCATTTATTCAATACCGAATCTGTTAACGACACAAGGGATAGTCTTGTTTCCTGATACAAATAACATAAGAAGATGTTTTAATTTTGGTCATGATGTTGTCCGTTTTATTGAACCTTTGATTGTCCTCTTGGTATCTTTTTCCTGTTTTTTTTTTTTTTTTGCTCACCAAGGGCCAAGTGAGCTCTCATCACTTGGCGTCCGTCGTCCGTCGTTGTCGTTAACTTTTACAAAATCTTCTTCTCTGAAACTACAGATCCAAATTTAACCAAACTTGGCCACAATCATCAATAGGGTATCTAGTTTAAAAAATGTGTCCAATGACCCAACATGCCAACCAAGATGGCCGACATAGCTAAAAATAGAACATACGGGTAAAATGCTGGTTTGCCTATTATCTTGAAAACCTATATAAATAGAGAAAATCTGACAAGGACAGAAATGTTTGGAATGATGAGATCTACTTGTTGTCCATTTACTTCCAAACTGTCAGACGACATTTTATAGGAGTTATTGCCTTTAAATGACGAATTTTACCAACTTTTAAAATTTTTTGTCTGATGACCCCTTATTGGAGTTATTAATGACGATTTTTACTAATTTTTGGCGTTTTTGCTTAATATCTGAAAAAAGTATAATAGATAGATAGAAACTTAAATAGGCAAAAGTGATCAGCAAGACAAGATCTAGAAATTAGTCGAATAATTAAAATCGTCTCACGACCCCTTATTAGAGTTATTGCCCATTAATGATGGTTTTGATCATATTTTTTTTTGCGGTTTTGCCTTATATCTTTACTACTTAAATTCAAATAAGCAAAAATGATCAGCAAAACTAGATCAACAAAGAAGAGATTTTTGTCATGAATCCTATTCTAGTTCAAAGATTAAGAGTATCTATTGTTGAAGATGCAAATAGACCTAGGTGAGCGACACAGCTCTTTAGAGCCTCTAATTTTTGATAAGTAGGAGTCTTTTGTAATGTGGAAACCTTTGAAAAAAAAAAGTACGAGAATTCTATATCAAATTCATGCACTTGTATCTTTTTGCTTGTAAGAGAAACTGTCTTGACGAATTATACTCTCTAAATAATTAACATGTATATACTCATACTAGTTCGCTTTCCCTTTATAGCTGACTATGCGGTATGGGTTTTGCTCATTGTTGAAGGCCGTACGATAACCTATAGTTGTTAATTTCTATATTATTTGGTCTCTGGTGGAGAGTTTTCTCATAGGCAATAATACCACATCTTCTTATTTTTATAATTACATTTATTTATCTGAAATAACGATTACTAAATGCAACGTTAAAAAATATTGTCGTTGTTTAGTCTTTGACATTAATATTTCGTATGGTAGTCTTAGTACAAAAGTTTTAATAGAGGATTAGACTGTTCCTGTTTCATTGTAATTTTCCATTTCTTGATGGCGATATTCCGTTGGCTTACGAAATAAACCTTTCTCATTTTGTTTGATATGCGCGCATTACAATGAAGTTTCATGTTTCAACGGATAATGTATGCATCGTCAAGTTATTGGATACACATATTTAAAAAAAGGTCGAAACTTTAACTTTTTGTGATGTGATAAGAAATTAAGGGGTTTATTGAAAATATAAATTTGATAAAAGTGTATATCCAATTTAACTGAAGGAGTTGCAACTGATCGTGTTTCTCCGCATTGTTCTTGATGTTGCACTATGACATGTACTAGGAAGAATACTATCCAAGGGTAAGAAAGCCTTTTGAATTTAGTCCTGCTTTAGCCATATTTTTGGTCCTTTTCAGTTATATCTACTATTCAACCTTTGTATTCGATTTTGGATTTGCAAACATTTTGGTCTCCATCACCACTGAAGCTTGACAATTCGCATCTGGTGCAGTAAAATTTGTATCGATAAATATGAATATGCTTGTACTCAGTGCTAGACTTGGCTTTCGTGTTTGTAATAAAAATATTAAAGAGAATGATGGTTTGAATAGAGACAACAATAGGGAGATTTGAATTCATATCTTTTTTGTAGGTATCTTAAGATTTTATTTGAAGTGTTTTGAACTGATATTGGTAAATGTTTTTCCTCTTGTCTTCGACTTTTGTTTTGCTTCTTGTTTTTTCTTACTTTTTGCGTCTAAACTCATGACGACATAGAGCATAGACAGTACAGAGCATACACGGTTTAGGCCCATATCAAATTTTCAAAACCTTTTAATAATGGTAAAATATTGATGTTTTTTATTTTGTGTCTTTCAGTCATCCGTTTTCTTCATTCTTTAATTCTAGTTAAGATGGGATTCTGCATCTTTCTGTATGTTCTTTATCATGATATTTGAATTATTATCTCTGTTGTATATCTGGATATCTGAATCGTTCTCTCTGTTGTACATCTGTTAGACTCAGATCGACGTCCGGTCTCTAATTGACGTCAATTCCTCAAATCGACGTCCAATGTACAGTCACGTTCTAAAACCTGTGTCCAATATTTGTACCCCCTAATCGACCTCCAATGTGACGCCGTGTATGAGGGTCTGGATGGGGGTCTGTTATTCTGTAAACATTTAATTTAACCCTTTTTCTCTAATCTTCAAAAATTAACCCTTTTTCTCTAATCTTCAAAAATTAACCCTTTTTCTCTAATCTTCATTTTTTGCCCGTTATTCTCTAATCTTCATTTTTAGGGCATTTAATGAATGGCTTTTATTTATTTTGATTTATTGAACCATAAAATTAATTTTGACTCTTCATTGAATAATCCGCGAAGCGGATTATGTAAAATGTGAAGAGTCAAAATTAATTTATGGTTCAATAAATCAAAATAAATTACCATTCATTATAAATAAATTCTATCAAAATAAGGCTCAATGAACTTTTATATTATTTATATTTACAAAACAACGTACACACATGTTGGCGTATGAATACACAACGTCAGAGTGGGCGTGTCGCCATAAAATTGACAACATTGAAAATAAAAGTAATACTTTTAACCAATCAAAAGACAGTAAATACACCAAATTTATTTATTATTCTTTAATCATTTAACCCCATCCAAACCCTCGTGTATTACACTACCAAAATGACATCCTATCGATAGGAGTCTCCGCTCATTGATCAACAAAATAGACAACATCCCGTCCCAAATAATCAACAAAATAGACAACATCCCGTCCCAAATAATCAACTAAATAAAAATAACAGGACAAACACCAATAAATAACAATAAAACAAGCACCGACGTCATATTACATGTACATGCATATAAATATTTTGGAAAAAGAAGTTATAATCCACTCGATCTACCGGTTGTCTAATTTCTTTCATTTTCATTTAAATAAATGACATGTGGATATACGACAATGAGACAACAACCCAACGACAAATATAATTGAAAGACATCTAGGGAGAAATATACAGTCTCATACAATTGACAGAATAAAGAAATACAGTCAACAGTTGAAAAGTATTAATATTTAGACTCTGCAAGATATAAAATCTTATATTTCTAACAACTGTTTTAGTTTTAGGTTCAACCAAATCATTTGTTTTCGGAAAATACCTGTTTCAAATCAGAAATATGACTTTTATTTTCATCAAAATTGTGACGTAGTATTGTGGCAAGTCCGTAAAAGGGACGTCGATTAGAGAAGCCAAATACTGGACGTCGATTTGAAAACAACAAAAAGACGTCGATTAGTCTAGAGGGGCATAGAATTAGTCGTCGATTTGGAATCTTATTTCATTATGACGTCAGATTTGGACGTCGATTTGAGGAACGGAAGTCGATTAGAGACCGGACGTCGATCTGAGTCTTACATATCTGGATATTTGAATCGTTCTCTTTATTTATCTGGATATCTGAATCGTTCTCTTTCTTTATCTGGATATCTGAATCGTTCTCTTTATTTCTCCGGATATCTGAATCGTTCTCCTTATTTATCTAGATATCTGAATAATTCTCTCTGTTTATCTGGATATCTAAATTGATCTCTCTGTTTATCTGAAGTATTCTCTCTGTTTATCTGAATTATTATCTCTGTTGTTTATCTAAATATCTGAATTTTTCTCTCTGTTTATTTGAATAGCTGAATTGTTCTCGCTGTTTATCTGGATATCTAAATTGTTCTCTCTGTTTATCTGGTTATCTGAATTGTTCTCTCTGTTTATCTGGTTATCTGAATTATTCTCGCTGTTTATCTAGATATCTGAATTGTTTCCACTATTTATCTGGATATCTGAATTGTTGTCTCTGTTTTGTAAAGCACATTCCTTTTTCCTTTTTTATTTTGGATATGTCATTGCTTACATTCGTTGTTTACTTGTGTATTTACTTTTCTCATGTTTGTTAGTGTCGATATAAATTAACACAAAATACCAAGCTCTAAATCGCCCGAGTCTGGAAAAGTTAGGAATAAATTGAATAGGAACTATTGAAATTTATCTATTAGGTCTAGGTACTTTTCGATGAACTTTTTGAGAGAAAAAAACGAGACGTTCTTTGGCAAAACCCTGGCTCATTATTATTTTGCTAAGACAAGTGTGGCTTTTTACAAAGTCTGAGCATCAGCTGCAAGCTATTGATTATCGTAGGAATTGACAGATGTATACTCCTTATACGTGTGAAGTTGGTATATTGCTGCTAAGGTGAGGAAAATTTATAATTTAAAAATTGAAATCGTCACGTTTGTACTAGATTTTAACAAGTGTTGAGATGACCACTGTAGTCAAATTCTAGGTATATAGATATAAGAAGATGTGGTATGAGTGCCAATGAGACAACTCTCATATATCTAGAAATGAGGCACAGGAAGCTGTATCTGTGGTTTCTTTAACCTCTAGTTCAGGAGGATATATTAATGGGACTCAATCATAAAAAATTGGGATTGTTAAGGGATAGAACATCATCAATATACCTGTATGTGAAATTAAATCAAACAATTTACCGTGAATTTGTGTATGAAAGAAATCCTCTATTTTTTGTTGTTGTTTGTTTGTATGCCTGCATTGTCTCTCTGGGTTTTATTAGTACATCTGTCCTTTTTCTTTGTTAGTTATCTTTGAAGTTTAATCTATTTTGGCTTATTTGTTCGTGTGTTTTGTTCTCTTTGTTGTTGTGGGGTTATTTGCTATGTGTAGCTGCATAAGTTATATAGTGCAATATAAAAGATAATAATTGTTACTTCTTATTTCAAGAATTTTAAGGTCTTTGAAAAGGCGCAAGACAAGTGTACTAGATTAGTTTATTTTAAAATATTTGAAAATGCATTAAATTTTAATAAACGCGTTCAAGTATATAGTAAATTGTTCATTAACTTCATAAAATCAATTATAAAGTTTCGTTTGGTTTGTTCTGAACATGAAGTACTGATTTAGAAACAATACGATGTAGCAGAACTTGACTAATGGGATTATTACCAGGCAGCATCTATATTCTATATCCGGTTAACCGACTTGTTATTATTTTCATATGAAGCAAATTCATACCAAATTTTCCCTAAGACAAAAAAAGAAAGTATCTAGCCAAGTTTTTTTCCCCATCCAAATATATTGATGATGTCATGTCACTCATTAACCAACATTTCAGCGTGTGTTTATTTCTCATAAATCCAAACTAGACATTAAGGTTACAAACGAACCTTAAAAGTCTGCTACATATCCGGATCCTTTTCTATAAATTCACACAGATGAACGACTTCAAAGATGATAATACGTACGTTTTACAGTTACCATCATGGATTGGTTGACCGATACGATGTGTCTACGTCTCAACCCACGAAAACCTTTTCGTGGTCTAGATATTAAGATAGCAGAATAATCATCTAATTTGTAAATTTACAAACTGTGTACTTTTCCCTATATCTTTATTCGGCGAATGATAAATGCATAGGAGGATGCTTTCTGTCGATGCACTGGAGCTCGATCCATGCGGAGCTCGTGCGATTCATTCTGGTTTTTTCTTTTGGTTTGTATATTCAAAATGGATATACGACTTTTAAACATCGGTTAACTTTAGTTGCCTCTTAATTCTTTTTCTTTAATATTTTTTCAAACAATGTATATGTTGCGTACAAGTTATCATTTTGTACAAAAAAATTCTACATATTATAATTTGTATGTTAACTTTGTACAAATAACAATTTGTCTAAAAAATGCTTGTACAAATATATATATATATATTTATATATATATTAATAAATGTTTAAAATAAGTCGTGTACAGATTCGTGTATTCATAAAAACACAAAAATCAGGTAAGTAGATAATAAAATATTAGTGACATTGTTCTAACGTTTTCATCCTTCACGGGACTTATCAAGTAACGGGGTAGCGTGACGTTTCGTTATTGTTGTGCATAAATTGCGTACTTCCTTTACGCATTTAGCTTTGCTTTGAATGTCTTAATAAAGCGCTTCTCCAGAACTTTTCTATATTCCTCATCATCGCGACGACATTTGTAGAACGGGAAAATTTTGAATTTTCCATTGGCACATATGTCTACGTGTTCACTTAGTGGAATTTGCCGTAAGTGTGGGTGGCGGATTTGTTGTTTGTGGACACGTACTCTTGCACTTAGTTTCCCAGTTTGTCCGATGTAATTTTCTTTACAGGTTGGGCATGTTATACAATAAAATAAATTTCTGGATTTGCAAGTCATGTCTGCATTTACATGAAATATTTGTCCACTTTTAAATGTTTATGATTCACCCGTTTCAAGATAGTTATAGTTATCTTTACTGCAAATTCCACATCTTGGATCTCTACATGTTTTCACAGAAAAATTTTCAATTTTCGATTGAAATTTTGCTCTTGTAAGAATTCTTTTTAAGTTCATTGGTTGTCTCTTACTATTGATTATAGAGTTCGCTGGAATAATTTTCCTCATCCTCTTGCTTTCCATTAAAAAGG
Source organism: Mytilus coruscus (assembly GCA_017311375.1). Classification (NCBI taxonomy): domain Eukaryota; kingdom Metazoa; phylum Mollusca; class Bivalvia; order Mytilida; family Mytilidae; genus Mytilus; species Mytilus coruscus. The sequence goes on from CM029600.1 coordinate 92,237,528, forward strand.
GTAAATTCGTTTTGATGGCGTTATACATATTGGTGATGCCAGGATCATGCGTATTAACGAACGGAATTATGTTTTTTTCTGTTTTTTGTTTCGGTGTTCTAAGTTGAGCTATACTGAGTTCTTTAGCTTTTTTGCACCAGCCTCGATTAGGCTTAACGGGTACTTTTGAAGAAGTAGGTACGACTTCAATTTATTAAGCCTAGTTCCTCGTAGATCTTTGTCTGTGACTATTGCACAGGTTCGTCGGCCCATACAGAAAGGGATATTCCGTTTTGTGTGCGTTGGATGGCAAGAGTGGAAATTTAAGTACTGATGAGTATCTGTCTTTTTATAGAATATGTCAGTGATAACTTGATTATGGAAGATATTTATTGTGATATCTAAGAATGGTAACTCTTTTTCGCTTGTTTCCACTGTAAATTGGATAGATGGATTTAGGGAATTCAGAATCTGGTGGAATAAAAGAAGTTCATTCATTGATTTTGTCCATAAAATGAAGCAGTCGTCGAGAAATCATTTCCATTTTTCTATTACGTATTCCTTAAAATCCTGATCAAAAGTTTCACCTACTTTAATGTACATTATTTCCTCTAAATAGCCCATGACAAGATTGGCATATAAAGGAGCAACTTTTGTGCCCATAGCAGTTCCCTTTATTTGTCGATATATTTTTCCATCGAAGTTCAAAATTATGATTTGTACAAATTGATAACTTGTACACAAAATATATACCAAATTACAAAAAAAAAAAAAAAAAAAAAACCGGATGAAAAAAAAAAAAAGGACGTACATAGATCACCAATAGTATCTGATTTAATTCATGTAAATGTAGGAGTGTATGGATGTGGTTTACAGAATAGAGAATAATGGGCAAAAAATATGAAGAATAGAGAAAAATGGACCAAACAAATAAAGAATAGAGAAGAATGAGGTGCTAAAATATAAAGAATAGAGAATAATGGACAGAAAGTAAAAAGAATACAGAAATGAAGGACCCCCATCCAGACCCTCATGTAGTCTATATGAAACTTACTTCCTTTTTCAGACTTCCAAATATCAGTCGCTATATATCTTAGACAAAGTATTCCATGCGATAATTTTAGATGATCCAATATATAATTCAATTCCAAAAAATAGGAGATTAAAATGCACACATAAGTAAGGGGAAACCAGAAAATTGTGGATTATGGAAGATAAATAATCAGTAAAAGTTAATTAAAATCGGTATGATAATTCTATATCTAAAAGGGTTAAAGGTTTGTAAAGAAAGGCAACATTGGTTCGGTACTTAAAGATACGATCTATTTAATCGCCTTTACAGCATGTACTTTGTTACAGGTAAAAACTACTAAGTGAACATGTTTTATGAACTGCTTGCACTATTCGAAAATATTATGCAGACCAATATTTTTGTGGTTAAATTAAAAAGAATTTGTACTTTTGTCTGAACCTATTTCTGACTTGATCCTGTACATTTATATGATACATCATGGTTTGTTGGTTTCATTATTGCTGTGGTTTCCAGTTGTATAATCTTTAATTGTGCCAATAATAGATCTTGCTATATGTCACCAACCAAAATAGTTAGGGTTCGTCTTAGTAAACATTGTGTTCGAATTACAAGAATTACGTGGATTTTGTTTTATGTAAGTACAGTTTTGGAATACTTTTGTTTTTCGTGGTATTAACTTATGATTTGTGCCTTTCATACCAGTCTCATTGTTCTTTCTCTATTTTACTACTTCCCCTATTTTTTTGAGTATAACTGTATCATGTTTTCCATAATTCAGAATGCATTTATGCAATACTGGAATATCTTTATTCATGAAACACAACATATATTTCTCATGTTAAATATGATATTTACATATAATATTTTACATAAGCCTGATCAATGTATACATATGTTAGATAATTTCATTTTTAAACCATGATTCCCTTTATGCAATGAACTTCATGGAAAGGCAACTAAACCCCTTGCTTTAATTGTAATTCATTTTGCCTGTACGATTTTTGTTTTAAGAAACAGTATCAGATCATGACTTACAAGCGTCTGGTGTACCAAAATGATAAGCCTAGAATCTTTATAAAGACCTTCATCTATTTAAGGAAGTTCGCTACTCATTTTCAAAATAACAAGCTTTTTAAAAGACTGTTCTTAAATGATAGTATATAAATAAAGGAACTAAAAAAGCAGAAAAAATGAAGGGTCCGTGTGCTTGTTTTCGAGATATAAAAACTGAAAATTTAGCGGAAAATGATTCTCTCTAGATTTTTCCTACTTTTAACATTGGCCGCTTTTTTGCTTCAAAAGCTATGAAAAAGTAACAAAGATTTTATAAGATTTTCAAATATGACTTTTTAATCTATATGTAATAAAATTATGAAAAGAAAAGTAGGGGTTAGTGGGCAAATTTTTTTAATGGCAATACATGGATAAAACCAGAGATTCCGAAAATCTGGCAAAAATTAAAAAACAAGAGGAGCAAACATCCTTAAGTAAAAAAGAAAATTGACCTTTTTAATATCTTTTACGTTGATCAATGCTGGCAAATTGGTTTTGAAGGAGTAGAACTATATCATGTTTGAATTGAATGTGTACCCCTCAAAAATTATTTTTTGATGCCTTTAAGAAATACATTATTTACATAAGAGATTTTTTGCATAGTATTAGCAAATTAGCAAATGCAAGATATTTAATGTTAACATAGATTTAATCCTTAAACAAAATAAATCCGGAGATGAGACAAAAATATCAAACAATTAATTTAAAAATAACATAGATATCAATTAGAAATATGTAACAACTAGAAAGCAGAGAACAAAGCAAGCTAGAAAATAGTGTAAAGACATGAGTGAAAAAAGAAAATGTGAAAGTAGACAATGCAACCTAAACATAGGCTGAAAATAACAATCTAGATAAAAATGGAAGTGGATAACAGGGCCTTTAGGGGTAGTTGTCTCACTGAAAATCATACCAAATCTCCTGGTTGTTAATCTAGACAATACTGACAACTAGACAAAAGTGAAAGTTGAGAAAATTACTGAGACAGCATTGAAAAAGAAAATAGAAAGGGACAATAAAAATCATTGTTCAAAAGAAGAAAGCTGAAAAGAGAGAAAAAAAAAAAAACAAAAACAATAGTGAACAAAACATAGCATAGCAAAAGAAAAATTGAGCATTAAAGAAACTCATCATTGATACCAGGCTTAAAATGTTGTACGCCAGACGCGCGTTTCGTCTACAAAAGACTCATCAATGTCGCTCGAATCAAAAACGTTTAAAAAGGCAAACTAAGAGCATTGGGTAGTCGGGTCCTCTAGAAAATTGGAAGTAGTTTAGTGAAAACCGTCTACTATAAAAAATACTGTAATGCATCATACATAAACGATGTAAGATGCATGTTCTAACTCTAATACAATACTGTATCATCAACATTACAAGTTAGGTAATACCTAATGATGTTGATGATTGAATGTCTGGTGTACTCCATCATAAGCCTTGGTATCTTTGACAACTTCTTATCGTCGGTACAGGTGAATTTCCATCCATAGTACCCGGCCGACTGTGAAAGATGTAACACAGCACTATGTATTCCATGACTAAAATGCAAATATTGAATGTCACTATGGTATATTTCGCCTCTCTTTTCCATTTTTTTCACTTGCACAACACATCGTGTTTATCAGAAGACATATGGAATCAATAGGTCTTTTGTAGTTCTCGTCCGGTCACTAACTGGGTACTAACATATGTTAAATGTAAATATTAACAATAACACAAAACCAGTCCATAGAAAGGTCACAGACAACTCTTGTTGACGACTTCTGGCACATCTACAGCTTTAAACTACCATGTCGACATTATTTTACCAGTTAATCATCTAAAACCCTGTAAAAGAAAAGTAAGAGTCCCTAAGACAAAGTTGATCTGGAATGGTTATGGTTGTTCTCTTTTATCCTTTTAAATACTTTCAAATGTTTATTTTTTGGCTTTCCTAACTTTTTGACTTATACGTTACCACTTTTTGTAGGATTTAATAATCTTTAACTTCGTTTTTAATTTGACAGTGCAATTGTTTTGATTCGACTGCAATTGATGAGTCTTATCTAGATGAAACACGCGTATGGCGTACCAAATTGAAAGCCTGGTATCCTTGATCATTTCTTATGAATATTCTTTATTATACTTTATCTTTAGAATCGGGGCGATTACAGGTTAACATATTGGGTATATTGGTTTGGAAAAGAATATGTTGATTGTCAGATATCTTTTGATTTGTTTTTGAATCATTTACGTATACTCCACATCTTTTATTTATATTGATGACGGTTATTTCATATATGTGATATACGCACAGAACCTGGTATCATGGTTTTTTGCTCAGTTAGTTTCCTAACATTGGCATTACTAATAAGTTAAATAATAAATAACAAACATACTTTTAAACTCTTTTCGTACACGGGAGTATATAGAATTTGCTGAACATTTTTCCTGAGTTGATGACCAAACATCACAACCCAAGAGTTATCTAAAGCAATTTTCAATTAAATGCTACTGATTTGTCATCTAAATTGCAGACAACATATGTTTAGAATATTGTAATTACCTTATTATTTTTTGATATATCGAATACTTTACATACATAACGTAGAGGTCAACTGATTATACAGTGTCACAAATATTTGTTGAATAATTAGCATGCATTAGACTAAATACAGCCAACTTAAGGTGGTACCAAATACCTTGACTAAAATTGATTTGACTCGTTTAATTTTCATAAAATTTTTGACAAAATATTTACTTTGACCCTTTGACAAAAATAAAAAAAAAAAAAAACTTGAACCATACGCTTTATCGGAAAAATTTCATTGGATATAAAGCAGTTTGACAAACACTAATTTTGATCATTGAGAAGCTTAATATTTCCTAAACAATAGAACGTCATTAAAACGTTTAGCTGATTTTTACAGAGTTATTTCCCTGGAGTGTTATGTACCACCTTAAGTCACATTCAGAAGAGGCTTATCATATTTCAATATTGTATAACCGGCATGAATCAAAAAGAGGAAAAGTTAAGGCCTGATGCTATCACAATATGACATTATTTTGAATATTTTGCATTTTGTCTTTTGGTTCAAAGTTGATGGTTTTTGTAGTTCTCTCTTTGGTGACAAGGTTGTATCCTAGTTGTTGCCTTTTTTGTCCCTTTTCTTTTATAACTAAACTTCAGAAGGATCCAAAAACATCCATTGTTTTTTTTAACAATGCATGAACATATAAGGCAATGAAATATATCAAGCAAAAGGTATTCTTGATAGAGCCAACATAAGAAAATGATGTTCAAATTGGATCTAGAAATAATAATTTTTCACAAAAAAGTTTGACACCAAAATGAATGACAAACAGGATTGCTTTCCATTATTCTTTCCTTAATGATGATGGTAATGTCCCATTGGAGTGCTCATTTCTCAAAGGTTCAATATGCATGTGCTTGTATTGACGGATCAGGTTTTGAAGAACGCGATATTTTCATTACTTAAAAGCCTTAACGACAAGAATATCCTTGTCATACAGTTACTTGATTGTATTCCAGATATAGGGATTAATTGTTAGAGTAATATCCTTGTCATACAGTTACTTGATTGTATTCCAGATATAGGGATTAATTGTTAGAGTAATATCCTTGTCATACAGTTACTTGATTGTATTCCAGATATAGGGATTCATTGTTAGAGTAATATCCTTGTCATACAGTTACTTGATTGTATTCCAGATATAGGGATTCATTGTTAGAGTAATATCCTTGTCATACAGTTACTTGATTGTATTCCAGATATAGGGATTAATTGTTAGAGTAATATCCTTGTCATACAGTTACTTGATTGTATTCCAGATATAGGGATTAATTGTTAGAGTAATATCCTTGTCATACAGTTACTTGATTGTATTCCAGATATAGGGATTAATTGTTAGAGTAATATCCTTGTCATACAGTTACTTGATTGTATTCCAGATATAGGATTCATTGTTAGAGTAATATCCTTGTCATACAGTTACTTGATTGTATTCCAGATATAGGGATTAATTGTTAGAGTAATATCCTTGTCATACAGTTACTTGATTGTATTCCAGATATAGGGATTAATTGTTAGAGTAATATCCTTGTCATAGTTACTTGATTGTATTCCAGATATAGGGATTCATTGTTAGAGTAATATCCTTGTCATACAGTTACTTGATTGTATACCAGATATAGGGATTCATTGTTAGAGTAATATCCTTGTCATACAGTTACTTGATTGTATTCCAGATATAGGGATTCATTGTTAGAGTATGATTCCTTTGCAGGAATAAAATTGAAAGGGGATTTCAAGTAATATTTTATGTAATATTATGTAAATGTATTGTCTGTTTTAGCACATATGATAAATAAGCAGGGGCAGATAATGATTCATCTAAGTATAACACAGTGTTTTCGCGACATTGCTAATGATATGCATTTGAATTTCCCTGAAAACACACATACGTCATGTGATTAGTTGTATAAATGTGGAAGCAGTCTCAAAAGAAAATAGAGATGCTGTATAAGGAAGCATTTAAAATCAACTTGGAACATTAAATTAACAACTGGTTGATTTTTTGTTTTGTCACTTAAAGTATTTATTAAATGTATAAAATTCATTAAACGTTGTGGTATACGGTTATAATGCTTACACGAAGATGTGGCATTAACAATCCGATGTCATTTTCCGCCTAAAAAAAAAAAAAAAAAAAACCAAAACAAGCATATAGACGTAGACATAGATTTACTTATCTCCTTATGTACTGTTTTGAAAATGTTTTGTAATTGCAAGAAAAAATCAACGGTATATTTTATTTCTGCATTAATTTGTATTTTGAAAAGAAAACTGTCTACGTCTTTCTGTCACAGGTTATGCATGATTTAAAACCCTTTTTATCTTAACACATATGCAACTGCTTAATTACATTAAAAGCCCTTATAACAAAACACCGGCTGACTATATAATCTCCTTTCGTTTGAAAGCTTTGCAATTTTTTCGGCAAAAAATTCAAACATGAAAATTTGTGTTATCACCTGAAGCAGGTCAAAATAAAACCCAAAAAACAAATCATGCAGAATATAGTCCTTGCATATTTCGATAGTGCATATCAAAATTTACTCGAAGTCCAAATTTTTAAGAAAAACCAACAAGAGACCTCATCCGTACCGTATGCCCTTAGTTGTTCTTTTTGCAGTACTGGTAAAAAAAAAAAAGGATCTTGTGTTATTGAAATTTGCTGTTGTAAAACTTAAGAAATCTTTTAAAAATCAAGAATGCATCTTCCTGGCGCATAGCTCTGATTCCTTCTTCGAGATATTGGCTATATTTGGTCCTTTTTGGTAAAATCTGATACTTGTTAAATGTTTTGATTTTTCTATTTGGTGAAAGGACATTAATTGTTAAAATACATGTCTTGTACAGTAAAATTAATTGTCAAAATACGTGTCTTGTACAGTAAAATTGATTGTCAAAATACCTGTCTTATAGATATAAGAAGATGTGGTATGAGTGCCAATGAGACAACTCTCCATCCAAGTCAAAATTTATAACAGTAAACCATTATAGGTCAAAGTACGGTCTTCAACACGGAGCCTTGGCTCACACCAAACAGTAAGCTATAAAGAGCCTAAAAAATTACTAGTGTAAAACCATTCAAACGGAAAAACCAACGGCCTAATCTATATAAAAACGAGAAACGAGAAACACTTATGAACCACATCACCAAAAAAAAAACTACTGAACTTCAGATTCCTGACTTAGGACAGGTGCAAACAAATGCAGCGGGTTTAAACGTTTTACTGGTACCAAACCTTCACCCTTTTTCTGAAACAATAGTGTAACATCACAACATAGAAAGACACACTATAAAATATCATCTGAAATAGCTTAACTCAATCAAAGTACATATTAACACCAGTAAACATACACTAAAAATTAATTGTCAAAATATGTGTCTTGTACAGTAAAATTAATTGTCAAAATACGTGTCTTGTACAGTAAAATTAATTGTCAAAATACGTGTCTTGTACAGTAAAATTAATTGTCAAAATACCTGTCTTATAGATATAAGAAGATGTGGTATGAGTGCCAATGAGACAGCTCTCCATCCAAGTCAAAATTTATAAAAGTAAACCATTATAGGTCAAAGTACGGTCTTCAACACGGAGCCTTGGCTCACACCGAACAGTAAGCTATAAAGGGCCCCAAAAATTACTAGTGTAAAACCATTCAAACGGGAAAACCAACGGCCTAATCTATATAAAAACGAGAAACGAGAAACACTTATGAACCACATCAACAAACGACAACTACTGAACTTCAGATTCCTGACTTAGGACAGGTGCAAACAAATGCAGCGGGTTTAAACGTTTTAATGGTACCAAACCTTCACCCTTTTTCTGAAACAATAGTATAACATCACAACATAGAAAGACACACTATAAAATATCATCTGAAATAGCTTAACTCAATCAAAGGACATATTAACACCAGTAAACATACACTAAAAATTAATTGTCAAAATATGTGTCTTGTACAGTAAAATAAATTGTCAAAATACGTGTCTTGTACAGTAAAATTAATTGTCAAAATACGTGTCTTGTACAGTAAAACTTGTACCGTTTAATGTTATTTAGGCTAAATATGCTTATAGATAATAGTAATAACTATAACGGTGGCGTCTTGTATTTTTATTGTCATTGATAGCGATTCACATATTTATAGTGTGCTACCTATAAATATGTGAATCGCTATATTTGGTCCTATTTGGTAAAATCTGATCTTCAATACTTGTTAAATGTTTTGATTTTTCTATTTGGTGAAAGGACATTAATTGTGAAAATACATGTCTTGTACAATAAAATTAATTGTCAAAATACGTGTCTTGTACAGTAGAATTAATTGTCAAAATACCTGTCTTATAGATATAAGAAGATGTGGTATGAGTGCCAATGAGACAATTCTCCATCCAAGTCAAAATTTATAAAAGTAAACCATTATAGGTCAAAGTACGGTCTTCAACACGGAGCCTTGGCTCACACCGAACAGTAAGCTATAAAGGGCCCCAAAATTACTAGTGTAAAACCATTCAAACGGGAAAACCAACGGCCTAATCTATATAAAACGAGAAACGAGAAACACTTATGAACCACATCAACAAACGACAACTACTGAACTTCAGATTCCTGACTTAGGACAGGTGCAAACAAATGCAGCGGGTTTAAACGTTTTAATGGTACCAAACCTTCACCCTTTTTCTGAAACAATAGTGTAACATCACAACATAGAAAGACACACTATAAAATATCATCTGAAATAGCTTAACTCAATCAAAGGACATATTAACACCAGTGAACATACACTAAAAATTAATTGTCAAAATATGTGTCTTGTACAGTAAAATTAATTGTCAAAATACGTGTCTTGTACAGTAAAATTAATTGTCAAAATACGTGTCTTGTACAGTAAAACTTGTACCGTTTAATGTTATTTAGGCTAAATATGCTTATAGATAATAGTAATAACTATAACGGTGGCGTCTTGTATTTTTATTGTCATTGATAGCGATTCACATATTTATAGTGTGCAACTCGACTAATCTATTTCATGTGTATTTGTGTTAGAACTAACAACCAATGTACTTATTTAGTTTTTACATTGTCAACGTTTCGATTTCTCCTCTGTTTATCCCGTTGCCGTATGAATCCGATGTGGTAGTAAAGCGGCCAGTATCATAATATTAGAAATGATGTATCTTATTTAAAAAGAAATCATATTTTATCAGACTTTGACATTTGAAATAATATCAGAAGTTTTGTTGTCTGTAATACAGATATTCTTGCACTATGTGATATTTGTTGTTATAAGCAGGTTTTTTGTGGTCTGAGATTAGAATATTGAAAAATAGAGACTGTCTTGATTTAGACTGATTTTTAAGATTGGGAATATGCTTCAAACACTTGTGTATGGTCGAAGACCACTCGTTGACACC